>CM051273.1:12664610-13264610 GCA_027921565.1 Artemia sinica
GTCCCTAGGGTTAGCCTATAGGCTATAGCCTATAGGGCTATATCTCAAAGCACAGTCACCAGTGTTTCCACTTCATATTTTTTTAAATCCCTAAGAGACTAGTGGAAAATCCCTAGAAATCCCCCATCTTCAATACCTAAGTCCCTACAGGTTCCCCCATTTTCTGACTTCTTTCCAAATCACTAGTAATTAGTAATGCCTCGTTATGATGATTTTTAAGAGCATTTGTTCAAGACGACTTATTTTGCAACTTAGGACCATTTACTTGTACCAAAATATGTTCCTTTGACGTTTAAAACAATACTTCTTAATTATCAACTAGTTAAGTTTTTATTGATAGATTCCGGACCATATGAAGACATGTTATTTATTTATTTTTCTTTGCCATTATTTTTTTCTTCTTTATTACTACTTTTGCAACACCCCAATTTGATGGATTCGCATGAATGATATCCAAATGGTCGCTTTTTCAAGCATTATTTTTGCCTTGACTTGTTTTCATATTGACTTGTGTCAATGTTAATAAAAAAGAAAAGATGATAAAAAGAAAAATGTTTGAAAAGAAGAAAAGATATCAGTCAACAGATCTGTCAAAATATGACGAAAATATGAACTTTAAGGATAGAAAGTTCCCTGAGATGTACTTTGAGTAATACAGAAAAGGTAAAAAATAAAATAAAACTTAGGAATTGTTCACATTCGTGTAGTAAGGTGCAATAAGGCGCCGTAAGGCGTATAGGGTGTAGTAAGACGAGTAAGAGAAATAGATTTGAATTCTATTTTCTGTTACAGATGACCAATCAAAGTGCTTAATTAGTCGAGTAAGCACGTGGACATGGTGCTCAAAACAAAAGCTGCGTTCGTTTTCGCCGTTCGTCATTCTAAGTTCTAAGAAGATGTTCTTGGTTTTACTCTTAAATTGCGTTTTATTTCGCCGTTCTAAGAACGTTGTTTTAACTGAAAAAACGGCTTATAAGAGCTTTAAATAGCCAGATAAAATTTCAAAGCCACAGATAAAATTTCAATCAACCAGCACAACAAAAATGGAAAATATACTTGTGAATGTAGCAAAAAAAGCAATAGAGTTACTAAAGGAAAGTGACTCTGACAATGAGCTTCTGCTGGAAGCTGTGGCAGAAGATGTTTTCACATCAGGAAGCTCACAGATATGTTTGGTACTTGCTAATGCTGACTTAGAGACAGGGAAAGTAATTTTAAGCTTAAGACGTTTGAACAATTGTGGTAAAGCCTTCTAATTTAGTTAATTATTAATTTAGTAAACATATATAAGACGCAAATATGAAGTTTTGAAATACCACTTTTTTATTAAGATAAGAAACATATCCTGCTAAGCTCTGTTTAACGGGAAATTGAGAAATTACCACTTCCTAGCATTTACGTGGAAAGGTGTGGTTGATAAAAATGTATAAAAGATACATTTTATCGGAAGAGAAGATCTTATACTGACTTTTATGCCGGACTGACCTCTTGTCCGTTGTTTTAGAAATACTTTGGGACTTTGTCTTATCATTGTAAGTGTCTAAGTATCTTATTTATATATTATTGTTGTTTTATTGAGACTTGTGGTCTACTTGGGACAGCCAGTACCAGTAGACAGATTATATCCGATTATATTATATGGTAAATGAATAAAAGTATTGTATTTTAGTCAACCTCTCTACGATCTATTTTCAGCCTTTCGAACATCCCCAGTCGGTACGCCTCATTAGTTCGGTCATAGCCTAAGGCACGCTACCAAAGTTTAATTACCTTAGGGCCAGAGTTTATCTCCCCTATAAAGGGAGAATAAAGGCATCTACGACTACAACCCCCAAATACCACAAGTAACGCGACACAACAACTGGTGGCAGCGGTGGGATAACTGGGTCGAGAAGGCTAGATAAAAATAGTAGATTGAAATAAGATGGCTTTACCAGAGGAAAAAATGACTTCCCTATCAACAGTACTTGAAATTGCAAAAATTATACCAGAATACGCGGGAAATTCAGATGTAGATGAGTTTATCGAAAAATTAAAAATTTTCGACGAACTAACAGAGTTGTTTGAAGATAAGATCAAAGAGCAATGCGTTGCAGCCAGATTAAAGGGAAGCGCCCTTAAACATTTTGAGGCAATTAAGGAAAAAGAGCCCAAGGACATCAGTACTCTAATTGAATATTTTAAAACAAGAATCATTGAGACAAGCATCTCCGAGAGGCTAAGAACAGAGATAGTCACATTCGATACCTAAACTAGCATCAGGGAATATGCAGACAAAATTTGTAGATCCGTGTGGTTACAATTAAAGAAAGGCGGAAATGACGAGACAGTACAGAAAGTACAAATACATACTTTTACCCAAGGGTTGCCAAAAAAGTTATTAAGACTAACATTATTGCGAAAACCTGAAAATTTAGAGCAGGCTATAATACTAGTCGAAAGAGAGGTAAAAATTGAAAGAGAGGTAAAAAGTTTGACCAGATGTCAATAAATAACACAGGAAGAGCCGAATCGTGAACAAAAAAGGCGCGACGGAGGCCGAGGGTCGCCGTCTAGAGAGATAGCTGACAAATTCCACGACCTTGAGAGTAGACCCCGAAGCCGCGCCGAAAATCGCGCCGGCGCCGGCGGCGGCGTCACTAATACGTCACCGTTTTTTTTTCTCTTTTTTGGTTATCGATATCGACCTCCGGGCTTCAACCGTCATCTCGGATAATCTGTTTCTTAAAAATAAAAACTGTCATCTTGGGCTCGCCATGTATATCGGTTCATAGGAAGGAGAAGAAGAAATTTTTCTTGAAAAAAAAATTCTACCTTCCACTTTAAAATTCTTTTCATTTTTCTTTCTGATTTTTCGGATGAAAAGAAGTAGGTAAAAGAGCATTAGGCAATTCAGAATATTGTCATAGGCAGCGCAATCAAAATGTCTAAGTAAAGAGCAATGTTGGCACAATGTATTATTTTTTTTTTTTTTTTCATTCCAGGGCAATTTGTATCGAAGGAGTTGTCGTAGAAACTTCAAAAAGGGCTCATTCGATTGGAAATTGGAATAACTAGTGCCCTTTTTAATAGTCAAAAGTGATTGGAAGGCAGCTAACACCTCTTTCACGCCCACCCTTTCCCCAAACACATCCAATTAAAATCTTAAGATAGCCATTTTGTTCAGAGTAACTGATTTCCAGAGAGAAAATATGTTTTTTGAGGAGGTTACTCCCCCACAACCCTTAGGGCAAGGGTTTTGTAGTTATGCACTGGAGGTATATAAGAACGATGTTGGCACAATGTATTATTTATTATTTTTTCCTTTAGACCAGGGCATTTCATATCGAAGAAGTTGTCGTAGAAACTTTGAAAAGGGCTCATTCAATTAGAGATAGGAGTGGCTTGTGCCCTTTTTAATAGTCGAAAATGATTGGAAGGCAACTAACACCCCTTCCACGCCCAGTATTTCCCGAAACACATACAATCAAAATTTTGAGATAGCAATTTTGTCTAACGTAGTTGAAATTTCTGGAAATTAGGTCTTAGAGAATGACAACCACCCTCACAGCCCTTAGGGTAAGGGTTGTAATTTATGCTCTGGAGGCATATACAGTGTTTATAGAAAGCATTGTCGTAGAAACTCAAAAAGGGATCATTAGTTTGGAAATCAAAAAGCCTAGTGCCCTTTTTATAATCGAAAGTGATTGGAAGGCTTGACATTTTTATAGTAGAGATCGATGTGGGTATAATGTATCATTTTTTTGTTGTTGTTGTTGTTTAGACCAGGGCACTTCGTATCGAAGAAGTTGTCGTAGGAACTTTGAAAAGGGCTCATTCGATTGAAAATAGAAAGGGCTGATATCCTTTTTAATAGTCGAAAGTGATTGGAGGGAAACTAATCCCACGCCCACCCTCCCAGTTGCCTTATGTTTAAAAAGTAAATGTTGCCTTAAGATTTAATCAAATTGCACTGTGTTTATGCTAGTTCCCAATAAGGCATCTCAGCAGTATCCCAAGAACGACTGAGGGTATTATGTTCAAACTTTCAGGGCTTCTTCTGCTCTTAAAATTTGACCAAATCAAAATAGCGTAAGTGTATCCAAGCTATCAAAGAAAGTAAACAAATTTTTTTGCGAATGTTATCAAGTATTCCATTTCAGGTCAACTAGAGGAGGTATGAAACTAAATTAAACAATATTATTTGTGTCCAGATTTTTATAAGGGTCTATGTTGTTAAATTTTGCTGAAAATTGTTTCCAGCATACAAATAGCAAGCCAAACTATAAATTCTTACAAAAATGAAAAAATTTAAAGTATGATTTTCTTTTTCCCTGAAAAGACTATGTCAATATAAAATGAACAGAAATTAATTAAAAAAACTGTTTCCAAAAAATAAGTTTTTTCAAAGAAAAGTAAAGAACTCCATTAAACCAAAAAATGAGCAAAATTAAAGTCAAATAATCTACCAAGCGTGAAACTACCACAAATCAGCATCGATAAATAAATGAAACCCAAAACGAACAGAAATTACAATAAATAACCGAGTCAAATTCAAAAAGAGCAGAAATTAACATAAGTTGGGCTCAAAACCCCTATGCCTTCCCAAGGCCAGAACATAATTTGTACTTCACTGACAAAATACAAATGAATATGCATTGTCAGTTTAATATACATATACTGATATTTAGTAATCAAAACGTTAATATTATTTGATTTATTAAAGTTATAAAAGTAAAAACATTTATATTTTTTCAGTAAAGTGAAAATTATGTTCTGGCCTTGGGAAGGCATAGGGGGTTTTGAGCCCAACTTATGTTAATTTCTGCTCGTTTTGAGTTTGACTCAGTTATTTATTGTTATTTTTGTTCGTTTTGGGTTTCATTTATTTATCAATGCTGATTTACGGTAGTTTCCCGCTTGGTAAATTATCTAGAGCTAGTATAGAAATATATCTATAGAAATGAATTACATTTTTTTGCACAGTTAGCAGAGCACACTGAAGTTGAAGTAGCCTTAAACTTTGAGTTGAAACGTTATATATTGACCACTTCTTTCAGAAAAGAATTTTGGAGGGTTATTCCTTGTTGATAAGAAAAGAGGGTAAAGGTGCAGTTTAGTTCCTTCTGTAGTGTAGTGCGCAGGAGCCCTATGGTGAAGGTGCAGGTTTGTTCTCCCTAATAAAACTACTTATTTCAGCAGATACAAAGAAGAAGCCCATTTGCAGCATTCTGTGGGACCCCAAGGTCCAGTACTAGTATCAGATCTCGCGAGTGGCAGTTTACGCTCGTCAAGTTCTGGCTGTACCGGCCACATGTGCCCCAGCTAAACGGCTTTTTAGCACGACAGGACTGATAGTGACTGCAAAAAGATCAATGGCTCCAGGCAGAGTGAACAAACTGACTTTTGTTACATCAATTGTAACTGAAGTGATGTAACCGCTGATTTAAAATTGTTGGTGTTGTTAAGCCATGGTATCTGATTTGTATACAGTGTTTTTTCGATGTTGTTATTTGTTTTTGTTTTTTTTTCACTTCCTTTAACAACATAGGTTTCCCTGGGTCTAGTGGCTAAAAATGAGAATTCTACTTTGTCTGATCGACGATGAACATAAACACTTTCCGCACGGCCCAAAAAATTCTTGTTTTGTCATATTGTTCTTGTATGTTTTTAGCCAACCATTTAAAAATCCTTACTAAAATCGAGGTTGAACGTGCTTGGTGAAGTGGAATTTTTATTATTATTTTTAATTAGAAAAATCGGCGCGGCGTGGCGAGCCGCCGGTCTAAAATCGGCGGCGCGCCGCCAAAAAATTTCGGCGCGCCTGGCGGCGCGCCGCCGCCGATACTGAATCACACATTTGCCGCCGTCCTTTCGGCGTGGCGCGGCTTCGGGGACTACTTGAGAGATTAACAGCTAATAACTATAAAAAATATGGGCATCCTCCCCCACCAAAGACAGATAATTGGGGAGCTAACAAGGACAGATCAAAAATATTTAGAAATAACCAGGAAATAAACAAACAAATTAAGAGCAAATTTTATTGCTATTATTGTAGCAAACCAAACCACTATGCAGCAGATTGCTGGCATAGAATACGCAAAGAAGGCCAGACGTATAAGATAAGACACCAATTCAGAACGCAGGGGGACAGAAATTTAGGAAGACAGGGAACAAATAATAATTGGCAAACACCTAATAATATTCCTGAATTTAGGCCTAGAAGGCAAACGGTTAACAATACCCAGGGTCAAAGTAGCAGCGCTGAAGAAAACTGGGATAATCCCAGAAATTTTTGGCCAAACAGTGGGCATTTAAACGGAGAAACCAGCCTGTAAGGGTCGACAGAGCTGTTTCCTTACAAAGACCCCTATGTAGATTAGAATGTTGTGATACAAATGCAAATAATAATAATCCACCGATTCTGCGTTGTCTTAAATTTGAGTGTTTTCAAAATTTACCATGTTTACTAGATACAGGCGCATCTAAATCATTAATTCGAGAGGGAGTCTTTAATGATTTCCTTCTAGTGTCAAAAATCGAGTAAGCAGATGCCAAAATACCCTAACATCAGTGACAGGGCACAAGCTGACAAATTTGGGAGAATGCCCACTAAAATTTAGTGCAGGGGATAAAGAAATAACAGTAACAGTAATAATATGCAAGCAGCTACCATTTCCTTGTATTCTAGGAATAGATGCCATCAGAAAATATGGGATTGTATGGGAACCCATATCCAATACAATCACAATAAACCAGGCAAATGAAAGTAATAGCCAAATTTGCGTAACAACAAATAAAGAAAGTGAAAATTCGAATTATAACCTAAAAATAAGCGGAAAAATCACAATAGAAGGGGGAACGACAGCTCAAGTTCTAGCTACATTAAATGAAAAAGATGGAAAGGTTAAAACGATGAATGCCGTGATAGGGGGGTACACCATAAAAGAATACCCAATGATTTTCGTGGAAAATCAAATCATAAAAATTGAAATTGGTATGACATACTTAAAAGTATCAAATCTAAGTAATGATAAAACAAAAATGAACCAGGTAGAACTTGGATCAGTAGAAAAGATTTCAAATTCAGAAATAAAATCTCTAAACAGTCCAGAATTAAGCGTAAACTTCACTTCTAACCACGAACATTTATCCTCATTAAAACCGCAACCACAAGAAGAGTATGCAATGGCGAAAACGGATTTTTTGCAACAATTTGATTTAAAACATATACCGGAAAAACGTAAAAACTAGGATGGAAAATATTCTTTGGGATTTTAAATGGACTTTTGCAAGACACAAATCAGATTACGGATTATCTCACTTAATCACGCACAAGATATCAACAGAGGGCCCTACAATCAAAAAGTCACCGTATAAAACACCTTATCATTTAAAGCCATGGCTAGAAAGCCAAATAAAAGAAATGGAAGATCAGGGTATAATTTAAGAAAGCATTAGTGATTGGTGCTTTCCATTAGTAATAGTCAGAAAAAAAGATAGCACCTGGAGACTATGTATAGACTTTAGATCACTAAACGCCGTCACGATTAAAGACGTGATGAAGTTACCAAGAATTGATTCGATTTTAGATTCCCTAGTTTTTAGATTCAAAATATTACACTAGTTTTGATTTAATAGCAGGATATTGGCAAATCGCTTTAGATGCAGAAACTAAGCATAAGGCTACAGTAATCTTAGACGATGGGAGAACTTTCACGTTTGAACGCATGCCATTTGGTTTATTATTTATTCCAAATTGTTTTAGTCGCCTAATGAATTTGGTGTTAAAAGATAACGAACCAGGAAGAAAAAAAGATACCTTGGCTTATTTAGATGATGTAATTCTGTTTAATGAAAACTTGGAAGACCACTTGGTCAGACTTAGAAAAATACTGGAAAAGTTTGAAAAAGCAGGCTTAAAATTAAATCCAGAAAAGTTAAAAATAGTGGTACCAAAATTAGTATTTCTTGGACACCTGATAAACCAAGGTACTATTTCACCAAATCCAGAAAAATTTACAGTCATAGAAAATTTACCGCCTCCTAAAGATCAAAAAGCTGCAGATCAGTTTGTGGGCTATTAAGCTATTTCAGACGATATATTAAAAATTATGCCACAATAGCACAACCTTTGACGAACCTTTTAAAGAAATCAGGCAAATTCGAATGTCTAGAGAACGCAAAACAAGCGCTAATTGAAATAAAAAAGCAATTATTACTGGCACCAATACTAAAACTACCAAATTTGTCACAAGACTTCTGTTTGCAAACAGATACTTCGGGGTGCGGTATAGGGGCCATATTATTAAACATTAATTCTGAAGGAGTAGAATCAATAGTTCAATACGCCAGTAGGTCACTGACGGAAGCAGAAAAAAAAATACTCGACAGTTGAAAGTGTTTATCAGTTGTAGTATTTACAGAATGTTTTCGACAATTTTTACTTGGAAAAAAATTTATTTTAAGATTAGACCAAAAATCATTAGTTTGGCTACATACGATGCAAAATACTTCAGCCCGGCTGACACGGTGGATACTGCGTCTGCAAGCATATTCATATACTCCAATATATATAAAGGGCCGTACAAATATTTTACCAGACTATTTATCAAGAAATCCAGATAAGAAAGAAAATGTGATAGCAACCATCCAGAACGAACTGGAAGGGGTAGAAATACTGTCTAATGAAAATATTTCAAAGCATCAAAATAAAGATGATTTTTTTTTAGCAATGAAATCCTTTTTATCAAAAGGAACGGAACTGCCAGAGCACTTTAAACATTTTTTAAAGGACTTAGATAATTTTGATCTGGACGAAAGTAAAAATCTTCTAGTAAGATACCATAGACCATCGCAAGAATATAGAAAAAATGACTTAAAAATTATTCCAGTGATTCCAAAATCTCTGGAAGGAGAAGTTTTACAGATGGCACATGCAACGATTGGCTGTCACATGGGAGAAGCAAAAACGATGGGGAGACTGAAGGGAAATTTTTATTTTCCAAAACTGTACTCCAAAGTAAAAGCTTTTATACAAAGCTGCCAAGAGTGCGCCAAACAAAAGTCGCCACCAAAGACCCCTAGGGCTGAATAAGGGCAATACCCCACCCCTTCAGGGGTAGGAGAAATAATGTCAATAGACGTTTGGGGATCCGGGGGAAGTTTACCAGTTTCCAGGAAGGAAACAGGTGTGTACTAACCATAGTAGACAATTTTAATTCATATTTATACGCTTTTCCAATTAAAGATGAAAAGACAAAAACCATTACAAAGTTTTGGTCAATCGCCTATTTTTGGAACACGGGGTTTTCCGTAGAGTTTTACTTAGCGACAATGGGCCATGTTTTAGAGCCAAATTATTAGACGAAATTATAGAATATCTGGGGGTTAGACGATGGTTTACCTCGTCTTACTTAGCCGCAGCTAACGGGAAGGTTGAACGTAAGCATAGGGAATTAGCTTACATGCTGGGAATACCTGCAAGAGAGGAAAATGAAAATTGGGATGAACATTTACCATTTGTAGTCTTTGCAATAAATAGGGCTTTTTCACGTACCTTAAAAGAAACGCCATTTTTTTGCAACACATAAGAGATCCCAGAATTTGTTTAGATGAAATACAAAATGACAGAATATATTACAACTTAGACCAATATAAGCAAGAGATGGTGATGCGAATGAAAAAAGCTACGGAACAAGTTAAAGACAATCTGGAAGATGCGAAAACAGAACAAAAAGAAAAATATGACAGAACAAGCAAAAATAAAACGAATTACTGTTTAGGAGATTTGGTTTATGTTTACAAAACGAATCTGGAAGGAACAAAAAAGTTAAAACCAAAATGGGATGGACCGTATAGGATTACAAAAATTCTACCAAATAACTTAACATATGTTCTAAAACATCAGCATAAGGAAAAGGAAGAAGTAATACACCATAATAGAATGAAAAAGGGATATTTTTCAAAACCGTGGAAAACAGAGCCTATAATTTCAGAAGAAGAAATAGAAGACACAATCTCACCAGTATATATCAGAAGACCATATGAATTTTATGACCTTTTTAACGACCACAACAGTTGGGAGAAGTTGAAGGAATATTTAGCCCAGTCTTGGCTGCAAACTTTCCACAACAAACAAGAGAAAAAAAGAAAAGTTCAATATTCATCGGATACAAGCGATGAAAGTGACATAGAAGAGCCTCAAACACAACCTACTGGTTTAAGACATAATAAACCAGAGGTTAGATCCAAAGAGGAAGAAAAATTGGAAGAAACCAGATTATTCAAAGAATTATCTGATTTTCATACGCTAGACTCACCTACAGTCGCAGCGCAAAAATGGCTTTTGGAGCAAACTCCATCTACCAGACGCGAGCTAACAGAATTTGACACAGAAAATTCTTCGAAAGCAATAGATATGGATAAACCTGGGCCATCGTCAAGAAAACCTTCTTTGAGAGAAAAATTATGGAGAACAGTAAAGAAACCAAAGGGGCAGCAAGAAGTTCCTTTGTCAGCAGCACAAGTAGCCAAATCACTTATGAAAAAGGCCAAACATCAGGAGAAACAAAGATTAAAGATATTTGACGAGGCAACAAAACAGCACTCGGGCTCAGAGCCTTGTAAGCCACACTATAGAAACCACGGAAAAACTTTCCATTATTATAAAGAAGAAAAGCAAAAATTTGGAGTCCAGAACTCGGACCAGGAAACGGAGAAAGGCAGAACAAGCGCAGCCCCCAGCAGATTAATATTTGAATAAAACAATAATAAAAATAAATAAATATTAAATAAAAATCAAACGAGTATAAAAGCTACTAAAGAAATATCTATATTTTCTTTTTTAACCAAAAAAAAAATTTTCGGAGGGGGGGGGGGATAATTAAAAAAAACGAAGGAGGTTAGTCTACTGAAATAGGGTCATTGGAAGCTAGCAAATTTGGGGTTGAGCTCAACCACTGCTGGCCTCTCGTTGTTAAGTACATGCAATGCATCTACTGACCTTTGACTCTCTGAGGTGACACTTTCAGTCAAATTTGAAAAAAAATTGTTTTTGAAGAATTTTAAAATAATTATAATAGGAAAAACAGCAAGAGTTTACATTAAGTGCGCGCTACATGTATAAGCTAGCTGTAATCTTGTTATAAATAGTCAAAGATATAACAAATTAAACACTTACCAATAAAGAAGATATGTATAAACAAGAAGCCGTAGTTAAAATGGGTCACCATTTAAAAAGTTAACACCGTGTAAAAAAAGTTTTCTCGGGTATAATTAATTTCACATATTAAATAAATTCACAACAAACCATTGACAGAAATCACAGGGTGACGACATTGCAGGTGAAAAACACCAATGACAGAACTGCATTTGGAAACAAAAAATGCTAAGAGTTGTCATTGGGGGGATCCACCAAGCTAACCAAATATAGATCAGAAAAAAAAAATCAAACTTTGGAGGAGGTTTGGGCTGAATGTTCCTATGAAATACTTCGTGGTAAAATAAATAGCACGACCGTGTTTCATACAAACACTAAACCCATAAACTCGTAGAACAAGGAAATATTCAAAATATCACAAAAGGGACAAATTACACTCAATGACTGTATAAAACAAAAGCGCAAATTAAACTGAGGAAAATTCCAGACACGAATAATATATTAAAAAAAATTATAGGGAAACCGCAAACAGATAAACCCTATCTCTAAGCAACTTTTGGCTCGACATAGGCACAAATTTTTGGTAAAATACCACAGACATGGAATATATGTCTGCTACGAAAACCACACAAATTTGTGGGAATCAGGATATAGAAAAACGTACATTTTTATTTATAAAGCAAAATTAGCAAATGCAAGGCAAAACTTAATTAAAAGTGTTCAAAAAAAAAATTAGCTGAAAAACTTCAGTACTTTTCTAACACAAAAACTTTAGAAATTTTTTTTTTGAATAATTTCAAAAAAATACAGGTTGCAAAAATTAGACAACCAAACCCCCCACCTCTTAGAAATACGGAGATAATGAATTTTATCATAAAGGGCAATCAGCATTACTTGTTAAGGTTATTGAAAAAGAACATGGAATAGATAAATATAGGTTTAGAAAAAAAAAGAAAAAAAGACATATTTTACTGAAAAAAACGGAAAAAGACTTGAAAAAACGCTTAGGCTCCATTGAAATATCGGAAAAAAAGAGAAGGGTTCAAGTTGAAAATACAGCCAGACGAAACTAAAAGGAAAATAAATTGAATGAAGTCATTTAAACCCTGTTATACGCACTTATTGAACTTGCCGAACGAACTAGTATGAAAATTGTACTAAATAAGTACAAATAAGTAGCATTAATACTACGGAGCCACCGTTACATCGGTAAACGCGGGCCGAGATTGATAGAAATATTGGACAAATGCTCAAAGTAGTCAAGAAAAGAAATTTGGCTCTCATATGTGGAAGTCGTTTTCAGAAAAATGACTAGCATGACATAAATTGAAAGTAAGGCACATAATAGCCTTAAAGAATTTGATTATTGTGTGCAGAAATATTTTGTGTGCAGGTTCATAATAGTCTTTAGAACTAGCTGATGACAAGAGAACTTAGAAATGTTATAGGAGCTACCAGAAGCCAGCCCTGGTAAGCAAACCTTCAGGGTACGGGCACAAGTCAATTGGTAGTGCCAAAACAGGTAAATAGACGAATAGCTAAAGTTTTTAGCTTGTCAGATATAAGCTGTAAGCTAAGCCTTGTCCCAAAAGGACATTAAAACTGGAAAAAGAGATGACAGTCGAATACTCTATTAAACTGTCTCAATGACCGGAAATTCAAAAAACAAAAATGCTCAAGTTTTGGTATAAACGAACCGGCATAAATTAAGCTGAACAAATGTTATTGACGAAATATACAGTTATAAATGTATTTTGCAAACCTTTAATAAATATGGAATTTTCATCGTCTAAAATTGCAAATGTATAAATTTTAATAGCATAGTCCTATTGTAAGAACTGTTACTAAGCCTTTAAATAGCAGCTAATCACAGTTCTCGGTTATAGTGTATAAATCTATTTGTTAGAGTTGAAAACAAATTGTGTAAATATTTTAATTGCAGTTTAAGACTTATCAGATTAAAAGTCTTGCTGGATTGATTTAAAATTTGTACAAAGAATAAACATTGCAGTATTTAAATAAATTGTAAGATTACATAGTTATTGTCTGTTTTTAAACAATTAAGTTATGCATCAACATAACTTATGTCAGTATAAACTATATATAAATATATTATTTGGTATTTTGAGTGTTCTGTTTTAGAAAGAGAGTTATACCAATTTTTAGTTTTGCTTTGTGAGAAATCTACTTGAAAAAAATGCTTCTTGTGTGGTTATATTACTACATAGTATCTTAAAGTAACTTTTACAAATTTTAACCAATGTTTATGGGGTAGTTGTTGTTTTCAAGTTTTGTGACTTCTGGTCAATGTATAAATCAGCGGTGTTGTAAAAAAAAAAAAATATTCTGCATTAATGCTTTACTAATATGAGTGTTTAATATGGTATTTTAAGTGTTTAATAATTAATGCTAATTTTAATATGTAAAGAATATAAATACAATTAAAATCTAACCAGAAACGGAATGTTTCTATTTTGGCGGCACATTGTGTTTAAGAAACGAGTAAGAAAATAATTAGCCTCTTACTTAACAAAAAAAAAATTATTTGTATATATTAGTGTGTGATTTTTTTTCCTTATGTATACAAACGTTAATGCTTTGTTTGTGTGCTGATATAATTTTTTTTCTTTAGATCACAGACCTAGTTTTTTTACAACCTATTTTTGGTTAATTTTTGCCGATATCAACCAAAGTTGGATGCAACTTCAGCCAATTTTGGTTCATGTATGATGCTAATATCAACCAATTTCAGGTGCATTGCAAGAGCTTGTAGTTAGCTTCTTCCAAGATAAACTTTCTATCCAGGACCGATACGTTTACCTTGTCCGAAATCAGCGTCAACAGAATCCAATAATAAGTGAGAATTTACTACCAATTTATTGACTGACAAGTGAATTTAAATCCGTAATTTTCAATGCTTAAGTTGTATAAGCAAATGGCTTATAGCCTAAACATTCATTAAGCTAATGTAAGGAATCTCAGGGGGGTCGAATAAATGTGTTTTTTTGTTTCAGACAAGGTAGTTCTAATGATGTACTTTTGCTTTGATCTGACTCTATGTTTAGGAGTTTTAGGTTTTTATATTTTTTAGCATTGGACAGATCATCTCTTACTAGGTTGCTAGCTACTGCTGCAACCCAAATTATAAGAGGCAGTCTGGTCGAGTGGTCCAAGGCACTGGTGTTAGCCACCAGTCTCTTCGGAGGCGTGGGTTCAAATCTTACCGCTGGTATACGATTATGTTTGAAAGACTGCAGTGTGAAAAGACATCAAAAATACAGTTTTTGGTGGAAAAATTTATTCTCTTTTAAAAATAATTTATTTTAGTTACTATAGATTTTTAACCCAATTAATTTCCTTTAAAATGAGCCATTGAACAACTCTCTACGATGTTCCAGTGCAAAGCTATCTGTGGAAAAGAAAGAAAATAAAAAAAAGAAAAAAAATATCCCGTTTAGGCAGAATGTTGTAGTAGCTGCCACTTTTCTTGATTTTCAAGCCAATATATTTCCCTTGCTGTTCAAGCCAAGGGACAGAAAGTTTACTATACAGGGGTTTCGGACAAGGCGGTTCTAATGGTGTACTTTTTGTTTTGATCTGACTTCTTTGTTAGGAACTATGGGTTTTTATATTTCTTAACGTTGGACGTGATCGTCTCTTACTAGGTTGCTAGCTACCACTGCAACCCGGATTACCACTTGGGTTTTCTTTTATGCTATATCATTACAAACAGGAAAAAGCCTATGGCTTTTTCTTCTTTGAAATAGTAAGAGACGAACCTCAAGTAACTACCCCTAGAACCACCATTTATCAGTTACTATGGATGAGAGATCGTTCTTTACTGTAAATACACTTGGAACCACCATATATCAGTTAGTATGGGAGAGAGATCGTTCTTTAATGTATTTATTTTTAAAAATAATTTGTTTTAATTACAAAAGGTTTTTAACCCCGTTAATTTTCCTTAAAATGAGCCATTGAACAACTCTCTACGATGTTCCAGTGCCAGCTATCTGTGGAATTACGAACCTATACGATAATTAAGTGGCGTATAAAATTTAGCATAGACAAGAGGTCGTTCTTTATAAAAATTGAACAACTCTCTATGATGTTACAGTGCCAAGCTATCTGTGGAAGAGAAAAAAGAAAAAACTATATCCCGTTTGTGGAGAATAACGTGGTTAAAGTCAATTTTCTTGATTTTCAAGCCAATATCTTTCTTTGTTATTCAAGCCAAAGGGCGGTAAGTTTCCTTTATAGGGGTTTCGGACAAGGCGGTTCTAATGGTGTACTTTTTGTTTTGATCTGACTGTTTTTTTAGGAGTTAGGGTTGGAAAAACGTGGTTTTAACACGGTTAAAAATATCTAGTAGGGTTTCAGACAAGGTAGTTCTAATGATGTACTTTTGCTTTGATCTGACTCTATGATTTAGGAGTTTTGGGTTTTTATATTTCTTAGCATTGGACTAATCGTCTCTTACTAGGTTGCTAGCTACTGTTGCAACCCAAATTATGAAAGGCAGCCTGGTCGAGTGGTCCAAGGCACTGGTGTTAGCCACCAGTCTCTTCGGAGGCGTGGGTTCAAATCTTATTGATGGTATACGATTATGTTTGAAAGACTGCAGTGTGAAAAGACATCAAAAATGCAGTTTTTGGTGGAAAAATTTATTCTCTTTTAGAAATAATTTATTTTAGTTACTTAAATTTTTAACCCTATTAATTTCCTTTAAAATGAGCCATTGAACAACTATCTACGATGTTCCAGTTCCAAGCTATCTGTGGAATTGAAAGAAAAAAAAATATCCCGCTTAGGCAGAATGTTGTAGTAGCTGCCACTTTTCTTGATTTTCAAGCCAATATATTTCCCTTGCTGTTCAAGCCAAGGGACAGAAAGTTTACTATACAGGGGTTTCGGACAAGGCGGTTCTAATGGTGTACTTTTTGTTTTGATCTGACTCCTTTTTTTAGGAACTATGGGTTTTTATATTTCTTAACATTGGACGTGATCGTCTCTTACTGGGTTGCTAGCTACCGCTGCAACCCGGATATTTAACTTTAAATACAAACAGGAAAAGGCCTACGGCTTTTTCTTCTTTTAAATAGTGAGAGACGAAGCTCAAACAATCAAGTAGCTAACTAAGTCCAACGCATGGAATGGTTTGTTATTTCAGTGATTGTCTTTTAATGTAATTGGTGGTTCAAAGCCATCCGGGGTCGATTTTTTTTTTGGTTTGTTATTGCGCTATCAATAAAAGACGATACTGCCGATACTTACAAAATTCCAATTTACAGTACCGATCCCTTATGTATGATCTTCTAATGGTCGTTTTTTTAATATAACTTCAGTTACTATGGACTATAAAGTTCGTTCTTAATTATCATAGATCGATCCTTTATGTAAAACCTTACCCAGTAGTATGTAAGAATTATTATCCACTTCAAAAACCTACTCTCTTCAAGAGGGTTACTGACAACTTACCAGCTCTCACCGAACTACCCTCATCTTGTCTACTATCATGAAATAACACTGAGCCGTATGACCTTAAGACTTTAAAGATATAATTATTTCTAATTGATTACAAACAGGAAAAAGCCTTTGGCTTTTTCTTCTTTGAAATGGTAAGAGACGAACCTCAAACAATCAAGTAGCTAACTAAATCAAATGTATGTAATGGTTTTTTATTCCAATGATCATCTTTTAATGGAAAATTTTAATATATTGATTTTAAATATAACTGTACTAGCCTAAACTATAGTTAAGTGGCTTATAAAATTTAGCAGAGGCAAGAGGTTGTTCTTCATTATAATTTTAATATAAAATTTTAATATATTGACCTTAAAGATAACTGTACTAGCCTATACTCTATAGCTAAGTGGCCTATATAATTTAGTATAGGCAAGAGGTCGTTCTTTTTTCTATTCAGGAGTTACTTTAGTTTTCACTATGGGGCTTGATCGTCTTTTACTAGGTTGCTAGCTACCGCTGCAACCTGGATTCTTAACGTTGGACGTGATCGTCGCTTACTAGGTTGCTAGCTACCGCTGCAACCTGGATAATATTTATCATAAACCATTCAGTTAGTATAGACTAAAGTTCGTTTTTTATTATAACTACTGCAACCCAAATTATGAGAGGCAGCCTGGCCGAGTGGTCCAAGACACTGGTGTTAGCCACCAGTCTCTTCGGAGGCGTGGGTTCAAATCTTACCGCTGGTATACGATTATGTTTGAAAGACCGCAGTGTGAAAAGACATCAAAAATACAGTTTTTGGTGGAAAAATTTATTCTCTTTTAAAAATAATTTATTTTAGTTACTATAGATTTTTAACCCAATTAATTTCCTTTAAAATGAGCCATTGAACAACTCTCTACGATGTTCCAGTGCAAAGCTATCTGTGGAAAAGAAAGAAAATAAAAAGAAGAAAAAAAATATCCCGTTTAGGCAGAATGTTGTAGTAGCTGCCACTTTTCTTGATTTTCAAGCCAATATATTTTCCTTGCTGTTCAAGCCAAGGGACAGAAAGTTTACTATACAGGGGTTTCGGACAAGGCGGTTCTAATGGTGTACTTTTTGTTTTGATCTGACTCCTTTGTTAGGAACTATAGGTTTTTATATTTCTTAACATTGGACGTGATCGTCTCTTACTAGGTTGCTAGCTACCGCTGCAACCCGGATTACCACTTGGGTTTTCTTTTATGCTATATCATTACAAACAGGAAAAAGCCTATGGCTTTTTATTCTTTGAAATAGTAAGAGACGAACCTCAATTAACTACCCCTGGAACCACCATTTATCAGTTACTATGGATGAGAGATCGTTCTTTACTGTAAATACACCTGGAACCACCATATATCAGTTAGTATGGGAGAGAGATCGTTCTTTAATGTATTTATTTTAAAAATAATTTGTTTTAATTACAAAAGGTTTTTAACCCCGTTAATTTTCCTTAAAATGAGCCATTGAACAACTCTCTACGATGTTCCAGTGCCAGCTATCTGTGGAATTACTAACCTATACTATAATTAAGTGGCGTATAAAATTTAGTATAGACAAGAGGTCGTTCTTTATAAAAATTGAACAACTCTCTATGATGTTACAGTGCCAAGCTATCTGTGGAAGAGAAGAAAGAAAAAACTATATCCCGTTTGTGGAGAATAACGTGGTTAAAGTCAATTTTCTTGATTTTCAAGCCAATATCTTTCTTTGTTATTCAAGCCAAAGGGCGGTAAGTTTCCTTTATAGGGGTTTCGGACAAGGCGGTTCTAATGGTGTACTTTTTGTTTTGATCTGACTGTTTTTTAGGAGTTAGGGTTGGAAAAACGTGGTTTTAACACGGTTAAGAATATCTAGTAGGGTTTCAGACAAGGTAGTTCTAATGATGTACTTTTGCTTTGATCTGACTCTATGTTTAGGAGTTTTGGGTTTTTATATTTGTTAGCATTGGACTGATCGTCTCTTACTAGGTTGCTAGCTACTGTTGCAACCCAAATTATGAAAGGCAGCCTGGTCGAGTGGTCCAAGGCACTGGTGTTAGCCACCAGTTTCTTCGGAGGCGTGGGTTCAAATCTTATTGATGGTATACGATTATGTTTGAAAGACTGCAGTGTGAAAAGACATCAAAAATGCAGTTTTTGGTGGAAAAATTTATTCTCTTTTAGAAATATTTTATTTTAGTTACTTTAGATTTTTAACCCTATTAATTTCCTTTAAAATGAGCCATTGAACAACTATCTAGGATGTTCCAGTGCCAAGCTATCTGTGGAAAAGAAAGAAAAAAAAATATCCCGCTTAGGCAGAATGTTGCCTAAGCGTAGTAGCTGCCACTTTTCTTGATTTTCAAGCCAATATATTTCCCTTGCTGTTCAAGCCAAGGGACAGAAAGTTTACTATACAGGGGTTTCGGACAAGGCGGTTCTAATGGTGTACTTTTTGTTTTGATATGACTCCTTTTTTTTAGGAACTATGGGTTTTTATATTTCTTAACATTGGACGTGATCGTCTCTTACTGGGTTGCTAGCTACCGCTGCAACCCGGATATTTAACTGTAAATACAAACAGGAAAAGACCTACGGCTTTTTCTTCTTTTAAATAGTGAGAGACGAAGCTCAAACAATCAAGTAGCTAACTAAGTCCAACGCATGGAATGGTTTGTTATTTCAGTGATTGTCTTTTAATGTAATTGGTGGTTCAAAGCCATCCGGGGTCGATTTTTTTTTTGGTTTGTAATTGCGCTATCAATAAAAGACGATACTGCCGATACTTACAAAATTCCAATTTACAGTACCGATCCCTTATGTATGATCTTCTAATGGTCGTTTTTTTTAATATAACTTCAGTTACTATGGACTATAAAGTTCGTTCTTAATTATCATAGATCGATGCTTTATGTAAAACCTTACCCAGTAGTATGTAAGAATTATTATCCACTTCAAAAACCTACTCTCTTCAAGAGGGTTACTGACAACTTACCAGCTCTCACCAAACTACCCTCATCTTGTCTACTATCATGAAATAACACTGAGACGTATGACCTTAAGACTTTAAAGATATAATTATTTCTAATTGATTACAAACAGGAAAAAGCCTTTGGCTTTTTCTTCTTTGAAATGGTAAGAGACGAACCTCAAACAATCAAGCAGCTAACTAAATCAAATGTATGTAATGGTTTTTTATTCCAATGATCATCTTTTAATGGAAAATTTTAATATATTGATTTTAAATATAACTGTACTAGCCTAAACTATAGTTAAGTGGCTTATAAAATTTAGTAGAGGCAAGAGGTTGTTCTTCATTATAATTTTAATATAAAATTTTAATATATTGACCTTAAAGATAACTGTACTAGCCTATACTCTATAGCTAAGTGGCCTATAAAATTTAGTATAGGCAAGAGGTCGTTCTTTTTTCTATTCAGGAGTTACTTTAGTTTTCACTATGGGGCTTGATCGTCTTTTACTAGGTTGCTAGCTACCGCTGCAACCTAGATTCTTAACGTTGGACGTGATCGTCGCTTACTAGGTTGCTAGCTACCGCTGCAACCTGGATAATATTTATCATAAACCATTCAGTTAGTATAGACTAAAGTTCGTTCTTTATTATAACTACTGCAACCCAAATTATGAGAGGCAGCCTGGCCGAGTGGTCCAAGACACTGGTGTTTGCCACCAGTCTCTTCGGAGGTGTTGGTTCAAATCTTACCGCTGGTATACGATTATGTTTGAAAGACTGCAGTGTGAAAAGACATCAAAAATGCAGTTTTGGGTGGAAAAATTTATTCTCTTTTAGAAATAATTTATTTTAGTTACTATAGATTTTTAACCTAATTTATTTCCTTTAAAATGAGCTATTTAACAACCCTCTACAATGTTCCAGTGCCAAGTTATCTGTGGAAAAGAAAAAAGAAAAAAAAATATCCCGTTTAGGCAGAATGTTGTAGTAGCTGCTACTTTTCTTGATTTTCAAGCCAATATATTTCCCTTGCTGTTCAAGCCAAGGGACAGAAAGTTTCCTATACAGGGGGTTTCAGACAAGGCGGTTCTAATGCTGTACTTTTTGTTTTGATCTGACTCCTTTGTTAGGAACTATGGGTTTTTATATTTCTTAAAATTGGACGTGATCGTCTCTTACTAGGTTGCTAGCAACCGCTGCAACCCGGATTGCTAGCTATCGCTGCAACCCGGATTAATATTGGACATGATCGTCTCTTATATATAAATAGTAAGAGACGACCTAGCTACAAACTATGATTATGACATCATTGATCAATCTTTAACATGAAATGTTCTTTGCTGTAATGGTTTGTTCTTAACTAGGTATCAGCCGTCTCTACAGCCATGATACTGATGGAAATTACATAATCCCTATTTATGTTTCATTTTTAATGGGCTAGGTGTCGTTCTTTATTGTAATTGTTTTGATCTGACCTCTTTCTTAGGAGTTATGGGTTTTTATATATCTTAACATTGGACGTGATCGTCTCTTACTAGGTTACTAGCTACCGGTGCAACCCGGATCATTGCTGTATCATTAACTAGTATAGGCTTATTTAGTATAGGAAAGAGTTCGTTCTTTATTATAATCTCTATAAAGTTTATCTTTATGATAACACTCTTTGATCTTTTGTTTGGCTGTCTCAATTTTTATTTCTCGATACATCTGGACGGTTGAATACCTTTGCTTTTGGTTTTTCTTATATTTGATGTGGTAATCTTCATCATTGTGATAACTCTCCTTGAACTTTTGTTTGGCTGTCTCAATTTTTGCATGTCTATAATCTTCATCATTTTGATAACACATCTTGCTGTTTTGTTTTGCTCTCTAAATTTTTACTTCTCGATACGCCTGGTCGGTTGAATACCTTTGCTTTTATCTTTTCAAGATACTATCTCTGTTGTTTGTGTTGTACTGTTTTTTTAACTTGCGCGCAGCTTGCTTGATTGAAACCATTATGTAATTATGAATGAGAACATTTACAGTTCTGACGCTTCTTATATAGTAATTATGACGTCACGGCGTAATGGTCTTATTTAATGATGACGTCATGGAGCAATGATATTATTTCATGACGTCTTCAGAAACCACAACATAATATCGTGTTTTTCTATTCACGTCATAGCTCTAATATAAAACTATGATGACATTCATTATTTATCTAGTAGGGTTTCAGACAAGGTAGTTCTAATGATGTACTTTTGTTTTGATCTGACTCTATTTTTAGGAGTTTTGTTATATTTCTTAGCATTGGACTGATCGTCTCTTACTAGGTTGCTAGCTACTGCTGCAACCCAGATTCACATATATATTATTTATGAGAGGCAGCCTGGCCGAGTGGTCCAAGGCACTGGTGTTAGCCACCAGTCTCTTCGGAGGCGTGGGTTCAAATCTTACCGCTGGTATAATGTTTGAAATACTGCAGTGTGAAAAGACATCGAAAATGCAGTTTTTGGTGGAAAAATTTATTCTCTTTTAGAAATAATTTATTTTAGTTACAAAAGGTTTTTAACCCAATTAATTTCCTTTAAAATGAGCCATTGAAAAACTCTTTACGATGTTCCAGTGCCAAGCTATCTCTGGAAAAGAAAGAAAAGAGAAAAAAAAGAAAGAAAAAAATATCCCGTTTAGGCAGAATGTTGTAATAGCTGCCACTTTTCTTCAATTTCAAGCCAATATATTTCCCTTGCTGTTCAAGCCAAGGGACAGAAAGTTTCCTATACAGGGGTTTCGGACAAGGCGGTTCTAATGGTGTACTTTTTGTTTTGATCTGACTCCTCTGTTAGGAACTATGGGTTTTTATATTTCTTAACATTGGACGTGATCGTCTCTTACTAGGTTGCTAGCTACCGCTGCAACCCGGATAATGTAAACCACCTTATATCAGTTACTATGGGCCAGAGATCGTTCTTTACTGTAACAATGATTAATCTTTAACATTAATTATAATCTTATTTTAGCTACAATGGGCTGGAAGTTTGTTCTTTAATGTAAACAAAGTCTAATGTATGCAATGGTCTGTTATTCAAATGATCGTCCTTTAATGTAACTACGTAACTCATTTTAAAGGTAGAACTCTTTCTAATTGATTACAAACAGGAAAAAGCCTATGGCTTTTTCTTCTTTGAAATAGTAAGAGACTAGCCTCAAACAATCAAGTAGCTAACTAAATCAAATGTATGTATTGGGTTTTTATTCCAATGAACGTTTTTTAGTGGAAAATTTTAATATATTGACCTTAAATATTATAACTGTACTAGCCTATACTCTAGTTAAGTGGCCTATAAAATTTAGTATACGAAAGAGGTCGTTCTTTATTATAATAACTAAATCAAATATATGTAATGGGTTTTTATTCCAATGGCTGTCTTTTAATGGAAAATTTTAATATATTGGCCTTAAATATAACCGTACTAGCCTACACTATGTTAAGTGGCCTATAAAATTTAGTAGAGGCAAGAGGTCGTTGTTTATTATAAAAACTCAAAGAATCGGGCAGCTAACTAAGTCCAATATAAGCAATTGTTTGTTCTTCCAATGATCATCTTTTAATTTGAAGTTTCTTACTAGGTTGCTAGCTACCACTTAAACCCGGATTGTGTAAAAGGTTGCTAACTACCGCTGCAACCTAGATATTCTTATTTCTGCTACTATGGGCTAATGTTCGTTCTTTCATGTAAAACTAGCAAAACATTTTTTAAGTCTGATGAAGATTTAACTAATGTGTCAAAAGTAATGTTGCAAGTCGACGATTTTGTTTTGGCCTTATTATAATTGGTATGGTGAAATAATAATATGCATATGGCTCTTAAATCATACTTCTTTATGGTCCCATATGGTTTAGTGCCTAGGATAGTTAACTTTCACTTAACAGGCCCAGGTTCGATTCCCGGTGTGGGAAAATTTTTAACTCTATAATCTTTGAACATTTGAACCTTTTATAATTTATAATGATGTATAATATAAATACTGTAATCTTTACTATAGTGAAGTTGCCTATGCAAGTTAGTATAGGGAAGAGTTCGATCTTTATTATAAAAACTAAAAACGAAAATAAAACAAAATAAAATTTTTCAATTTTTACGTCACGTCGGTAATTAATTCATATATGGTTATTAGTACACAATAGGTTTTAGATATTACGTCATGTCACTTATTACGTCATATATGGTTATTAGTAGATAATCAGTAAAATGTTCGTTCTTTATTATAACCTGAAATAAGTCTTCGCTCTCACCTTTTAGTTTCTTGATTTGAAATTGGTCAGTACCAAGATCTTTCATTTGCTTAAAATCTTCAATGAACTCTTTTGGAACCGCTGAATTGAGAGGCTGGACAGAAAAATGTTCAACCAATGTAGATTTTGCGCTTTCTGTCAGTTTCTGAAGGATTGCAGCTTCCGGTATTTCAGGTAAATTATCAACACCAACCGCTTTTTCAGCAAGACGGGCTTCAAGTATTTTTTTTAAATCTTCTAGGGTGTATGCATGTATTGTTTTATAGAGACTGTTGTTCTCTCTTAACCACAACAGTGCTTCATGGACTTTTCTCAGATCTATTAGTGCAGTCCAAACATTCTTGTTGTAAGTAGGCTGACCATTGACAATGACTACAAAACTATCAATGTTAAGAAGTTTTTCAGGCTGAATATCTGCATTTGCTTGCACATCAACAGGTAGATATACTATTCTCCCCTTAAGAGCGTCAACAAGTTCTGTTCTAGGTCTCTTCAATGCAGTTACTTGCCCTAATCTGACGATCGTAAGACAAGGCATTACAAATCGAATCA
Source organism: Artemia sinica (assembly GCA_027921565.1). Taxonomy (NCBI): domain Eukaryota; kingdom Metazoa; phylum Arthropoda; class Branchiopoda; order Anostraca; family Artemiidae; genus Artemia; species Artemia sinica. The sequence goes on from CM051273.1 coordinate 12,689,030, forward strand.
TTGCCATTTCAAAATTATTTAAACACTTTATACATTCCGGTGTACAGTCTATATGAAGGTTATTTAATACTGATCGGACATTCTCCTGACTTTTCAACATTTTCCCAGCACAGTAATCACAGACAAAGAATGGATCTATGACATCCTCTTTCCAACCTGTACATTGAATTAGTTGTTCTCTGTCATCTTTGGGTATGTCCTGTTGTAGGTGTTCTAAAATCGTGGCCATCATTACATCAAAACCTTTCTTATTTGAAAGGGATCTTAGACTCTTCAATTGGTATTTTGTCTTTATCTGCTCACAACTGTCACAATGCATTGTGGGGTATACATCCCTAATGTTAGCTACCTTATCAAGGCTCTCACCAAATAATTTTATTATTGTATTTTCATCCACAGAAACTCTAATATTGCTATCACCGTAAATGAAGTCTTGACTATTATTACGACAGAGTCTACTTGACACTTCTTCTATGTAATGACTTAGTTCCTTGTACGAGCCCTCGACTTTTAGTAGATTAATATGTTGTATAATCTTACATTTTGATACTGCCTTATATACGCTATTAATGAAACAGTTCAAGACAGGAAAATGTGGAGCTAGTGCCCTTAGAGAACGCAAATAGCTCTGACATCCCTCATTTGGGCTACAGTATAACGAATGCCCATGCTTTCTTGTGTCCCTGTAATTGATTTCACAATAATCCAAGCCGCCAAGGTAGAAATTAACCACTTTGTCAGTTGAAAATTTTAATGCTATATTATTTTCAAGGATATCAAAAAGAATTTGACATAATTCAATATCCGTCGGATAGAGCTTGCAGATATCAGGGTGACATTGCCAAGTAACCTGCTGCCCAATTTTTGGTTTTGAATGTTTACTCAGATTGTTATAGGTGACTTCAGCCATCATAATTTCCTTGTCAGATCTAGATTCAGAGCATTCTTCAATAGTTGTCTCGTACTTTTCAGGACAGTTTGTTCTACTACACAGAGAATTTTTTGCCAAATATTCAGTAGAACTAAAAGAACTGTTTAAAACACAGTTAGAAATGCTTTTTTCTTGAGTCGGTGCTCCAGGAATTTGTTCTAAATCATTAGTCTTACAAACACATTTACTAATAACCCTAACAGGCTCGTTTTCGCCATAATTGAAAAACATTGCTTTTCCTTCGCTGTTGATAGGTATGCTTGTATATATGTTTTTATTGCTGCTACATAAACTGCAATTGCTCCTTCCAAAATTAATATACGAATTTTCAAAGAAGTACGCCTCCGTATATTCACTGTGTTGTCGAACATTTTCCATTGCATCTGTAAACTGTTCCGCAGTTGCCAATCCATACCTTGGAAGCTTTTCATTAAACTGACAACATTTCTTTTGGATATTACTATGAAGCTTTGCCAAGGAATTTCTAGCCGACTTTTCAACAGCATCCGCTCTTTCAAAGAGAATTTTAATCTGTAATTTTGAATACTTTTCGTGATCCTGGTAAAACATGCGTAAAATGTTTCTCAATTTACGAAGATCAGCCTGCATTTTTGCCATCTTCTTGTATTTCTGAATGTAATTTTTCCGTTTGTCCTTATGCGTTCTTCGGTACAACCTCGCAGAGAATTTAATTTTTTCATTATAGCTTTTGTCACCCCAGTATCTACCCATTATTCTGGTAGCAACTTTTTTCTTATGTTTGTTTCGGTAATCTTCATCATTATCATACCGTTCCCTGCTCTTTTGTCTAGCTTGCTCAATTGTTGCTTCTCTATAAAGTTTATCATTGTGATAACGCTCCTTGATCTTTTGTCTAGCCTGCTCAATTCTTGCTTCTCTGTAATGTTCATCATTACCATACCGTTCCTTGATCTTTTGTTTGGCTGTCTCAATTTTTGCATGTCTATAATCTTCATCATTGTGATAACGTTCCCTGCTCTTTTGTCTAGCCTGCTCAATTGTTGCTTCTCTATAAAGTTTATCATTGTGATAACGCTCCTTGATCTTTTGTTTAGCCTGCTCAATTCTTGCTTCTCTGTAATGTTCATCATTACCATACCGTTCCTTGATCTTTTGTTTGGCTGTCTCAATTTTTGCATGTCTATAATCTTCATCATTGTGATAACACATCTTGCTGTTTTCTTTTGCTCTCTCAATTATTACTTCTCGATACGCCTGGTCGGTTGAATACCTTTGCTTTTTTCTTTTCAAGTTACTATCTCTGTTGTTTGTGTAGTACTCTTTTCAACTTGCGTATAGCCTGCTTTGATCTAACCATTATTCTAATCAAGAATGAGAGAATTTTCAGTTTTGACTTTCCTTATATACTAATTATGACGTCACTCTATTCACGTCATAACTCTAATATAAAACTATGATGACGTTCATTATTTATCTAGTAGGGTTTCAGACAAGGTATTTCTAATGATGTACTTTTGTTTTGATCTGACTCTATTTTTAGGAGTTTTGGGTTTTTATATTTCTTAGCATTGGACTGATCGTCTCTTACTAGGTTGCTAGCTACTGCTGCAACCCAAATTCACATATATATTTATTTATGAGAGGCAGCCTGGCCGAGTGGTCCAAGGCAATGGTGTTAGCCACCAGTCTCTTCAGAGGCGTGGGTTCAATTCTTACCGCTGGTATACGATTATGTTTGAAAGACTGCAGTGTGAAAAGACATCAAAATGCAGTTTTTGGTGGAAAAATTTATTCTCTTTTAGAAATAATTTATTTTAGTTACTATATATTTTTAACCCAATTAATTTCCTTTAAAATGAGCTATTGAACAACCCTCTACGATGTTCCAGTGCCAAGCTATCTCTGGATACAAAAGAAAAAAAAAAGAAAAAAAAAATATCCCGTTTAGGCAGAATGTTGTAGTAGCTGCCACTTTTCTTGATTTTCAAGCCAATATATTTCCCTTGCTGTTCAAGCCAAGGGACAGAAATTTTACTATGCAGGGGTTTCGGACAAGGCGGTTCTAATGGTGTACTTTTTGTTTTGATCTGACTCTTTTTTTAAGAACTATGGGTTTTTATATTTCTTAACATTGGACGTGATCGTCTCTTACTAGGTTGCTAGCTACCGCTGCAACCCGGATATGGACTAAGGTTCGTTCTTTCATGTAAAACTAGCTAAGCATTTTTTAAGCCTGATGAAGATTTAACTAATGTGTCAAAAGTAAGGTTGCAAGTCGACGATTTTGTTTTGGCCTTATTATAATTGGTATGGTGAAATAATAATACGCATATGGCTCTTAAATCATACTTTTTTATGGTTCAATATGGTCTAGTGGCTAGGATAGTTAACTTTCACTTAACAGGCTCGGGTTCGATTCCCGGGGTGGGAAAATTTTTAACTCTATAATCTTCGAACATTTGAACCTTTTATAATTTATAATGATGCATAATATAAATACTGTAATCTTAACTATAGTGAAGTTGCGTATGCAAGTTAGTATGGGGAAGAGTTCGATCTTTATTATAATAACTGGTATACGATTATGTTTGATAGACTGCAGTGTGAAAAGACATCAAAAATGCAGTTTTTGGTGGAAAAATTTATTCTCTTTTAGAAATAATTTATTTTAGTTACTATAGATTTTTAACCCAATTAATTTCCTTTAAAATGAGCTATTGAACAACCCTCTACGATGTTCCAGTGCCAAGCTATCTGTGGAAAAGAAAAAAAAAAGAAAAAAATATCCCGTTTGGGGAGAATAACGTGGTTAAAGTCAATTTTCTTGATTTTCAAGCCAATATATTTCCCTTGCTGTTCAGGCCAAGGGACAGAAAGTTTCATATACAGGGGTTTCGGACAAGGCGGTTCTAATGGTGTACTTTTTGTTTTGATCTGACTCCTTTGTTAGGAACTATGGGTTTTTATATTTCTTAACATTGGACGTGATCGTCTCTTACTAGGTTGCTAGCTACCGCTGCAACCCGGATATGGACTAAGGTTCGTTCTTTCATGTAAAACTAGCAAAACATTTTTTAAGCCTGATGAAGATTTAACTAATGTGTCAAAAAGTAAGGTTGCAAGTCGACGATTTTGTTTTGGCCTTATTATAATTGGTATGGTGAAATAATAATACGCATATGGCTCTTAAATCATACTTCTTTATGGTTCAATATGGTCTAGTGGCTAGGATAGTTAACTTTCACCTAACAGGCTCAGGTTCGATTCCCGGGGTGGGAAAATTTTTAACTCTATAATCTTCGAACATTTGAACCTTTTATAATTTATAATGATGCATAATATAAATACTGTAATCTTAACTATAGTGAAGTTGCGTATGCAAGTTAGTATAGGGAAGAGTTCGATCTTTATTATAAATAAATAACTGGTATACGATTATGTTTGAAAGACTGCAGTGTGAAAAGACATCAAAAATGCAGTTTTTGGTGGAAAAATTTATTCTCTTTTAGAAATAATTTATTTTAGTTACTATAGATTTTTAACCCAATTAATTTCCTTTAAAATGAGCTATTGAACAACCATCTACGATGTTCCAGTGCCAAGCTATCTGTGGAAAAGAAAAAAAAAGAAAAAAATATCCCGTTTGGGGAGAATAACGTGGTTAAAGTCAATTTTCTTGATTTTCAAGCCAATATATTTCCCTTGCTGTTCAAGCCAAGGGACAGAAAGTTTCCTATACAGGGGTTTCGGACAAGGCGGTTCTAATGGTGTACTTTTTGTTTTGATCTGACTCCTCTGTTAGGAACTATGGGTTTTTATATTTCTTAACATTGGACGTGATCGTCTCTTAATAGGTTGCTAGCTACCGCTGCAACCCGGATAATGTAAACCACCTTATATCAGTTACTATGGGCCAGAGATCGTTCTTTACTGTAACAATGATTAATCTTTAACATTAATTATAATCTTATTTTAGCTACAATGGGCTGGAAGTTTGTTCTTTAATGTAAACAAAGTCTAATGTATGCAATGGTCTGTTATTCAAATGATCGTCCTTTAATGTAACTACGTAACTCATTTTAAAGGTAGAACTCTTTCTAATTGATTACAAACAGGAAAAAGCCTATGGCTTTTTCTTCTTTGAAATAGTAAGAGACTAGCCTCAAACAATCAAGTAGCTAACTAAATCAAATGTATGTATTGGGTTTTTATTCCAATGAACGTTTTTTAGTGGAAAATTTTAATATATTGACCTTAAATATTATAACTGTACTAGCCTATACTCTAGTTAAGTGGCCTATAAAATTTAGTATACGAAAGAGGTCGTTCTTTATTATAATAACTAAATCAAATATATGTAATGGGTTTTTATTCCAATGGCTGTCTTTTAATGGAAAATTTTAATATATTGGCCTTAAATATAACCGTACTAGCCTACACTATGTTAAGTGGCCTATAAAATTTAGTAGAGGCAAGAGGTCGTTGTTTATTATAAAAACTCAAAGAATCGGGCAGCTAACTAAGTCCAATATAAGCAATTGTTTGTTCTTCCAATGATCATCTTTTAATTTGAAGTTTCTTACTAGGTTGCTAGCTACCACTTAAACCCGGATTGTGTAAAAGGTTGCTAACTACCGCTGCAACCTAGATATTCTTATTTCTGCTACTATGGGCTAATGTTCGTTCTTTCATGTAAAACTAGCAAAACATTTTTTAAGTCTGATGAAGATTTAACTAATGTGTCAAAAGTAAATAACTGGTAAATAAATAACTGGTATACGATTATGTTTGAAAGACTGCAGTGTGAAAAGACATCAAAATGCAGTTGTTGGTGGAAAAATTTATTCTCTTTTAGAAATAATTTATTTTAGTTACTATAGATTTTTAACCCAATTAATTTCCTTTAAAATGAGCTATTGAACAACCCTCTACGATGTTCCAGTGCCAAGCTATCTCTGGATACAAAAAAAGAAAAAAAAAGAAAAAAAAAATATCCCGTTTAGGCAGAATGTTGTAGTAGCTGCCACTTTTCTTGATTTTCAAGCCAATATATTTCCCTTGCTGTTCAAGCCAAGGGACAGAAATTTTACTATGCAGGGGTTTCGGACAAGGCGGTTAAAAACCGCCTTGTTTTTAATTTTTTCGGACAAGGCGGTAAAATTATTGCTCATATATCATAAATATTTTTGCAGTTTACATAATAACTTTAGCGATTCTAAACTGAAAAATGAAGTATATTAAAAAATTGAATTTTTTGGTCTGAAAATACATAGTAAATTCCACATCGGGTAGTTAGAACCTAACTAAAAATAAAACTAATTTTAACATTTTCAGGTATTTTTCTAGCTTGAATTGAAATATTCAAACTATTGCTCGGATACCATGGATATTTTGCAGTTTACACAAGCTGCAAAGAACGCATAAGGGCAAAATTAAAAATTATATTCAGAAGTCCAAAAACATGGCAACAATGCTGACTGATCTTAGTAAATTTAGAAAAATTTTACGAATTTTTTACCGGGATTACGAAAAATATTCAAAATTAAAGATTAAAATTATCTCTGAAAGAATGGATTTTGTTGAAAAGTCAGCTAGAGATGCTTTCGCAATACTTCATAGTAATATCCAAAAGAAATGTTGCATGTTTAGTGAAAAGCTTCCAAGGTATGAACCGGCAACTGTGGAACAGTTTATAGATGTAATGGGAAATTTTATAGATCACTGTGAATATATGGAGGCATAATTGTTCTTTACTTAGTTTCAGCTTTAATTCGATGATCCAGACTTTATGTACTAACTATACATCCAAAGACTATGACGTCATTGTTTAATATTGTATATGAAAAATTAAGTTTTTCGTAAAAAAAATTAATTAAAAAAAAAATTAAGTACAAATAGCGCTAGATCTAGAGATTTCCTTTAAAATGAGCCATTGAACAACTCTCTACGATGTTCCAGTGCCAAGCTATCTGTGGAAAAGAAAGAAAAAAATATCCCGTTTGTGGAGAATGACGTGGTAAAAGTCTATTTTCTTGATTTTCAAGCCAATATATTTTCTTTGTTATTCAAGCCAAAGGGCGGTAAGTTTCCTTTATAGGGGTTTCGGACAAGGCGGTTCTAATGGTGTACTTTTTGTTTTGATCTGACTCTTTTTTTAGGAGTTGGGGGGTTTTATATTTCTTAACATTGGAGGTGATCGTCTCTTACTAGGTTGCTAGCTACCGCTGCAACCCGGATCAAGCCAATATATTTTCTTTGTTATTCAAGCCGCAGGGCGGTAAGTTTCCTTTATAGGGGTTTCGGACAAGGCGGTTCTAATGGTGTACTTTTTGTTTTGATCTGACTCTGTTTTTAGGAGTTAGGGGTTTTTATATTTCTTAACATTGGACGTGATCGTCTCTTACTAGGTTGCTAGCTACCGCTGCAACCCGGATTTTTCGTGAAAAATAATTAATAAACAAAATTAAGTGCAAAAGGCGCTAGATCTAGAGATTTCCTTTAAAATGAGCCATTGAACAACTCTCTACGATGTTCCAGTGCCAAGCAATCTCTGGAAACAAAAGAAAGAAAAAAATATCCCGTTTGTGCAGAATAACGTGGTTAAAGTCAATTTTCTTGATTTTCAAGCCAATATATTTTCTTTGTTATTCAAGCCAAAGGGTGGTAAGTTTCCTTTATAGGGGTTTCGGACAAGGCGGTTCTAATGGTGTACTTTTTGTTTTGATCTGACTATTTTTCTAGGAGTTAGGGGTTTTTATATTTCTTAACATTGGACGTGATCGTCTCTTATTAGGTTGCTAGCTACCGCTGCAACCCAGAAAACCAAAAAAAGTTTAGTTCCAGGATACAATAATAACTTTGAACTGAGATAAAAAAAAAAATTTCTTCCAGGAGACAAAAAGTAAAACTAATTATAAAATTTTCATGTATTTTTGTTGTTTAAATTAAAAACTTACTATTACTGATTAGGCATCATAAATATTTTTGCAGTTTACATAATAATTTTAGCGATTAAGCCAAAAAAGAAAATTTTGGTTCCAGGAGTTTCGGTTACTATTGAGACAAGTAGCTATTATTACTAAAGAGTTCATTACCATGAACTGTTTGATTGCTTCAAAATTCAAATATCTTTGAAAAGACTGCAGTAAGAAAATACATCAAAAATGCAATTTTTTTGACAAAATTGATTCTACTTTAAAAAGTATTTTATTTTTAATTACAAAAGTGACTAGATGTTGCAATTTCCTTTAAAATGAGCTATTATACAGCTCTCTATGATTTTCCAGTGCCCAGTTAGCTGAGCAGGAAAAAAAAGCGGAAAGAAAAAAATATCCCGTTTGTGGAGAATAACGTGGTAAAAGTCAGTTTTCTTGATTTTCAAGCCAATATATTTTCTTTGTTATTCAAGCCAAAGGGCGGTAAGTTTCCTTTATAGGGGTTTCGGACAAGGCGGTTCTAATGGTGTACTTTTTGTTTTGATCTGACTCCTTTTTTAGGAGCTATGGGTTTTTATATTTCTTAACATTGGACGTGATCGTCTCTTACTAGGTTGCTAGCTACCGCTGCAACCCGGATACCGCTGCAACCCTGATATGGGCGAGAGATCGTTCTTTACTGTAATCCTAATCCGAAATGGTCTTGCCTTGTCACGCAAGCCATATTTGCCTTTCGGGAAAAGATTTGGAAACACTTTTAGATCAAGTTCTTCCTGAAATAAGTCTTCGCTCTCACCTTTTAGTTTCTTTATTTGAAATTGGTCAGTACCAAGATCTTTCATCTGCTTAAAATCTTCAATGAAGTCTTTTGGAACCGCTGAATTGAGAGGCTGGACAGAAAAATGTTCAACCAATGTAGATTTTGCGCTTTCTGTCAGTTTCTGAAGGATTGCAGCTTCCGGTATTTCAGGTAAATTATCAACACCAACCGCTTTTTCAGCAAGACGTGCTTCAAGTATTTTATTTAAATCTTCTAGGGTGTATGCATGTATTGTTTTATAGAGACTGTTGTTCTCTCTTAACCACAACAGTGCTTCATGGACTTTTCTCAGATCTATTAGTGCAGTCCAAACATTCTTGTTGTAAGTAGGCTGACCATTGACAATGACTACAAAACTATCAATGTTAAGAAGTTTTTCAGGCTGAATATCTGCATTTGCTTGCACATCAACAGGTAGATATACTATTCTCCCCTTAAGAGCGTCAACAAGTTCTGTTCTAGGTCTCTTCAATGCAGTTACTTGCCCTAATCTGACGATCGTAAGACAAGGCATTACAAATCGAATCATTGCCATTTCAAAATTATTTAAACACTTTATACATTCCGGTGTACAGTCTATATGAAGGTTATTTAATACTGATCGGACATTCTCCTGACTTTTCAACATTTTCCCAGCACAGCAATCACAGACAAAGAATGAATCTATGACGTCCTCTTTCCAACCTGTACATTGAATTAGTTGTTCTCTGTCATCTTTGGGTATGTCCTGTTGTAGGTGTGCTAAAATCGTGGCCATCATTACATCAAAACCTTTCCTATTTGAAAGGGATCTTAGACTCTTCAATTGGTATTTTGTCTTTATCTGCTCACAACTGTCACAATGCATTGTGGGGTATACATCACTGATGTTAGCTACCTTATCAAGGCTCTCACCAAATAGTTTTATTATTGTATTTTCATCCACAGAAACTCTAATATTGCTATCACCGTAAATGAAGTCTTGACTATTATTACGACAGAGTCTACTTGACACTTCTTCTATGTAATGACTTAGTTCCTTGTACGAACCCTCGACTTTTAGTAGATTAATATGTTGTATAATCTTACATTTTGATACTGCCTTATATACGCTATTAATGAAACAGTTCAAGACAGGAAAATGTGGAGCTAGTGCCCTTAGAGAACGCAAATAGCTCTGACATCCCTCATTTGGGCTACAGTATAACGAATGCCCATGCTTTCTTGTGTCCCTGTAATTGATTTCACAATAATCCAAGCCGCCAAGGTAGAAATTAACCGCTTTGTCAGTTGAAAATTTTAATGCTATATTATTTTCAAGGATATCAAAAAGAATTTGACATAATTCAATATCCGTCGGATACAGCTTGCAGATATCAGGGTGACATTGCCAAGTAACCTGCTGCCCAATTTTGGTTTTGAATGTTTACTCAGATTGTTATAGGTGACTTCAGCCATCATAATTTCCTTGTCAGATCTAGTTCTAGAGCATTTTTCAATAGTTGTCTCGTACTTTTCAGGACAGTTTGTTCTACTACACAGAGAATTTTTTGCCAAATATTCAGTAGAACTAAACGAACTGTTTAAAACACAGTTAGAAATGCTTTTTTCTTGAGTCGATGTTCCAGGAATTTGTTCTAAATCATTAGTCTTACAAACACATTTACTAATAACCCTAACAGGCTTGTTTTCGCCATAATTGAAAAACATTGCTTTTCCTTCGCTGTTGATAGGTATGCTTGTATATATATTTTTATTGCTGCTACATAAACTGCAATTGTTCCTTCCAAAATTAATATACGAATTTTCTAAGAAGTACGCCTCCGTATATTCACTGTGTTGTCGAACATTTTCCATTGCATCTATAAACTGTTCCGCAGTTGCCAATCCATACCTTGGAAGCTTTTCGTTAAACTGACAACATTTCTTTTGGATATTACTATGAAGCTTTGCCAAAGAATTTCTAGCCGACTTTTCAACAGCATCCGCTCTTTCAAAGAGAATTTTAATCTGTAATTTTGAATACTTTTCATGATCCCGATAAAACATGCGTAAAATGTTTCTCAATTTACAAAGATCAGCCTGCATTTTTGCCATCTTCTTGTATTTCTGAATGTAATTTTTCCCTTTGTCCTTATGCGTTCTTCGGTACAACCTCGCAGAGAATTTAATTTTTTCATTATAGCTTTTGTCACCCCAGTATCTACCCATTATTCTGGTAGCAACTTTTTTCTTATGTTTGTTTCGGTAATCTTTATCGTTATCATACCGTTCCTTACTCTTTTGTTTGGCTCTCTCAATTTTCGCATCTCGATACGCCTTGTCGGTTGAATACCTTTGCTTTTCTCTTTTCAAGATGTTGTCTCTGTTTTTTGTATAGCAATGTTTTTTTAAATTACGTATAACTCTATTAGAACGCATCTTATTACAAAACAAGAAATAATATTCTCATCTAATTGAAACTTTTTAAGACTCGTATCATGTACCCATAACCTAACAAAAAATTAAACTAATTTTTAAATTTTCATGTATTTTGTTAGTTTGAATTAAAAGATTAAAATTATTGCTCTATATCATAAATATTTTTGCAGTTTACATAATAACTTTAGCGATTCTAAACTGAAAAATGAAATATATTAAAAAATTGAATTTTTTGGTCTGAAAATACATAGTAAATTCCACATCGGGTAGTTAGAACCTAACTAAAAATAAAACTAATTTTAACATTTTCAGGTATTTTTCTAGCTTGAATTGAAATATTCAAACTATTGCTCGGATACCATGGATATTTTGCAGTTTACACAAGCTGCAAAGAACGCATAAGGGCAAAATTAAAAATTATATTCAGAAGTCCAAAAACATGGCAACAATGCTGACTGATCTTAGTAAATTTAGAAAAATTTTACGAATTTTTTACCGGGATTACGAAAAATATTCAAAATTAAAGATTAAAATTATCTCTGAAAGAATGGATTTTGTTGAAAAGTCAGCTAGAGATGCTTTCGCAAAACTTCATAGTAATATCCAAAAGAAATGTTGCATGTTTAGTGAAAAGCTTCCAAGGTATGAACCGGCAACTGTGGAACAGTTTATAGATGTAATGGGAAATTTTATAGATCACTGTGAATATATGGAGGCATAATTGTTCTTTACTTAGTTTCACCTTTAATTCGATGATCCAGACTTTATGTACTAACTACATCCAAAGACTATGACGTCATTGTTTAACATTGTATATAAAAAATTAAGTTTTTCGTAAAAAAAATTAATTAAAAAAAAAAATTAAGTACAAATAGCGCTAGATCTAGAGATTTCCTTTAAAATGAGCCATTGAACAACTCTCTACGATGTTCCAGTGCCAAGCTATCTGTGGAAAAGAAAGAAAAAAATATCCCGTTTGTGGAGAATAACGTGGTTAAAGTCAATTTTCTTGATTATCAAGCCAATATATTTTCTTTGTTATTCAAGCCGCAGGGCGGTAAGTTTCCTTTATAGGGGTTTCGGACAAGGCGGTTCTAATGGTGTACTTTTTGTTTTGATCTGACTCTGTTGTTAGGAGTTAGGGGTTTTTATATTTCTTAACATTGGACGTGATCGTCTCTTACTAGGTTGCTAGCTACCGCTGCAACCCGGACAACATGCATGGAGAAATTTTTGAATACAAGTCTTTAGGACACAATTACTGTTGATGTTATACACTTAATGCACTGTTTGATTACTTTAGGACACAGGTCACTTGCTACTAAATTGTTGTTGCTAAGACATTCAGACGAAATTGATATTTTGACCAAAGTTAATTCAGTAAAATCATAGTATAATATTAACTTTTCTGGTTAATATTTGCAATTTCTTAGGAATACCAGAGATTTACTGTAAAGCAAGAATATTGTATTGGGGTTACAGTGCATATGTTACAAGATTGAATATATCAAGATTGAGTATTTAATTCACTTATTTGCTTCCACAAAAACAGCAAATTCTGATGAAATCTTGTTTAATTCTTTATTGTGATGTTTGTATTAAGATTAATGTAGTGGTGTCACCTTATGGTCACTTGTTACCATGTTATTCTGTAGGTTGTGAGCTTACTGTGATAACTTACCCTGGTAGGTGGGTTGGAACTCAGCCTAAGAAATAAACATACCATTAAATTCAAAAATCAATACTCTATCCAATTATAATAATCATACCTGTTTTGAGCTTTCTTCATAAATCTGTAAAATCTTATTCAAATCTTTTCTTTTTTTAAACAAAAATTGATTTCTGTCAAGTGGCACTACATGGTAAAAAAAGGGGCGTAGTATCCTGAAAAATGGCAAGAATGTTTGAATCTAGCATTACAAAATATCTTTTTCTGTTACATTCTTCTCTCTTCATAAATTGTGACCTTACAATTTCATGTAACAGGATAAGATTTAAACTACTCCAGTAGTATTGAAATAAGATTTATTTCAGAAGAATGGATCAACTTGCTTCAAAAAGCCTGAAGCTGATGCACAGTCCAAAGAATGCAGTATTTAAACCAGAATCATGCCTATTGTGTCAGGAAACGCGAAGTGCTCCTTTACATAAAGTTACAGACATTCAACATGTGATTTCCTTCTTGGCATCAAACTGTTCATGTACATTTGGCTACAGGGCATTGAGAAAAAGTTTTACAAAGCCTAACTTTTCTAAAACAGACTTGTTCTGGCACAGAGTATGCCGCCAGAAATTCTATTCCTGCAAAAGTCATCAGGAGTCTTCTAACCAAACTCAATCACAGTGTTTGTCAACTAAAAGGAGGCAAACACTACGTAGAGACGTAACTCACATAAAGGGAAGTTTGAATACAAGTCATGCTGTCTTTTTTGTAGCTTAAAAGGCAGCAAAAAAAAAGAAAATGAATGTAAAGCAGATAACAACTCTAGAAAGGCAGAATAATATTCAGAAGCAGGTAGAAAGACTGAAAGATTTGGAACCTCAATTGTGGATGAGGTGTAAAGATGCTCCATTAGTGAGACTTGAGGCTAAGTACCATCAAAAGTGCATGGTGCTTTTCATGAAAAGACAGTCTGAAAAAGATGAAAGACTGAATATGGAGGAAGTTATTGCTGGTGAGCTACTTGACGAACTACATTGCAGGTCTCTTGATGGGAGAATTTATTCAGCCAGTGAGCTGAAACTTCAATTTGAAGAAGCACTTTCTAAATCAGGACTTTCAATGGGAACACAAGGTTTTAGAACTCTGAAGAAAAAACTTCTGGAAAAGTATGGCACATCTGTAGAAATAAGTGCGTTGTGGCTGTGAAGGAATAAAAAATTGTAGCTTGCTATGTAGTTGTGGAGGTGCATGTGTGTTGGATTCTGATGATGATAACTATTTTGATTTTATTATCTATTAATATATTTTCATTTTATGATCTATATCCTATAAGGATTATAAACGATTTCTCAATAGACTAATTTAGACAGTTTATTCAATTTATTTATTTATTTTTTTTTTTTTTTTTTTTTTTTATCACTAACTTGCTTACATTTTTGCTCATTTACGTTAAGTTGCAGCTAAAAGGACCGAAACGTATTGGGCTGCAAGTGAAATTCACTAGATAGTACTATTTAATATCTCAGGTCATTTTTAAGGGTCAATCACCCCTCGGAGGTACCTATTCCCGGGTATAATCGTAATCAGCGGGTTTGATATGACTAGAAACTGCTGTCAGATTGCGTGAAACAGATGTGTCATGGAGGTGTCACATTTTTAGGTCTTGGCCCCTGGACTAGAAGGAAAATTGTTTGCTAACAATTCAACGCAATAGCCACAAGCTTGGAAATAATCTACAAATTTATGGATTTATTGTGGGACTAAAAGGACCCAAGGGAGAAATAACATGTGCGCAAATATTTAAAATGTAAGAAATAGTAGAAATCCTAACTCTATCAATGTTATATTTATAGGTACTCTCGTAAAATCAAGAACACACTCGAGAAATGAAGTTAGGTTAATCATTATGAAATATACCAAAACATAATGAAAATATAATAATCTAGTCTATATAATAATATAATTTGGGCTATATAATTGCAAATTAGGGGGTGGGGGTAAAGTATCCTATCTTTACCCCCACCCTCCCTAATGTGCAAATATATAGCCCAAACTATGCAAGTCCAATGCATTCTGTCGCCGATCATTTGTCTTTGTAGCTATGAAACCGGTTATCTTAGATCTTTCATTAAGCAAACCTCTCGAGTGTGTTCTGGATTGTATGGGAGTACCTAATTATAGAAACTAGTCATCCTGCTTTGCTGTATTATCCAGTTTTTGAATATTGTGCTTGAAATTCCTTAAGAGATTTCTCCAGCAATGTTTGTTAGAGAAATTCTCCAACAATGTTAACCAATAGTTTTTGTTTGATTGGTGGAAACATAATTGTTGGGAAAATCGCTGGCTAGGTTTCATTTGAACGGCAGAAAAATGCTATCTAAAACATGTGAATAATTTTTCGAGTTTCTGTTTTGCTTTTTTTCTGCTAATTAAGCTTGAGGCTATTTACTTGTTGCTTGGGTATGCCTTCCATATAGGTAATGATAGAGGTCTAACTTTTAGGAAGGGAACAAAAGATATTTTTGGGGAATGGTGGGACAGATAACTGAAACGAAAGGTTTTTGTGTCCAAATTTTTCTTGCTGAAAGGGATCTACAGGCCCATCTTAAAAAAGAATTTGTTTCCTTCTGTATCTTGGTATAAATAAGATACAGTAATTCTGAAAATTCATTTGGATAAATTTATAGTAGAATCTGTTTTAGATCAGTTAAAGAATCCGTTCAGAGAATCGAAAAATCTGTGTAATAGTATTTGACGAGCTGTTTTGGAATCTCGGAGTCCTTTTCTTGACTTTAACTTCATTGAAATTGAAAAGGGCAATTTATTAAAAGACTGGAAAATCAAGATCGAAGCCATACGAAACACTTTGTTTTACCGCCTCCCCTAGGTGTCCGTAAATTCAGGCTCACACATAGAAATCTATTAAGAGAGACCGGGTGAGGTGGAGGTAGCCTCACATTGTTACCAGCCTCTGTGAAATGTCATGCCTGATTCTAATAGCTCCATATTTGTTTATTAGGAAGCTGTGTCATAATATATATAAAATTAGTCTAAAATATGACTAGCAATATAATCTGTCCAATGCAGGCGGTTTTGGCCGAATCAGTTATTA
Source organism: Artemia sinica (assembly GCA_027921565.1). Taxonomy (NCBI): domain Eukaryota; kingdom Metazoa; phylum Arthropoda; class Branchiopoda; order Anostraca; family Artemiidae; genus Artemia; species Artemia sinica. The sequence continues at coordinate 12,704,873 of CM051273.1, forward strand.
GGTCCATATTTTTAAAACACCTTTAAAGTAAAATCTTTTTAAGTGCATACATAATTTACAGCCAGTCTTTACAGCCTTTACATAATTTACAGCCAGACTTTACAGCCTTTATATAATTTACAGCCAAACTGTTCTGTGGCTGAGAAGCTGGAAAATAAATTTTCAATTTGCATAATTTTTCCATGTTTTAGACGTGCAATATGACTGTTCAGCCTTTGAAATTTATTGAACTAAAAACCTTACTATTTCGTCAGATACTGCCAATTTTGAAACGAAAATAAAAGAGAAAAAATGAGAAGAGCACTAATTAAAGCTTTTGAAGTTCAACCTATTTTGGTATTGTTCAAGGAATATTGGTTGATGTTCATGCGACAATCATGCAACTATCTACCGTCTATTGCTCTATTCTAAATATTTGTCTTTCTATCCTCACTGGCAGGGCATTAAGGGTTTTTTTTTAAGCAGAGAGGGGCAGGGAAAAAACAGCCTTATGAGGGCTCTAGCGTTTCCCTACGCGGGAAACTCATTTCATCTGACAAAGAGTTAGTTGCTGGTTTATATGGTCCCATTTGAGAGTTTTTGCTTCCTGGTTTTCTTGAAGTGGTAAAAGCATTTTGAAACTGGCTAAGCTATTTGTGTTTTATATACATAACACACACATAGCTTATATATATGGTCATCCTTCTTTGCCTCCCTTGCAGTAATTTATATAATTTTTTCTTAATTTTTTCATCTTTTAAATTTTTTTTTGTTTCTAAAGAGCTTAGGGAAAGAAATTATCATTTCTAGAAGTTTTTAAGAAAGTGCTTGTTGATTTGCTAAATCTGTGGAGTTTCCTTAACGCTTTCAACTAAGTTAACCAGGGGCGTCGTAGAATTTCTTTGCGAGCAATTAGGAAGTTTTCTTTAGAATCCATGCAATTTTCTTTGAATGAATTAACAACTTTCTCTGACAGTGAAAGACCCTGGAAAATTTCTTACTTTGACTGGTCTATGATGTCAAAAAGAGATAGAAAGCGTTTAATGTTATCTCTCGTTCCAACGGTTCGGCTGCGATTAATCCCCTTTATAGTTTGAGAGACAGTCAAAAAAAACAAAAAAAAAATGAAAACTTATCATTAAGACATGGATGTATGCATACGTTCGTGACGTTCATAGTTTCGAGAAGGGAGTTGACCTGCGGATTCTCCCAGGAATCGAAGGAGGTAATCCTATAGTTCCAAAAAGCAAGGTTTTAGATAATATGTAATTCATTTTTCTTTCCAAAAGAAAAAAATAATCCCGGGATGGAAATTTATCAAACCCCTGATATAAAAATTAGGGCATTAGCTGGTTTAAGGCTTAAATAAATACTAAAATTCATCCCTAACATCAGGTAATACTGAGTTCCAGAACGTGCTAGATCTCGATGGTAGTAAAATTGCATTGAGGCAGATGTGCAGCTCCGAGGCTAAAGGTGTATGCTTAGCTACAATTATCCAAGATAAATTCAGCTGAATTTTTTTTCTATATTTGCATACACTATAGCAGTCTTCAACTGAAAATGGAGAATTTTAGGGATACGAAGGTATATTTACTTTTGTTCAGAATTTAATTTTGAGAAAGGATAGTTGAGCTGTTCAGAAGCGAAATTTAGTTAATTCATTCTTCATATTTTTAATATTCGGACGGTCGAAGCTTTTTATTGACTAACCTTATGTATTAACAATGATATTCTCTAAAGACAAATAATAATATCATTTTAGTAAAAAAAAATATTTGGACAATGATTCCTGATAATTTCATAACAACTATTTTGAACAAGTCAACGCTGAAAATTAATGACACATATTCGTCATACTCAAAAACTTAAGCAAAAAAAAAAAAAAAAAAAAAACTAATTTTGTATTATAAATTAAGTTATAGTTATTGTGTTTTTTTTTTGTAGAAGCAACAAGAATTCCTCCGTCAGAGGATTGCTGCAATGGAAGCCTCTAGAAATCCAGATCATCACGTCTTTGTGATCTTAAGCCGAGGAAACCATGAAAATGGAAGCGCACTCCCTCCCCCATCATATGTGGAGGTAAGAAATTTTTTTAAACCACTGTAGCATATATTCAGTTGGATTGTTTAATCAATCTTTTCACAATAATGAATGCTAGATATAGAGTAACCCCAGCCATTAGTATTCGAAACTGTAGAAGATAAACCTTAGAAAACAGTATATCAATTAAAAGAATCTAATTTTTATGCTGATTCCAAATAAGTAACATTAGTAGCGGTCAAGTTATCTATCAAAGATTATTAGCATAAGAAAATTTGTGAAGTTTTACAGTAAAAGAGGGAGGGGCGGAGGCTTAACTAATCAAAACGATATTATTCAAATCGAATATCATTCATTAAGGAGACAAATCACAAAATTAATGTCCATCGACACCCAACCATTCATAGTAATGATTAAACAAAAAAAGCTCTTTCAAATGAAAGTAAACAGCGACATTAAAAATTCAAGCGATCTGAAATGATCCTGTACATCGAAGGGGGGAGGGGAATCTTACCTCCTCGTAAACATCTTCTATTTCAACCAAAGTTTTATTGTTTTTATGAAAGGAGTTTAGAGTACAACAACCATAGTCAGTTGATAATTGCAAATATTTACTGATTGTTCAAAACACCATAACTGAAGGATTTTGTTTTTTGAAGCAAATGTGAAAAACTAAGTGCTTTCTTTCTTGAGGCATTGTGATAAAAGCAATTAAACTCTTTATCCTATTACTCTCGTATTAGAACAACCATTCTTGAAAAGTTGGAAAAATTATGACTTTAGCGTAAAGAGCTGGAGGTTGAGAGGATGGTAGCGTCCCTCATGTACAGGATAATTTCTTTCATCTCGGAAAGCATGAAATTTTGTATTTTTGTAGATTGCTGCTGGATACTTCTGTCCTAGATTTCTCACACTTGTTTAATTTCATGGTATGCCTACAGTTTTCGTTGACACTGTAATCCTTTTAAAGGCGTTCCCCACCTTTTCTAAAATTATACAAATTTTCTGATGCTAATAAGTTTTAATGGACAAATTTGAAATTATTTTTTTTTATCTAATTTGAATCAGCATAAAGAGCAGATAATTTGATGTGAGTAAAATTATTCAATATGTGAGAGAAGCTCATCCAGGTCCCCAATTTTTTATGCTACAGTTTCAGTACATTATAAAAATTGAAACGTTACTGATAACGTTTAATGAATTGAACTTTGGCGTCAAGAGCAGGTAAGACATAGGGGTGTGGCAGCCTCCTCATGTAAAGAACAATTTCTGTTCATTTAAGTTTTAATGCCGCTCTTTTCATTCCGTTTAAAAGGCGAACTTGCTATTTAATATATATTTCCGTCTTAAAGGCTGTTTTGCAGCTTGCAAAAGGATCTGGAATCTAAATTTAACAAAGGAAACCTATTAGCAATATTTCAGTGACACTAGGGAAAATATATAAAGACCATAAAAGATTAATTCTTATTTCTAAGGAATTACCAATTTTAAACCCTCCTTGCTTGTGGAATCATTTATTATTTTGGACTTCCTGGATTTTAAATTCGACGAAGGGAGTTGAAAATCTATCTTCGTTACTGGAAATAACCTTTTAGGGAAATATAAATAAAATGGATTAACAATTTATTTGTAACAGATAAGATAAATGAGTTCGTTGATTAACAGCGTTAAAGTTAATATTTTAGTCACTAGTAGCTTGAAATAATTGTAGTACATGTTTCTACACCTTTCAAAATTCTGCATCATAGCATATTTTAATAATCATTATTATTGTTACTTCTACTTTTGTCTTTTGTAAAATCCATAGATTAATCATAACGAACGCAACAGAGATGACTTAGTTAAGAGCACTGTGACCCATTTATTTATTCTTTTTTTATATAGAAGGGACGGTCACAGAAAGTTGGATAATTGCTGATTAGACTGCAAATTAGATCAATGCGATTATCAGAAATTGGTCTGAAGGCCGTTTGCGACTCCTTCAATGGTTCATATGCCTTTGCAGCTCTTTATGGCATTCGATCAAAATTTCAAATCAGCTATTTTAGTCAAATTGACCAAAAGTTAAAAAAATTATGCTTCTAGGGCGACATGTTAAGTTCAGCTTATAGGCTAAGGGCCTCAAATCATGCAAATTCTCCATGCAACACAAAGGCTTAATAGAAAAAATTTTTTTTACATATTTTTACTGCTAAACGATAGTTCCGCAATCAAAATGATTTAATATTTGTTTTCGGGATTCTAAAGCTGTGTTACGTTTTGAATCTTCTATGTTTTAAGCAAAAATCACATTGTTGCAATCAAGAGGTATGGGAGATGTTGAGACGTCTTGACGAGAGGTAGCTACGCCATTATTATAGGCCTAATTTCATGGGTGATCTTAAGTAATTTCTTCGATCCCAATATAAAAAGGCGTATTGTTCAGCCGTTCAGTTTTTCATTTTCGCGGAGAACAAGATTTGTATTTCTTAACTTAATTTTCTTTGAGATTGTCAGCTTCCTTTTTCTACAATCGTAACAAAAAGCTCTGGCACAGTGTCAGGGGCATATGTGTGTTCCGATATTTTTATGGAAGAGCGACAACTCTGCAAGGTCTTTCATGAAGCCAAAGTTTAAAAATGTTTGCCAACCAAAAAAATGTTTTCTAACCACAAAGCATTATGTTTATGCTGAACATTAAAAACAGCGCACCTTTTTGCGTATTTTTCGTCGTCTAAGAGGGGGGGGGGGATTTGCTACAGGTTTTAAATGACCCTTGGAGGGAAGTTTATAAAATGTCAACTCTAGAGGACACCGATGCCTGGAATTTTTGGGGACTTTGGAGTTTTGGGCTCATGAAGCATTCTAGGGGCTTCATTGGGACAAATTTAAAATTCTAATTACCGAACTCTATAAGGCTTTCTGTATGTGGATTCTACATAAAAAATAAACAATTTTTGTCCGAAAAGTCATAAAAGCTGTTTGAAAAGCAGTAATGTATATTGTATATTGAGGATTTTGGTTTGAGAAGGGAGGGGGATTAGCAAAAAGCTACCGGAAGTTCAGGAAACTTACTAGAAACTTAGGTCTAATATTATCAAAGTCTTCTCCTCTATGAGCTTTCTAAAGGTTTTTTCTCTATAAGGTATAAAACCTCTGTAAGTTTTTTAACTAGCAGATTTCGTTTTGGGTGGATGAGTGACCAGGTTCTCTGCCCCTTTCTAAGTACGCCACTTATTTAGGCCTTGGTTTGTCTATATAGCACCGTGGGCTGGTTCAGTGCTAATGATTGGCCTAAAACATCTTGCTATATTTTGTTGAATGGGCATCTCTCCCGGATTTGAAGCGTTAATTCAGAGAGAACTTGTTCTAAACCTTGTCCAATTCAAATCCTTGGTGCTGCAAGGAAAATTCCCAAATTTTTATCAGACAGTTGAGGCGTTCAGTAGGGTCGAGAAGGGTACAAAGTAAAAATAAACTGAAAAAAAAGTTTCTGTTTAACTATGATTGGGTTCTGAGCTGGATAACCACGAACACATAATTTTTTTTTAAAAAGTCTCACGTTACTTTAATAGGTATATTGTAGTAAAGTTTTCATGGGATAATTGGCTAATGAGGGTTAATGGAAAATATGCAAAATTTATCATTTTTGTCATAAATTAGGGAAGCAAAATCAAAGAAACAATAGTGCAATAATAAAAAAGTTTTACCTTAAAAGTTCTTTTAGTTCTCCTGGAATTAGAAATTTTTTTAGATGAGATATTGGGACCGAGGAGCCGCCTTTTGTAGCCTGAATAATGGGCCAGGATTTATTTTTTTACACAACAAAAATATATGGTACTAATACTTCGGAATTTCAAAATATTTCTCCTGGATGTAACGTGTATCTACAATCAATATTTATATAATGATAACAAAGCAATAATAAAAGTTTCGATTAGATTTCGGTATTTTAGCCAGGGTTGTCGGGGGGAGGGCACAAAAAACCTTTAAAAACGCAACAAAATCTGCTTATATTCATTTTTGTTACATTTTTACGAGTCGCAGAAATATTTCGGGGGGGGGGGTTCAAACCCCCCTAACCCTCTCCTGGTGGCGGCCTTGATTTTAGCATATTTTTTTAATTGTTTTTTTTCTCCAGGTTGTCAGTGAATGTGCCAATTCTTCTCTGCCAACATATAGCCAAGCAATGACAAGGAAGCAATGCTCGTGTTTCACTGAATTGAAACACTCGTCATTGTTTCTTTCCAGCAATATAAAGAACATCACGAATATTCCAGAAAATCCTGTCCCAGAAATGTCTTCTGAAAACCGTCGTGAAATCATTTTCGATGCTCAAGATTTAACAAAAGACATACTTTCTACAGCATTACCTCTGTCTGACGAGCCTCGACATTCACAAACTGAGTGAAGTGTCCTTGAGGCAATGTTCTTGAAATAGTGTCTAACCCATTAACACTTCTTGAGTGTCTAACAAGAAAAATGTTAAAGCATATATAAGTATCTTCCTTTCGTGTTGTTGAAGCAGAGTATTTAGTTGTGCAAATATCAATTTTCCCCGTAGAAATGATACGAATCCATCATGACTGGCAAGTATGTGAGCTGTGGGTGCAGTCCTTTAGCATATTATGAGTCTCGACTAAGGGGAAGCTAATCGGCTTAACAGATTTGGAAGCAGGAGGGTACCAGCGAAACTTCGCTCCAAGCGATTCATATAGAAGTATTCAGCTTTAATTACGAAAAATCTGCTTGGAATACCAATCCTCATCATCAAGAAGAAGTAAAATGAAAACCATTATCAAGGCGAAATAAACTGTAGAAATTTATTCTCAAATGGAAATGGAAATCGCATCCATTTATTCTCAAATGGAAAACGCATCCATGTAAACAAGACACCTACCGCAAAAACTGTATTAAAACACAAACCTCTCTGATAAACTACAATTGAATCTCAAAACTGCAACTTAAGGATGTAAAATAAGGAACTGAATATAATCAAATTCTATGTAATGACAGTAGTCAAATCCGTCGCTTATTCAGACTGTCTCTGTATTTGTGAAAGCAAGTCAGTAGTGTTGAAGATTTTTGGTGACGTAAAGCCATGACTTGACGTTTGGGTGATATTCGTCTCTCGCACCTGGAATTTATAATTTATTTTTATGAGATATACTTTCAATATATGGACAAAGTTTGGATTGGATATTTTCCAGGGCGAATCATGTAACAGAGGGGGAAAAGAACGAAATAGGGATCTATTATTTCTAAAGCAAAAAAAAAAAAAAATAATAATAAATAAAAAAAAATGCTGCTACCAGAAAAAAGGAAAGAAGTAAAAATAAAATGAATACAATTCTTCTGGATACATAAATAGTATTTTTTAGAAAAAAAAGAACGGTAAAAACAGGACTAAATGCACTTTGGCCATCCAAAATCAAAACATATTTCTAGCAAAAAAGAGAAAAAGACAGAGGGACAGAGAGGCAGGGAGAGAGAGAGAGAGAGAAAAAGAAAGAGCGAGAGAGAGAAGAAGAAAACGAAATGGGCCTATCTCTTTCTTAAAAGCATCAGAAAAGTAAATCAGTTAAATAATTTTGTTAATCTTTCAAATATTCTAGTTTTCTAGTATTATTCACGCTGAAAATTTTAAACGCTAATTTGACCTATAAACATGACGGATAGTTTTTTCTCTCTGGATAAAAAAGAGAGATACAGACAGTGAGAAAAAACAACTAGCATTATTTCTTCAATTCAACAGATAATACTGACTTAGAAAAGAACCAAACACACAAAATAAGACCCAAAAAAATGACAACCCATTCATATTTAAATAGGTAGGCAGCTACGAGCTAATAGAACCTTAGTTTACAAGATACGAGGGAAAAACATCGTTATATTTTTACAAAGACATAAAGAGGCTTTCAGAAGAACGAATGACATTGGGAACAAAACACTCAAGAGCTTAAGGTAAAGGATTTATATAGCAACTCGCCTTCAGCACTAAGGCACTTAATAAAACACTAACAAAAATCCAACCTGGCATGAATTGAGAAAAACTGGAAATCAAATTAATGTTCGCAATGTAGATATTGTATTAAAGACAAATAGTAATTTTCTTAAGGATAAGTGGCAAAATATTTTGGATCTTTGGACTGAAGATAATTTCTTGACCCAGGGCACGATCAATTCAAGCATACAACATTTTGTCTTTTTGGAATCACAAGGTTTAATGTTGTTTATGTCTCTTTTAAAATATGAAGCAAATATTTCATAATATTTTGGATCAGATATGCTTGTAGTGTAAAATGGTGATCAAAACTACCCTTTTCCAAGCTTTCGTGCCATGGCAATATCATTTAACGAAAAGGTGCTGTCATCCTTAACCTATCACCGTTTTTACGTTAGGGTGCACCAAAAAAGCGTGAATTATTCTTGTAATAAATTACTTTTAAATGACACTTTGGTACTTCCATGTAATTTTTATAAAATGGAGTTACAACGAAAAAACACGGCATAATAAAATTTGCTTAGGTTTACAAAGGAAGAAACCCTAAGACAGGGATACATATTTAGAAATAATAATCCCATTGGATTTATTATGTTTAAGAGCTCAATGTTAGATTGTTATGTCATCTAAAAATTTTAACAGTCACATATTTTTACTGCTAAACGATAGTTCCGCAATCAAAATGATTTAATATTTGTTTTCGGGATTCTAAAGCTGTGTTACGTTTTGAATCTTCTATGTTTTAAGCAAAAATCACATTGTTGCAATCAAGAGGTATGGGAGATGTTGAGACGTCTTGACGAGAGGTAGCTACGCCATTATTATAGGCCTAATTTCATGGGTGATCTTAAGTAATTTCTTCGATCCCAATATAAAAAGGCGTATTGTTCAGCCCAATTTCTGTCAAAATGCGGTTAGAGAGTGGAAAAAAATTCCCTAATGGTTCATGGTCGCTTTTTCACAGGCGTATCATAGTCAGAGCAACATATTTCCTCATATATTGTTATTATTTCTTTCCCTTCTTCATGACATGAACCGGACGATATTATAAAATGAGAAAGGGCTCATTTGATCGGAAATCCTGAAATCTAGTAGGGATACAAAAGTTTTATGAGTGAGAAAACGGGCAGAGGACTCTCAACCGTCATTCTCGCACTTTCTATGCCTAAAATTACCCTCTCAGCCCCACACGGCATTAAACTAATAATTCGAGATATATACCTGGATCGGAATGAGCAAATAACTTTATAATTGGTTAAGCTTGTGCCATTTCGCAACTTGAAAAGTTCTTAAACATGGGATCTTAATAACTTCTTTTTCTAAAGTCCGTAACATATATTAACAGACTAAAAATTCAAAAGTTCTTGAACAGTCTGTCTCAAAGATGGCAGCAAAAACTGTAATTTTTCAGGCGATATGACACCATGGTTTGGCGTTGCCATGACGGATTTATAAAAAGTGGATAGGAAAAAAAAAAGAAAACTGTAAGAACATAAGAACAAGAACAAGTGCGGCCATATAGGGACTGCAAAATTAAAATGCGTTAAAAACCGTTTTCGACGGAAAAAGGAACGTGTTACATCTTATTGAAAATCAAAATCCCGGGTGGAATACGAGGACGCACACTGGATCCCTAGGGCACTCTCCTGGCTTTACGCCTATAGACATATTGTATTTCTTTGGACTCATGATGATTCAGGGATTTGATTACATTTGAGAAATATGATCAATTATCGAACATTAAAATTTGATTGCAATAATAAACTAACTTACAACGAGATTTTAGGAGTTTTAACATTTTAAAAGGATAAAATCCCCTCACTAAAAAAAAAGAAAAAAAGAAGCCTTATCAAAAGCATCCAGCTCTAGTGCTACATGTTTTCAGAATCAGAAATACTATGTTCTGGGAAGATTTTTAGAAATATCTACCTTCACCTCTTCTTTTTTCAAGAGGCACTGATCTTTGATGAACTTGTACAAACTTTGTGTTATAAAAATGAAACTTTTATAAATATAACTACAACTCACACAAGGCCCAAGGAAGACGTTATGAGTCTCATAGCTTCGCTTGACCCCGATTTATGATGTTCCAAAGAATTTGTAAAAACTTGGCTTTCATCTGACAAAAAAAAAAAAAAAAAAAAAAATCCTGATTTGCCTTCAGATCTTAGCCGAAATTATTGGAATTGTGTTTTCAAAACCTAGAGCCAAAGAAGAGCAGACTCAAACCAAAAAGTAAGGACAAATATATTTTCCCCAACGTTTTCTAAGCGTTATGCAGCTTTCTAAGCGTTAGACGCAGGGAAGGAGAAGAGCTAGTAGCAAAAAAACCCTTTCCAGGGCATCAATTAGAATTTGAATTCATCCCTGAAAATTTCATTCTTCTGACACTTTTATTTTCCAAGATAGCAAAAAGCCCCTGATCTAGAATTTTACCGTAAACAACTTTTTTACCCCAAGACAAAACTTGAGGCACTCTAGTTATACAGAAAGTATGCAAGCCTATCAAAAAAAAAAAAAAAAAAATAATAAGTCGCAATAATTTCTTTTTATTATTCAAGCTACGTTTTCAAATCTGAGGACTTTTAACTTTACAAATAATATTGTTTTGTGGAGACGGGGTAAATATGGGACGGAAAGATGGGGCAGAAGTGGTGAATAGGAAGGTGAAGGAGCGATGATAAAATTGGTGGAAGGAAAGATGATACTGAAGGTGGTCATCCTCGTCTTACTATTAATGCTGCTGCTCCAAGTTCTACATTAAATTAGTGACTAAACTGTCAATAAAAAAAGAAAAGAAAAAACAACAACAAAAAACAACAGTTTTAAACAAAAAGGAAAGAGCGATGTTGAGACGTAAAACGAGCGTAAATTAACTCATATATGAAGTGAAAAAATTGACCTAAGTACGCAGATTCCGCATACTTAGAACCGATATCTACAATAATAATTAGCTAAGCCTATATGTAATTCAGTAACTCGATAAACGTTGTTAAGACAGATCCAAGAGTTCTAATGCTACAATTAAGTCAAGGGCATTTAAACTGGACGAAATATTAGTTTATTTTATCATTCCATGCTTTCCCCCTCGGATTTTATCCTCTGGAACTAACATAGACAACTTATACTGGATCCATACAATTCTTTTTGTCAGGTTTAACTATTTGTATTCTTTTTTATTGTCCTACAGACTTTGCTGCTAGTTAATATCAAATTCTAAATTTACCGGTTGGTGACCAGACCCCCCCCCCCAAGCTTGGAATATTTAATATTTGCGTAAGGTGAGAAATTAAAGAGGGGGCTATCTACTAAAACATAGCCAATCGCTCTTTAATTACTCCTCAGTATTAATTACTTTAGTTACTCCTCCGTAAACTCACCCTTTAAAGCACGAATCCCGAACCAGCTGTTACCTAATTTGGTTATTTTTCTCCCACAGCGTGCCAAAAGTCTTCTTCACTACAAATTTACTTTTCTCAAATTGGCTTTCCTTGCGGCTTTTAGATATCGTGCAAGCATTTCAGACTAACGAAAAAACCGAAAGATATTAGAAAGAGAGAAAAAAAATGAAAGTAGTAGTATTGTTCCACATCAAAATTACATAATTGAATATAACAAAGCTGAAGTGAAAAGAGATTATAACGAACAAAGAAGTGAAACTTAAAACAGACGTAAATTACCATAAATAAGCAGAAACGCACTTATTTCCTTTGAAATCCATCCCATTCAGATAAACTTTAAACATATGAATCGGTAATATTTGAAACAACTGTTTTCATTAAGAAGCATCTAAACTCTATCCAGAGGAGAGCTTAAGAATGACAAAAAAAAAAAAAAAAAAAAAAAAAAAAAAAAAAAAAAAAAAAAAGGATCGAAACTTCAACAAAGTTTTGAAACAACAATGCACTTTAAAACGGCTAAAGAGTGCGAAAATTCAATGGAAAGAATGAATAAGTCATATTGACCATTATTTAAAACAGTCATTTTTATCAAATTCGTCAATATACATATATATATATATATATATATATATATATATATATATATATATATATATATATATATATATATATATATATATATATATATATATATATATATATATATATATATATATATATATATATATATATATATATATATATATATTATATATATATATATATATATATATATATATATATATATATATATATATATATATATATATATATATATATATATATATATATATATATATATATATATATATATACTTGAGCTCGTTATAATTTGTAATTTATGTCCGTTTACGGTCAAGTTATCAATACATAGTAATTTCTGCTCTTTTTCAACTTCACATCCTACATTAGTTAAAAAATACAAGTTTCTTCAAATACAATTAAAAAGCGACTTTAAGCCTAGACACAAAGAGTAGATGTCTTATATATGAGGGAGGTTATCACACCCCCCCCCCCTAAATCCCCGCTCTTTACAATAAAGCTTGACTAGTGCGTTCCTGAAAAATTTTCAGGATGAAAACAATTTAGCGAGTGAGGAGTTTCTAGTGTTTATCTACCGGCTAACATTTAATAATAGCCTGTCATTCCAAGCAATTTAACGGTTCTGTGTGAATTTTAAATTCTTGGTCAACCTGCCTGAGAATCTAGGCGGGCGTGTCTTTCCAAAAGCTAACACGCAAGCATTTGTCCCATAAGCGAGTCATACTTACCCCGCCTTTAACTCGTGCCATTTAACCAAACACTTGGAAAACTATAGGTCTCGCCGTTCGCCTACGAGTCCAGGGGACTTGTTGGTCAAGTTTCAATCCTAAGACACGGTATTCTACCTTTAGACTACAAGCGGCCAAGCCTATTAGGCTTAGGTCACTTGTTCGCCTGGGAGTCCAAGCAAATTTAGTCCCCCGTTTTGTATACAAGTCCAGCGGACATTGTCCGTCACGCGTCAACCCAAAATCAATCCGATCTTTCATCCCTTAGTTCTATGAAAATCTACTTAATTTTACCCTAGGAATGATGTATGGACAGATGGATGATAGACTTATCTATCAACAAGTGAAATGACAACATTTTTATACAATCCTAAAAAGGGCTTATGCCAGATTTGCCTCTTACCCTGACTATCTGTCTTGGCTTTTTCTACAATTAGCCATGACTTGATGCCCCCAACTACTTGGTTTTAATTAAAATCACTATTTTGTAAAAGAATATGTAAGTAAATAGCCGATTTTGTTCTCGAAGCATTGTATCTTTCGGCTCACACTTTCCACTAATGCATTCAGACACACCATTGAAATTTTCTTATCCCACGGCGCACGAAGTAAAACTTCATTTTCTTCCTTTTAAGCTTTAGGTTAATTTTGTCGGAGGAAAGCAACTTGTTATTTGGTTCATTTTAACAATTAGGAAGATAGTGAAAGTCAAAAAATATTAAATTTTGTATTTTTGTAGATATAATAATCCTTTATTTCTATGAGTATCCTCTCTATATTACGACCTTGAGGGCAAGACCTCTTATGGAATAGAAAAGAATTTATTGACACAAAATCCCAAAAGGCCGTGGTCACAAAAACAAAGACACTTTCATACAAACATAAATTGGCACAAAAGTATAATCTAGGCTAGTCGACTATCACCCTCACCCCGAATCTTCAAAAAACCTTGCTCTATGTTCTATACCCATCGTCAGGAAACTTCCGAATGTCTTTATACCTCCCATATCTTTCCTTGCTAATAAATTTATTATCTCATCTCTCTCCCAAGCCTCAACCCCAAACAATTCTTTCCTTAAATCTATTAATTCACTACATTTCCCCACAAAAAGAACCAAATCTTCCTCTTTCCCGCACATGGGAAATTACTACTACTACTACTAACAACTCATCGCAGCACCAAGCCGCCAGAGGTTAACACAGCTACGCACGCTCCTCCTCCACCCCAATCTATTCAAAGCCTCCCTTTTTACACCCACCCACGAAGTTCCCATTTCCTTTAAATCTTTCTTTATGACGTCCTCCCACCCCAGACGGGGACGACCTGCTTTCCGTTTAGCCCTAGATGGTTGGCCGAAAAGAACAATCTTCGGCAATCTGTCATCCTTCATCCGCACAACATGCCCTAACCACCTCAACCTTTCTTTCATTATAGACCTAGAAAGCGGTATTGAACCACATTTTTCGTATAGCCTATTGTTTGAAATACGGTCAGTCAGCCGGGTACCCAGAACAATCCTTAAGCAATTTCTCTGGAAAACATCTAGCAAATCTTCATCCGCTTTTCGGAGCGTCCATGCTTCAGAGCCATATTTGACCACTGTCATCACTGTAGCTTCTAAGATTCTAATCTTGGTTTGCAGACTTATCTTCCTATTCTTCCAGACTTTTTTTAACTGTGAAAAAACACCCTGAGCCTTGGCTATTCTATTTTGAACATCTTCACTGCTCCCACCATCTTTACTAATAATACTACCAAGGTAAGTGAAATTGCTCACCTGATCAATCTTTTCATTACCCAACGTCACCTTTTCATCTTCACTTATTCCTAGCCTTAGTGACTTAGTCTTCCTAACATTAATTTTCAAACCAATACTAGCACCCTGAACTCGCAAAACCTCTAAAACTTCATTCATTTTGCTCACACTTTCATCTAGGATGCTTAAATCATCAGCATAATCCAAGTCCAGGAGACTTTTTCCTCCCCATTTGATTCCGTGGTCTCCCATTGCCTTTCCTGTGCTCCTTAAAACAAAGTCCATCAAAATAATCCATATAAAGGGGGATAGAACACAACCCTGCTTAACTCCTGATTTAATACAAAACCAGCTGCTAACTTCATTTCCTACCTTAACCGCAGCAGTGTTATTCTCATACATAGCACTAATCACTTTAATGTATTTGTCTGGTATACCATACAAGGATAAAACCTTTACTAAAGCTCCTCTATCAACAGAATTGAACGCTTGCTCATAATCTATAAAACTGAGGACCAAAGGTGTTTGAAAACTTAGGCACTTCTCAATTATTAACCTAAGAGTGAAAATTTGGTCAACACATCCTCTACCTTTTCTAAAACCGCACTGCTCTTCTCTTAAAACTTTGTCTACGGCATCTCTCAGTCTAAAAAGTATCATATTACTAAGCAATTTGCTACCTACAGAGACCAGACTAATGCCTCGATAATTACTAGACTCACTTTTATCACCTTTCTTATAAAGTGGCTTAATTAAGGTTTTCCTAAAATCGTTAGGTACTTCCCCTTTTTCAAAAATCATATTCATAATCTTCAATAACTTATTTCTAACCTCAGAGCCACCATATTTAAGAAACTCATTTACTACCCTATCAGCACCTGGAGCCTTATTATTCTTTAATCCTTTTAGTACTGTTTCTAATTCCTCCTCACAAAGCAATCCTGGGCCCATCTTGGTCACAACATGGTTTTCAGCGCTTGGCGATGCTCTTCTATCAACAAGAGTCGAAATCCTGCACAGACAATCTCAAGCCTATTACCTCCGACTCATTATATATTCATGCCTACAAATTTTATGCTACTATGGGGAGGCAACCCGTAATAGATAAATCAGCTAGGAAGAGGTTTTTCAGCCCAAAGACGCCTATCAAAACATACCAATCCCAGAAAATTGTCCATTAGTCAGAATCCCGTGCGAATGCTGTGTCGTTTACTAGGCTATAATTTCCTCGAGGGGCGCCACTCCTCAAGTGGGAATAGAGTTGACCGCAAGGTCCCCAGTCTTGCAGGTACCCCGAAAAGGTCGAGGCAGCCCTTTGCAGAGGCCGTTGTCCACAGATCTGGATCTTCCGCCCTGCCACAGTTGTCCTCCTATAGAGGATCCTCCCGCGATGGTGTTCTGCATCACCATGCAATTTAACCCATTGCTGGGAGAAGGTTTGCAACTCAAGGAACTTGTGGATAAACCAGTGGGCCCTTTTGAGTGTACATTTGAGGGGCCTTCTTCCTCCTCCGCCTGTATTTATGACCCCGGGCAAGGGTGCCCCAGATTCTATTATGGACCCCCAGGGACAAGGTCCCCCCTTGGTCCATGCCTCCTATGGAGGTACCCTACATATCTATAGAGCGTTCCCCTATCGCCACCTGGGGACATGCTGAATGGCCTGGGGGAGGCCAGATAAACGGATCACTTGTTTTGCAAAGGCAATAACTCAGTGACATATTTAACCTACTACTTATAAATATACATAACTCACTGACTAGGCCTATATAAGTTATATACAGAAATATATAACTCAGTGACACATTTAACCTACTACTTATAAATATGTGTAACTCACAGACTAGGCCTATATATGTTATATACAGAAATATATAACTGAGTGACATATTTAGCCTACTACTTATAAATATGTGTAACTGACTGACTAGGCATATAAGTTATATACAGAAATATATAACTCAGTGACATATTTAGCCTACTACTTAAAATATGAGTAATTCACTGACTAGGCCTATATAAGTTATATACAGAAATATATAACTCAGTGACATATTTAGCCTACTACTTATAAATATGTGTAACTCACTGACTAGGCCTATCTAAGTTATATACAGAAATATATAACTGAGTGACATATTTAGCCTACTACTTAAAATATGAGTAACCCACTGACTAGGCCTATATAAGTTATATACAGAAATATATAACTGAGTCCTGCTTGAGTGACAAGAAGGACCAGATGGTGACTTCCCGCCTTTAGAGAAAAAATGAAAACCAACTTATTAATTCACTTTGGAAATAATCCTCTGTTTCACGTTTATTGCGACTTTTCATTTATCGTATGTTCTCAAATGATTCACCTTCTTTCTTTTGTATTTCTTGAATTAATAGTTTTATCAACACGTTCATTCTTCAAAACTTTAGGATAAACTCTCAAGTCCCAACTATCAGCCAATCTCAACTATTTAAAATGGTAAAATTCTAACTACAGGGTCCCACTAGATTTTTTGTGAAAAATATGAACTTTTGACCACAAAAATATGACCTTTATGAACTTTTGATTACACTTTTTATGAATCAATTATGAACCTAAATTTATAATATGTGCAACTCAGAAACTGTCCATGGACACAAAAGTGGCAGTTGGTGTTTTTCATCACTGGCACAAATATTCTTCTTGTTTTTTTCTTTTGAGTTCAGTTAAATGCTTTCAATTTATATAAAAGTTCATAGTATATATAAAAGTATAAAATACAATAGTAAAAAATACTCTACTCTAGTTGTTCCATATGGCAAAATATGACAAAATTAAGAACAACTTTCATTTGTTTACCTTGCTCTGTATCAGCCCAACCTCTCTGGCTGCCTTATCTTGTTCATGCATCTCCTGGCTCAAAGCCTCAATCATACTTTGTGCAAGGCTTATTTTAAAAAGTCTTTGGCATCTATGGTGTTTTTCAGTTTCTCATTAGCTTCTGGAAGAAGCCTTTGTGCTACTTGTCTCTTCTCCTTTTCAACAGACTTCTTCTCAATCAAATCTTTTTCCAGGTGTTCAATGGTCTTCTTCACAGATAACATTCTCAAGTTGCTTTATTCAACAAATGGCCTTAATCTTAAAGGCAAAGTCGGTATGATAACATTGTACCCTCTTTATAGAGTGAATTTTAATAACTACTACATGAGATCCTCTTGACTAACACCATTTATGATCGATCCTTATGTCCCACTATACAAGTTTGTATAGGCAAGAGTTCGTTCTTTATTGCAATTAATTTTCAAGAGAACAAGTTGCTTTATTCAACAAATGGCTTGAATCTTAAAGGCAAAGTCGGTATGATAACATTGTACCCTCTTTATAGAGTGAATTTTAATAACTACTACATGAGATCCTCTTGACTAACACCATTTATGATCGATCCTTATGTCCCACTATACAAGTTTGTATAGGCAAGAGTTCGTTCTTTATTGCAATTAATTTTCAAGAGAACAAGTTGCTTTATTCAACAAATGGCCTCAATCGAACTCCTTATGTCCCACTATACAAGTTTGTATAGGCAAGAGTTCGTTCTTTATTGCAATTAATTTTCAAGAGAACAAGTTGCTTTATTCAACAAATGGCTTGAATCTTAAAGGCAAAGTCGGTATAATAACTACTACATGAGATCCTCTTGACTAACACCATTTATGATCGATCCTTATGTCCCACTATACAAGTTTGTATAGGCAAGAGTTCGTTCTTTATTGCAATTAATTTTCAAGAGAACAAGTTGCTTTATTCAACAAATGGCTTGAATCTTAAAGGCAAAGTCGGTATGATAACATTGTACCCTCTTTATAGAGTGAATTTTAATAACTACTACATGAGATCCTCTTGACTAACACCATTTATGATCGATCCTTATGTCCCACTATACAAGTTTGTATAGGCAAGAGTTCGTTCTTTATTGCAATTAATTTTCAAGAGAACAAGTTGCTTTATTCAACAAATGGCTTGAATCTTAAAGGCAAAGTCGGTATGATAACATTGTACCCTCTTTATAGAGTGAATTTTAATAACTACTACATGAGATCCTCTTGACTAACACCATTTATGATCGATCCTTATGTCCCACTATACAAGTTTGTATAGGCAAGAGTTCGTTCATTATTGCAATTAATTTTCAAGAGAACAAGTTGCTTTATTCAACAAATGGCTTCAATCTTAAAGGCAAAGTCGGTATGATAACATTGTACCCTCTTTATAGAGTGAATTTTAATAACTAGTACATGAGATCCTCTTGACTAACACCATTTATGATCGATCCTTATGTCCCACTATACAAGTTTGTATAGGCAAGAGTTCGTTCTTTATTGCAATTAATTTTCAAGAGAATAAGTTGCTTTATTCAACAAATGGCTTCAATCTTAAAGGCAAAGTCGGTATGATAACATTGTACCCTCTTTATAGAGTGAATTTTAATAACTACTACATGAGATCCTCTTGACTAACACCATTTATGATCGATCCTTATGTCCCACTATACAAGTTTGTATAGGCAAGAGTTCGTTCTTTATTGCAATTAATTTTCAAGAGAACAAGTTGCTTTATTCAACAAATCGCTTGAATCTTAAAGGCAAAGTCGATATGATAACATTGTACCCTCTTTATAGAGTGAATTTTAATAACTACTACATGAGATCCTCTTGACTAACACCATTTATGATCGATCCTTATGTCCCACTATACAAGTTTGTATAGGCAAGAGTTCGTTCTTTATTGCAATTAATTTTCAAGAGAACAAGTTGTTTTATTCAACAAATGGCCTCAATCTTAAAGGCAAAGTCGGTATGATAACATTGTACCCTCTTTATAGAGTGAATTTTAATAACTACTACATGAGATCCTCTTGACTAACACCATTTATGATCGATCCTTATGTCCCACTATACAAGTTTGTATAGGCAAGAGTTCGTTCTTTATTGCAATTAATTTTCAAGAGAACAAGTTGCTTTATTCAACAAATGGCTTCAATCTTTAAGGCAAAGTCGGTATGATAACATTGTACCCTCTTTATAGAGTGAATTTTAATAACTACTACATGAGATCCTCTTGACTAACACCATTTATGATCGATCTTTATGTCCCACTATACAAGTTTGTATAGGCAAGAGTTCGTTCTTTATTGCAATTAATTTTCAAGAGAACAAGTTGCTTTATTCAACATATGGCTTCAATCTTAAAGGCAAAGTCGGTATGATAACATTGTACCCTCTTTATAGAGTGAATTTTAATAACTACTACATGAGATCCTCTTGACTAACACAATTTATGATCGATCCTTATGTCCCACTATACAAGTTTGTATAGGCAAGAGTTCGTTCTTTATTGCAATTAATTTTCAAGAGAACAAGTTGCTTTATTCAACAAATGGCTTCAATCTTAAAGGCAAAGTCGGTATGATAACATTGTACCCTCTTTATAGAGTGAATTTTAATAACTACTACATGAGATCCTCTTGACTAACACCATTTATGATCGATCCTTATGTCCCACTATACAAGTTTTTACAGGCAAGAATTCGTTCTTTATTGTAATTAATTTTCAAGAGAACAAGTTGCTTTATTCAACAAATGGCTTCAATCTTAAAGGCAAAGTCGGTATGATAACATTGTACCCTCTTTAGAGAGTGAATTTTAATAACTACTACATGAGATCCTCTTTACTAACACCATTTATGATCGATCCTTATGTCCCACTATACAAATTTGTATAGGCAAGAGTTCGTTCTTTATTGCAATTAATTTTCAAGAGAACAAGTTGCTTTATTCAACAAATGGCCTCAATCTTAAAGGCAAAGTCGGTATGATAACATTGTACCCTCTTTAGAGAGTGAATTTTAATAACTACTACATGAGATCCTCTTTACTAACACCATTTATGATCGATCCTTATGTCCCACTATACAAGTTTGTATAGGCAAGAGTTCGTTCTTTATTGCAATTAATTTTCAAGAGAACAAGTTGCTTTATTCAACAAATGGCCTCAATCTTAAAGGCAAAGGGAAATTGGTACTGATTTATCATTGGTTTATGATATTGGTACTGCGTTGACTTTGGATAGTACAATATTTTGTATTCGTACAGAGAGGAGCTTCAGACCCCTGCTCTAGGGTACTCAAACATATTGAATGTTATGATGCAATTTTCATAAAGCTCAACCTTGTCTTGGGTGTGCAATCTTTTCTAAAATTATTCAATTTTTTTTAAGGTAGAAACTTAGATGGATAAAATTAAAACTAGTGCAATTTGCAAATTTGGAATCGATATATAAAGCAAATTTTTCTGAATTAGATATTTTTATATTTTTCTTTTGAGTTTGGTTTTTGTTGGCAAGGGCTGCTCTTTACTTACTATTTTTACTACAAACGTTTACAATAATTTGTAAGTAATACATCGTCGATATCATGACTAAAGATAATGACTAATATTTTCATACTTCTAAGATAACTGCCCAAAACCATTTTCTTAGCTGTTCTCACAGAGAGGATTAGCAGGGCTATGTAGGCCGGAGGAAATCTACCGTGCCTACTTATGATGCATCAAATTTGTCCATGGCTTTAGACCATTTTTAAATATGGTATGGGGTTTCTATTCAGAAGCAAGGTCTAATGATCTGACGTTTCTAAAAAGGAGAAAATTATAATGTAGAAAATTGAGATACGTCTATTACATTCACACCGACAGTATTTTCCGCTCCTTTGGAAAGAAATTCAACACCAATAGGAATGAAAATTAAAAAAGAACATCTTGAAAGAAAACTAAAAAATTTTCCGGCTAAAAATAAAAGGGCGCATTTCATATTGGTAGTTGTGCACTAAATGGTACCCACGAAAGAAGTCAAGTTTGGTTAATACTTATAAAAAAAATAAAACAGGATGAATATATAATAGTTTAGAAACAAATTTGGGCTATATATTTTCACATTAGGGGATGGGAGGGGGGGGGGTAAAGCCTAGCATATATTAAATACGTAACCTAACCTAGGTACCTTTTTGCCGCCCTAAACCCCAAAAGACAACAGTTTAAATATTGTAAACGAAATGAAAACAACGCTTTTCTGTATTCGCCATTTCTGTATTGCACATACCCGTTTGGCGGGTTTCGTTTCTGGTTACCTTGATACAGTCTATAGCGGTGTGTACCAATTAGTGCATAAGTACCCTCAGATTTTCACAGTTTTTAGGTAAAGATTCCACATAGTCCCCAACTTTTATATGAATACCATGGTTTCGGTTTATTACATAATACATAAAAGCAAGCCCGACAATTTTAAAGCTAGGGGTAGTCAAACAATTTCTATGTCAATCATTGCCAGTCTCTTTTAGTCCTCACAAAGTGATATATCCCTCTGCAAATATGACCAGTGATAAAAATATGCAAGAAATGTTTTTTTCATTCTTTAACATGCCCTCGAAAGAAGCTTGAGAAGCACCGCTTTGTTTTGAACATCACAATATGATTAAATTCGTTAGCAAAAATAAAAGTTAGAACCTCAAAGACTCCGTTAGAACCTCAAAGACCTTTGTTGATAACTGTTCCTGCAATACTTCAGGCGTGGTAGATAACACACGGTTCTTTCTCTCGAAACTTTTGGGAGTTTATATCCCTTTTACTGGGGATAAGTATAAGGGCATGAGTCTATGACCGTTCCTTATCAACAATATTATCTCTGGTAAACTGTTGTTCGTTGCATGAACTTCTGGTGGTATATCATTATATCAGTTATAACTTATTAGAAGTACATCATCAAGTAATCTAGGACAACGCAAATCATACTTAAAACCAGAAATTGGCATCGATAAGCACGAAGCTGAAATCGTAAATAAAACGCTTAGGCATTAAGTTACTTACGGCAGAGAAAAGAGGTTGGAAAAGTCTTTTAAGCGGATTAATCGGAGACAGATTAATTTCAGCAGTGGTAACTTCCTTTTCCAGCAAATCGATGTTGTCTTTTATAGTTTCCACAACTGATTCTAGCTGATCGATTTTAGTGAAAAGACTAGAGACATTTCTAAAACTTGTTAAAAGTTGGGGTAGTAAAACTTCTTGACAGAGCTGAGTGTCCACCTGAATCTGCAAACAGAGGAAAGGAAAACTTAATTTGAATCAGCAAACTTCTTCCAAAAAGTAAAAAGACCTTTATCGCTTAAGTGCGTCGGGAATAAAACTTTTTAAAGAGATTTCATGCGAGGTTTCCATTAATTAGGTAAAAGTGATTTATTTTAAAGAAATTACTACATAATTGAATTGACAACATTCCAAAAAAAAAAATTATTGTTGATAAATTAGCTACATGTAGTTAAAAGTAGAGGAATACTGCCCTTGTCCTTATTTTTTGAAGCCAGAATCCTAATATCTATTGAATTTTAACGTTATTTTTTATTCAAAATTAAAAATGAGTGCAATTTAATTTACACGAACAAATGTTCAAACAGACTGAGCATTCTCATCTAAGCTTTCAGAACCTCCAGACCAGCAACCAGGTCAGCAACCTGCAGCTCTCGAGCCACATGCGGCTCTTTCATCATCAAATTTATGTTCCCCAATCAAAACGATCCGCAAAAAAAGATCAAAAGCGTCAAAACCTATCTTCACGAGCCAAACAACATGAGTAATTAGAAACCGAAAGTACTTCACATAATTCATATTCACACAACACAGAGGTACTTCATACGACACTATTCAATCAACGCATTTTCATCCCAACGTTATTCAAAATTTTATTATTGGTTAGCAATATTGCAGCACTATGGGTTTTTATATTTCTTAACAATGGACGTGATCGTCTCTTACTAGGTTGCTAGCTACCGCTGCAACCCGGATCTCTTACTAAGTTGCTAGCTACCGCTGCAACCCGGATCTTTAACAAAAACTTCATTAATCGGATATTTTAATATATCCTATATGGTCTAGAGGTTGGGATAGCTCTCACCCAGTAGGCTTGAGTTCAATTTCTATATGGGAAATTTTTACTTATGATGATTTCTTAAGGAACATATGAAATTTCTTAATGTAATAAAAATAATTGTTTTAATTACAAAAGGTTTTTAACCCCATTAATTTCCTTCAAAATGAGCCATTGAACAACTCTCTACAATGTTCCAGTGCCATGCTATCTGTTGAATTACTAACCTATCTTATAATTAAGTGGCGTATAAAATTTAGTAGGTAAGAGGTCGTTCTTTATTATAAAAAAATTCACATATATTTAGTTATGAGATGCAGATTGGCCGAGTGGTCCAAGGCGCTGGTGTTAGCCACCAGTCTCTTCGGATGCGTGGGTTCAAATCTTACCGCTGGTATACGATTATGATTTATGTACAAAAATCAAATATCTTTGAAAGACTGCAGTATGAAAAGACATCAAAAATGCAGTTTTTAATTGAAAAGTTTATTCTCTCTTAGAAATAGTTTATTTTAGTTACAAAAGATTTTCAACCCAATTAATTTCCTTTAAAATGAGCCATTGAACAACTTTCTACGATGTTCCAGTGCCAAGCTATCTCTGGAAAACAAGAAAAAAAAATATCCCGTTTATGCAGAATGTTGTAGTAGCTGCCACTTTTCTTGATTTTCAAGCCAATATATTTCCCTTGCTGTTCAAGCCAAGGGACAGAAAGTTTACTATACAGGGGTTTCGGACAAGGCGGTTCTAATGGTGTACTTTTTGTTTTGATCTGACTCCTTTTTTAGGAGCTATGGGTTTTTATATTTCTTAACATTGGACGTGATCGTCTCTTACTAGGTTGCTAGCTACCGCTGCAACCCGGATTTATTTTAGTTACTAAAGATGTTTAACCCAATTAATTTCCTTTAACATGAGCCATTGAACAACTCTCTACGATGTTCCAGTGCCAAGCTATCAGTGGAATAGAAAAAAAGAGAAAAGAAAAAATATGCAGTTTAGGCAGAATGTTGTAGTAGCTGCCACTTTTCTTGATTTTCAAGCCAATATATTTCCCTTGCTGTACAAGCCAAGGGACAGAAAGTTTACTATACAGGGGTTTCGGACAAGGCGGTTCTAATGGTGTACTTTTTGTTTTGATCTGACTCCTTTTTTAGGAGCTATGGGTTTTTATATTTCTTAACATTGGACGTGATCGTCTCGTACTAGGTTGCTAACTACCGCTGCGACCCGGATTATAATAAAAATTTACTAACCTATACGATAATTAAGTGGCTTATAAAATTTAGTATAGGCGATAGGTCGTTCTTTATTATACAAATCTTTATTATAATTCTTTACTATAACAACCAGGATGACGTCAGTTACAACTTGGGTTTCTTTTTATGCTATATCATTACAAACAGGAAAAAGCCTACAGCATTTTCTTCTTTGAAATAGTAAGAGACGATCCTCAAGCAATCAAGTAGCTATCTAAGTCCAATGTATGCAGTGGTATGTTATTCCAATGATCGTATTTTAATGTAATTTTCTAGATTTTCAAGCCAATATATTTCCCTTGCTGTTCAAGCCAAGGGACTGAAAGTTTCCTATACAGAGGTTTCGGACAAGGCGGTTCTAATGGTGTACTTTATGATTTGATCTTACTCCTTTTTTAGGAACTATGAGTTTTTATATTTCGTAACATTGGACGTGATCGTCTCTTACTAGGGTGCAAACTACCGCTGCAACCCAGACTAGGTTGCTAGCTACCGCTGCAACCCGGATAATTGACAAACACCATTTATGATGAGCCATATTCGTCCTTTATGTAACTACACCTGGAACCACCATATATCAGTTAGTATGGGAGAAAGATCGTTCTTTACTGTAAAAAACAGGAAAAAGCCTACGGCTTTTTCTTCCTTCAAATAGTAAGAGACGAAACTCAAACAATCAAGTAGCTAAATCCAATGTATGGAATGGTTTGCTATTTCAGTGATCGTCTTTTAATGTAACTGCAACCCGAATTATGTAATTAAAAGGTTTCTAGCTACCGCTGCAACCTAGATATTCTTATTTCTGCTACTATGGGCTAAGGTTCGTTCTTTACTGTAAAACTAGCAAAACATTTTTTAAGTCTGATGAAGATTTAACTGATGTGTCAAAAGTAAGTTTGTAAGTCGACGATTTTGTTTTGCCTTATTATAATTGGTATGGTGAAATATTAATATGCATATGGTTCTTAAATCATACTTTTTACGGTCCCATATGGTCTAGTGGCTAGGATAGTTAACTTTCACTTAACAGGCCCGTGTTCGATTCCCGGTGTGGAAAAGTTTTTTACTCTATAATCTTCGAAAATTCGAACCTTTTATAATTTATAATGATATATAATATAAATACTGTAATCTTAACTATAGTGAAGTTGCCTATGCAAGTTAGTATAGGGAAGAGTTCGATCTTTATCATAAATTATAATCTTATTTTAGTTACTATGAGCTTAAGTTCGTTCCTTAATGTAATTTATTGTAATAACCATTGAACAACACTCTACGATGTTCCAGTGCCAAGCTATCTGCAGAATTACTAACCTATAATACAATTAAGTGGCGTGTAAAATTTAGTATAGGCAAGAGGTCGTTCTTTATAATAATTTTTTTTAATAATAATCATAGCGCAATGATATTATTTCATGACGTCATCAGAAACAACAATATAATTTCGTGTTTTTCTATTCACGTCATAGCTCTAATATAAAACTATGATGACATTCATTATTTATCTAGTAGGGTTTCAGACAAGGTAATTCTAATGATGTACTTTTGTTTTGATCTGACTCTATTTTTAGGAGTTTTGTTATATTTCTTAGCATTGGACTGATCGTCTCTTACTAGGTTGCTAGCTACTGCTGCAACCCAAATTCATTTATATATTTATTTATGAGAGGCAGCCTGGCCGAGTGGTCCAAGGCACTGGTGTTAGCCACCAGTCTCTTCGGAGGCGTGGGTTCAAATCTTACCGCTGGTATACGATTATGTTTGAAAGACTGCAGTGTGAAAAGACATCGAAAATGCAGTTTTTGGTGGAAAAATTTATTCTCTTTTAGAAATAATTTATTTTAGTTACAAAAGGTTTTTAACCCAATTAATTTCCTTTAAAATGAGCTATTGAACAACCCTCTACGATGTTCCAGTGCCAAGCTATCTCTGGATACAAAAAAAGAAAAGAGAAAAAATATCCCGTTTGGGGAGAATAACGTGGTTAAAGTCAATTTTCTTGATTTTCAAGCCAATATATTTCCCTTGCTGTTCAAGCCAAGGGACAGAAAGTTTCCTATACAGGAGTTTCGGACAAGGCGGTTCTAATGGTGTACTTTTTGTTTTGATCTGACTCCTTTGTTAGGAACTATGGGTTTTTATATTTCTTAACACTGGACGTGATCGTCTCTTACTAGGTTGCTAGCTACCGCTGCAACCCGGATGTTTGTTATTCAAGCAAAAGGGCGGTAAGTTTGCTGTATAGGGGTTTCGGACAAGGCGGTTCTAATGGTATACTTTTTGTTTTGATCTGACTCTTTTTTAGGAGTTAGGAGTTTTTATATTTCTTAACATTGGACGATATCGTCTCTTACTAGGTTGCTAGCTACCGCTGCAACCCCGATTTTAATGAAAACGTCTTGAATTTAAATATAAATGTACAAGCATATGCTGTAGTTAAGCTGTCTATGCAAGATAGTATAGGCAAGAGTTCGCTCCTTATCTTACTAGGTTGCTAGCTACCGCTGCCACCCGGATTTTGAAATACATTACCACCGCTACAGCCCGGATTTTTTAAACTATAACATAGACTTCTTATTGCTCTTCACTTTATCTATAATTAGGTTCCTAGCTACCACTGCAACCAGGAAAGCTGTTCAGATTTATTTAAAATCAAATATAACCTAGTATGATTTCATATAATTACTGTAACTATGGACTAAAGTTCGTTCTGTAATGTAATTTTGGACAAGGCGGTTCTAATGGTGTACTTTTTGTTTTGATCTGACTCCTTTGTTAGGAACTATGGGTTGTTATATCTCTTAACATTGGACGTGATCGTCTCTTACTAGGTTGCTAGCTACCGGTGAGACCCGGATGAACAACTCTCTGCGATGTTTCAGTGCCAAGCTATCTGTGGAAAAGAAAAAAAGAGAAAGAAAAAAATATGCCGTTTGTGGAGAATAATGTGGTTAAAGTCAATTTTCTTGATTTTCAAGCCAATATATTTCCCTTACTGTTCAAGCCAAGGGACAGAAAATTTCCTATACAGGGGTTTCATACATGGCGGTTCTAATGGTGGACTTTTTGTTTTGATCTGACCTTTTTCTTAGGAGTTATGGGTTTTTATATATCTTAACATTGGACGTGATCGTCTCTTACTAGGTTACTAGCTACCGGTGCAACCCGGATCATTGCTGTATCATTAACTAGTATAGGCTTATTTAGTATAGGAAAGAGTTCGTTCTTTATTATAAAAACTCAAACAATCAAGTAGCTAACTAAGTCCAATGTATGGAATGGTTTGTTATTTCAGTGATCGTCTTTTAATGTAAAAATATAAATACTGTAATCTTAACTATAGTGAAGAAGTTGCGTATGCAATTTAGTATAGGGAAGAGTTTGATCTTTATTATAATTATCTCAATTTATAATGAACCATACCCATCCTTTATGTAAAATCCATAATCAAACACGGATTAAAGAAGAAGAGATGTCTTTGAAATCTACTGAAAAACTGGTTGCTTCTTTAAACTATTTTACTAGGTTGTAACTCTTGCTGAACCCATGATTATATATGCTAATGCTTTACCAGACCTGTTTTTTTAAGGATAATTACCAACAGGAAAAAGCCTATGGCTTTCTCTTAGTTGGAGTAGTAAGTGACGAACCTAGTAAAGTTAGGCAGCTAAATAAGTAAAATTGTGGCACTATACCCCTGCAAAGCAACTTTTCCAAAGATGCTTGTAATATCTTAACTTTTCATTTCTGTTTGCTGAAGTTTGTTCTTTACTCAGTTTCGGCTATCTCAACATCCATGATTCCAAAATTCAGCCAAACTCAGATTTTGTCTGTCGAGCTCTCTGTGGTTCAGCAGGCAGTAAAAAGGTTGAAATCAAATTCCCTCGATTGCGATGGCATTTCTGCCAACCATTTAAAAGTTGATTGCCCACTTCTTTTTCAACACCTGCAGTTGTTTTTCCAAATGTGCTTGTGTGCGTCTGCGGTACCGGATAGCTTCCTATGTGGGTCTGTAACATCAATTCTTAAAAGAGGGAAACCTCCTAGCGATTGCTCGTCGTATCGGCCAATAACTGTGTCATGCAATCTCAGTAAAGTTTTTGAATATGTTCTTCTTCCGTCCATATCGAGTGCACATTTTGGCGAAAATCAGCTTGGATTTTCGTCTGGGGTAGGGTGCCAGCAAGCCCATCGAGTTCTAATTAATCTTCTTATCGATGCGACTAAAAAGGGATATGAACTCCATCTTTGCGCCTTGGACCTTTCCAAGGCTTTTGACAGCGTCGTCCACTCACAAGCTCTGTTTTCCCTTTTTAGTCACGGCATTAATCTTTCTCTGGTTTCTCTCCTTCGTTATTGGTATGCCAATTCTTTTCTACGAATAAAAGCTGAAGGGGTTATTTCCGATTTTAAAATTCCGGTTCGGTGTGGTGTCAGACAAGGTGCTGTCCTTTCCCCTTCTATCTTTAAACTTTGCATTTCTTCTGTTTTATCTTCTATCCCAACCACTTGTATTTTTCAGGCGATTAATCTTTCTTACATAGCGTATGCTGATGATATACTTCTAATTAGTAGGACTAGAAAAGGTCTTTCTGTTTCTGTATCTACAGTTGCAACAAACCTTAGTAAGATTGGTCTATCACTGAATTTCTCTAAATGTGAATATCTTTCGTTTAATAGTAATGGTAACTCGCCTTTAGATTGCGCTTCTTTTTCTGTCCCATGTGTTTCTTCTTTTCGGTGGTTGGGTATAAATATTGCTAAAAATCTTAAATCTCTCCGAGAACAAGCCGTGGCGAATTGTAAGAAAAAGATCCAAGTATCTTACTCCAAAATTGTTGCCAATCGGGGGAAATACAGTAGGAAGACCCTTGCTAAATTGTATTCTGTTTTTACTGATCATTCAATTTTGTTCCTTTCTGGTGTTTATCCCATTCTTGGGCGAAAAAATACCCGGTCATTACGTTCTTATTATTTTCGGTTCTCGCGTTTTCTACTGTATTTGCCTCCGTGGTACCGGAACCGTAACCTTGTCTCAGTTTTTGGGCTTCCAGATATAACTGAAAAGCTAGTTGAGCTTGCTGATAAACTCCCCCAGACAGTGAAGGCTCTCCCAGCTCATCATGGGTTTGTACGCCTCCTTCATTGATTTAGTGTCTTTACT
This sequence comes from Artemia sinica, assembly GCA_027921565.1. NCBI lineage: Eukaryota > Metazoa > Arthropoda > Branchiopoda > Anostraca > Artemiidae > Artemia > Artemia sinica. The sequence continues at coordinate 12,734,716 of CM051273.1, forward strand.
GTGTATTTAGTCGATTTGTATGTATTTTGTGTCTTACTTTTTTGTGTTTTACTTTTTTGTGTTTACTTTTTTGTATTTTGTGTCTTACTTTGTATGTGATTTAGTGTCTTTACTGTGTATTTAGTCGATTTGTATGTATTTTTCTTTTCTTTTATTTATACTCCGCTTTTGTTACCTTAGCGGGTTAAAAATAAATTATTATTATTATTATTATAGTGAACTACACCGATCTTGTATATAAATTTAATGTAAACAAAGTCTAATGTATGCAATGGTTTGTTATTCAAATGATCGTCCTTTAATGTAATCGATCTTTATTATAAATGTAAAACTAGCAAAACATTTTTTAAGCCTAATGAAGATTTAACTAATGTGTCAAAAGTAAGGTTGCAAGTCGACGATTTTGTTTTGGCCTTATTATAATTGGTATGGTGACATAATAATATGCATATGGCTCTTAAATCATACTTCTTTATGGTTCCATATGGTCTAGTGGCTACGATAGTTAACTTTCACTTAACAGGCTCGGGTTCGATTCCCGGCGTGGGAAAATTTTTAACTCTATAATCTTCGAACATTTGAACCTTTTATAATTTATAATGATAAATAATATAAATACTGTAATCTTAACTATAGTGAAGTTGCGTATGCAAGTTAGCATAGGGAAGAGTTCGATCTTTATTATAAACTAGCTACCGCTGTAACCCAGATTTTACTATGGGCTAAGGTTCGTTCTTTACTGTAATCATAGCTCTAATATGAAACTATGATGACATTCATTATTTATCTAGTAGGGTTTCAGACAAGGTAGTTCTAATGATGTACTTTTGTTTTGATCTGACTCTATTTTTAGGAGTTTTGGGTTTTTATATTTCTTAGCATTGGACTGATCGTCTCTTGCTAGGTTGCTAGCCACTGCTGCAACCCAGATTCACATATATATTATTTATAAGAGGCAGCCTGGCCGAGTGGTCCAAGGCACTGGTGTTAGCCACCAGTCTCTTCGGAGGTGTGGGTTCAAATCTTACCGCTGGTATACGATTATGTTTGAAAGACTGCAGTGTGAAAAGACATCAAAAATGCAGTTTTATGTGGAAAAATTTATTCTCTTTTAGAAATAATTTTTTTTAGTTACTATAGATTTTTAACCCAATTAATTTCCTTTAAAATGAGCCATTTTTAATTTATTTTAATTACAAAAGGTTTTTAACCTTTTGTAAGGTTAAAAACCAAAGGTTTTTAACCTTAGGTTAACTTTTAACCTTAGGTTAACTTTTAACCTTAGGTTTAACCAAAGGTTAAAAACCCAAAGGTTTTAACCTTTGGGTTGCAGCTACTGCTGCAACCCAAATTCACATATATAGTTATGAGAGGCAGATTGGCCGAGTTTTTAACTCGGCTATACAAACAGGAAAAAGCCTACGGCTTTTTCTTCTTTTAAATAGTAAGAGACTAAACTCAAACAATCAAGTAGCTAACTAAGTCCAATGTATGGAATGGTTTGTTATTTCAGTGATCGTCTTTTAATGTAAAATATATTGAATTTAAAGTAGTTTCTCTTAAATTTACAATTTAAAAAAGAAACTCAGTTTTCCTACCTCTTAGCTAAATATAATAGCTTTAATATAAATTAATAAAGGCAAGAGGTCGTTCTTTATTATAATAAAGGTAGAACTCTTTCTAATTGATTACAAACAGGAAAAAGCCTACGGCTTTTTCTTCTTTGAAATAGTAAGAGACTAGCCTCAAACAATCAAGTAGCTAACTAAATCAAATGTATGTATTGGGTTTTTATTCCAATGACCGTCTTTTAGTGGAAAATTTTAATATATTGACCTTAAATATAATAACTGTACTAGCCTATACTATAGTTAAGTGGCCTATAAAATTTAGTATAGGCAAGAGGTCGTTATTTATTATAATTAGGAACTATGGGTTTTTATATTTCTTAACATTGGACGTGATCGTCTCTTACTAGGTGGCTAGCTACCGCTGCAACCCGGATAATATTTCATGACGTCTTCAGAAACAACAATATAATTTCGTGTTTTTCTATTCACGTCATAGCTCTAATATAAAACTATGATGACATTCATTATTTATCTAGTAGGGTTTCAGACAAGGTAATTCTAATGATGTACTTTTGTTTTGATCTGACTCTATTTTTAGGAGTTTTGGGTTTTTATATTTCTTAACATTGGACGTGATCGTCTCTAACTAGGTTGCTAGCTACTGCTGCAACCCAAATTCACATATATATTTATTTATGAGAGGCAGCCTGGCCGGGTGGTCCAAGGCACTGGTGTTAGCCACCAGTCTCTTCGGAGGCGTGGGTTCAAATCTTACCGCTGGTATACGATTATGTTTGAAAGACTGCAGTGTGAAAAGACATCAAAAATGCAGTTTTTGGTGGAAAAATTTATTCTCTTTTAGAAATAATTTATTTTAGTTACTATAGATTTTTAACCCAATTAATTTCCTTTAAAATGAGCTATTGAACAACCCTCTACGATGTTCCAGTGCCAAGCTATCTCTGGATACAAAAGAAAAAAGAAAAAAAAATATCCCGTTTAGGCAGAATGTTGTAGTAGCTGCCACTTTTCTTGATGTTCAAGCCAATATATTTCCCTTGCTGTTCAAGACAAGGGACAGAAAGTTTCCTATACAGGGGTTTCGAACAAGGCGGTTTTAATGGTGTACTTTTTGTTTTGATCTGACTCCTTTTTTAGGAACTATGGGTTTTTATATTTCTTAACGTTGGACGTGATTTTCTCTTACTAGGTTGCTAGCTAACGCTGCAACCTGGAAAACAAATAAACACGCATCCGTGATCTTTCTTTTGGCAAAAACTACCAAATTCCACGTTTTCGCAGATAGGAGCTTGAAACCTCTAGAATATGATTTTCTGATACGCTGATACTGATGATGTAATTTTCATGAAAATTCTATGACTTTTAGGGGGTGTTTTCTCCTATTTTCGAAAATAGGTGAGTGTTTTCTCTTTTTTTCTGTTAATAGATGAGTAATTATGTGTGTAATGATGTTCAACATCTGGAATATCTATTAACACATTTTTATACAATTCTGACAAAGGCTTATGTTCGCTTTGCCTCTAACACAGACTATCTGTCTTGACCTTTTCTCCAACTTCTTTGGAATAGTAAGAGACAAGCCTCAAAGAATCAGGCATCTAAATCAGTCCAATATATGCAACGTTTCGTTCTTCTAATGATCATCTTTTAATATAATGTTTACTATAGTTTTTTCCCAATCTCATTTTTATGTTTTTATCTTTAAATATTCTAATTTGTGTAAATTGAAGAACTGCAAAGAATAGCAAAAATCCAAATTGTAGTTATTATTCATGATAAATCATAGCATTCATTTCTATTGTCAAGGCTTGTTAGCCCAATTGGCTAGAGAAGAGTGGTTTAAAGCGAAAGGGGCGTGGGTTCGAATCCATCAAAAGCCTTTTTATTAGGAGGGCAAAAAAAAATCCAAATCCATGTCATTGTAAATAAATTTAAAGATAAATTAAAGATAATTTCAAAACCTTATTATATGTCAGCAATTCCCGATCAAACTTACATACTTCCTATTTATAATGAACTATTTCAATCCTTTATGTATTAGTATAGGCAAGAGTTCGTTCTTTATTATAAATTGATCTGACTCTTTTTTTGGAGTTATGGGTTATTATATTTCTTAACATTATACGTGATCGTCTCTTACTAGGTTGCTAGCTCCCGCTGCAACACAGATAACTCATTTTCGATGTTGTCTCAAAATGTATATTCTCTCATCATATACAGACATAGATGGCTCAGTCAATAGAGGGCAAGTCTCGTGATCCTAAAGTCTCCAGTTCAAACCTCACCCGAGGAAACTTTTTCTGTTAATTATAAACGGATGATGCAGGTTTTTTAGGAAAGTAAGGTTTTATCAAAAACTTTTAGTCTCCTATTAATATTAAGTTATTATAGGCTTTACTATTCGTTCTTTACTTCAATTGACTAATACCATTTATGATGAACTATATTGATCCTTTATGTAATTCCTAAATAAGGGTGTTGGAAAAAGCAATTCTAATTTTGGACTTCTTTTTGATCTGACTGTAGTTTTAGGAGTTATGGGCTATTTTGTTTTTACTACGGGATGTGAACGTCTCTTACTAGGTTGCTAGCTACCACTGCAACCCTGAACTTTCACAAGATTACGCCACCGCTTTTGGCTTTGGCAATTGGACTTTTACTAGATTGCAGCTATAGCTACTACTATGATGATATAACCACTCCTCACGCCCATACACGCTCTTTATTGTAATTATTGTAACTATGGGTTTTTATATTTCTTAACATTTGACGTGATCGTCTCTTACTAGGTTGCTAGCTACCGCCTCAACCCGGATATTACAAACAGGAAAAAGCCTACGGCTTTTTCTTCTTTGGAATAGTAAGAGACGAACCTCAAACGATCAAGTAGCTAACTAAGTCCAATGTATGCAATAATTTCTTATTCCAATGATCGTCTTTTAATGTATAAAATTGCTATAAAGTTCGTTAAAACGATCTGATAGACAATACTGATGGATAGAGTTTGGTCTTTAAGTTATCATATACTGTTAAAATTCTTTCTTATATGAACATTTCTTGGTGTAGTGGTTAGCACTTAAGACTTTGAATCCTGCGATCCGAGTTCAAATCCTGGTGGACGGTCGTTATTAAATTTAGCTTACTTATACTACCATTTAGGTTTCTGCTGTAATTCTTTCTTTTCAAAATTAAATTAGTTGCTATCGCCTAGAGTTAGTTCTTTACCACATCGTAATAATTTGTTTTATAATAATAATTAATTTTTTTAATTACAAAAGGTTTCTATATACAGCAGTTTCCTTTAAAATGAGCCATTACACAGCTCTTTACTATGACAACGAACCGTTTGATTTAATACTTAAGTTACTATGGGTTAAAGTTCGTTCCTTATTGTAATATTTCTTAACATTGGACGTGATCGTCTCTTACTAGGTTGCTAGCTACCGCTGCAACCCGGATTAAAAATCATTATCATATCTTATGTGTAACTTTTATTTTATAAGTCTTCGATAGTCTAATGGTAAGCATGCCCACTTGTTACCTGGGAGAAGGGGGTTCGATTCCCCGTCGGGGAGAACTTTTAATATGTTGAATTAAAAGCACTATCTTTTCAATTTATAATTTAAAAAAGAAACTTGTTTATTTACATTCTAGCTAAAATAATGAAAATAATATGAATGAACCAAATGCTTCAGTTTCTTTGGACTTGAGTTCGTTTTTCAACTATAAATACAAACATTACAAACAGGAAAAAGCCTACGGCTTTTTCTTCTTTGGAGTAGTAAGAGACGGCTCTCAAAGAATAAGGGAGCTAACTAAGTCCAATATATGCAATAATTTGTTCTTCTAATGATCGTCTTTTAATATAATATTTTTAACCTCATTAATTTCCTTTAAAATGAGCCATTAAACAACTCTTCACGATGTTCCAGTGCCAAGCTATCTGTGGAATTACTAACCTATACTATAATTAAGTGGCGTATAAAATTTAGTATAAGCAAGAGGTCGTTCTTTATTTTAATTATTCTCTTTTAGAAATAATTTATTTTAGTTACAAAAGGTTTTTAACCCAATTAATTTACTTTAAAATGAGCTACTGAACAACCCTCTACGATGTTCCAGTGCCAAGCTATCTGTGGAAAAGAAAAAAAAAGAAAAAAGAAAAAAATATCCCGTTTGGGGAGAATAACGTGGTTAAAGTCAATTTTCTTGATTTTCAAGCCAATATATTTCCCTTGCTGTTCAAGCCAAGGGACAGAAAGTTTCCTATACAGGGGTTTCGGACAAGGCAGTTCTAATGGTGTACTTTTTGTTTTGATCTGACTCCTTTGTTAGGAACTATGGGTTTTTATATTTCTTAACATTGGACGTGATCGTCTCTTACTAGGTTGCTAGCTACCGCTGCAACCCGGATCATATTTCATAAGTCTTCGATAGTCCGTTGGTGAACAGTAATACTTGTTACGCGGGAGAACGGGTTCGATGCCCGGTGGGGGAGAACTTTTATTATGTTGAATTAAAATCGTTTAATTTAAAAATTAAATAGGCTAGAGGTCGATTTTAACTATACTATAATGCCTTATGTATGACATCCTAATGATCGTCTTTTATATAACTTTATTTACTATGGAATAAAGTTCGTTCTTTAATGTAAATTGCTTCTCTATAAAGTTTATCATTATGATAACGCTCCTTGATCTTTTGTCTAGCCTGCTCAATTCTTGCTTCTCTGTAATATTCATCATTATCATACCGTTCCTTGATCTTTTGTTTGGCTGTCTCAATTTTCGCATGTCTATAATCTTCATCATTGTGATAACACAATGATTTTTGTGAATTTTTCTTGATTTTCAAGCCAATATATTTCCCTTGCTGTTCAAGTCAAGGGACAGAAAGTTTACTATACAGGGGTTTCGGACAAGGCAGTTCTAATGGTGTACTTTTTGTTTTGATCTGCCTACTTTTTTTTAGGAACTATGGGTTTTTATATTTCTTAACATTGGACGTGATTGTCTCTTAATACGTTGCTAGCTACCGCTGCAACCCAGATAAACCATTAATTTCCTTTAAAATGAGGCATTGAACAACTCTCTACGATGTTCGATTGCCAAGCTATCTGTGGAATTTTTAACCTATACTATAAGTAAGTGGCGTATAAAATTTAGTATAGGCAAGAGGTCGTTCTTTATTACAATTTTAACTTGCGTGTAGCTTGCTTTGATCTAACCATTATCTAATTATGAATGAGAACATTTACAGTTTTGACGCTTCTTATATTGTAACGTATTGACAAGAAACCATTTATGATGAGCTATATCGGTCCTTTATGTAATATTCTCTCTTAAAAATAATTTATTTTAGTTACTATAGATTTGAAACTTAATTAATTTCCTTTTAAATGAGCTATTGAACAACTTTCTACGATGTTCCAGTGCCAAGCTATCTCTGGAAAACAAGAAAAAAAGAGAAAGAAAAAAATATGCCGTTTGTGGAGAATAACGTGGTTATAAAGTCAATTTTCTTGATTTTCAAGCCAATATATTCCCCTTGCTGTTCAAGCCAAGGGACAGAAATTTTACCATACAGGGGTTTCGGACAAGGCGGTTCTAATGGTGTAATTTTTGTTTTTATCTGACTCCTTTTTAGGAGCTATAGGTTTTTATATTTCTTAACATTGGACGTGATCGTCTCTTACTAGGTTGCTAGCTACCGCTGCAACCCGGATGATACCACCGATACTTACAAAATTCCAATTTACAGTATCGATCCCTTATGTATGATCTGCTAATGATCGTTTTTTAATATAACTTCAGTTACTATGGACTAAAGTTCGTTCTTTAATGTATTATCGTCTCTTACTAGGCTGCTAGCTACCGCTGCAACCCGGATAATGATCATCTTTTAATTTGGCGTTTCTTACTAGGTTGCTAGCTACCACTGCAACCCGGACTATGTAATTAATAGGTTGCTAGCTACCGCTGCAACCTAGATATTCTTATTTCTGCTACTATGGGCTAAGGTTCGTTCTTTACTGTAAAATTCCTTTAAAATGAGCTATTGAACAACCCTCTACGATGTTCCAGTGCCAAGCTATCTGTGGAAAAGAAAAAAAAAAAAAAAAGAAAAAAATATCCCGTTTGGGGAGAATAACGTGGTTAAAGTCAATTTTCTTGATTTTCAAGCCAATATATTTCCCTTGCTGTTCAAGCCAAGGGACAGAAAGTTTCCTATGCAGAGGTTTCGGACAAGGCGGTTCTAATGGTGTACTTTTTGTTTTGATCTGACTCCTTTGTTAGGAACTATGGGTTTTTATATTTCTTAACATTGGACGTGATCGTCTCTTACTAGGTTGCTAGCTACCGCTGCAACCCGGACTAGCAAAACAGTTTTTAAGTCTGATGAAGATTTAACTGATGTGTCAAAAGTAAGGTTGCAAGTCGATGATTTTGTTTTGGCCTTATTATAATTGGTATTGTGAAATAATAATATGCATATGGTTCTTAAATCATACTTCTTTATGGTTCCATATGGTCTAGTGGCTAGGATAGTTAACTTTCACTTAACAGGCCCGTTTTCGATTCCCGGTGTGGGAAAATTTTTAACTCTATAATCTTCGAACATTCGAACCTTTTATAATTAGAATGATGTATAATATAAATACTGTAATCTTAACTATAGTGAAGTTGCCTATGCAAGTTAGTATAGGGAAGAGTTCGATCTTTATTATAAAATCGGTAAAATATTCGTTCTTTATTATAACCGCTGCAACCCAGATGATGGTGCTAGTTACCGCTGCAACCTGGACTTTACTAACCTATACTACAGTTAAGTGGCCTACAAAGTTTAATATAGGAAAGAGGTCGTTCTATATTATACTATCTCTGGAAACAAAAAAAAAAAAAAAAAATCCCGTTTAGGCAGAATGTTGTAGTAGCTGCCACTTTTCTTGATTTTCAAGCCAATATATTTCCCTTGCTGTTCAAGCCAAGGGACAGAAAGTTTACTATACAGGGGTTTCGGATAAGGCGGTTCTAATGGTGTACTTTTGTTTTGATCTGACTCCTTTTTTTAGGAGCTATGGGTTTTTATGTTTCTCAACATTGGACGTGATAGTCTCTTACTAGGTTGCTAGCTACCGCTGCAACCCAGATTACTTGATTCCGTTCTTTACTATAATCCCTAAACTGATTGCACACAGGAAAAAGCCTACGGCATTTTCTTCTTTGAAATAGTAAGAGACGAGTCTCAAACAATCAAGTAGCTAGCTAATTCCAATGTATGCAATTGTTTGTTATTCCTATGATCGTCTTTTAATGTAATTTAGTTAAAAAAGGTTTTTAACCCTATTAATTTCCTTTATAATGAGCCATTGAACAACTCTCTACGATGCTTCAGTGTGAAGCTATCTGTGGAATTACTAACCTATACTATAATTAAGTGGCGTATAAAATTTAGTATAGACAAAAGGTGGTTCTTTATTATATAACTTTTGCCTCGGCTTGTCTTTTGCTATTATGAATTATAGAAAAGATCGATCTGGGTAGAATGTATTATTATTTTTTTTTTGTTTAGACCAGGGCACTTTGTATCGAAGGAGTTGTCGTAGGAACTGCGAAAAGGGCTCATTCGATTGAAAATAAAAAGGACTAATGCCCTTTTTAATAGTTGAAAGTGATTGGAGGGCAACTAGTCCCCCACCCACGCCCACTCTCCCATTCGCCCATTATGTTTAAGGCCAGAACATAATTTGCACTTTATTGAAAAAATAGAAATGTTTTTACTTTCATAACTTTAATAAATCAAATAATATTAACATTTTGATTACTAAATATCAGTATATGTATATTAAACTGACAATTCACACTAATTTTTATTTTTTCAGTAAAGTGCAAATTATGTTCTGGCCTTTGGAAGGCATAGGGGTTTTGAGCCCTACTCATGTTAATTTCTGCTTGTTTTGAGTTTGACTCGGTTATTTATTGTAATGTATAAAAAACCGAATTGACATATACCATTTATGATGAACTTTATCGGTCCTTTATGTATAACTCATTTTAAAAGTAGAACTCTTTCTAATTGATTACAAACAGGAAAAAGCCTAAGGCTTTTTCTTCTTTGAAATAGTAAGAGACTAGCCTCAAATAATCAAGTAGCTAACTAAATCCAATGTATATAATTGGTTTTTATTCCAATGATCGTCTTTTAATGGAATATTTTAATATATTGACCTTAAATATAACTGTACTAGCCTATACTATACTTAAGTGGCCTATAAAATTTAGTATAGGCAAGAGGTCAATCTTTACTGTACCAATATATCTCCCTTGCTGTTTAAGCCAAATAACAGAAAGTTTACTATACAGGGGTTTCGGACAAGGCGGTTCTAATGGTGTACTTTTTGTTTTGATCTAACTTTTTTTTAGGAGTTATGGGTTTTTATATTTCTTAACATTGGAAGTGATTGTCTTGCCAAGCTATCTGTGGAATTACTAACCTATACTATAATTTAGTGGCATATAAAATTTAGCATAGGCAAAAGGTCGTTCTTTATTATACTAGCCTCAAATAATCAAGTAGCAAACTAAATCCAATGTATGTAATTGGTTTTTATTCCAATGATCGTCTTTTAATAAAAATTTTTAATATATTGACATTAAATATAACTGTACTAGCCTCTACTATGCTTAAGTGGCCTATAAAATTTAGTATAGGCAAGAGGTCAATCTTTACTGTATCAATATATCTCCCTTGCTGTTCAAGCCAAATAACAGAAAGTTTACTATACAGGGGTTTCGGACAAGGTTGTTCTAATGGTGTAGTTTTTTTTATCTCCCTTTTTTGCAGGAGTTATGGGTTTTTATATTTCTTAACATTGGAGGTGTTGGTCTTGCCAAGCTATCTGTGGAATTACTAACTTATACTATAATTAAGTGGCGTATAAAATTTAGTATAGGCAAAAGGTCGTTCTTTATTATATAACATTGGACGTGATCGTCTCTTACTAGGTTGCTAGCTACCGCTGCAACCCGGATTTATATCCCGTATCAAGCATCAAGAACCTAACAAAAAATTAAACTAATTTTTAAATTTTCAGGTATTTTTCTAGTCTAAATTAAAAGATTAAAACTATTGTTCAGACACCATAAACATTTTTGCAGTTTATAACTTTAGCGATTCTGAACTAAAAACGAAAATAAAATAAAAATTAATTTTTTCAATTTTTACGTCACGTTGCTCATTAAGTCATAACCCTATTGTGTACTATTATTAGTACACAATAGGTTCTAGATATTACGTCATGTCACTTATTACGTCATATATGGTTATTAGTGGATAATCGGTAAAATATTCGTTCTATATGGTTATTAGTGGATAATCGGAAAATTATTCGTTCTTTATTATAATTATACTGGAAACAAAGAAAGAGAAAAAAAATATCCCGTTTAGGCAGAATGTTGCAGTAGCTGCCACTTTTCTTGATTTTTTAGTACTGATTTTTTAACTTGCGTGCAGCTTGCTTTGATCTAACCATTATGTATTCATGAATGAGACCTTTTGCAGTTTTGACGTTTCTTATATAGTAATTATGACGTCACTGCATCAAAAATACAGTTTTTATTGAAAAAATTTATTTTTTTTAAAAAATAATTTATTTTAGTTACTATAGATTTTTAACCCAATTAATTTCCTTTAAAATGAGCTATTGAACAACCCTCTACGATGTTCCAGTGCCAAGCTATCTCTGGATACAAAAGAAAAAAAAAAAGAAAAAAAGAAAAAAATATCCCGTTTTGGGAGAATAACGTGGTAAAAGTCTATTTTCTTGATTTTCAAGCCAATATATTTTCTTTGTTATTCAAGCCAAAGGGCGGTAAGTTTCCTTTATGGAGGATTTGTACAAGGCGGTTCTAATGGTGTACTTTTTGTTTTGATCTGACTCTTTTTTTAGGAGCTACGGGTTTTTATATTTCTTAACATTGGAGGTGATCGTCTCTTACTAGGTTGCTAGCTACCGCTGCAACCCGGATGATCGTCTCTTACTAGATTGCTAGATACTGCTGCAACCCGGATTCACATATATATAATTTATGAGAGGCAACCTGGCCGAGTGGTCCAAGGCACTGGTGTTAGCCACCAGTCTCTTCGGAGGCGTGGGTTCAAATCTTACCGCTGGTATACGATTATGTTTGAAAGACTGCAGTGTGAAAAGACATCGAAAATGCAGTTTTTGGTGGAAAAATTTATTCTCTTTTAGAAATAATTTATTTTAGTTACAAAAGGTTTTTAACCCAATTAATTTCCTTTAAAATGAGCTATTGAACAACCCTCTACGATGTTCCAGTGCCAAGCTATCTCTGGAAACAAAGAAAAAAAGAAAAAAAGAAAAAATATCCCGTTTAGGAAGAATGTTGTAGTAGCTGCCACTTTTCTTGATTTTCAAGCCAATATATTTCCCTTTCTGTTCAAGCCAAGGGACAGAAAGTTTCCTATACAAGGGTTTTGGACAAGACGGTTCTAATGGTGTACTTTTTGTTTTGATCTGACTCCTTTTTTAGGAACTATGGGTTTTTATATTTCTTAACATTGGACGTGATCGTCTCTTACTAGGTTGCTAGCTACCGCTGCAACCCGGATAATATTGGACGTGATCGTCTCTTACTAGGTTGCTAGCTACCGCTGCAAGCCGGATAATTAAGTGGCGTATAAAATTTAGCATAGGGAAGAAGTCATTCTTTATTATAATCATTACAAAATAGTACTTTAAATAGTAAGAGACGAACCTCAAGTGTACTACCCCTGGAACCACCATTTATCAGTTACTATGGATGAGAGATCGTTCTTTACTGTAGCAACCCGGATAATTATAATTATAATTCATGAATGAGACCATTTACAGTTTTGACGTTTCTTATATAGTAATTATGACGTCACTGCATCAAAAATACAGATTTTATTGGAAAAATTTATTCTCTTTTAGAAATAATTTATTTTAGTTACAAATGGTTTTTAACCCAATTAATTTCCTTTAAAATGAGCTATTGAACAACTATCTACGATGTTCCAGTGCCAAGCTATCTCTGGATACAAAAAAAGAAAAAAGAAAAAAATATCCCGTTTGGGGAGAATAACGTGGTTAAAGTCAATTTTCTTGATTTTCAAGCCAATATATTTCCCTTGCTGTTCAAGCCAAGGGACAGAAAGTTTCCTATACAGGGGTTTCGGACAAGGCGGTTCTAATGGTCTACTTTTTGTTTTGATTTGACTCCTTTTTTAGGAGCTATGGGTTTTTATATTTCTTAACATTGGACGTGATCGTCTCTTACTAGGTTGCTAGCTACCGCTGCAACCCGGATTGCTAGCTACCGCTGCAACCCGGATTCAATTTTTACGTCATGTCGCTCATTATAATTATGTAATACTAACTACATCCAACGACTATGACGTCATTGGTCAATATTGTATATAAAAAATTATGTTTTTCGTAAAAAATAATTAATTGAAAAAAAAAATTAAGTGCAAAAATTTCTAGATCTAGAGATTTCCTTTAAAATGAGCCATTGAACAACTCTCTACGATGTTCCAGTGCCAAGCTATCTGTGGAAAAGAAGAAAGAAAAAAATATCCCGTTTAGGCAGAATGTTGTAGTAGCTGCCACTTTTCTTGATTTTCAAGCCAATATATTTCCCTTGCTGTTCAAGCCAAGGGACAGAAAGTTTCCTATACAGGGGTGTCGGACAAGGCGGTTCTAATGGTGTACTTTTTGTTTTGATCTGACTCCTTTTTTAGGAACTATGGGTTTTTATATTTCTTATTAACATTGGACGTGATCGTCTCTTACTAGGTTGCTAGCTACCGCTGCAACCTGGAAAGAAAAAATATCCCGTTTAGGCAGGATATTGTAGTAGCTGCCACTTTTCTTGATTTTCAAGCCAATATATTTCCCTTGCTGTTCAAGCCAAGAGACAGAAAGTTTCCTATACAGGGGTTTCGGACAAGGCGGTTCTAATGGTGTACTTTTTGTTTTGATCTGACTCCTTTGTTAGGAACTATGGGTTTTTATATTTCTTAACATTGGACGTGATCGTCTCTTACTAGGTTGCTAGCTACCGTTGCAACCCGGATGAGAGGCAGCCTGGCCGAGTGGTCCAAGGCACTGGTGTTAGCCACCAGTTTCTTCGGAGGCGTGGGTTCAAATCATACCGCTGGTATACGATTATGTTTGAAAGACTGCAGTGTGAAAAGACATCAAAATGCAGTTTTTGGTAGAAAAATTTATTCCCTTTTAGAAATAATTCATTTTAGTTACTATATGTTTTTAACCCAATTAATTTCTTTTAAAATGAGCCATTGATCAACGCTCTACGGTGTTCCAGTGCCAAGCTATCTGTGGAAAAGAAAGAAAAAAAGAAAAAAGAAAAAAATATCCCGTATAGGAAGAATGTTGTAGTAGCTGCCACTTTTCTTAATTTTCAAGCCTATATATTTCCCTTGCTGTTCAAACCAAGGAACAGAAATTTTATTATACAGGAGTTTCAGACAAGACGGTTCTAATGGTGTACTTTTTGTTTTGATTTGACTCCTTTGTTAGGAACTATGGGTTTTTATATTTCTTAACATTGGACGTGATCGTCTCTTACTAGGTTGCTAGCTACCGCTGCAACCCGGATTTTAATGGAAAATTTTAATAAATTGACCTTAAAGATAACTGTACTAGCATATACTCTATAGCTAATTGGCCTATAAAATTTAGTATAGGCGAGAGGTCGTTCTTTATTCTATTTTCTTTCGCTGCTGATAGGTATGCTTGTATATATATTTTTATTGCTGCTACATAAACTGCAATTGCTCCTTCCAAAATTAATATACGAATTTTCTAAGAAGTAAGCCTCTGTATATTACTGTGTTTTCGAACATTTTCCATTGTATCTATAAACTGTTCCGCAGTTGCCAGTCCATACCTTGGAAGCTTTTCATTAAACTGACAACATTTCTTTTGGATATTACTATTAAGCTTTGCCGAAGCATTTCTAGCCGACTTTTCAACAGCATCCGCTCTTTCAAAGAGAATTTTAATCTGTAATTTTGAATACTTTTCGTGATCCCAATAAAACATGCGTAAAATGTTTCTCAATTTACAAAGATCAGCCTGCATTTTTGCCATCTTCTTGTATTTCTGAATGTAATTTTTCCCTTTGTCCTTATGCGTTCTTTGGTACAACCTCGCAGAGAATTTAATTTTTTCATTATAGCTTTTGTCACCCCAGTATCTACCCATTATTCTGGTAGCAACTTTTTTCTTATGTTTGTTTCGGTAATCTATATCGTTATCATACCGTTCCTTACTCTTTTGTTTGGCTTTCTCAATTTTCGCATGTCTATAAACTACATCATTATGATAACGCTGTTTGTCACTATTAATTATTACTTCTCGATACGCCTAGTCGGTTGAATACCTCTGCTTTTTTCTTTTCAAGATGCTATCTCTGTTTTTTTGGTAGTACTGTTTTTTTAACTTGCGTGTAGCTTGCTTGATTGAAACCATTATTTAACCATTAGTTGAATGTTTTTATGTCAAGTATCAAGTATCAAGAACCTAACAAAAAATTAAACTAATTTTTAAATTTTCAGGTATTTTTCTAGTCTAAATTAAAAGATTAAAACTATTGTTCAGACACCATAAATATTTTTGCAGTTTATAACTTTAGCGATTCTGAACTAAAAACAAAAATAAAATAAAAATTAATTTTTTCAATTTTTACGTCACGTCGCTAATTAAGTCATATATGGTTATTAGTACACAATATATTTTAGATATTACGTCATGTCACTTATTACGTCATATATGGTTATTAGAAGATAATCGGTAAAATATTCGTTCTTTATTATATACAGCCATGATACTGATGGAAATTATATAATCCCTATTTATGTTTCATTTTTAATGGGCTAGGTGTCGTTCTTTATTGTAACTTCTCGATACGCCTGGTCGGTTGAATACCTTTGTTTTTTTTTCTTTTCAAGATGCTATCTCTGTTTTTTTGTAGTTCTGTTTTTTTAACTTGCGTGTAGCTTGCTTTGATCTAACCATTATGTAATCATGGATGAGACCATTTACACTTTTGACGTTTCTTATATAGTAATTATGACGTCACGGCGGAATGATTTTAATTCATGACCTCATGGCGTAATGATATTATTTCATGACGTCTTCAGAAACAAAAATATAATTTCGTGTTTTTCTGTTCACTTCATACCTCTATTATAAAACTATGATGACATTCATTATTTATCTAGTAGGGTTTCAGACAAGGCAGTTCTAATGATGTACTTTTGTTTTGATCTGACTCTATTTTTAGGAGTTTTGGATTTTTATATTTCTTAGCATTGGACTGACCGTCTCTTACTAGGTTGCTAGCTAATGCTGCAACCCAAATTCACACATATATAGTTATGAGAGGCAGATTGGCCGAGTGGTCCAAGGCGCTGGTGTTAGCCATCAGTCTCTTCTGAGGCGTGGGTTCAAATCTTACCGCTGGAATACGATTATGATTTATGTACAAAAATCAAATATCTTTGAAAGACTGCAGTGTGAAAAGACATCGAAAATGCAGTTTTTGGTGGAAAAATTTATTCTCTTGTAGAAATAATTTATTTAGTTACTATAGATTTTTAACCCAATTAATTTCCTTTAAAATGAGCCATTGAACAACTCTCTACGATGTTCCAGTGCCAAGCTATCTGTGGAAAAGAAAGAAAAGAGAAACAAAAATATCCCGTTTAGGCAGAATGTTGTAGTAGCTGCCACTTTTCTTGATTTTCAAGCCAATATATTTCCCTTGCTGTTCAAGCCAAGGGACTGAAAGTTTCCTATACAAGGGTTTCGGACAAGGCGGTTCTAATGGTGTACTTTTGAATTTGATCTGACTCCTTTTTTAGGAACTATGGGTTTTTATATTTCTTAACATTGGACGTGATCGTCTCTTACTAGGTTGCTAGCTACCACTGCAACCCGGATGAATGAACCACAGTGTTCAGTTTCTTTGGACTTGAGTTCGTTTTTTAGCTATAAATACAAACAGGAAAAAGCCTCCGGCTTTTTCTTCTTTTAAATAGTAATAGACGAAACTCAAACAATCAAGTAGCTAACTAAGTCCAATGTATGGAAAGGTTTGTTATTCCAGTGATCACCTTTTAATGTAAAATATAAATACTTTAATCTTAACTATAGTGAAGTTGCGTATGCAAGTTAGTATAGGGAAGAGTTTGATCTTTATTATACAATTTACAAAGATCAGCCTGCATTTTTGCCATCTTCTTGTATTTCTGAATGTAATTTTTCCCTTTGTCCTTATGCGTTCTTCGGTACAACCTCGCAGAGAATTTAATTTTTTCATTATAGCTTTTGTCACCCCAGTGTCTACCCATTATTCTGGTAGCAACTTTTTGCTTATGTTTGTTTCGGTAACCTATATCGTTATCACACCGTCCCTTACTCTTTTGTTATGCTGTCTCAATTTTTGCATGTCTATAAACTACGTCATTATAATAACGCTGTTTGTCACTATCAATTATTACTTCTCGATACGCCTGGTCGGTTGAATACCTCTGCTTTTTTCATTTCAATATGCTATCTCTGTTTTTTTGGTAGTACTATTTTTTTAACTTGCGTGTAGCTTGCTTGATTGAAACCATTATGTAACCATTAGTTGAATGTTTTCATGTCATGCATCAAGTATCAAGAACCTAACCAAAAAATTAAACTAATTTTTAGATTTTCAGGTATTTTTCTAGTCTAAATTAAAAGATTAAAACTATTGTTCAGACACCATAAATATTTTTGCAGTTTATAACTTTAGCGATTCTGAACTAAAAACGGAAATAAAATAAAAATTATTTTTTTCAATTTTTACGTCACGTCGCTAACTAAGTCATATATGGTTATTAGTACACAATAGGTTTTAGATATTACGTCATGTCACTTATTACGTCATATATGGTTATTAGTAGATAATCGGTAAAATATTCGTTCTTTATTATAAAAATATCAAATAAGGCACTAGACCTTAAATTTATGTTCAAATAAGCCGTCTTGCAAAATTCTAGGTCCTCTGGGTCGATACAATCACCCCTGTTAAAAAAAGAAAACAAATAAACACGCATCCGTGATCTATCTTCTGGCAAAAAACACAAAATGGCACATTTTCACAGATAAGAGCCTGAAACCTTTAGGCTAGGGTTCTCTAATACGCGAAATCCAATGGTGTGATTTTCATTCAGATTCTAAGACTTTTAAGGGGTTTTTCCTTTTTTTTAAATAAGGCAAATTTTCTAAGGCTCGTAACTTTTGATAGACATGAGTAAACTGAATGAAATTTATATATTTGAAATAAGCATAAAAATCCAATTCTTTTTATGTGTTTATTGATATTAAAATTTTGTTTTTTAGAGTTTTGGTTACTATAACGACGAGTCGCTCATACTATACAGTTCATTACCTCGAATTGTCTGAAATATGTTGACTTTAAATATAACTTTACAAGCTTATACCACAGTTAGGTGACGTATAAAAGTAATAGAGGCAAGAGTTCGTTCTTTATAATAATTAATTACAAAAGGTTTTTAATCCCAATAATTTCCTTTAAAATGAGCCATTGAACAACTCTCTACGATGTTCCAGTGCCAAGATATCTGTGGAATTACTAACCTATATTATAAATAAGTGGCGTATAAAATTTAGTATAGGCAAGAGGTCGTTCTTTATTATAACATTGAACAACTCTCTACAATGTTCCAGTGCCATGGTATCTGTTGAATTACTAATCTATACTATAATTAAGTGTCGTATAAAATTTAGTATAGGTAAGAGGTCGTCCTTTATTATATGTAACTACACCTGGCACCACCATATATCAGTTAGTATGGGAGAGAGATCGTTCTTTACTGTAAATTTTAACCCAATTAATTTGCTTTAAAATGAGCCATTGAACAACTCTCTACGATGTTCCAGTGCCAAGCTATCTGTGGAAAAGAAAAAAAAAGAAAGAAAAAAAATATGCAGTTTAGGCAGAATGTTGTAGTAGCCGCCACTTTTCTTGATTTTCTAGCCAATATACTTCCCTCGCTGTTCAAGCCAAATAATTTATGTATTCTTAACATTGGACGTGATTGTCTCTTAATAGGTTGCTAGCTACCGCTGCAACCTAGATATTCTTATTTCTGTTACTATGTTCTAAGGTTTGTTCCTTACTGTAACTTTGAAAAGACTGCAGTATGAAAAGAAATCAAAAATGCAGTTTTTAGTAGAAAAATTTATTCTCTCTTAGAAATAATTTATTTTTTTTACAAAAGATTTTTAACCCAATTAATTTCCTTTAAGATGAGCCATTGAACAACTCTACGATATTCCAGTGCCAAGCTATCTGTGGAAAAGAAAAAAAAGAAAACAATATGCCTTTTGTGGAGAATAATGTGGTTAAAGTCAATTTTCTTGATTTTCAAGCCAATATATTTCCCTTGCTGTTCAAGCTAAATGACATAAACTTTCCTATACAGGGGTTTCGGACAAGGCGTTTCTAATGGTGTATTTTGTTTTGGTATTTTTTTTGATTTTACTCCTTTTCTAGGAGCTATGGGTTTTTATATTTCTTAACATAGGGCGTGATCGTCTCTTACTAGGTTGCTAGCTACCGCTGCAACCCGGATATGCTACTAAACCATCCTAATATTTTGGCAGTTTACAAAGTTTCGTAGTTTTTTTCTCATACCTTTTGCTTTATAATAATATAAATACTGTAATATTAACTACAGTTAAGTTGCCTATTCAAGTTAGTACAGGCAAGAGTTAGTTTATCATTATAATGACGTCATATACAACTCAGACCTCTTTTTCTTTTCCCTGTTGTATCAGTTACTATGAGATAGACTTCGGTCCTTACTCTAAAATTACTGTAATTCCTCATTTTAAACCAAAATCATTTGACTGTACTAACACATATCAGGTCGGTATACAAGCTGCTTTATTCGCTAGGAAGAGAGCTTAGTACAGGCAAGAGGTCGTTCCTTATTATAATTTACTGTAATTCTTATATACTAATTATGACGTCACGGCGTAATGATTTTATTTCATGATGTCTTGGCGCAATGGTATTATTTCATGACGTCTTCAGAAACAACAATATAATTTCGTGTTTTTCTATTCACGTCATAGCTCTAATATAAAACTATGATGACATTCATTATTTATCTAGTAGGGTTTCAGACAAGGTAATTCTCATGATGTACTTTTGTTTTGATCTGACTCTATTTTTAGGAGTTTTGGGTTTTTATATTTCTTAGCATTGGACTGATCGTCTCTTACTAGGTTGCTAGCTACTGCTGCAACCCAAATTCACATATATATTTATTTATGAGAGGCAGCCTGGCCGAGTGGTCCAAGGCACTGGTGTTAGCCACCAGTCTCTTCGGAGGCGTCGGTTCAAATCTTACCGCTGGTATACGATTATGTTTGAAAGACTGCAGTGTGAAAAGACATCAAAAATGCAGTTTTTGGTGGAAAAGTTTATTCTCTTTTAGAAATAATATATTTTAGTTACTATAGATTTGTAACCCAATTAATTTCCTTTAAAATGAGCTATTGAACAACCCTCTACGATGTTCCAGTGCCAAGCTATCTCTGGATACAAAAAAAAAGAAAAAATAAAAAAATATCCCGTTTGTGGAGAACAACGTGGTTAAAGTCAATTTTCTTGATTTTCAAGCCAATATATTTCCCTTGCTGTTCAAGCCAAGGGACAGAAAGTTTCCTATACATTGATTTCGGACAAGGCGGTTCTAATGGTGTACTTTTTTTTGATCTGACTCCTTTGTTAGGAACTATGGGTTTTATACTTCTTAACATTGGACGTGATCGTCTCTTACTAGGTTGCTAGCTACCGCTGCAACCCGGATTTATTATAACAACCCGGTTACCGCTGTAACCCTGATAATAAACAGGAAAATATTACAAACAGGAAAAAGCCTACGGCTTTTTCTTCTTTGAAATAGTAAGAGACGAACCTCAAACGATCAAGTAGCTAACTAATTCAAATGCATGCAATAACTTTTTATTCCAAAGATCGTCTTTTAATGTATTGTTCTTTACTGTAAAGTTTGTAAGAAAAATGATTCTATTTAAAAAAAATTTGTTTTATAATAAAAAAATATTTTTAACCCCATTAATTTCCTTTAAAATGAGCCATTAAACAACTCTCTACGATGTTGCAGTGCCAAGCTATCTATGAAATTACAAACCTATACTTTAATTAAGTGGCGTATAAATTTAGCATAGGCAAGAGGTCGTTCTTTATTATATTCTTTTGGATATTACTATGAAGCTTTGCCAAAGAATTTCTAACCGACTTTTCAACAGCATCCGCTCTTTCAAAGAGAATTTTAATCTGTAATTTTGAATACTTTTCGTGATCCTGGTAAAACATGCGTAAAATGTTTCTCAATTTACAAAGATCAGCCTGCATTTTTGCCATCTTCTTGTATTTCTGAATGTAATTTTTCCCTTTGTCCTTATGCGTTCTTCGGTACAACCTCGCAGAGAATTTAATTTTTTCATTATAGCTTTTGTCACCCCAGTATCTACCCATTATTCTGGTAGCAACTTTTTTCTTATGCTTGTTTCGGTAATCTTCATCATTATCATACCGTTCCTTACTCTTTTGTTTGGCTGTCTCAATTTTCGCATGTCTATAATCTTCATCATTGTGATAACACATCTTGCTGTTTTGTTTTGCTCTCTCAATTATACTTCTCGATACGCCTTGTCGGTTTAATACCTTTGCTTTTTTCTTTTCGAGATGTTGTCTCTGTTTTTTGTATAGTACTGTTTTTTTTAAATTACGTATAATAACACGCTTAGAAGGCATCTTATTACAAAACAAGAAATAATATTTTCAAACCTGAAAGCGCAGTACAAGCGTCTCCATAAGCAAGTCAAAGCAGCAACCAGGGATGATAAGAGGATGCACCTCGAAACTATGGCCGAACAGGCTGAGGCAGCCGCTAGACGGGGAGATAGCCGTACTGTGTATGCAGTAACGAAGCAGTTAGCGGGTATTTCAAAGGCGTCGTCAACCCAAGTTGAAAGCAAAGATGGCATTTTATTAACCCAAACTGATGACATAGTCCGACGCTGGAAAGAGCATTTTAGCGAGGTACTAAATCAGATGCCTCCCACAACTACTTTAAATATCCCTGAAGAACCACTTTTCGATCTCGGAATATGTTCTGGACCTCTCATACTTATTGAAGTCAAGGAGGCCCTAAAGACTTTGAAAAACGGAAAGGCTGCAGGCAATGATGGCATATCACCAGAACTACTGAAGTACGGTAGAAGCGCCCTAGCCGAACTCATATTTGAACTTCTTTCCCGTGTTTGGGATGAAGAAAAAGTCCCTAGTGAATGGTCGAAGGCAGTAATTGTAAAACTCTTCAAAAAGGGACAAAAGACTAAGTGTGATAATTGGAGAGGTATTGCTTTACAGTCTGTTGGCAGCAAAGTTCTGTGCCAAATAATTCTTAACAGGATTCAAAGTAAAGTGGAGAAAGTTCTGAGAGATGAGCAGCACGGATTCCGCCAGAATAGATCATGTTGTGACCTGATATTTAGCCTGAGAGTCCTGCTGGATGAATCCAATGAATGGCAAGTTCAGCTAATTATAGTATTTATAGATTTTCTCAAAGCCTTCGACTCGATACATCGCAGAACCATATGGAAGATTTTAGTGCATTATGGAATTCCGACCAAAATTGTAAATATAATTAAAGCGCTATATCATGATATCATGTGCGCAGTACAGACAGAGGGTGGCCTAACGGAGTGGTTTTCTGTTCAGTCAGGTGTGAGGCAGGGCTGCATTCTATCACCATTTCTGTTTGCCATA
Organism: Artemia sinica; assembly: GCA_027921565.1. Taxonomy (NCBI): domain Eukaryota; kingdom Metazoa; phylum Arthropoda; class Branchiopoda; order Anostraca; family Artemiidae; genus Artemia; species Artemia sinica. The sequence goes on from CM051273.1 coordinate 12,757,241, forward strand.
GTGATAGATTTTGTTCTCCGTGGATGCAGTTTTAGTGGCGGTATACAATTAAATCCACTGAGAGAACTCAATGATGGTGATTTTGCTGACGATGTTGCGCTTATTACCCATGACCCAGAAGATATGCAACGCAACATTAATGAACTCGGTCGTATGGCAAATGCTGTCGGACTCTCCATAAATGCTAACAAGACCAAATCAATGTCGAATGCAGTCATACCTGACTTAGTCGAAGGACTTTTGGTTAACAACGAGGAAATTGAGGAAGTGAGAGAGTTCAAGTATCTCGGCAGCATTCTTACGCAAGATGCCAATTCCGAAAGAGAAATACTGTGCCGAATATCATTGGCTGGGTCTGCTTTCAGCTACCTTAGAAATGTTTGAAGAAATAATAAATATTCCCAGAAGTTAAAGCTTAAAATTTATAATAGCAATGTGGTCTCTGTCCTTATGTACGGCTGCGAAACTTGGAGATCACTGCTCAACTAGAACGACGACTCCAGGCATTCGACAATAATTGCCTAAGGTCTATCCTAAATATACATTGGACAGAAAGAATACGAAATGATGAAATCTATCGTATGACAAATCATACCCCCCTCCTTGATCTTATTAGAAAGCGGCGATGGATGTATTGGGGGCATATGGTGCAAATGGGGGAAGGAAGGCTGCCGTACGATGCATGGTGTTGGACACCCCCCGGTCTCCGCAAATCAGGGAGACCGAAAATGACCCTTGGTAGGTCGCTAATGAAGGAGGCGAAGCTGGCGTGGTCCTCGTTGGAGGAGCTATGGTTGAAGGCTCAGGACAGGTCGTCGTGGCGAATCACTGTTGCTGCCTTAACCAAAAGAACCTAACCAAAAATAAAACTAATTTTAACATTTTAAGGTATTTTTCCAGCTTGTATTGAAATATTCAAACTATTGCTCGGATACCATGGATATTTTTGCAGTTTACACAAGCTGCAAAGAACGCACAGGCTAATCTTTGTAAACTGAGAAAAATTTTACGAATGTTTTACCGGGATTACGAAAAATATTCAAAATTAAAGATTAAAATTATCTCTGAAAGAATAGATTTTGTTGAAAAGTCAGCTAGAGATGCTTTCGCAAAACTTCATAGTAATATCCAAAAGAAATGTTGCATGTTTAGTGAAAAGCTTCCAAGGTATGGACAGGCAACTGTGGAACAGTTTACAGATGTAATGGGAAATCTTATACATCACTGTGAATATATGGAGGCATAATTGTCCTTTACTTAGTTTCAGCTTAAATTCGATGATCGAGCCTTTATGTATTTTTTGCCAAATATTCAGTAGAACTAAAAGAACTGTTTAAAACACAGTTAGAAATGCTTTTTTCTTGAGTCGGTGTTCCAGGAATTTGTTCTAAATCATTAGTCTTACAAACACATATACTAATAACCCTAACAGGCTCGTTTTCGCCATAATTGAAAAACATTGCTTTTCCTTCGCTGTTGATAGGTATGCTTGTATATATTTTTTTATTGCTGCTACATAAACTGCAATTGCTCCTTCCAAAATTAATATACGAACTTTCAAGAAGTACGCCTCCGTATATTCACTGTGTTGTCGAACATTTTCCATTGCATCTATAAACTGTTCCGCAGTTGCCAATCCATACCTTGGAAGCTTTTCATTAAACTGACAACATTTCTTTTGTATATTACTATGAAGCTTTGCCAAAGCATTTCTAGCCGACTTTTCAACAGCATCCGCTCTTTCAAAGAGAATTTTAATCTGTAATTTTGAATACTTTTCGTGATCCTGGTAAAACATGCGTAAAATGTTTCTCAATTTACGAAGATCAGCCTGCATTTTTGCCATCTTCTTGTATTTCTGAATGTAATTTTTCCCTTTGTCCTTATGCGTTCTTCGGTACAACCTCGCAGAGAATTTAATTTTTTCATTATAGCTTTTGTCACCCCAGTATCTACCCATTATTCTGGTAGCAACTTTTTTCTTATGTTTGTTTCGGTAATCTTCATCATTACCATACCGTTCCTTGATCTTTTGTTTGGCTGTCTCAATTTTTGCATGTCTATGATCTTCATCATTGTGATAACACATCTTGCTGTTTTCTTTTCCTCTCTCAATTATTACTTCTCGATACGCCTGGTCGGTTGAATACCTTTGTTTTGCTCTCTCAATTATTACTTCTCGATACACCTGGTCGGTTGAATACCTTTGCTTTTTTCTTTTCAAGTTACTATCTCTGTTGTTTGTGTAGTACTCTTTTTTCAACTTGCGTATAGCCTGCTTTGATCTAACCATTATTCTAATCAAGAATGAGAGAATTTTCAGTTTTGAATTTCCTTATTATATACTAATTATGACGTCACGGCGTATGACGTTATGTATTCATGAATGAGACCATTTACAGTTTTGACGTTTCTTATATAGTAATTATGACGTCACTGCATCAAAAATACAGTTTTTATTGGACAAATTTTTTCTCTTTTAGAAATAATTTATTTTAGTTACTATAGATTTTTAACCCAATTAATTTCCTTTAAAATGAGCTATTGAACAACCCTCTACGATGTTCCAGTGCCAAGCTATCTCTGGATACAAAAAAAGAAAAAAAAATATCCCGTTTGGGGAGACTAACGTGGTTAAAGTCAATTTTCTTGATTTTCAAGCCAATATATTTCCCTTGCTGTTCAAGCCAAGGGACAGAAAGTTTCCTATACAGGGGTTTCGGACAAGGCGGTTCTAATGGTGTACTTTTTGTTTATATCTGACTCCTTTTTTAGGAGCTATGGGTTTTTATATTTCTTAACATTGGACGTGATCGTCTCTTACTAGGTTGCTAGCTACCGCTGCAACCCGGATGAACCTTTTATAATTTATAATGATGTATAATATAAATACTGTAATCTTAACTATAGTGAAGTTGCCTATGCCAGTTAGTATAGGGAATTGTTCGATCTTTATTATAATGTTGAATTACTAACCTATACTATAATTAAGTGGCGTATAAAATTTAGTATAGGTCGTTCTTTATTATATCCCGTTTGGGGAGAATAACGTGGTTAAAGTCAATTTTCTTGATTTTCAAGCCAATATATTTCCCTTGCTGTTCAAGCCAAGGGACAGAAAGTTTCCTATACAGGGGTTTCGGACAAGGCGGTTCTAATGGTGTACTTTTTGTTTATATCTGACTCCTTTTTTAGGAACTATGGGTTTTTATATTTCTTAACCCCTTCCGTCACGAATTATTTTCCTAGGTGAAAAAAATTATTCCCTGATTTAAACCTACTATTTAGAGCATAAGTAAGCCATTACCGAAGTGATTTGCTCAAATTCATTTATTAGGATGACGAAAATAGATGTCCAGTTAATTGGACAACGTGACCACTTTACTTTACATGAAAATCCTTGAAACAATTTCTTTCGCCCCGAAAGCAGAGCTCGACATTGCATTTTTGACATCTAGTTGTGGTTTTTAGCTTGCAGCCGTCCATCTTGCATCTCTGGGCGTGCTTGTCCCCTGTATTTACAGGCCAGTGATGATATCCATCATATCGCACATCAGACACAGGCTTGCAGCTGATCTTCCGCTTCCTCCCTACCGTTGTTTGCTCTTCTGTTTCCACGTTTGATTCCCTTGGTCGACCAACTGATCGAAGTGTTGACGTGTGTGCTTGTATTAGGGCACAGGCGACCTCCTTCCGGAAAGCAACAAGATCCAGCTTGTCTCTTCTACCCAGAGATAAGGATTGGCAGTCTCTGATGTATTCCATCCATGAATTTGTGACTGCTAGATCAATCATGTGAAAAATCAATCGCAGTGGCCACTTTCGAGATCGGATGAAGGTACGATACAAACTCATCAGGTGGTCGACTTTATCCACCCCACCCATACTGGTATTATATCTTCTAATAACTTCTGGTTGTGGAACTTGTATGTATCTACTTTCGGCTTTCGACCACCGTCGTGCATGTCCTATTTCACCGATCCCAACCAAGTTTGAGGCCATAGAAACGATGTTGTTGTCAAGCCATCGGACTATAACCAGCTCGTCTGCACCTAGTACAATTTCTTCCATTGCTCCTCGACCTTCTTTTTTCATCTCTTTTTCTGGCTTGACGGGGCACCGAGCCATTCGATTGGCGCGAACAGTACCAGTTCCATACCATCCTTCCTGTCTCAGAGCTTGGAGCAAGGGGATTGACGTAAAGAAATTGTCGGTGTAGAGCTTGGTCCCTTTTGGAATCTTTCTTCCTGTCATAAGCTTCATGACAATGCCACCCCCAACCCCCAATGCCTTGTATTCTTCAGGAATGATTGTCGTCTTTCCCTGATACACGTCAAAGTTTAGGACCAAGCCATCAGAATTGCAGAGTAAATACAGCTTGATCCCCCATGGACAGGGCTTTCCTCTAATGTACTGTTTAATCTCAAGCTGACCTGTAAATGGGCACATTTGCTCATCTATAGAAACATTTTCATGGGAAAGCAGCTGCTGGCATCGTGCTAGCACCCTATCTATAACTGGCTGAACTTTCCAGAGACGGTTGTTCGGATCTTTGGCAGTTTCGTTGTCAACCAAGTGAAAGCAGGCTCTCAGCCTCATAAAACGGTTTAGACCCATGGCATCCGCAATGAGGGAAACCCTAGTTGCCGGGCTCCAATACCATCGGTACCTTGGAAATTTCATGCAGCCCATCACCAAGTGAATGCCAACGAACTTGCGCATTTCTGTAGGATTGGTTACAATGGGATTATTTACATTCTGCTGAGTACTGTATCTATTTGTTTCGATGGCAGCCAAATCGAAGAAATCGCTATCAATGTACTTACAGAAGTATTGAAAGGGTGTTGATAGTTGTTCGTTGGCAGCTGTTGCAGTATCAGACCAAGCTGGAATGATCGGGATAAACCGTTTTCTTTTCCATATCACTCGCTGTTGAGTAACGGTCTTAGGCCCAGCCTGGGATATGAGTGGCATATCATCGGGGTCGCTTGAATCAGAAGACACTTCATAAGGATCGAGTGTCTTTAGTGGTGTTAGTTTTGTTCCATTTGTTTCTGATAAGTATTCTTCATCGTCATCTTCAGATACTTCCATATCTGACAAGTCACTGCCAATTGCATCGAAGAAATCAAGTAGTTTATCTGGCTGGATGCGCATGGTATTTCGTCTTGATGAACCTACAAAAAGGAGAGTTTGGATGCGGCGCTGAGAGAGAGAGAGAGAGATATTTATTTCAAAAAAATCGCTATCACAAGCCCACAAAGGGCCGAATTCGGAGTTTGGAGTCAACAACAAATAAATGGTTACACTGAAAATGCAAAGAACAACAACGAAATAGAGAAAACCATAATGACAATCATTTAAAAGTCAATAGTTAAAACTTTAAAAAGTCAATTAAAAAATTAAAAAAAAGCAAAAATTTGTCAAACTAAACTTAGAGCCAGACATAAATGCATTAAAAACTGGTCAAACTAAACTTAGCACAAAACATAAATGCATTTAAATTAAAAGGGATACTAAGAAAGTGTCAGCAATTAAACTACAGTAAATCAATAAAAGAGTTAAAGACAATAAAAGCTGGTCAAGAAAGGGGGGGGGGGCAAGCAAAAGAGCGCAAGAACCTGGGCAGTACCATCAGCTAATAAACAACAAAAGAGGGCAAAAAAGAAACTATTGAGGCATTTTATTCATTTTCTCTGTAATGAAGGGGATAAAAGTTCTTTCGTATCTGGAAGTAACGCAGCGAATGGGGGACAAAGCAGGGATGGGCTCAGAAACAGCTCGAGGCGGCCGTATTCTGGATGGGGAGTGACGTTTGGGGAAAATACTTGCCGTCCGAGGGTTTGTTATGGCATTTTTGCCATAACAAACGTGCTCTTCCGTGCGCTGGAAGAGCACGTGTCACGTTGTCCACTTAACTGGACAAGGGGAATAAATGACAAGCAGCAATGACATCTGTTCAATTTTCCGATAAAAATATTCGTTTTTCAAGATAGTAGATGGCATCCAAACTACCATAAAACCAAGCCATGCGTCATTTATTTCTCTAAACCTAGTCGCGCAGTCCAGATAATTGGACAGAACTTCAGCATAGCCTCAAGCACATACTTCAAGTGATTTCGGCCATAAAAAAATACCTGTCTATTTCTAATGATCCATATTTTGACACAATAATTTTTTTTCGATCATTTTATGTCTTTTTGAAGCAGAGAAAAAAATTATTTTACCTGGTTTTTCCCAATCCATTGTTTCCAATAAAGTCGATGTTCACGTGCTGTCAGGGTGAGAATTAGCGATAAACTGAGGCGATTACACCCCTGAGGCTGTAGCCAGCGAACAGGAGAATATATTAGTGCGATCATATTTACGAAATTCCTAATAGTTAGGAAAAGAAGAGCATTTTTAATTTTGTCCAACTAACTGGTCACGGTGACGGAAGGGGTTCATTGGACGTGATCGTCTCTTACTAGGTTGCTAGCTACCGCTGAAACCCGGATATTTTTAGGAGTTTTGGGTTTTTATATTTCTTAGCATTGGACTGATCGTCTCTTGCTAGGTTGCTAGCTACTGCTGCAACCCAAATTATGAGAGGCAGCCTGGCCGAGTGGTCCAAGGCACTGGTGTTAGCCACCAATCTCTTCGGAGGCGTGGGTTCAAATCTTACCGCTGGTATAATGTTTGAAAGACTGCAGTGTGAAAAGACATCAAAAATGCAGTTTTTGGTGGAAAAATTTATTCTCTTTTAGAAATAATTTATTTTAGTTACTATATATTTTTAACCCAATTAATTTCCTTTAAAATGAGCCATTGAACAACTCTCTACGAAGTTCCAGTGCCAAGCTATCTCTGGATACAAAAGAAAAAAGAAAAAAAAATATCCCGTTAGGCAGAATGTTGTAGTAGCTGCCACTTTTCTTGATTTTCAAGCTAATATATTTCCCTTGCTGTTCAAGCCAAGGGACAGAAAGTTTCCTATACAGAGGTTTCTGACAAGGCGGTTCTAATGGTGCACTTTTTGTTTTGATCTGACTAGGTTGCTAGCTACCGCTGCAGCCCGGACTATACAGGGGTTTCGGACAAGGCGGTTCTAATGGTGTACTTTTTGTTTTGATCTCACTCCTTTGTTAGGAACTATGGGTTTTTATATTTCTTAGCATTGGACGTGATCGTCTCTTACTAGGTTGCTAGCTACCGCTGCAACCCGGAAAATTCGATGATCGAGCATTTATGTAACCGGATTAAAAAATTATTATCATATCTTATATGTAACTTTTATTTTATAAGTCTTCGATAGTCTAATGGTAAGTACGCCCACTTGTTACCTGGGAGAAGGGGGTTCGATTCCCCGTCGGGGAGGACTTTTAATATGTTGAATTAAAAGCACTATCTTTTCAATATAAAATTTAAAAAAGAAACTCGTTTATTTACATTCTAGCTAAAAGAATGAAGATAATATGAATGAACCACAGTGTTCAGTTTCTTTGGACTTGAGTTCGTTTTTTAACTATAAATACAAACAGGAAAAAGCCTACGGCTTTTTCTTCTTTTCAAACAGTTCGTGGTAACGAACTGTAAGTAAGGAGCGACCCGGCTCAATGGTAACCGAAACTCTAGAAAACGGTATTTTGATACAAATAGATACATCAAAAGAATCAGATTTCAATGCTGATTTCAAATATATAAGTTTTATCAAGTTTAATTCTAACCATCAAAAGTTAGGCGCCTGAGAAAATTTGGCTGATTTTCGAAAAAAGGAGGAAAGACCCCCTAAAAGTTATAGAACCTTAATGAAAATCACACCATCATATTCAGCGTATCAGAGAACCCTACTGTAGAGGTTTCAAGCTCCCATCTACAAAAATGTGGAATTTTGCATTTTTTGCCAGAAGAAAGATCACGGGTGCGTGTTTATTTGTTTGTTTGTTTTTTTTTTTTCCCCAGGGGTGATCGTATCGACCCAGTTGTCCTAGAATATCGTGGGAGGGCTCATTGGAATGGAAATTAAAAGTTCTAGTGCCCTTTTTAAGTAACCAAAAAAAAATGGAGGGCAACTAGGCCCCCTCCCACGCTCATTTTTTTCCCAAAGTCACCTGATCAAAATTTTGAGATAGCCATTTTGTTCAGCATGTTCGAAAATATAATAAGTATGTCTTTTAGGATGACTTAATCCCCCGAAGCTCTCGGGGGGAGGGCTGAAAGTTATGAACTTTACCCAATGTTAACATATAGTATTGGTTATTTGGAAGTATACAGACGTTTTCAGGGGAGATTTTTCCTGGTAGTGGGGGGGTGGGTGGGTCGGGGGTTATGTGGGAGGATATTTCCATGAAGGAAGTTTTCATGGGGGAAGGGACATTGCTATGAAGGGGACGCCGGACTTCCCAGCATTATTTAAAAAAAGATCAGAAATTTAATATAGAAAAAACAAGTATTTCAACTGCAATAGCAGCAACATCGAAACTTTAAACGAACAAAAAATATTACATATATGACTGGGTTCACCCCGTAGTCAATACCTCGCTCTTTAAGCCAAAGATTTTTTAGTACTTTCATAAGAGCTATTTATTCTAATTAACGGCCTTTGTGATTAAGCGGTCATTTTTAAAGAATTGGAACAAAATTCGAACTTTCGCTTAAAGAGCAAGGTATTGACTAGGGGGCGAACCCCCTAATAAACAAATTAAAAATATATGAATATAGAAGTTCGTTACGTAAGTTAATTCGTAAGTTACGTATATTTATTACTAATAAAAGCGTTCGTAAATAAAATTAAACAAGTTTCGAGAAAGCCATTTAACTAAATAAAAGTAAATTAATATGAAAATTTTGTTTTAATTATTCATGTACGGTGAGCCAAGATCAAAACCTGCATTTATTCAAAAACGTTCAAAAATTAAATAAAAAAAACAAGTTTTTTTTACTGAAAGTAAGGAGCGACATTAAAACTTAAAACGAACAGAAATTATTCCGTATATGAAAGGGACTGTCCCCTCCTCAACGCCTCGCTCTTTACGCTAAAGTTTGACCCTGTCTCACAACTTTATTTTCTAAAACAATAAAAAACTTTAGCGTAAAGAGCGAGGCGTTGAGGAGGGGACAGTCCCTTTCATATACGGAATAATTTCTGTTCGTTTTAAGTTTTAATGTCGCTCCTTACTTTCAGTTAAAAAAACTTGTTTTTTTTATTTAATAAATAGTAAGAGACGAAACTCAAACAATCAAGTAGCTAACTAAGTCCAATGTATGGAATGGTTTGTTATTTCAGGGATCGTCTTTTAATGTAAAAATGGTGGAAAAATTTATTCTCTTTTAGAAATAATTTATTTTAGTTACTATAGATTTTTAACCGAATTAATTTCGTTTAAAATGAGCCATTGAACAACTATCTACGATGTTCCAGTGCCACGCTATCTTTGGATACAAAAGAAAAAAAAGAGAAAAAAACATATCCCGTTTAGGCAGAATGTTCTAGTAGCTGCCACTTTTCTTGATTTTCAAGCCAATATATTTCCCTTGCTGTTCAAGCCAAGGGACAGAAAGTTTACTATACAGGGGTTTCGGACAAGGCTTTTCTAATGGTGTACTTTTTGTTTTGATCTGACTTCTTTTTTAGGAGCTATGGGTTTTTATATTTCTTAACATTGGACGTGATCGTCTCTTACTAGGTTGCTAGCTACCGCTGCAACCCGGATAATTAAGTGGCGTATAAAATTTAGCATAGGGAAGAAGTCATTCTTTATTATAATCATTACAAACAGGAAAAAGCCTACGGCGTTTTCTTCTTTTAAATAGTAAGAGACGAACCTCAAGTGTACTACCCCTGGAACCACCATTTATCAGTTACTATGGATGAGAGATCGTTCTTTACTGTAGCAACCCGAATAATTATAATTATAATTCATGAATGAGACCATTTACAGTTTTGATGTTTCTTATATAGTAATTATGACGTCACTGCATCAAAAATACAGTTTTTATTGGAAAAATTTATTCTCTTTTAGAAATAATTTATTTTAGTTACAAAAGGTTTTTAACCCAATTAATTTCCTTTAAAATGAGCTATTGAACAACTATCTACGATGTTCCAGTGCCAAGCTATCTCTGGATACAAAAAAAGAAAAAAGAAAAAAATATCCCGTTTGGGGAGAATAACGTGGTTAAAGTCAATTTTCTTGATTTTCAAGCCAATATATTTCCCTTGCTGTTCAAGCCAAGGGACAAAAGTTTCCTATACAGGGGTTTCGGACAAGGCGGTTCTAATGGTGTACTTTTTGTTTTGATCTGACTCCTTTTTTAGGAGCTATGGGTTTTTATATTTCTTAACATTGGACGTGATCGTCTCTTACTAGGTTGCTAGCTACCGCTGCAACCCGGATTGCTAGCTACCGCTGCAACCCGGATCGATAATGGAATTCCTTGCAACAGCTGCGATTGAACCTCAGTCCCGAAATTTTTCTAGACTTAGCAGTATCCATTTTGCTGTTACAAGGTGTTCAATTTGGATATTTAAAATATATATGATGAGAGATAAGTAGCTCACCTCTGAGAGAAAATCGTTCTTATATATAATACAAACAGGAAAAAGCCTACGGCTTTTTCTTCTTTGAAATAGCAAGAGACGAGCCTCAAAAATCAAGTAGCTAACTAAGTCCAATATATACTATGGTTTGTTATTGTAATTATCTTCTTTTAATGTAATTTCGTAAGAAAAATGATTGTATTTAAAAAATAATTTGTTTTATAGTTACAAAAGGTTTTTAAATCCACTAACTTCTTTTAAAACGAGCCATTAAACAACTCTCTACGATGTTCAAGTGCCAAGCTATCTGTGGAATTACTAACCTATACTATAATTAAGTGGCGTATAAAATTTAGTATAGGCAAGAGGTCGTTCTTTGTTACACTTCAAGGCTTGTTAGTTCTATTTGATAGAGAAGAGTTTTCTGAAGCGCGAGGGGCGTGGGTTTGAATCCATCACAAGCCAATTTTTTCAGGAGGGTTAATAATGAATAAATACAAAGCCATGTCATTGTAAATAATTTAAAGATAAATTAAAGATAATTTAAAAACCTTATTATATGTCAGCAATTTCCAATGAAACTTACATACTTCCCAATTATAACGAACTGTTTCGATCTTTCATGTATGATTACAAACAGGAAAAAGCCTACGGCTTTTTCTTCTTTGGAGTAGTAAGAGACGACTCTCAAAGAATCATAATTACCACGAACTGTTTGATTAGTATAGGCTAGAGTTCGTTCTTTATTATAAAGCTCTAATATGAAACTATGATGACATTCATTATTTATCTAGTAGGATTTCAGACAAGGTTCTTCTAATGATGTACTTTTGTTTTGATCTGACTCTAGTTTTAGGAGTTTTGGGTTTTTATATTTCTTAGCATTGGACTGATCGTCTCTTACTAGGTTGCTAGCTACTGCTGCAACCCAAATTCTAATATATATTTATTTATGAGAGGCAGCCTGGCCGAGTGGTCCAAGGCACTGGTGTTAGCCACCAGTCTCTTCGGAGGCGTGGGTTCAAATCTTACCGCTGGTATACGATTATGTTTGAAAGACTGCAGTGTGAAAAGACATCAAAAATGCAGTTTTTGGTGGAAAAATTTATTCTCTTTTAGAAATAATTTATTTTAGTTACTATAGATTTTTGCCCCAATTAATTTCCTTTAAAATGAGCTATTGAACAACCCTCTACGATGTTCCAGTGCCAAGCTATCTCTGGATACAAAAAAGAAAAAAAGAAAAAAAATATCCCGTTTAGGCAGAATGTTGTAGTAGCTGCCACTTTTCTTGATTTTCAACCCAATATATTTCACTTGCTGTTCAAGCCAAGGGACAGAAATTTTACTATACAGGGGTTTCGGACAAGGCGGTTCTAATGGTGTACTTTTTGTTTTGATCTGATTCTTTTTTTTAGGAACTATGGGTTTTTATATTTCTTAACATTGGACGTGATCGTCTCTTACTAGGTTGCTAGCTACCGCTGCAACCCGGATTCATCATTTTGATAACACATCTTGCTGTTTTGTTTTGCTCTCTCCATTTTTACTTCTCGATACGCCTTGTCGGTTGAATACCTTTGCTTTTCTCTTTTCCAGATACTATCTCTGTTGTCTGTGTAGTACTGTTTTTTTAACTTGCGTGCAGCTTGCTTTGATCTAACCATTATCTAATTAACGAATGAGACCATTTACATCTTTGTCGTTCTTAAGTAGTAATTTGTCACTATCAATTTTCGCATCTCGATACGCCTGGTCGGTTGAATACCTTTGCTTTTCTCTTTTCAAGATGCTATTTCTGTTTTTTTGGTAGTACTGTTTTTTTAGCTTACGTTTAGCTTGCTTGATTGAAACCATTATGTAACCATTAGTTGAATGTTTATGTCACGTATCAAATATCAAGAACCTAACAAAAAATTAAACTAAATTTTAAATTTTCAGGTATTTTTCTAGTCTAAATTAAAAGATTAAAACTATTGTTCAGACACCATAAATATTTTTGCAGTTTATAACTTTAGCGATTCTGAACTAAAAACGAAAATAAAATAAAATTAAATTTTTCAATTTTTACGTCACGTTGGTCATTAATTCATATATGGTTATTAGCACACAATAGGTTTTAGATGTTACGTCATGTCACTTATTACGTCATATATGGTTATTTGTAGATAATCGGTAAAATGTTCGTTCTTTATTATTTATAATAGAGTTCGTTCTTTATTATAATGATAACACATCTTGCTGTTTTGTTTTGCTCCCTCAATTATTACTTCTCGATACGCCTGGTCGGTTGAATACCTTTGTTTTTTTCTTTTCAAGATACTATCTCTGTTGTTTGTGTAGTACTGTTTTTTTAACTTGCGTGCAGCTTGCTTGATTGAAACCATTATGTAAATATGAATGAGAACATTTACAGTTCTGAAGCTTCTTATATAGTAATAGTATACATATACTGCCTTTTGGGTACTTGAATGTCCCCGTCCTGATGCCCTGGAAGCATCAACTTGATACGCTAAGCCGTCCCTGAGATATTGCTGAAGTGCCCTTCTGACAATCTGTATGCCCGTGGTATTTTTTTATTTAGTTAAACTCTCCCCTCAATATGTCCTTAAGTTTTCAACTCAATATCCTTAGCCTTAGTAAGAGTCGCTACCGAAACAACATTTGTTGTAGCATTAGTAGTAGTGGTAACAGTAGTTGTAGTAGTAGCGTGCAAATATTCCAACTTAATACCCTCGGTCATTCCCGAGTACGCCGTCTTGACAGCCTGTATGCAAATAACGTGTTTTGATTATAACCTCATCCTTAGGGGCTGACACCCCCAGAAATTCAGTTATTGGACCTTTCAACCATGTAAACTAAACGGCTACCTCAAAATGTTGGTTAGATATGTTTGGGGAATTAAGGGGCGTGGGGATGCTGGTTGAACTCTAATTAATTTTTGACTCTTAAAAAGGACACTAGAACCTTTCATATACAATCAAATGAGCTCCTTCCAAAGTTTCTATGGCAACTTCTGCAATACGAAATGCCTTGGTGAAAAAAATACATTGTGGCGCTATTTTGCCACCTACGATTGCGTTTACCCAAGTGCAAAAGACCCTAGATATAGAAATTCTCTTTCAAATGAGCCCTTAAACAGCTCTCTATGATGTTCCAGTGTCCCTCTGGTAGTGAAGAAAAAGAGGATACATCAGTGTTATCCATGACTTTTTTTTCCTGTTGTTCACGCCAAGGGACTTTAAGTTTTTTGTTCATGGCTTTCGGTCATGTCAATTACAGTGATGTACTTTTTGTTTCAATCCGACGCTAGTTTTAGGGGTTTTAGGCTGCTTTTCGAAGTTTCCAAAAATTGGTCTTCGAAATAATATTTTACTACTAATCGAAATAACACATATCATTACTGAGTCCATTAAAAACGGGAATTTCTTATCACCAGACAGTTTTTATTAAAACGTGGTTATTAGTTTTTGGTTATTATGGGCCATGGTTTGTTCTTTACTAGGTTGCAGCTACAAGATATTATATCTTTGTCATGTCTCTGCTACCCTTAATTTGTAATACTCCAGCTCTTTTTGATTTTTACTGCATTATTATTGTGCTGGTGAACAGATTGTATCGAATGTTACCAACTGTTATTTCTTAAGTTCAATTAATATTGATCAATTAAGATTTCCCATAAACAAGGATCAAATGAGACATGAGATCATAGGAGACGTAGATTTTTGTCTCTCTCGGTTATTTCATTTCAACGGAATTAAAAAAGTACAAAGATCCAGAGCCATTGATGGTAAATAGGGTATCGAATCCACGATTCAGCTGCTGGTTCTTTTTTGAAGGACAAGTAGCAAGCCTGTCAATTGATCGATACCCGCTGCAGTAATGCTTTTCTTTAATAATTATATTTTTTGTTTTAATTACGTTGTTATATATTTCAGTAGCGACCAGGTATCTTTCATTGTACATACCTTCTGAAATATCTAAATTACGCGTTAGTATAATTATTGTGTTATTCTTTAGTTTTATCATGATAATTATTAAAATTTTCCATTAGTCTCCATCTCCTCAATAAATACATCCTCAGTATATGATGGTGTTTGTATACTAAACTAACCACATTATTTCTGTACCGGGAGTAAAACACGATGTATTTAAAATACCAAAATAAAGTTCCTTTCTAAAGATAATTCCGATTCTTATAATTAAGCTAAATCTAGTTGCAAAAATGAAAAGTTCTTAATCAGCAAAAAGAGAAATTGCATTTCTAGCTTCAGTCAGACAACGGCGCTAGTCGTTCGAATTTCGCTAAGATAATTGTAGCAAGAAAATGCAATGCATAAAATTTCAAAGGAAGTTTAAAGGGCAAAGAACCGTGTGAACACCTAAATCATCAAAAATATTTAAGACGTATTATTGGACGAGGGTGCGCGTCCTTGGGCCACGTAAGCCAATGGCAGACAGTCCCTAGAGCGCAGGACGAAAGAACTGCGTTTGGGAGTGGGGCAAATGTGCCTTTTTAATTTTAATCTCTGTCCAGCTCTGAAACGATTAGTACGAAATTATTTTGGCCACCGTTATTTATCATAGAAGTAGCCCGTTGCTGTACAACTAAGTATGTAAGTTCAATAAATCTATTGTCTTTTAATATGTGTTTGTTTCTCTTGTATGTCTGAGTCTAGTCCGATAATGGGTAACTAGTTCGCCAGTCTCCATGGTAAATGCTCCCAAAGGAATCTGATCTCCAGATAGCTCAAGAAAGAAGAAGCCACATTTGTATGTCTACATATTCAATTTTCTCTCATTAATTGAGAGCGGCGCTAGCCTAGTTGACACAATCTCCAGCGCTATAAGTGGCGCTATAGGAGAAATCTCTATCGCCACGAGCAAATCTTTTCTATTACTACAAATCAAACTTCAATGGTACAAATGGCGCGTGTCGGAAATTGGAGGAAAACTGCGAACTAGTTAGGCCATTTAAACTTTGTAATTCAAGTTTGATTTTCGGAGGGATACAGACATATAAGAAGTGATTAGGCCTATAACCGCTAAGCTACTACAGGGAAACCCTTTAGAATATCTCATAGGAGATAATAGCCTCCCCCAAAATAGGTTAAGTAAAATAATAAATTTATTTTAAGTTGATATAAACGCAAAAAAAAAAAAAAAATGTCTGAAGATTTAGAAGAAAAATTAATAGTGCAAAAGTTAATCGCAAAAAATATAGAGATTGCAAAATCTATCCCGGAATACAATGGTCAATCAGATATTGACGAATTTAATATCCAATTGACCCAGTTTGTCCAATTAACAAAAACAGACGTTGGAGCATTAAAAGACATGCTGCTTCTACGATTAAGAGGCCAGGCCTTAACCTTTCTAAAACAGGTCGAGCATACCATAGGAAATAACGCCAACTTGCCAATAAATACGGTTGATGACTTGTTAAAAGCATTCAAAGAGAGATTTATAGAAACCAGTTCAATAAATAAATTAAAACATGGAGTAGTGAACTTTGATTTTTCACAAAATATAAGGGAATATCTAGATAATATACGCATTTCTGTAGAAGCAAAATACGGAAGTGGTTCTGGGCAACTGTATGAAAAAGTCATACTAAATACCTTTTTGCAAGGGCTACCCCCAAAACTATATAGAGTAGTAATATCCAAGAATATTCAGACGTTGGATCTTGCAGTCCAAGAGGTAGAACGACTAATTGAAGTTGATAAAATGGTTGCTAATCATAGTAATACAAAAATAAACAGCCTAGGCGACTCAAACGCGAACCTAATCTTCAAGGGCGATCAGACATCCCCCAATTTCTTTTCAAGGGATAACTCCCCAGCAGCACAAAGAAACAAAACGCCAGAACCCGCTAGGCAGAAAACAGTACGTTTTCAGCCCATTAACCCTACAATAATAAGGTGCTATAACTGCAATCGTGTTGGCCACATAGCAAGAGAGTGCCACTACGTCACCAATCCCATACCAAGAAATGCTGTCGGTAATACGCAAAATTACGGTAACCATTTGTTCAGAAGAACAAATTTTAGCACCGGTCGTGCAATAGGCTATAGCCAGGGGGGATTGCGCCAATCAGTACCTTATAATGCGTACCAACCAAATTTGTATAGCCCTTTCCCCAACAGGCAAATTAATTACCGGTTTGAAAACCCAAATACTCGCCAAGGTCAATATAATGCGAGAATGCAATATAGAAATCATGAAAATTTGCCGATGAGAAATGAAAATTTTACAAGCCAACGGCACTGGCAGTCAACGCCAGCAAATGGCACTGACACGAGACATCCACGTTACCATAATAATACATGGCGAAGACAGGCAGACGTAAATCATTTAAATATGCCTACGGAACCTAATACGTCTGAATATCTATTACAGGCACCGACAAATGAAATAAATTCTCAGGGAAACGCTTCAGGCCCCTCAGAAACATAAGTTGGACCCCGAGGGTGCCAGGGATATATAATAGGTCCAAAACAATACTAGTGCCTTCTTGTAGTGATATTATTAACAAATTACCTATATTTAATGATTTTTGTGTAGAAAACGTTTACTTTACGGCCTTAGTTGACAGTGGAGCTACTGTAAATATCATAAACTCTTGCGTATTTAATACGTTGCCTCTGCACATTAGGCGACAAAAGAACCCTAAGAATCCCAATTTAACAAGTGTTACAGGCCATAAATTAAATGCAAAAGGGTCAATTTGCCTAAACGTAAAAAGAGACAACAGAACCTTCATGACAAATTTTATTATATGCGATAATCTCCCATATGATGCTATTATAGGGGCAAATTTTCTAAGGTCTAATAGAATACTATTAGACGTAGCCAACGAGAGGTTGGTCTACCCAGCTAAGGTGGAGGAAAAAGTTTCTACCTTAAGAAATCGTAACAGAGGTTACGAAGATAACATAACAGTAAACAAAATTTCTAGTGGTATAACGTCGAAGTATTTTGAACCTCATGTCTCGCAAAGACAGGGCATAATTGGAAGTTTATTCAATTATCCTGAAAGATATCGCAGAAATGAAGTAAATTTAAATAATAACAGCATTGAATCTGCGAAAGTAAAAATAGGAGATATGCGACAGTACAGATCAAATGAAATTAAGAAAATAGTGGAATTGTGGAAAAACATAGTAAAACCCAACGTGACGCCGCAAGATGCCGCAATGGCGCAGCATAGCGCCAGTATGAATCTAATAAACAATGAAAATGAAGAGAAATATTACGGATTTGCGATAAGGAAAACAAAAATCCCTCCCAAAACGATGCAAAAAATCCAAATATCACAAATGATCGAGCCAATAATTAGCAAATCAGAAATATGGTTTGCGACACCGTCTGAAATACCCGAAAATCTGTTATGCGAGGAACAGATTATATCTTATGACAAAGGGAAAGGTTTTATTTGGGTAACCAATAACCATGAAAATGATACAATTACAATTAAAAAGGGGACGTGTTTAGTCCAAATCGAGGTTTTAACGGAAAATGATTTAAATAAATGGGAAAATTCTAAAAGAAACCTAGTTAACGGTATTAAAACTTCAAATAACGAATATCCTTTGACTAAATCGCAATTTTTAAACAAATTTAAAATGGATCATATTACGGATATGGAACTTAAGAAAAAATTATGCGAATTATTATGGAATTTTAAGGATGTATTTTCTGCATCTGAAAATGATATCGGGCTGATCCCATTTTACCAGCATTCAATTTTAACGACTGGTAATCCCGTAGCAAAACAGCCATATCGTGTGCCATATAAGCACAAAGAGTGGTTAAAAAATAAAATCCATGAATTAGAAAGAAACGAAATTATACGCCCAAGTATAAGCCCGTATAGCGCACCAGTGATCCTAGTACCAAAAAAGAATGGAGATTTTAGGCTCGTTGTAGATTATAGGGCTCTCAACAAACAAGTAGTTAGCGATAAATTTCCTCTACCAAGAATAGATGAAATTCTTGACTCAATTTCAAGCAAAAACAAAATTTTTACTTCTTTGGACCTTACCCAAGGCTACCACCAAGTGAAAATAGCCGAAAAGGATGTCCATAAAACTGCATTTTCAGCATCCGAATATGGATCTTATGAATACTTGAGGGTACCATTTGGGCTTAAAACAAGTTCAAGCGCGTTATGTAGACCCCTATTGCACCTGTTAAGAGGATTAAAGAATATAATTCATTTTGTCGATGATATTATATGCGTGGGGGAAAACACTGAGCAACACTTAGCAACTTTAGCTAAGGTGTTCGAGAAGTTCAGGCAAGGCAATTTAAAATGCCGGCCTGAGAAAGTAAATTTATTTCAATCCAAAATTAAATTTTTAGGAGTAGTAGTGACCCAGGGAGAGATATCCCCAGACCCTGATAAAATAAGATGTGTTGAAAACCTCAAGCCCCCAGAACTATGAAAGAATTAAGGGGAATTTTAGGACTTACTGGCTACTTTAGAAAATTCGTACGCAATTATGCCCAAATTGCGAAACCCCTCACGGAATTAACTAAAGGGAACTCCCATAATGTTACCTGGTCCCAGGAAGCTCAAACTTCCCTAGACCGTCTCAAAAAGGCACTCACTTCTGAACCAATTTTATCACTCCCTGATTTCGAAAACGGAAAATTCATCGTTACCACTGATGCTAGCTCAAAGGGCATAGGCGCTATCCTTTCGCAAACAATCCCAGTAGAAAACCCTAACCCTCTACAGGGAACACCTAAACAAATAGAAAAAGTTATATGCTATTCAAGTAAAACTTTATCAAAAGGCGAAAGTAGTTATTCCGCCACAAACTTAGAATTACTATCTATTATCTACCACTTGGACAAATTTAGGCATTATTTAATTGGTAGAAAATTTATATTACGATCAGACCATAAAAGCTTGCAGTACCTGCGCACATTTAAAAATCCCACGGGCATTCTAGCTAGATGGATCATGAAAATCCAAGACCTAGATTATGAATTTGAACATTTAAAGGGAAAACAAAACGCAGCTTGCGACTTTTTGAGTAGATATCCAGAAAATGACCCGTCGGAAACTGAAAAAAATGAAGTTAATGCTATCAATGCTGAAAGCAAACATGGATATAAGAAAAACAAAGTCAAAGACGCAGTAAAAGAAAATAAGATTAACTATTGTCCCTTGTCTTTGGAAAATATAAAAAGAAAGCAAAAAAAGGACGAAATGTGTGTAGCACTAATTAATTATTTTGTGAATGATGAGGCGTTACCGGATAAATTCAAAACTCTTAGAAAAGAGATAGATAATTTTTACTACGACCTTGATGAAGAAATACTGTGTAGGATTGTGACTGCTGAGACAAATAGAAACCAAACCTCGATAATACCTGTATTACCACAAAACTTGATAGGGCCTGCATTTGAATATTTTCATTCGGACACAGGTGGACATTTAGGAGTTATGAAAACGTTCCATAAGCTAAAACAATACTTTTACGTACAATCGGCACTGACAAAACTTAAAGAATTGGTAAGCACATGCGAAGCATGTAATTTGAGAAAAATCCCCCCAGCTTATCCAAATCCCCCAATGGGAAGGGTTCCAGTAGCAAAGTACCCCTTCGATATTGTCTCATTTGACCTATTCGGGACAAATGGAGGCTTACCTGTTTCTAGCAGAGGCCATACTTGTATTCTTTCGGTTGTAGATCATTTTTCCGGATTTACTTTTGCAAAAGCATTAAAAAATCAAGGTGCTTATGCCACAAGTAAGGCATTAGCAAAATTATTTTTACAATTTGGCATTCCTAATAAAATTTTGAGCGACAACGGGAGCAATTTTGTTGCAAAAGTAACAAAAGATTTAATGAGTTTCCTTAATATAGAGAAAATGGTGACAGCGCCGTACCATCCACAAGCTAATGGCAAAATAGAAAACAGACATAAAATATTCTCGAACGTTCTAAGTATTTATACGAAAGACAATAGGAGCGACTGGGATAAATTCTTACCTTATTTAACCAACGTAATCAACACTGCTTATTCCGAAACAACCAGAGAAAATCCATTTTATTTACTTTTTGGTCGAGATTTTAGAATCCCGTATGATGAGATTATTGAGTCTCGGCAGTATTATAACGACTCAGAAGATTATAAACAAGAATTCATAAATAGGATGAGGAAAACTTATAAAATAGTTAGGCAAGAGTTGGAAAAATGTAAAATAAACCAAGAACTAAGAAACCAACCCAAAGTTAAGGGGAATATAGATTTCAAAGTAGGAGACTTCGTTTACCTAAAGAACGAGGCGAAAACGGAAGGAAAAAAACTTTCCAACAAATATTCTGGGCCGTACAGAATAGTCAAAAAGTACGATAATGAATATACCTTTAAAATGGAGAACCCCGATAGTGGAAGAACTTACAAGGCGCATGTTAGCCGAATAAAAAGAGCCAAATTTCCAGAGAGATGGGTATCACAGCCCTCCTCTACTGATTCATCAGATTCGGAAAATGAGCCCCCTAGGTCAAGATTGGCAGAGCTAAAACCTTTCAATTTTAAACAAGATTATTTTGAAAATGACAGTGATGAACAAAACTTTGAAGAATTTTTAGCAATGGAAAATCTAGTTGTTCCTAAGAAAAAATCCCTAATACCAGGATTTTTTCCTGAAATAAAAACGCCAAAAAGTCCAAAAAGTTATTCATCGGCGAGCGCGGGAGATTTAGATTATACAGTATCTCCAAAAACCCAATTTTTCCCCGATAGAATTTCGACACCATGTCCCCCCAAAAGATTTCCAGACGATATGGTTTCCCCTGCTACACCAATAGAAAGGCCCCTGTCTTTACAAGAAGAATTAAACAGAGCTGTAGAAACCCCCGGTATTACTGTAAAGAAAACTCCTCCCAAAGATTTAACTAAAACAAACCTGCGAGAAGCTATGGATTTAATAAATTTTCCCATAAAAACGAGTCAAAGTACATTGCCCGGGAATAAAACTCCAAAGGATGACCAGCAAGGTCAATATCATGATATAACTGTGTCCAAGGTCAAACCTAAACACGACTGGACGTGGACTTCACGGAGGGAATCCCTATTGCAAAGAATGCCCCATCCCCCTGAAGACATGGCCTTCAAACAATGGAGGAACCCCGCAAAAACTATTGATTCCTCCCAAAGCTCTCAAGAATCTTTCAAATCCCCCGAGTTGAGAACTCAAGGCGAAGACTTAGAGAATAAACCTTCTACTTCCAGGGGAGTAGAAATTTACGAAGGAATGGCAGGTGATACCACAAAAAGTGCCACCTCTAAAAGTTCCAATCCGGATTCGTCAGAAACTAGTTCCGAAGAGTCTGATGGTGAATCAGGCCAAATAGTAGCTAAAGAAATAGGGAAATCAAGGCCGACCTCAGCAGCCGCACACGGGAAACAAACGAAATTAAAAGGGCAAGAATTTTTGAAAAAACAATACAAAAAGTTTGACCTTATTTCGCTAGACAAACCGAAAAAGAAAAAACCGCAAGAAACAGAGGAGAAAATAACGACACAGTCAGGTAGAACGGTTAAAAAACCTGACAGATGGAAATATCCCTAATTAATGTAAAGACAAATTTCAAAGATATGAATTTAACACCATAATAAATTCAAAAGTGTGCAAGTAAAGTTAACCAAGTCAATATTAATGAAAAAAAAATAAAATAATACGAGTAATGTCAAAACGTTGACGATCACAGAAAATAACCAAAGGTAGGAAGCTAGTGGTCGACTGAGAACGACAAATGGTGTTGGACCACGTCTTGTGGGAAGCCCGGGGAGGAACTCAAGGCCCATGATTGTTTTGTAATTTTTTTGTGTGTAAATGAACGTAGGAAGGGATATTTCTCAGTCCTTCAAGTGTAAGAAATTAGTATTCTTATGCCAATCAGGGCCAGTCAAAGCAATACTTAAAGGTTGAATAGAAACTTCTGTGAGCTAGCTAAGTTTTCGTTTTTGGATCTGAATGCTTTGAAAGAGAAACAGAGAGTTTACTTTCTTATAGCTCCGAGAAAAAAAGCGTTTTAATTTCATTATATTATATCTATGACGTATGCTGTCCTACAGCTGTGTTAAACATTACTTTCATATAGAAACAAAGGCATTTACGTCTTTAGCTCCTTGGCGAAAAAAATTTAATTTCACTAGTTTATATCTATGACATATACAATAACAGAGAGATCACTGTTCTATAGTTCTGTGACAAAAATGTCCTTTAATTTCATTGGTTTATCTATGACATATATTGTGCTCTAATTTTTGTGAAATATTTTCGCAAGTCAGTCACGTTATATCTTACCTATACTGACTCAGGTCCCCTCAGATTTTCTATGAAAAAAATCGACCCAGGTCCAAACAAAAAAAAAAACAACAACATATTTTCAACTTACATTCTACAAAGGAACTAGGGAAATCAACCCTCATTGTAATAAAGGCTGATGTCATCAAAAACAAAAAATTACCAGTACAGAAGCGTATAATTGTGGGCTGATCGTGTTCATAATTGTGAACTGTGAGCCGATCATGTTCATGGTTCTAATTGTGAACATTTTCAGATCATGACAATGGAATCAAAACCTACTCGAAGGGCGATAATTGATACGGAGTTCATTAGCATAACGAATGCGAAGGAAAACATTATATATTCGGCAGCTATGTTAGTCGTGGACGAACAAGGAAATAAAATATACGAGAAAGAATGGGACGTAACCTACAACCTTAAAGGGTATGCTCCCCACACTTATAAGTATGGTTTAGCACTTGCGAATTCCCCCAAGTATCGTCCGGCTAGAGGGGAGGTCAAAACAAAATATAGGAAAAGAAGCGCAAAGCAACTTGGCTGTCTACAATTATTGATAAGACGCCTACAAAAGAACCTCAATATCAAGTATTTCTATTGCAAGGGACCCACTCAAACAGATTTATTACTCCTTGATAAATGCAGAGCCCCCAAAATTTGCTATAACCTCGAAAAAAATCCCCAATGTGTCAAGTATGAAGGCATACATCATCCTTTAGCGGAAATTCAATATTACAAACAATTTTTATTTGACCCTGAATCTGAAGAATACAAATCCCTCGGTAGCAAATTATTCCTGAAACGTGTGAAAACTTACCAAAGGAAAAGAGACGCCCATAAAAATAATAACAAGAAAATAAAGAAAAGATTCTAAACTCAAAACTACCCATTAGTAGGTGACTTCTGAAGAAATTAACCTCCTATGCATAAGATATTTTGTAATAGTGCAGATTATAATTGTTTTAGGCCTACGCACAAAATAGGATACCAGTGTAATTATGTACTGCACGCCTGCTTACCTATATTTTCCTTACTCGAGAAATATAATGCAAAAAAAAAGATTACTAGCTAAACTTTAAGGTTATATCTCAACCAGTCTTAGAGACATATCACGGCCAGAATTAAGTTCTAAAATCCTAATCTTACTTTCCTAACCCATCTAATCTTTAAATAATCATTCTGTTTTACGCTCACAAGTCAGTTTTCCTTGGTCAATGCCTCAAAATGATTACAAAAAAAAGGAAGTATACAAAATAAGTTTACAAAAAAAAAGAGGTACAATAAATGATAAATTAATTCTAGAAACAAAAACAAGAAGATGAGGCCTAAGAATATCATCCTTATCCTCGTTGTTCACGCAGTGGCCCAAGATATTGTAAAACACGGAGTAATATTCAAGCATGAAAATTCACTCCTAGTTAGCCATGACGCATGGAAAATCTTTATGAAATTGGATCCCAAACCTTTTGAAACCTTGTTCCAGCAAGTAACAAGGCTAGAAAAAAACACGAATGAACTCAAGGAATCGATATTTCAATACCTTAGATCGAACAAAGGACTACAGGCCAGCAAAATAATACATAATAAAGATAATAAAGAATTTCCGACTTCGGTCATAGCCAAACCAAAATCAAAATTCGTAATAGATGAGCCTGATGAGAAAAGGACAGGAATCGACATGGCACTTGGAACGAGCACTGAGGAAGACAGAGAGAAAAGACTGGCGGATAATATGGAAGACTTAGCAAAAGACGTTGCTAAAACAAAATTAATGCAAAACCCTAAACTACTGATTACAGAGAAAGGAAAACCTTACTATGGAAATCACGCAACGAACAACGAACAACCGTTACCCAAACCAAATGAGAAAAGTACACAAAAAATTTCAACTCATCAAGCCTACTTAATACTATATAGACAAAGATTACAAGCCCTATTTGAATTATTCAACACGGAAATACAAAAATTTAAACAAAGTACCACGAAGATTTTCGAAGTATTCTTTCAAAGAAATAAATACCGTAGATCTACAGGCCTAATTCCCATCATCGGAGAACTCGCCTCCCAACTTTTCGGTTTAACGACAGAAGAAGACCTAAACAGCCTAAGAGAAAGTGTAAGAAAGTTGAACAATGCCATGAACGTAACATTACACGTTCAAGAAATACAAGCCAGTGTAGCAAATTACCAGAGAGATAAAATCGATATGATATCTAAGAGAATCTCGAAAACCATAAACGTAATGAATTACTTAAGGAATGAAGCGGACCGCGTGGTAATAGACGCGAGCTTAACCATGATTTCACTCGACACAATTACCATGTCATTACTAAATTTGGCGACAGACGTCAGCAAGTTCGAGTTTGCACTATTTGCCCTCACGGGAGGAACTTTGTCCTACGACCTAGTAGATCCTTCTAGCCTAAAAAGTATGCTAGACAAAATAAAAACGCACCTAACGTTTGGCTTACATCTGCCCCTAGAACCAGAAGTATCAAATTTATACCATTACTATACTAAATTAAAAGTCCACGTCACGGAAATAAATGAACAGCTATTTGTAGTGATAACAATACCATTGATAAATCAACAATCCATTTACGACCTGTACAAAATTTCGACCTTCCCGGCAAACATAAAGAAAACGAATTCATTTATGACTATCACGCCTGAAGCAGAGTACTTGCTTATTGATCAAGATAGACGATAATACGCCCTAGCCAATCCACAAGACTTAAAAGAGTGCGTACCATTCAAAAACTTAGTATGCCAACTCACGTTACCTATTTATAATGTCAAACCTGGATCCTGTATGTTAGACATATTTTTGAAAGACACGCAACAGGAAGAAACTCCGAATTCATGCGAAGCCGTGGTAGGAAGTACTAAGCGAGAAATATTCATTCACCTTAAAAATGACCTTTGGTTATTCTCATTTCCAAGAGAAACCGTCGGAACTCTATCTTGTTACAATAATACGGAAAGAATAGAACCAAGTTACAAGACAGAAGTACTGTTACAAAACGTGGGTACGATAACCATAAAACAAGGGTGTCGACTCGTAACTAAAGAGTCAACCGTCCGAACGCCGTTAATTACCACAAGCACAAAGGTAATAAGTCCCGAAATAACTAACTTCAAGGCGATCAACCTGTCGTACACTATTCCCAATCTAGAAAACGAAGAAATAAAAACCTCGGTATGGTCGAAAATAGAGAAAAATAAAGGAACGATAAGGCTTACAAAAATAAGAGAAGCATTAGATTCACAGATTCCCCTATTTACAAACGAAGACCAAAGATTAGCGTATGTAGATAATAAATACGGATTGTTCTCGACCAATTTCTGGTGGAACATACTATTGGCCGTATGTTTCGTATTCGCAACCTCCCTGACCATAAGAACCCTATTGACTTTTAATTACGGAAAAGTCTTAAGAATAAGAAGACGAAAACCAAAAGAAGAACACGGGGAAACAGCTGAAATGCTGAGAATAAACCCGGAGCCCCATGAGAACGTCTAAGCCAAGAAATAGGGAAGACATCAGAAAACTAGTGGGTATAGAGGTCTCCACTAGTCCTTGTTATGTCTTGTTCCCTCATTGTAGTATCGTTTGCGTAAAACCGTGCGGTTATGACGCTGCACATGCGTTTCTTATACAGCACGGACTTGCGTGAGCAATGCAGGCATGAAAAAAATATTGTAAAAACAGACCTCAAACTTAATAATGTAGGGTAAATTACGTTTATTTAATATCGATATTTTCGTTATCAAAACAAATTTGAAGAAATTTCTGTTTTAGATTTTCATTGTGAGTACTAATATTAATGTATTTATTCAATTCTATCTCATAGCTAAGAAATTATAACCCAATTAATGCGTGAATTATTGTATATGTATTTACTTCAAAGAACATGTGATTCTGCCGCGTTGTTTTTATTACAGGAAAGTAAATGGACACTTTGGCCATTGAGCATTACAATAAGCTGCCCAGTACAGATACGACCCAGTAGCATCTATTTTCATCATATCTCAACCAACGAAGAGTACTCACCATAACTCCAGGCAAGTTTCATCCCAACTTCGTCTACGAAAACAGTTACCTTCGATCGTCGTTTCTTCGACTATGAACCATATTATGTATCAGGTAACACTATATTTGAACCTCAGTATCAAGTGCTTTAACGAACTATATAATCGCATAAACGCTGAGAAACCCATCGGCTAGGACAAGATATAAATACGTAGATATCGCTGTTGATACTCACTATGGACCCCATAATAATTTGACAGTATAGTGATGATACTTGAAGCTAAACGATATTAAACAATATTTAAAGTTAAATGATACTTAAAGACATTTGAAGATATTTGAAGATGAAATTAAAGACAATTTGAAGTTTAATTCTGAGAACCCCATCAATCAGCACACGATAAACGATATTCGAAGTTAAAAGATACTTAAAGACATTTGAAGATATT
This sequence comes from Artemia sinica, assembly GCA_027921565.1. NCBI lineage: Eukaryota > Metazoa > Arthropoda > Branchiopoda > Anostraca > Artemiidae > Artemia > Artemia sinica. Next base: position 12,784,576 of record CM051273.1, read on the forward strand.
TGAAGATGAAATTAAAGACAATTTGAAGTTTAATTCTGAGAACTCCATCAATCAGCACACGATAGACGATATTTGAAGTTAAATGACACTTAAAGACATTTGAGGATATTTGAAGACAAAATTAAAGAAAATTTGAAGTTTAACTCTGAGAACACCATCGAGCAGTACAAGATAAACGATATTTAACGATATTTGAAGTTAGATGATAGTTGAAGAGGTTCGAAGTTGAATTTAAAGACAATATATTAAGAGAGTCACTATAATATGACGGCAACCCGTTTCAAAAGGCACAAATGAACAATTTTACTGGAGAATACATTCTCTATGTGCCTCAAAAATCCTAAAAATGATATGCTAAGAAGAAAAACACCAACACCTTTAGTGGGAAGAATCATTTCCCAGTTGACTATTAGAACGATATTTAACGGTCATTTCCCAGTTGACTATTAGGGAAAACATACCGTGTAAAGACAACTAGACTCGAACTGTTCCATGAAGAAACCATAACGTACGTGCTTCGAAAATTTTGCCACGACAAAAGGAGTGAAGGACAGTAATTTACAACAGAAGGGTGTAGTACACTAAGGACACGAAAGGTGATGAATAGATGTGAAGCTACATGTGTTACTTCCTAACAGCTTTGACAATGCAAAAATCTAAATAGTGAAAGTGTTTTAATGTCATCTGTGAATATGTTGAACCAAATATTGTACGTTATAAATCATTTATGTATGTACCACAAGTAGAATTAGGTGTAATATTATTATGTTATTCATTTAACGTTGTGTAGATAGTATGTAGTACGTCATATAGACAGCAAAAAAAAAAAGAGAACTAATGTAAAAGTAGAATAGTCCCAACCTTATTGGAAAAGTAAAAGTAATCAGTGTTAGATATAGAAAAAAAAAAAAAATCTTTAGTATAGTAGCTAACCTAGAACCAAAAATAATCTTAGTCCGGTAGATGAATTTTAGATAAGGATGTAGAATAAAATAAGAAAAATAATTGAAAAATTTTAAAACTCCTGATGGGCAGTAACTAATGACGGGACGTCATTAATTGACGGGAAGGGTGATATGTACCGGGAGTAAAACACGATGTATTTAAAATACCAAAATAAAGTTCCTTTCTAAAGATAATTCCGATTTCTTATAATTAAGCTAAACCTAGTTGCAAAAATGAAAAGTTCTTAATCAGCAAAAAGAGAAATTGCATTTCTAGCTTCAGTCAGACAACGGCGCTAGTCGTTCGAATTTCGCTAAGATAATTGTAGCAAGAAAATGCAATGCATAAAATTTCAAAGGAAGTTTAAAGGGCAAAGAACCGTGTGAACACCTAAATCATCAAAAATATTTAAGACGTATTATTGGACGAGGGTGCGCGTCCTTGGGCCACGTAAGCCAATGGCAGACAGTCCCTAGAGCGCAGGACGAAAGAACTGCGTTTGGGAGTGGGGCAAATGTGCCTTTTTAATTTTTAATCTCTGTCCAGCTCTGAAACGATTAGTACGAAATTATTTTGGCCACCGTTATTTATCATTGAAGTGACCCGTTGCTGTACAACTAAGCATGTAAGTTCAATAAATCTATTGTCTTTTAATATGTGTTTGTTTCTCTTGTATGTCTGAGTCTAGTCCGATAATGGGTAACTAGTTCGCCAGTCTCCATGGTAAATGCTCCCAAAGGAATCTGATCTCCAGATAGCTCAAGAAAGAAGAAGCCACATTTGTATGTCTACATATTCAATTTTCTCTCATTAATTGAGAGCGGCGCTAGCCTAGTTGACACAATCTCCAGCGCTATAAGTGGCGCTATAGGAGAAATCTCTATCGCCACGAGCAAATCTTTTCTATTACTACAAATACAACTTCAATGGTACATTTCTATCACAGCTGTAATCAACTTCAATAAAACTCAGTAACCTTCCCTCGAGTCCCAGTGAGAGATCCTCTTATAAAGGAAGCTGATATTGATATCAGCTTCCTTTATCAGCAATGTCATACCTCCTCGCTCCATTACCTGTATTTCTTTTCGTACATCAACATATCTTGGAAAATAGAATTCCCAAATTAATAATTATCTCTATTTGACATAAATGTCTTCCTAAAACTTATTACTAATTTTTTTTTCTTGCATATTAATCAAAATGCTTTTCTGGGTAGAATTCGCTGTCCCAAGGCCTTGTCAGTTCCAAAATAACAAAGGAAAATTCATCTTTAACTGACCATTTCTTCAGCGACTGATTATCCACATAATTGCTTGCTTTCGTAGCTTGCGTATTTTTCCTTCACTTAAATCACTATTAGGAATGGAGGTATATAATAAACTAAGGCAACAAAAGCACGCACTTTAGAGTCTTTTCTGGAACGGACCTTGTTTAGACTACCGCTGCAACCATGATTACAGAAAAAGCCGTTGGCTTTTGCTTAGCTAGATATCGTGGTTGCAGCGGTAGATGCAACCTAGTAAAGGACAAACCTAAAAAAACTGGCAAGTGAGAAAAAAATGCCATTTTTAGCTGATTCAGGAATGGCAACTCTTAAAATTGCCTGAAAGCCTTTAAAATTGGTGTCGTTCCGAAACAAAAGTCAACCTTTGGAATTGCTATGACCGATAACCTTATACAGGAATTTTAATGTCGCCTGGCCTGACCAACAAGGAAAATCACTTTTTTGCTTTGGCAGCACTGATGCGTCCTCTTTTTCCGTTTTTTTCCTTGACTGCTAGTGGGGCACTGGAACACTATAGAAAGTTGTTTAAGACGGCCTCATTTTAAAGGAAATCGCTTCATCTACCTGACTCGTGAATAAAAAAATTACAGCATAAAAAAAAATTCTTTTTTGACAAAAACTGCATCTCCGTATACAAGATGATGACTGACGTAATAATCATTGGTTACAACCATAAATGACGGTATCATAAATCTATATGATAATTTCAGCTACAAATGGGATTCGTTCTTTACTATACTATCGCTGCAACCCGAAAAAAAAACACATTGTGCCCACATCGTTCTTTACTCAGGCAGTGCTAGCGCGCTGCCTATAATAATAAACTGATTACACACAGGAAAAAGCCTACGGCTTTTTCTTCTTTTAAATAGTAAGAGACGAGTCTCAAATAATCAAGTAGCTAGCTAATTCCAAAGGTATGCAATTTTTGTTATTCCAATGATCGTTTTTTATTGTAACTAGGTTTCAGCCATCTCTACAGCCATGATACTATTGGAAATTACATAATCCCTATTTATGTTTTAGTTAACACGGGCAAGGTGTCGTTCTTTATTGTATATTTTGTTTTGATCTGACTCCTTTGTTAGGAACTATGGGTTTTTATATTTCTTAACATTGGACGTGATCGTCTCTTACTAGGTTGCTAGCTACCGCTGCAACCTGGATGGACTAAGGTTCGTTCTTTCATGTAAAACTAGCAAAACATTTTTTAAGCCTGATGAAGATTTAACTAATGTGTCAAAAGTAAGGTTGCAAGTCGACGATTTTGTTTTGGCCTTATTATAATTGGTATGGTGAAATAATAATACGCATATGGCTCTTAAATCATACTTCTTTATGGTTCAATATGGTCTAGTGGCTAGGATAGTTAACTTTCGCTTAACAGGCTCGGGTTCGATTCCCGGGGTGGGAAAATTTTTAACTCTATAATCTTCGAACATTTGAACCTTTTATAATTTATAATGATGCATAATATAAATACTGTAATCTTAACTATAGTGAAGTTGCGTATGCAAGTTAGTATAGGGAAGAGTTCGATCTTTATTATAATTTTCAAGCCAATATATTTCCCTTGCTGTTCAAGCCAAGGGACAGAAAGTTTCCTATACAGGGGTTTCGGACAAGGCGATTCTAATGGTGTACTTTTTGTTTTGATCTGACTCCTGCTTTAGGAGCTATGGGTTTTTATATTTCTTAACATTGGACGTGATCGTCTCTTACTAGGTTGCTAGCTACCGCTGCAACCCGGATAACTGGTATACGATTATGTTTGAAAGACTGCAGTGTGAAAAGACATCAAAAATGCAGTTTTTGGTGGAAAAATTTATTCTCTTTTAGAAATAGTTTATTTTAGTTACTATAGATTTTTAACCCAATTAATTTCCTTTAAAATGAGCTATTGAACAACCCTCTACGATGTTCCAGTGCCAAGCTATCTGTGGAAAAGAAAAAAAAAAGAAAAAAATATCCCGTTTGGGGAGAATAACGTGGTTAAAGTCAATTTTCTTGATTTTCAAGCCAATATATTTCCCTTGCTGTTCAAGCCAAGGGACAGAAAGTTTCCTATACAGGGGTTTCGGACAAGGCGGTTCTAATGGTGTACTTTTTGTTTTGATCTGACTCCTTTGTTAGAAACTATGGGTTTTTATATTTCTTAACATTGGACGTGATCGTCTCTTACTAGGTTGCTAGCTACCGCTGCAACCCGGATTATGACGTCACGGCGCAATGATTTTATGTCATGATGACGTCATGGCGCAATGATATTATTTCATGACGTCTTCAGAAACCACAACATAATATCGTGTTTTTCTATTCACGTCATAGCTCTAATTTATCTAGTAGAGTTTCAGACAAGGTAATTCTAATGATGCACCTTGTTTTGATCTGACTGTATTTTTAGGAGTTTTGGGTTTTTATATTTCTTAGCATTGGACTGATCGTCTCTTGCTAGGTTGCTAGCTACTGCTGCAACCTAAATTATGAGAAGCAGCCTGGCCGAGTGATCTAAGGCACTGTTGTTAGCCACCAGTCTCTTCGGAGGCGTGGGTTCAAATCTTACCGCTGGTATACGATTATGTTTGAAAGACTGCAGTGTGAAAAGATATCAAAAATGCAATTTTTGGTGGAAAAATTTATTCTCTTTTAGAAATAATTTATTTTAGTTACAAAAGGTTTTTAACCCAATTAATTTCCTTTAAAATGAGCTATTGAACAACCCTCTACGATGTTCCAGTGCCAAGCTATGTCTGGATACAAAAAAAGAAAAAAAAGAAAAAAATATCCCGTTTAGGCAGAATGTTGTAGTAGCTGCCACTTTTCTTGATTTTCAAGCCAATATATTTCCCTTGCTGTTCAAGCTAAGGGACAGAAAGTTTACTATACAGGGGTTTCGGACAAGGCGGTTCTAATGGTGTACTTTTGAATTTGATCTGACTCCTTTTTTAGGAACTATGGGTTTTTATATTTCTTAACATTGGACGTGATCGTCTCTTACTAGGTTGCTAGCTACCGCTGCAACCCGGATACTGCTGCAACCCAAATTATAAGAGGCAGCCTGGCCGAGTGGTCCATGGCACTGGTGTTAGCCACCAGTCTCTTCGGAGGCGTGGGTTCAAATCTTACCGCTGGTATACGATTATGTTTGAAAGACTGCAGTGTGAAAAGAAATCAAAATGCAGTTTTTGGTGGAAAATTTTATTCTCTTTTAGAAATAATTTATTTTAGTTACTATAGATTTTTAACCCAATTAATTTCCTTTAAAATGAGCTATTGAACAACCCTCTACTATGTTCCAGTGCCAAGCTATGTCTGGATACAAAAAAAGAAAAAAAAGAAAAAAATATCCCGTTTAGGCAGAATGTTGTAGTAGCTGCCACTTTTCTTGATTTTCAAGCCAATATATTTCCCTTGCTGTTCAAGTGGTTCTAATGGTGTACTTTTTGTTTTGATCTGACTCTTTTTTTAGGAACTATGGGTTTTTATATTTTTTAACATTGGACATGATCGTCTCTTACTAGGTTGCTAGCTACCGCTGCAACCCGGATCAAACAATCAAGTGGCTAAATCCAATGTATGAAATGGTTTGCTATTTCAGTGATCGTCTTTTAATGTAAAAAAATTTATTCTCTCTTAGAAATAATTTATTTTAGTTACAAAAGATTTTTAACCCAATTAATTTCTTTTAAAATGAGCCATTGAACAATGTATGCAGTGTATGCATGAGTCCAATGTATGCAGTGGTATGATATTCCACTATATTGACCTTAAATATATTGACCTTAAATATAACTGTAGTAGATTATACTATAATTAAGTGGCCTTTAAAATTTAGTATAGGCAACAGGTCGTTCTTTATTATAAATCTTACTAGGTTGCTAGCTACCGCTGCAACCCGGACCTTGAACTTTTGTTTGGCTGTCTCAATTTTTGCATGTCTATAATCTTCATCATTGAGATAACACATCTTGCTGTTTCGTTTTGCTCTCTCAATTATTACTTCTCGATACGCCTGGTCGGTTGAATACCTTCGCTTTTTTCTTTTCAAGTTACTATCTTTGTTGTTTGTGTAGTACTGTTTTTTCAACTTGCGTATAGCTTGCTTGATTGAAACCATTATGTAACCATTAGTTGAATGTTTATGTCACGTATCAAGTATCAAGAACCTAACAAAAAATTAAACTAAATTTTAAATTTTCAGGTATTTTTCTAGTCTAAATTGAAATATTAAAACTATTGTTCAGACACCATAAATATTTTTGCAGTTTATAACTTTAGCGATTCTGAACTAAAAACGAAAATAAAATAAAATAAAATTTTTCAATTTTTACGTCACGTCGTTAATTAATTCATATATGGTTATTAGTACGCAATAGGTTTTAGATATTACGTCATGTCACTTATTACGTCATATATGATTATTAGTAGATAATTGGTAAAATGTTCGTTCTTTATTATAATCTTGGGTTCGAATTCCGGTGTGGGAACTATTTTCAAACAGAATTAGATGAAATTAATTAGCTAACTTGACATGACATAGTAGGTATCTAAGGGCAAGAGTTCGTTCTTTACTATAAAATTTCTATTAATAAGGGTTCTTCAACTGAAGGGCTTCTCAGTCTTTTTCTGGGACCTCCAACAATGGAAATTTTTTTCTTTGAGTCTGTTGTCCTTTAGAGTTTACTTCATTTGTTATACATACTTCATCTGGTGTACCTCTGAGTTGCCTTTCTGGGAACTCAAACAATGGAAGATCTGTTCTATAAATTTGTCTCAAATGGTTGTACTCAATTAAAGCATCAACATCGCAATAAATCTTTGTCTTATCAAATTCTACTAGATGTAAACCTGCACTAGTGGTCACACGGGAAAGAGCAACGTACAACATACCTGGACCGAAGCAACGATTACCTGCGTCAACATTTGCACACTGTAAACTTAGTCCTTGGGACTTGTGTATTGTAATGGCAAAGGCCAGTTGAAGAGGAAACTGTCTTCGCGTAAAAAAGACTTGCTTCAAAACTTCAAAGCGCACGGTTTCTCTGCCAATTTCAACCGGAAGTTCCAGTCCATCAAATTTTACAAGACCTCCAATTATTTCTCCGTTTAGTAGCAACTTGAAGCTTGTTACTGTTCCCATTGATCCATTTACTAGCCCCTTAGCAACACAAATATTTCTTTGGAGTATTACACGTGCACCTACTGCAAGTAACAAGCTCGTGAAAGAACCGGATGTTCTTTTTTTGTCGTTGCCAAAGTTTAAAACAGTGTTTGCTGCTTTCTGTTCGATTCGTTTGTCGTCAACAACTGAAGAGAGTCGATCAACTGCAGAAAGTTTAACGTAGTCTGAGCAGCTTTTTGTAAGAAGTAAATCGTTAACTACCATACAATTTTCATTGGTGGGCATTAGAATGACAGGTCTATTTCCCTCTTCATACAATTTTGAGTAAAGATCTATTATTTCGTCATTTGAAGCTCTGTAGGAGTTCCCAATTTTTCTCTTGTAAAGACTATTCAAATTTTCACCAGTGCAAAACCCCTGTCTAATTTCAGCAAGTGTATTAGCATAACTCTTATCCATCTTTTGTCTCACATTTATGCTTAGTTCCTCATACTCAAATAGATGCCAGAGGTTAAAAGTACCAACTGATCAGATCCTGTTTTTTACTTCTAGTCGTGTGAGAGGCATATAAGGAGGATTACCACTTACTGATCTTAATTGAAGAAAATCTCCCAAAAATACGCAGTTAGCATTACCCATTGGCAAATCAACTGCCAATATTTCTGATAGTCTTAAATGAATGTAGGTTAAAAGAAGAGACGAAACCATACTAATTTCATCAATAATAAAAAGTCTTGTCTCCTTGTGTCTTTCTCAAAGTAAGAAGTTTTTCAGTGGAGAGAGGTGTTTATTTTGTGGTGTTTTCCTGATCAATAGCTAAACTTAAACAACTATGTATTGTTAAACCATTTATGCTATGTGCAGCAATACCAGTAGGTGCCATAACTACAACGGGACAATCTTCATTCTTGAACTTGTTGCAAAGTAGTCTTCTCACGACACTGATAACCCTAGATTTTCCTCTACCCCCACATCCAGATACAATCAACTTCAAAGATGTTGCACCATTGCGCTTGGTAACTGAGTCTAAAATTTTGTCAACAACTCTCTTTTGATCAATATTGAGCGACTCATAATCATTTTTCAACCATTCTTCGGTGTCACCATTTAAAATCTGTTTGTTTGCGTCTAACAAATCCTCCATAGCAGCTGCTGCACTGTCAATGACTCCTCCCTGAATTGCATTTTCTGGGTCATCTTCAATGTTTTCATCAATATTTTCTGCCTTCAGAATTTCTTTTGCACGTTCTCGGACCCTTTCTTCAAATTCTATATCGCTTTTCCTCTTAACAACAAATTTTTCGTGGTAAGCTACCATGTCGGGATAGTTTACACTTTCAAAACAGTAGGTTTCGTAGTTGCTATTGCCACTGACTACTAGTTCATTTTCATTTCTCCAAGGTTTAAACAATTTTAAAAGATCTCCATAGTAAGCATTTTTCTTCTCGTCAGTTTCAAATGGGTTTACCTTTCTGTGCTGTATAATATACGGTTTAAAAAGCCTTTTTCTGAGGTAGAAGGACCCGCCAGTTAACATCATATTATCATCAGTACCATTACGCTCCCGTTCATACCAAGACAATAACTGAAAAAGACTGATATTTTCCATATGTTCCGGTCTTTTAGGGTAGATATCAATAACCCAGTGGGCAATGTACAAATCACTACTCTGTGGATCGTTTTTAGCAAGCTTTTCAAGCTCCTTATACCTTCTCAGTGTCCTCTTCACCTCGCTCTTTTTCGCAAGGTTAATATATCTAAATTGCCTAGAAATACTATACAATTTAGTACCAAGAAGCCTATCAGCAGCTTCAACTGCTCCAACTTGACGGGTTTTTATGGACTTCAACAAGTAGGACATAGTTCGTTGACCAAGACTTTTGCATGCATTATTTACTTCCTCCCACATTGCTTCTATTTCGACACTCTCTGCTTTTGTCATGTAATCGGTAATGTAATACGGTAATTTAGAGCCCAAATGGCCAATATATTGAACATCAATGTTTGCTTGATTAGCAATAAGTAACGCAGGAGAATAGTCATTTATATAACGCTCGTCATCTCTTCGAAGCAGATGATATATTCTTTTTCTTGGCTTTTTACGGTTTGTACCATGAGCCAAGCAGTCAAGGATGTCATATAATTCTGTTCGTTCCTTTGTAGGACGAGGAAAGCCAAACTTACAATACGTAACCCATCTTCCTCTTTTTCTCTTATACTTTCTTTGACAGTATTTATTACAGCGGTGCACTTGATGGTCTTTGACCAGTTTGTGAAGAGTTGGACTAGTCAATCTATTTGGTATTTCACAAGTTATAATACTATTGATATACTGAATCACTTCAGACGCTGTTGATTTCCCAATAATAGGAGCATCTTCAATCCACAACACACAGTGTACATGAGGCGCACCTCGTTTCTGATACTTGATACGCCAGAAATGATCCTTAATTTTACCAAACAAAGGATTTGTCTTTGAACAAATTAGCTCATTAAATATTGGTGTCCATTTTTTTTCAAAGTGCATGGAAACTGCAAATGGATCTAGACACGTCAACTCTGCTGGGGTCATTTTTGCCACACCAGGTAAGTTCTTATGGACAGTCCGTAAATATTCAATAAATTCAGGAGAGTACCACTCAGCACATGAAACTGTCAGAAACAAAGTCGGTGGACCCAATTGCTCAATCATTGACTTTACTTTATAGGAAAGAGATTGAAAATACTGCTGAGATCCTCTGATTTTTGATTGAACAGAAAACAAAGTCGCTTCCATCTCTCCATCACGGGAATGAAGCCTGTCTATAAATTGACGAGCATTTTGATTTGGTTTCACAGTCCGCAACATATGACCGACGCTATTACACATGTAAGAGAATTCTTGCAATTGGAAGCTGTGAAAAAGAAACTGTTTGTCAAGACGAAACTTAGTATGTCTGCTAAGAAGCCTTGATTTAAAATATTCTGCATTCCTAATCCGAAATGGTCTTGCCTTGTCACGCAAGCCATATTTGCCTTTCGGGAAAAGATTTGGAAACACTTTTAGATCAAGTTCTTCCTGAAATAAGTCTTCGCTCTCACCTTTTAGTTTCTTGATTTGAAATTGGTCAGTACCAAGATCTTTCATCTGCTTAAAATCTTCAATGAAGTCTTTTGGAACCGCTGAATTGAGAGGCTGGACAGAAAAATGTTCAACCAATGTAGATTTTGCGCTTTCTGTCAGTTTCTGAAGGATTGCAGCTTCCGGTATTTCAGGTAAATTATCAACACCAACCGCTTTTTCAGCAAGACGTGCTTCAAGTATTTTATTTAAATCTTCTAGGGTGTATGCATGTATTGTTTTATAGAGACTGTTGTTCTCTCTTAACTACAACAGTGCTTCATGGACTTTTCTCAGATCTATTAGTGCAGTCCAAACATTCTTGTTGTAAGTAGGCTGACCATTGACAATGACTACAAAACTATCAATGTTAAGAAGTTTTTCAGGCTGAATATCTGCATTTGCTTGCACATCAACAGGTAGACATACTATTCTCCCCTTAAGAGCGTCAACAAGTTCTGTTCTAGGTCTCTTCAATGCAGTTACTTGCCCTAATCTGACGACCGTAAGACAAGGCATTACAAATCGAATCATTGCCATTTCAAAATTATTTAAACACTTTATACATTCCGGTGTACAGTCTATATGAAGGTTATTTAATACTGATCGGACATTCTCCTGACTTTTCAACATTTTCCCAGCACAGTAATCACAGACAAAGAATGAATCTATGACATCCTCTTTCCAACCTGTACATTGAATTAGTTGTTCTCTGTCATCTTTGGGTATGTCCTGTTGTAGGTGTTCTAAAATCGTGGCCATCATTACATCAAAACCTTTCTTATTTGAAAGGGATCTTAGACTCTTCAATTGGTATTTTGTCTTTAGCTGCTCACAACCGTCACAATGCATTGTGGGGTATACATCCCTGATGTTAGCTACCTTATCAAGGCTCTCACCAAATAATTTTATTATTGTATTTTCATCCACAGAAACTCTAATATTGCTATCACCGGAAATAAAGTCTTGACTATTATTACGACAGAGTCTACATGACACTTCTTCTATGTAATGACTTAGTTCCTTGTACGAGCCCTCGACTTTTAGTAGATTAATATGTTGTATAATCTTACATTTTGATACTGCCTTATATACGCTATTAATGAAACAGTTCAAGACAGGAAAATGTGGAGCTAGTGCCCTTAGAGAACGCAAATAGCTCTGACATCCCTCATTTGGGCTACAGTATAACGAATGCCCATGCTTTCTTGTGTCCCTGTAATTGATTTCACAATAATCCAAGCCGCCAAGGTAGAAATTAACCACTTTGTCAGTTGAAAATTTTAATGCTATATTATTTTCAAGGATATCAAAAAGAATTTGACATAATTCAATATCCGTCGGATAGAGCTTGCAGATATCAGGGTGACATTGCCAAGTAACCTGCTGCCCAATTTTTGGTTTTGAATGTTTACTCAGATTGTTATAGGTGACTTCAGCCATCATAATTTCCTTGTCAGATCTAGTTTTAGAGCATTTTTCAATAGTTGTCTCGTACTTTTCAGGACAGTTTGTTCTACTACACAGAGAATTTTTTGCCAAATATTCAGTAGAACTAAAAGAACTGTTTAAAACACAGTTAGAAATGCTTTTTTCTTGAGTCGGTGTTCCAGGAATTTGTTCTAAATCATTAGTCTTACAAACACATTTACTAATAACCCTAACAGGCTCGTTTTCGGCATAATTGAAAAACATTGCTTTTCCTTCGCTGTTGATAGGTATGCTTGTATATATATTTTTATTGCTGCTACATAAACTGCAATTGCTCCTTCCAAAATTAATATACGAATTTTCTAAGAAGTACGCCTCCGTATATTCACTGTGTTGTCGAACATTTTCCATTGCATCTATAAACTGTTCCGCAGTTGCCAATCCATACCTTGGAAGCTTTTCGTTAAACTGACAACATTTCTTTTGAATATTACTATGAAGCTTTGCCAAAGAATTTCTAGCCGACTTTTCAACAGCATCCGCTCTTTCAAAGAGAATTTTAATCTGTAATTTTGAATACTTTTCGTGATCCCGATAAAACATGCGTAAAATGTTTCTCAATTTACAAAGATCAGCCTGCATTTTTGCCATCTTCTTGTATTTGTAAATGTAATTTTTCCCTTTGTCTTTATGCGTTCTTCGGTACAACCTCGCAGAAAATTTTATTTTTTCATTATAGATTTTGTCACCCCAGTAACGCTCCTTGATCTTTTGTTTGGCTGTCTCAATTTTTACTTCACGATACACCTGGACGGTTGAATACCTTTGCTTTTGGTTTTTCTTATATTTGATGCGGTAATCTTCATCATTGTGATAACTCTCCTTGAACTTTTGTTTGGCTGTCTCAATTTTTGCATGTCTATAATCTTCATCATATTGATAACACATCTTGCTGTTTTGTTTTGCTCTCTCAATTATTACTTCTCGATACGCCTGGTCGGTTGAATACCTTTGTTTTGCTCTCTCAATTTTTACTTCTCGATACGCCTGATCGGTTGAATACCTTTGCTTTTCTCTTTTCAAGATACTATCTCTGTTGTTTGTGTAGTACTATTTTTTCAACTTGCGTATAGCTTGCTTCGATCTAACCATTATTCTAATCAAGAATGAGAGAATTTACATCTTTGTCGTTCTTAAGTAGTAATTATGACGTCACGGTGTAATGATTCTATTGACGTCATGGCGCAAAGATATTATTTCATGACGTCATCAGAAACAACAATATAATTTCGTGTTTTTCTATTCACGTCATAGCTCTAATATAAAGCTATGACGACATTCATTATTTATCTAGTAGGGTTTCAGACAAGGTAGTTCTAATGATGTACTTTTGTTTTGATCTTACTCTATTTTTAGGAGTTTTGGGTTTTTATATTTCTTAGCATGGGACTGATCGTCTCTTACTAGGTTACTAGATACTGCTGCAACCCAAATTATAAGAGGCAGCCTGGCCGAGTGGTCCAAGACGCTGGTGTTAGCCACCAGTCTCTTCGGAGGCGTGGGTTCAAATCTTACCGCTGGTATACGATTATGTTTGAAAGACTGCAGTGTGAAAAGACATCAAAAATGCAGTTTTTGGTGGAAAAATTTATTCTCTTTTAGAAATAATTTATTTTAGTTACTATAGATTTTTAACCCAATTAATTTCCTTTAAAATGAGCTAATGAACAATCCTCTACGATGTTCCAGTGCCAAGCTATCTGTGGAAAAGAAAAAAGAAAAGAGAAAAAAATATCCCGTTTGGGGAGAATAACGTGGTTAAAGTCAATTTTCTTGATTTTCAAGCCAATATATTTCCCTTGCTGTTCAAGCCAAGGGACAGAAAGTTTCCTATACAGGGGTTTCGGACAAGGCGGTTCTAATGGTGTACTTTTCGTTTTGATCTGAATCCTTTGTTAGGAACTATGGGTTTTTATATTTCTTAACATTGGACGTGATCGTCTCTTACTAGGTTGCTAGCTACCGCTGCAACCCGGATGTTTTTCTATTCACGTCATAGCTCTAATATAAAACTATGACGACATTCAATATTTATCTAGTAGGGTTTCAGACAAGGTAATTCTAATGATGTACTTTTGTTTTGATTTGACTCTATTTTTAGGAGTTTTGTTATATTTCTTAGCATTGGACTGATCGTCTCTTACTAGATTGCTAGCTACTGCCGCAACCCAGATTCACATATATATTTATTTATGAGAGGCAACCTGACCGAGTGGTCCAAGGCACTGGTGTTAGCCACCAGTCTCTTCGGAGGTGTGGGTTCAAATCTTACCGCTGGTATACGATTATGTTTGAAAGACTGCAGTGTGAAAAGACATCGAAAATGCAGTTTTTGGTGGAAAAATTTATTCTCTTTTAGAAATAATTTATTTTAGTTACAAAAGGTTTTTAACCCAATTAATTTCCTTTAAAATGAGCTATTGAACAACTCTCTACGATGTTCCAGTACCAAGCTATCTCTGGAAACAAAAGAAAAGAGAAAAAATATCCCGTTTCTGGAGAATAACGTGGTAAAAGTCAATTTGCTTGATTTTCAAGCCAATATATTTTCTTTGTTATTCAAGCCAAAGGGCGGTAAGTTTCCTTTATAGAGGTTTCGGACAAGGCGGTTCTAATGGTGTACTTTTTGTTTTGATCTGACTCCTCTGTTAGGAACTATGGGTTTTTATATTTCTTAACATTGGAGGTGATCGTCTCTTACTAGGTTGCTAGCTACCGCTGTAGCCCGGATTATGACGTCATGGCGTAATGATTTTATTTCATGATGACGTCATAGCGCAATGATATTATTTCATGACGTCTTCAGAAACAACAATATAATTTCGTGTTTTTCTATTCACGTCATAGCTCTAATATAAAACTATGACGACATTCAATATTTATCTAGTAGGGTTTCAGACAAGGTAATTCTAATGATGTACTTTTGTTTTGATTTGACTCTATTTTTATGAATTTTGTTATATTTCTTAGCATTGGACTGATCGTCTCTTACTAGACTAGCTACTGCTGAAACCCAGATTCACATATATAGTTATTTATTAGAGGCAACTTGGCCGAGTGGTCCAAGGCACTGGTGTTAGCCACCAGTCTCTTCGGACGCGTGGGTTCAAATCTTACCGCTGGTATACGATTATGTTTGAAAGACTGCAGTGTGAAAAGACATCAAAAATGCAGTTTTTG
This sequence comes from Artemia sinica, assembly GCA_027921565.1. Lineage (NCBI taxonomy): Eukaryota > Metazoa > Arthropoda > Branchiopoda > Anostraca > Artemiidae > Artemia > Artemia sinica. The sequence goes on from CM051273.1 coordinate 12,799,699, forward strand.
GTGGAAAAATTTATTCTCTTTTAGAAATAATTTATTTTAGTTACAAAAGATTTTTAACCCAATTAATTTCCTTTAAAATGAGCTATTGAACAACCCTCTACGATGTTCCAGTGCCAAGCTATATCTGGATACAAAAAAAAAGAAAAGAGAAAAAAATATACCGTTTGGGGAGAATAACGTGGTTAAAGTCAATTTTCTTGATTTTCAAGCCAATATATTTCCCTTGCTGTTCAAGCCAAGGGACAGAAAGTTTCCTATACAGGGATTTCGGACAAGGCGGTTCTAATGGTGTACTTTTGTTTTGATCTGACTTCTTTGTTAGGAACTATGGGTTTTTATATTTCTTAACATTGGACGTGATCGTCTCTTACTAGGTTGCTAGCTACCGCTGCAACCCGGATTCTTTAATGTAAACAAAGTCTAATGTATGCAATGGTCTGTTATTCAAATGATCGTCCTTTAATGTAATATCTCTGGATACAAAGAAAAGAGAAAAAAAAGAAAAAATATCCCGTTTGGGGAGAATAACGTGGTTAAAGTCAATTTTCTTGATTTTCAAGCCAATATATTTCCCTTGCTGTTCAAGCCATTGGACAGAAGGTTTCCGACAAAGGGTTTTCGGACAAGGCGGTTCTAATGGTGTACTTTTTGTTTTGATCTGACTCCTTTTTTAGGAACTATGGGTTTTTATATTTCTTAACATTGGACGTGATCGTCTCTTACTAGGTTGCTAGCTACCGCTGCAACCCGGATGAAACCTACGCAGTCGCCATTTATAATTAACCAAACCAATTTCTAATATAATTTTTTTAGTTTATTATCGAATTTATTATCATGTTTTACATGTAACTTGTATTTTACAAGTCTCTGATGGTACAGTGTAAGCATACACACTTGTTAGGCGGGAGAACGGGGTTCGATTCCCTGTTGGGGAGAACTTTTAAATTATTGAATAAAAAGCAATGTCTTTTAAATTTTAAATTTGAAAAGAAACTTGTTTAGTTACCCCCTAGCTAAAATAATGGAGATTATATGAATGAACCACAGGGTTCAGTTCCTTTGGACTTGAGCCCATTTTTTACTAAAAATCTTTATATAAAATATTTAAGTTACTATTGGCTACAGTCTGTTCTTTATTATAAATTTTTCTAATTGATTACAAACAGGAAAAAGCCTACGGCGTTTTCTTTTTTGAAATAGTAAGAGTCTAGCCTTAAGCAATCAAATAGCTAACTAAATCGAATGTATGTAATGGGTTTTTATTCCAATGGTCGTCTTTTAATGGAAAATTTTAATATATTGGCCTTAAATATAACTGTACTAGCCTTCACTATAGTTAAGTGGCCTATAAAATTTAGTAGAGGCAAGTGGTCGTTCTTTATTATAATACTATGGGCTGAAGTTCGTTCTTTACTGTAACCAAGCTATCTCTGGATACAAAAGAAAAAGAAGAGAAAAAAAATATCCCGTTTAGGCAGAATGTTGTAGTAGCTGCCACTTTTCTTGATCTTCAAGCCAATATATTTCCCTTGCTGTTCAAGCCAAGGGACAGAAAGTTTACTATACAGGGCTTTCGGACAAGGCGGTTCTAATGGTGTACTTTTTGTTTTGATCTTACTCCTTTGTTAGGAGCTATGGGTTTTTATATTTCTTAACATTGGACGTAATCGTCTCTTACTAGGTTCCTAGCTACCGCTGCAACCCGGATTACAGTAAGGACTATATTATATAATTATATTATTACAGACTTATTATATAATAAATGTAATATAATTTATTATATAATAAATGTAATATATTATTACAAACAGGAAAAAGCCTACGGCTTTTTCTTCTTCGGAATAGTAAGAGACGAACCTCAAAGACTCAGGCAGCTAACTAAGTCATACATATGCAACGGTTTGCTCTTCTAATGATCGTACTTTAATATAAACTAATGGTGTACTTTTTGTTTTGATCTGACTCTTTTTTTAGGAGTTATAGGTTTTTATATTTCTTAACATTGAACGTGATTGTCTCTTACTAGGCTTCTAGCTACCGCTGCAACCCGGATACTGATGATACCTGCTAAATCCCCATTTAAAGTATCGATCCTTTATGTTATTTTCGTAAAAAAATGATTCTATTTAAAAAAAAAGTACAAATGGCACTAGATCTAGATATTTCTTTTAAAATTAGCCATTGAATAATTCTCTACGATGTTCCGTGCCAAGCTATCGGTGAAAAAGAATCTTTAATATTAATTTTAATCTTTTTTTTAGTTACTACGGGTTGGAAGTTTGTTCTTTACTGTAATGTTATTTCAATGATCGTCTTTTAATGTAACCATTAATTTCCTTTAAAATGAGCCATTAAACAACTCTCTACGATGTTCCAGTGCCAAGCTATCTGTGGAATTACTAACCTATACTATAATTAAGTGGCGTATAAAATTTAGTATAGGCAAAAGGTCGTTCTTTATTATAACTTAACATTGGACGTGATCGTCTCTTACTAGGTTGCTAGCTACCGCTGCAACTCGGATTTATATTTCTTAGCATGGGACTGATCGTCTCTTACTAGGTTGCTAGCTACTGCTGCAACCCGAATTATAAGAGGCAGCCTGGCCGAGTGGTCCAAGACACTGGTGTTAGCCACCAGTCTCTTCGGAGGCGTGGGTTCAAATCTTACCGCTGGTATACGATTATGTTTGAAAGACTGCAGTGTGAAAAGACATCGAAAATGCAGTTTTTGGTGGAAAAATTTATTCTCTTTTAGAAATAATTTATTTTAGTTACAAAAGGTTTTTAACCCAATTAATTTCCTTTAAAATGAGCTATTGAACAACCCTCTACGATGTTCCAGTGCCAAGCTATCCGTGGAAAAGAAAAAAAAAGAAAAGAGAAAAAAATATCCCGTTTGGGGAGAATAACGTGGTTAAAGTCAATTTTCTTGATTTTCAAGCCAATATATTTCCCTTGCTGTTCAAGCCAAGGGACAGAAAGTTTCCTAGACAGGGGTTTCGGACAAGGCGGTTCTAATAGTGTACTTTTTGTTTTGATATGACTCCTTTGTTAGGAACAATGGGTTTTTATATTTCTTAACATTGGACGTGATCTCTTACTAGGTTGCTAGCTACCGCTGCAACCCGGATTTATTATAATTTCTTGATTTTTTAGTACTGATTTTTTAACTTGCGTGTAGCTTGCTTTGATCTAACCATTATGTATTCATGAATGAGACCATTTACAGTTTTGACGTTTCTTATATAGTAATTATGACGTCACTGCATCAAAAATACAGTTTTTATTGGAAAAATTTATTCTCTTTTAGAAATAATTTATTTTAGTTACTATAGATTTTTAACCCAATTAATTACCTTTAGGATGAGCTATTGAACAACCCTCTACGATTTTCCAGTGCCAAGCTATCTCTGGATACAAAAAAGAAAAAAGAAAAAAATATCCCGTTTGGGGAGAATAACGTGGTTAAAGTCAATTTTCTTGATTTTCAAGCCAATATATTTCCCTTGCTGTTCAAGCCAAAGGACAGAAAGTTTCCTATAAAGGGGTTTCGGACAAGGCGGTTCTAATGGTGTACTTTTTGTTTTGATCTGACTCCTTTTTTAGGAGCTATGGGTTTTTATATTTCTTAACATTGGACGTGATCGTCTCTTACTAGGTTGCTAGCTACCGCTGCAACCCGGAAACTACCGCTGCAACCCGGATTACAAACAGGAAAAAGCCTATGGATTTTTCTTATTTGGAATAGTAACAGACGATATTCAGAGAATGAGACTTCAAACTAAGCCCAATATGTGCCAATATCTGCAGTAACATTATGTTTTTTTAGTTTATTAATGAATTTACTATCATTTTTTATGTATAACTTGCATTTCACAAGTCTCTGATGGTACAATGTAACCATACACAATTGTCAGGTTAGATAACAGGGTTTGATACCCCGTCGGGGAAAACTTTTAAAGTATTGAAATTAAAGCAATGTCTTTTAAATTTTAAATTTTAAAAAGGAACTCGTTTAGTTACCCCCTAGCTAAAATAATAAAGATTATGTGAATGAACTACAGGGTTCAGTTCATTTGGACTTGAGTTCATTCTTTACTATAAAATCCTTATATAAAGTATTTTAGTTACTATTGGCTAGAGTTTATTCTTTATAATAAGATATTCACATAGTTATGTGAGGCAGCGTGGCCGAGTGATTTAAGGCACTGGTGTCAGCTACCCCTCACTTTGGAGGCATGAGTTCGAACCCCACCCCTGATAGTATTTTAGACCAGAGCAAACCAATTACTTGTTCGAGTCATAAATTATAATCTTATTTTATTTACTATGGGCTGAATTTCATTCTTTACTGTAAATTTCAAAACGTGTTGTTTCAGATTTTGGTTACTATGGGCTGTGGTTTTCACAGTTCATTCAACAGTTCAGTCAACAGTTCATTACCATGAATTGTTTGATTGCTTCAAAATAAAAATATCTTTGAAAAGACTGCGGTATGAAAATACATAAGAAATGTAATTTTTTGAAAAAATTGATTCTACTATAAAAAGTATTTTATTTTTAATTACAAAAATTACTAGATACACGAGTTCCTTTAAAATGAACTATTATACAGCTTTCTGTGATTTCCCAGTGCCCAGCTGGCTGAGGGAGAAGAAAAAGCGGAAAGAAAATAATATCCTATTTGTGGAGAATAACGTGGTTAAGGTCAATTTTCTTTATTTTCAAGCCAATACATTTTCTTTGTTATTCAAGCCAGCCAAAAAACGTTTGCTATATTATTTGCTATATAGAAGTTTTGGACAAGGCAGTTCTAATAGTATACTTTTTGTTTTGATCTGAATCTTTTTTCAGGAGTTATAGGTTACTTTAGTATTTACTATCGGGAGTGATCGTCTCTTACTAGGTTTCTAGCTACCGCTGCAACCCGGATTTCATGCATCTATTGATATTAAAATTCTATTTTTTAGAGTTTCGGTTACTATTGAGACGTGTTGCTCTTGCTGCACAGTTCGTTACCACGAACTGTTTGATAGCCACGAACTGTTTGCTAACTTCAGTTACTATGAACTAAAGTTCGTTCTTTAATATAACTAGCTCTCTACAATGAGTTTGACAAGAATCGTATTTACTAAAAAAATCCCTTTGCAAGAATAAGAGAATGAATAAAGAATAAGTATGGTATGGGGATCGATCCCACGACTCCAGAGAGAGCTAATTCTCTTACAACGCCATATCTAATTTAGTATATAGCCAAGAGGTCGTTCTTTATTATAACTTTTTCTTCTTTGGAATAGTAAGAGACTAGCCTCAAATAATCAAGTAGCGAACTAAATCCAATGTATGTGATTAGTTTTTATTCCAATGATCGTCTTTTAATGGAAAATTTTAATATATTGATCTTAAATATAACTGTACTAGACTATACTATTGTACCATTGAAGAATTGTTTGTGGTAATACAAAAGATTGCTCGTGGCGATAGAGATTTCTCCTATAGCGCCACTTATAGCGCTGGAGATTGTGTCAACTAGGCTAGCGCCGCTCTCAATTAATGAGAGAAAATTGAATATGTAGACATACAAATGTGGCTTCTTCTTTCTTGAGCTATCTGGAGATCAGATTCCTTTGGGAGCATTTACCATGGAGACTGGCGAACTAGTTACCCATCATCGGACTAGACCCAGACATACAAGAGAAACAAACACATATAAAAAGACAATAGATTTATTGAACTTACATGCTTAGTTGTACAGCAACGGGTCACTTCAATGACAAATAAAAATGGTGACCGAGATTATTTGCGGTACTAATCGCTTCAAATCTGGATAGAGATTCCCATTAAAAAGGCACATTTGCCCCACTCCCAAACGCAGTTCTTTCGTCCTGCGCTCTAGGGACTGTCTGCCATTGGCTTACGTGGCCCAAGGACGCGCACCCTCGTCCAATAATACGTCTTAAATATTTTTGATGATTTAGGCGTTCACACGGTTCTTTGCCTTTTAAACTTCCTTGGAAATTTTATGCATTGCATTTTCTTGCTACAATTATCTTAGCGAAATTCGAACGACTAGCGCCGTTGTCTGACTGAAGCTAGAAATGCAATTTCTCTTTTTGCTGATTACGGACTTTTCATTTTTGCAACTAGATTTAGCTTAATTATAAGAAATCGGAATTATCTTTAGAAAGGAACTTTATTTTGGTATTTTAAATACATCGTGTTTTACTCCCGGTACACTATACGTAAGTGGCCTATAAAAATTTAGTATAGGCAAGAGGTCGTTCTTTACTTTATATTGAGGCGAGTCGTTCTGACTATACAGTTCGTTACCACAAACGTTTTGAAATACCACGAACTGTTTTATTTATGTATAATATTGTTAATTTTACAACTTTAATTAATGACGCCATAGTCTAAGTGGCTAGCACGATCGGCCGATAACGGAAAGGTTGGTGGTTCAGATCCAGCCAGGGTAGTTTTCTTTTAATTTGTAATTCAGCCATAAATAAAACCATATTATTACTATATCATTAACTATAATTAAGTTGAGTATCTAATCTAGTATAGGCAAGAGTTCGTTCTTTATTATAAGGATACAAAAAAAGAAAAAAGAAAAAAATATCCCGTTTGTGGAGAATAGCGTGGTTAAAGTCAATTTTCTTGATTTTCAAGCCAATATATTTCCCTTGCTGTTTAAGCCAAGGGACAGAAAGTTTCCTATACAGGGGTTTCAGACAAGGCGGTTCTAATGGTGTACTTTTTGTTTTGATCTGACTCCTTTGTTAGGAACTATGGGTTTTTATATTTCTTAACATTGGACGTGATCGTCTCTTACTAGGTTGCTAGCTACCGCTGCAACCCGGACTAGCTAAAATAATGAAGATAATATGAGTGAACCACAGGGTTCAGTTTCTTTGGACTTGAGTTTGTTTTTTAACTATAAATACAAACAGGAAAAAGCCTACGGCTTTTTCTTCTTTTAAATAGTAAGAGACGAAACTCAAACAATCAAGTAGCTAACTAAGTCCAATGTATGGAATGGTTTGTTATTTCAGTGATTTACTGACCTATACTATAGTTAAGTGGCCTATATAATTTAGTATAGGCAAGAGGTCGTTCTTTATTATAATTTTAATCGATAGGAGTAAAATTATATAACTTATCAGTTTCATATATGTATGAAACTTATAAATTCAAAATCAGCATGAAAATCCAATTCTTTTGATGTATCTATTAATATTAAAATTACGTTTTTTAGAGTTTCGGTTACTATTGAGACGAGTCGCTCTTACTATACAGTTAGTTACAACGAACTGTTTGACTATTCAGTTACTATGGACTACAGATCGTTTTTTAATGTAACAATTCCAGGAGTTTCGGTTACTACTGAGACAAGCAGCTATTATTACTATAGAGTTCATTACCATGAACTGTTTGATTGCTTAAAAATTCAAATATCTTTGTAAAGACTGCGGTATGAAAATACATCAAAAATGCAATTTTTTTGACAAAATTGATTCTACTTTAAAAAGTATTTTATTTTTAATTACAAAAGGCACTAGATGTTGCAATTGCCTTTAAAATGAGCTATTATACAGCTCTCTATGATTTTCCAGTGCCCAGCTAGCTGAGGAGGAAAAAAAAAGCGGAAAGAAAAAAAATATCCCGTTTGTGGAGAATAACGTGGTAAAAGTCAATTTTCTTGATTTTCAAGCCAATATATTTTCTTTGTTATTCAAGCCAAAGGGCGGTAAGTTTCCTTTATAGAGGATTCGGACAAGGCGGTTCTAATGGTGTACTTTTTGTTTTGATCTGACTCTTTTTTTTAGGAGTTGGGGGGTTTTATATTTCTTAACATTGGAGGTGATCGTCTCTTACTAGGTTGCTAGCTACCGCTGCAACCCGGATGAAAACAATGCAGTATGAAAATACATCAAAAATGCAGTTGTCATCGTTCTTTACTGTAAAATTGAATTAAAAGCACTATCTTTTCAATTTAAAATTTAAAAAAGAAACTTGTTTATTTACATTCTAGCTAAAATAATGAAGATAATATGAATGAACCACAGTGTTCAGTTTCTTTGGACTTGAGTTCGTTTTTTAGCTATAAATACAAACAGGAAAAAGCCTATGGCTTTTTCTTCTTTTAAATAGTAAGAGACGAAACTCAAACAATCAAGTAGCTAACTAAGTCCAATATATGGAATGGTTTGTTATTTCAGTGATCTTCTTTTAATGTAAAAAGAACCACAGGGTTCAGTTTCTTTGGGCTTGAGTTCGTTTTTTAACTGTAAATACAAACAGGAAAAAGCCTACGGCATTTTATTCCTTTAAATAGTAAGAGACAAAACTCAAACAATCAAGTAGCTAAATCCAATGTATGGAATGGTTTGCTATTTCAGTGATCGTCTTTTAATGTAAATTATTGTAAAATAGCTGCCACTTTTCTTGATTTTCAAGCCAATATATTTCCCTTGCTGTTCAAGCCAAGGGACTGAAAGTTTCCTATACAGAGGTTTCCGACAAGGCGGTTCTAATGGTGTACTTTTTGTTTTGATCTGACTCCTTTTTTAGGAACTATGGGTTTTTATATTTCTTAACATTGGACGTGATCGTCTCTTACTAGGTTGCTAGCTACCGCTGCAACCCGGATTACAAACAGGAAAAAGCCTACGGCTTTTTCTTCTTTGGAATAGTAAGAGACGAACCTCAAAGAATCAGGCAGCTAACTAAGTCCAATATAAGCAATTGTTTGTTCTTCTAATGATCATCTTTTAATTTGGCGTTTCTTACTAGGTTGCTAGATACCACTTACACCCGGATTATGTTATAGGTTGCTAGCTACCGCTGCAACCTAGATATTCTTATTTCTGCTACTATGGGCTAAGGTTCGTTCTTTCATGTAAAACTAGCAAAAAATTTTTTAAGCCTGATGAAGATTTAACTAATGTGTCAAAAGTAAGGTTGCAAGTCGACGATTTTGTTTTGGCCTTATTATAATTGGTATGGTGAAATAATAATATGCATATGGCTCTTAAATCATACTTCTTTATGGTTCCAAATGGTCTAGTGGCTAGGATAGTTAACTTTCACTTAACAGGCTCGGGTTCGATTCCAGGTGTGGGAAAATTTTTAACTCTATAATCTTCAAACATTTGAACCTTTTATAATCTATAATGATGTATAATGTAAATACTGTAATCTTAACTATAGTGAAGTTGCGTATGCAAGTTAGTATAGGGAAGAGTTCGATCTTTATTATATATAACATTGGACGTGATCGTCTCTTACTAGGTTGCTAGCTACCGCTGCAACCCGGATTGGAGGTGATCGTCTCTTACTAGGTTGCTAGCTACCGCTGCAACCCGGATAATTGACAAACACCATTGATAATGAGCTATATCGGTCCTTTGTGTAAATTAAAAAAGATTTTTAACCCCATTAATTTTATTTAAAATGAGCCATTGAAAAACTCTCTACGATGTTTCAGTGCCATTCTATCTGTTGAATTACTAACCTATACTATAATTAAGTGGCGTATAAAATTTAGTATAGGCAAGAGGTCGTTCTTTATTATAAAATCTTGTTTCTGTTACTATGGGCTAAGGTTCGTTCTTTACTGTAAAATTGTTAGGAACTATGGGTTTTTATATTTCTTAACATTGGACGTGATCGTCTCTTACTAGGTTGCTAGCTACCGCTGCAACCCGGATTACTTCTCGATACGCCTGGTCGGTTGAATACCTTTGCTTTTTTTCTTTTCAAGATACTATCTCTGTTGTTTGTGTAGTACTGTTTTTTCAACTTGCGTATAGCTTGCTTTGATCTAACCATTATCTAATCAAGAATGAGAGAATTTACATCTTTGTCGTTCTTAAGTAGTAATTATGACTTCATGGCGTAATGATTTTATTGACGTCATGGCGCAATGATATAACTTCATGACGTCATCAGAAACAACAATACATTTTCGTGTTTTTCTATTCACGTCATAGCTCTAATATAAAACTATGATGAAATTCCGTATTTATCTAGTAGGGTTTCAGACAAGGTAGTTCTAATGATATTCTTTTGTTTTGATCTGACTCTATTTTTAGGAGTTTTGTTATATTTCTTAGCATAGGACTGATCGTCTCTTACTAGGTTGCTAGCTACTGCTGCAACCCAAATTCACATATATATTTATTTATGAGAGGCAGCCTGGCCGAGTGGTCCAAGGCACTGGTGATAGCCACCAGTCTCTTCGGAGGCGTGGGTTCAAATCTTACCGCTGGTATGCGATTATGTTTGAAAGACTGCAGTGTGAAAAGACATCGAAAATGCAGTTTTTGGTGGAAAAATTTATTCTCTTTTAGAAATAATTTATTTTAGTTACTATAGATTTTTAACCCAATTATTTTCCTTTAAAATGAGCTATTGAACAACTATCTACGATGTTCCAGTGCCAAGCTATCTCTGGAAACAAAGAAAAGAGAAAAAAATATCCCGTTTAGGCAGAATGTTGTAGTAGCTGCCACTTTTCTTGATTTTTTGGTTCTGATTTTTTAACTTGCGTGTAGCTTGCTTTGATCTAACCATTATGTATTCATGAATGAGACCATTTACAGTTTTGACGTTTCTTATATAGTAATTATGACGTCACTGCATCAAAAATACAGTTTTTATTGGAAAAATTTATTCTCTTTTAGAAATAATTTATTTTAGTTACTATAGATTTTTAACCCAATTAATTTCCTTTAGGATGAGCTATTGAACAACCCTCTACGATGTTCCAGTGCCAAGCTATCTCTGGATACAAAGAAAAGAGAAAAAATATCCCGTTTGGGGAGAATAACGTGGTTAAAGTCAATTTTCTTGATTTTCAAGCCAATATATTTCCCTTGCTGTTCAAGCCAAGGGACAGAAAGTTTCCTATAAAGGGGTTTCGGACAAGGCGGTTCTAATGGTGTACTTTTTGTTTTGATCTGACTAATTTTTTAGGAGCTATGGGTTTTTATATTTCTTAACATTGGACGTGATCGTCTCTTACTAGGTTGCTAGCTACCGCTGCAACCCGGATGTCTTTCTCTGTTTGTATGTCTGAAGTGTTTGTCTTTGTTGGTTTGTATGTCTGAAGTGTTTGTCTTTGTTTTTTTGCCAGTCTAAAGTGTTTGTCTTTCTCTGTTTGTATGTCTGAAGTGTCTGTCTTTGTTGGTTTGTATGTCTAAAGTGCCTGTCTATCTCTGTTTGTATGTGTGAATAGTTTGTCTTTGTTGGTTTGTATGTCTGAAGTGTCTGTCTTTGTTGGTTTGTATGTCTAAAGTGTCTTTCATTGTTGGTTTGTAAATCTAAAGTGATTGTCTTTCTCTGTTTGTATGTCTGAAGTGTTTGTCTTTGTTGGTTTGTATGTCTGAAGTGTCTGTCTTTCTCTGTTTGTATGTCTAAAGTGTTTGTCTTTGTTGGTCTGTATGTCAGAAGTGTTTGTCTTTGTTGGTTTGTATGTCTAAAGTGCCTGTCTTTCTCTGTTTGTATGTCTGAAGTGTTTGTCTTTGTTGGTTTGTATGTCTGAAGTGTCTGTCTTTGTTTCTTTGTATGTCTAAAGTGCCTGTCTATCTCTCTTTGTGTTTGTGAATAGTTTGTCTTTGTTGGTTTGTATGTCTGAAGTGTCTGTCTTTGTTGGTTTGTATGTCTGAAGTGTCTGTCATTGTTGGTTTGTAAATCTAAAGTGATTGTCTTTCTCTCTTTGTATGTCTGAAGTGTTTGTCTTTGTTGGTTTGTATGTCTGAAGTGTCTGTCTTTCTCTGTTTGTATGTCTAAAGTGTTTGTCTTTGTTGGTTTATATGTCTGAAGTGTCTGTCTTTGCTGGTCTGTATGTCTAAAGCGCCTCTCTTTCTCTTTTTGTATGTCTAAAGTGTTTGTCTTTGTTGGTTTGTATGTCTGAAGTGTCTGTCTTTGTTGGTTTGTATGTCTAATGTCTACAGTGCTTGTCTTTCTCTGTTTGTATGTCTAAAGTGTTTGTCTTTCTCTGTTTGTATGACTGAAGTGTTTGTCTTTGTTTGTTTGTACGTCTGAAGTGTCTGTCTTTGTTGGTTTGCATGTCTAAAATGCCTGTCTTTCTCTGTTTGTATGTCTGAAGTGTTTGACTTTGTTGGTTTGTATGTCTGAAGTGTCTATCCTTAGTGGTTTGTATGTCTAATGTGCCTGTCTTTCTCTGTGTGTAAGTCTGAAGTGTTTGTGTTTGTTGGTTTGTGTGTCCGAAGTGTCTGTCTTTGTTGGTTTGTATATCTAAAGTGCTTGTCTTTCTCTGTTTGTATGTCTGAAGTGTTTGTCTTTGGTGGTATGTATATCTGAAGTGTCTGTCTTTGTCGGTTTGTATGTCTAAAGTGCCTGTCTTTCTCTGTTTGTATGTTTGAAGTGTTTGTCTTTATTGGTTTGTATGTCTAAAGTGCTTGTCTTTCTTTGTTTGTATATCTGAAGTGTTTGTCTTTGTTGGTTTGTATGTCTGAAGTGTTTGTCTTTGTTGGTTTGCCAGTCTAAAGTGTCACACAGAGGTTGGGATAGCTCTCACCCAGTAGGCTTGAGTTCAATTTCTGTATGGGAAATTTTTACTTATGATGATTTCTAAAGGAACATAACTAAAATGTCTTAATGTAATTAGGAGCTATGGGTTTTTATATTTCCTAACATTGGACGTGATCGTTTCTTACTAGGTTGCTAGCTACCGCTGCACAACGGATGAAAATAATTTGTTTTAATTACAAAAGGTTTTTAACCCCATTAATTTCCTTTAAAATGAACCATTGAACAACTCTCTACGATGTTCCACTGCCCTGCTATCTGTTGAATTACTAACCTATACTATAATTAAGTGGCGTATAAAATTTAGTATAGGCAAGAGGTCGTTCTTTATTATATCTCCTTGATCTTTTGTTTGGCTGTCTCAATTTTTGCATGTCTATAATCTTTATCATTGTGATAACACATCTTGCTGTTTTGTTTTGCTCTCTCAATTATTACTTCTAGATACGCCTGGTCGGTTGAATACCTTTGTTTTGCTCTCTCAATTATTACTTCTCGATACGCCTGGTCGGTTGAATACCTTTGTTTTGCTCTCTCAATTTTTACTTCTCGATGCGCCTGGTCGGTTGAATATTTTTGCTTTTCTCTTTTCAAGATAATATCTCTGTTGTTTGTGTAGTACTGTTTTTTCAACTTGCGTGCGACTTGCTTGATTGAAACCATTATGTAATTATGAATGAGAACATTTTCATCTTTGTAGTTCTTAAGTAGTAATTATGACGTCACAGCGTAATGATTTTGTTGACGTCATAGAGCAATGATATTATTTCATGACGTCTTCAGAAACAACAATATAATTTCATGTTTTTCTATTCACGTCATAGCTCTAATATAAAACTATGATGACATTCATTATTTATCTAGTAGGGTTTCAGACAAGGTAATTCTAATGATGTACTTTTGTTTTGATCTGACTCTATTTTTAGGAGTTTTGTTATATTTCTTAGCATTGGACTGATCATCTCTTACTAGGTTGCTAGCTACTGCTGCAACCCAAATTCACATATATATTTATTTATGAGAGGCAGCCTGGCCGAGTGGTCCAAGGCACTGGTGTTAGCCACCAGTCTCTTCGGAGGCGTGGGTTCAAATCTTACCGCTGGTATACGATTATGTTTGAAAGACTGGAGTGTGAAAAGACATCGAAAATGCAGTTTTTGGTGGAAAAATTTATTCTCTTTTAGAAATAATTTATTTTAGTTACAAAAGGTTTTTAACCCAATTAATTTACTTTAAAATGAGCTATTGAACAACCCTCTACGATGTTCCAGTGCCAAGCTATCTGTGGAAAAGAAAAAAAAAGAAAAAAGAAAAAAATATCCCGTTTGGGGAGAATAACGTGGTTAAAGTCAATTTTCTTGATTTTCAAGCCAATATATTTCCCTTGCTGTTCAAGCCAAGGGACAGAAAGTTTCCTATACAGGGGTTTCGGAAAAGGCGGTTCTAATGGTGTACTTTTTGTTTTGATCTGACTCCTTTGTTAGGAACTATGGGTTTTTATATTTCTTAACATTGGACGTGATCGTCTCTTACTAGGTTGCTAGCTACCGCTGCAACCCGGATGTTTTGATCTGACTCCTTTGTTAGGAACTATGGGTTTTTATATTTCTTAACATTGGACCTGATCGTCTCTTACTAGGTTGCTAGCTACCGCTGCAACCCGGATAATTACTGTAATTACTATGGGGCGTGATCGTCTCTTACTAGGTTTCTAGCTACCGCCACAACCCAAATTCCAGTAACTATGGGCTATAGTTTGTCCTTTAATGTAAATTACAACTTGGGTTTCCTTTTATGCTATATCATTACAAACAGGAAAAAGCCTACGGCTTTTTCTTCTTTGAAATAGTAAGAGACGAACCTCAAGTAACTACCCCTGGAACCACCATTTATCAGTTACTATGGATGAGAGATCGTTCTTTACTGTAAATCATATATAACATATTTTTCATAAGTTTCTGATAGTACAAAGGTAAGCATACCCACTTGTCACGTGGGTGACCGGGGTTCAAATCCCCGTCGGGGGGAATTTTTAATATATTGACTTTAAATATAACTGTACTAGCCTATACTATAGTTAATTGCCTATAAAATTTAGCATATGCAAGATGTCGTTCTTTATTATATAAAATTAAACAGGAACAAACCATATATGGAGAGAATTTCCCCCTAAATCATTCACTTTTGGGTTACACAGACCCAGAAGATATTTTCAATTAGTAACATTTTCGTTTTTTTTTTCTTCTTTATATGCCCAATTAGACAACGAAATTTATACAGGGAGAAAGTAAAACTTTTAAAAAATACGACAATATAGGCGAATTATACAAAATGCAGGATATCCAACCATCCATAATAAGAGGCGGTAAGTGAAGAGCTGCCTTTGTTAACAGAGATGATTTGTTAACAAAAATGATTTATGACGATTTCTTAAGGAACATAATTAAAATTTCTTAATGTAATAAAAATAATTTGTTTAAATTACAAAAGGTTTTTAACCCCATTAATTTCCTTTAAAATGAACCATTGAACAACTCTCTACGATGTTCCAGTGCCAAGCTGTCTGTTGAATTACTAACCTATACTATAATTAGGTGGCATATAAAATTTAGTATAGGCAAAAGGTCGTTCTTTATTATAATTATGGGTCAATATGGTCTAGTGGCTAGGATAGTTAACTTT
This sequence comes from Artemia sinica, assembly GCA_027921565.1. Lineage (NCBI taxonomy): Eukaryota > Metazoa > Arthropoda > Branchiopoda > Anostraca > Artemiidae > Artemia > Artemia sinica. The sequence goes on from CM051273.1 coordinate 12,814,941, forward strand.
CACTTAACAGGCTCGGGTTCGATTCCCGGGGTGGGAAAATTTTTAACTCTATAATCTTCGAACATTTGAACCTTTTATAATTTATAATGATGCATAATATAAATACTGTAATCTTAACTATAGTGAAGTTGCGTATGCAAGTTAGTATAGGGAAGAGTTCGATCTTTATTATAATCTTTGAAAAGACTGCAGTATGAAATACATCAAAAATGCAATTTTTTTGAAAAAATTGATTCTACTTTAAAAAGTATTTTATTTTTAAATACAAAAGGCACTAGATGTAGCAATTTCCTTTAAAATGAGCTATTATACAGCTCCCTATGATTTTCCAGTGCCCAGCTAGCTGAGGAGAAAGAAAAAGCGGAAAGAAAAAAATATCCCGTTTGTGGAGAATAACGTGGTAAAAGTCAATTTTCTTGATTTTCAAGCCAATATATTTTCTGTGTTATTCAAGCCAAAGGGCGGTAAGTTTCCTTTATAGAGGATTCGGACAAGGCGGTTCTAATGGTGTACTTTTTGTTTTGATCTGACTCTTTTTTTAGGAGTTGGGGGGTTTTATATTTCTTGACATTGGAGGTGATCGTCTCTTACTAGGTTGCTAGCTACCGCTGCAACCCGGATTTTTATATTTCTTAACATTGGACGTGATCGTCTCTTACTAGGTTGCTAGCTATCGCTGCAACCCGGATCAAGTCATTTATTCGGGCTTTTGCAAGCAATTCAGCACACAGTGCAGTACTATAACTACTCTAAGACACCCCTCTGCCATCACCATATCCCTCTAACCACAGACGCTTTCTTAAAGTGGCATTTTTTCGTTATGATGATAACTTATCTGTTAGAAGTAACAAACTTTCTGTTAAAATTACACAATTTTCCTTAGAAGTAACATTTTTTTTCGCTATGATAACAAGTTTTCTGTCAGAAGTAGCAAGTTTTCCTTACCACTAACAAATTGTCTCTTCGATGTAACAATATTCTTCCTTAACACTAACATACTTTTACTTAACACTCCCAAATTTCTCATAGAAATAATATTTATCGTCAGTGATAACACGTTTTCTGTTCGAACTAGCAAGTTTTCTGTCAAAGATACCAAATTTTTCTTAGAAGTAGCATTTTTTTTATTGTGATTATTTTTAATTACAAGAGGTTTTTAACCCCATTAATTTTCTTTAAAAAGAGCCATTGAACAATTCTCTACGATGTTCCAGTGCCAAGCTATCTGTTGAATTACTAACCTATACTATAATTAAATGGCGTATAAAATTTAGTATAGGCAAGAGGTCGTTCTTTATTATAAAAATCTTACCGCTGGTATGCGATTATGTTTGAAAGACTGCAGTGTGAAAAGACATCGAAAATGCAGTTTTTGGTGGAAAAATTTATTCTCTTTTAGAAATAATTTATTTTAGTTACTAGATATTTTTAACTCAATTAATTTCCTTTAAAATGAGCTATTGAACAACTATCTACGATGTTCCAGTGCCAAGCTATCTCTGGATACAAAAGAAAGAAAAGAGAAAAAAATATCCTGTTTGGGGAGAATAACGTGGTTAAAGTCAATTTTCTTGATTTTCAAGCCAATATATTTCCCTTGCTGTTCAAGCCAAGGGACAGAAAGTTTCCTATACAGGGGTTTCGGACAAGGCGGTTCTAATGGTGTACTTTTTGTTTTGATCTGACTCCTTTGTTAGGAACTATGGGTTTTTATATTTCTTAACGTTGGACGTGATCGTCTCTTACTAGGTTGCTAGCTACCGCTGCAACCCGGATCCCCCTTTTTTCGAAAATAAGGCAAATTTTCTCAGGCTTGTAACTTTTGAAGGGCAAAACTAAACTTGACAAAACTTATAAATTTAAAATCACCAAAAAAATCCGATTCTTTTGACGTATGTATTGGTATCAAAATTCCATTTCGTAGAGTTTCGGTTACTATTGAGAAGAGTCACTCTTACTATACAGTTTGTTACCACGAATTGTTTGATTGCTTCAAAAATCAACTATCTTTGAAAAGGCTCAGTATGAAAAAACATCAAAAATGTAGTTTCTTAGAAAAAATTGATTCTATTTTAATTTTTTTATTATTATTAAAAAACACAATAGAACTTTTAATTTCCGTTCGAATGAACCATCTCGCGACATTCTAGGATCACTGGGTCCCTACGATCACCCCTGGAAATAAAAGAAAATAGACAAACACGCATCCGTGATCTTTCTTCTGGCAAAAAATACCAAATTCCACATTTTTGCAGATAGGACCTTGATACCTTAACAGTAAGGTTCTCTCATACGCTGAACCTGATGGTGTGATTTTCATTACGATTCTATGACTCTTAGGGGGGGTTTCCCCCCTAAACTTATACATTTAAAATCAGCATAAAATTTCAATTCTTTTGATGTATCTATTGGTATCAAAATTCCGTTTTTTAGAGTTTTGGTTAGCATTGAGACGAGTCGCTTTTTCAATACAGTTCGTAACGAGCTGTATAGTAAGAACCGTTTGATTCTAAACTGAAAACTGAAATAACAAAATTGATTTTTTTTTGGAAATACAGAACAAACTCTATAGAGATATATACTATATGGGTTAAGCAAAAAACATTGGCTTCAGGAGACAAAAAACAAAATTAATTTTAAAATTTTTAGGTATTTTTCTGGCTTGAATTAAAAAATTAGTATTATTTGTTAGACACCATAAATATTTTTACAGTTTACATAATACCTTTAGCGAATCTGAACTGAAAAATGAAACAAAAAAAATTATTTTGTTCTTTGGTAATACACGACAACACTAAAGAGATACGTACTTTATGGGTTAAGCCAAAAAAACTTTGATTCTAGGAGACAAAAAACAAAACTAATTTTAAAATTTTCAGGTATTTTTCTAGTTTGAATTAAAAAATTAGTATTATTGGTTTGACAGCATAAATATTTTTGCAGTTTACATAATAGTCTTAGCATCTATGAACTAAAAACTGAAATAAAAAAATCTCATTCTTTTTTCTTTGGAAATATAGGACTATAATATAAAGATTCGTACACTATGGATTAAGCCAAAGTTTGGTTCCAGGATCGTCTTTTAATGAAACAACCTGGCCGAGTGGTCCAAGGCACTGGTGTTACCCACCAGTCTCTTCGGAGGCGTGGGTTCAAATCTTACCGCTGGTATACGATTATGTTTGAAAGACTGCAGCGTGAAAAGACATCAAAAATGCAGTTTTTGGTGGAAAAATTTATTCTCTTTTAGAAATAATTTATTTTAGTTACAAAAGGTTTTTAACTCAATTAATTTCCTTTCAAATGAGCTATTGAACAACCCTCTACGATGTTCCAGTGCCAAGCTATCTCTGGAAACAAAGAAAAGAGAAAAAAATATCCCGTTTGTGGAGAATAACAAGGTAAAAGTCAATTTGCTTGATTTTCAAGCCAATATATTTTCTTTGTTATTCAAGCCAAAGGGCGGTAAGTTTTCTTTATAGAGGTTTCGGACAAGGCGGTTCTAATGGTGTACTTTTTGTTTTGATCTGACTCCTTTGTTAGGAACTCTGGGTGTTTATATTTCTTAACATTGGACGTGATCGTCTCTTACTAGGTTGCTAGCTACCGTTGCAACCCGGATTTACTAACCTATACTATAGTTAAGTGGCCTATATAATTTAGTATAGGCAAGAGGTCGTTCTTTATTATAACGAACCTCAAACAATCAAGTAGCTAACTAAGTAAAATGTATGCAATTGTTGGTTATTTCAATGATCGTTAGTAAAATTTAGTATAGGCAAGAGGTCGTTCTTTATTATAAATATAATTAAGTGGTGTATAAAATTTAGTATAGGCAAGAGGTCGTTCTTTATTATACATATATATTTATTTATGAGAGGCAGCCTGGCCGAGTGGTCCAAGACACTGGTGTTAGCCACCAGTCTCTTCGGAGTCGTGGGTTCAAATCTTACCGCTGGTATACGATTATGTTTGAAAGACTGCAGTGTGAAAAGACATCAAAAATGCAGTTTTTGGTGGAAAAATTTATTCTCTTTTAGAAATAATTTATTTTAGTTACTATAGATTTTTAACCCAATTAATTTCCTTTAAAATGAGCTATTGAACAACCCTCTACGATGTTCCAGTGCCAAGCTATCTGTGGAAAAGAAAAAAAAAGAAAAGAGAAAAAAATATCCCGTTTGGGGAGAATAACGTGGTTAAAGTCAATTTTCTTGATTTTCAAGCCAATATAATTCCCTTGCTGTTCAAGCCAAGAGACAGAAAGTTTCCTATACAGGGTTTTGGACAAGGCGGTTCTAATGGTGTACTTTTTGTTTTGATCTGACTCCTTTGTTAGGAACTATGGGTTTTTATATTTCTTAACATTGGACGTGATCGTCTCTTACTAGGTTGCTAGCTACCGCTGCAACCCGGATTATGTTTGAAAGACTGCAGTGTGAAAAGACATCAAAAATGCAGTTTTTGGTGGAAAAATTTATTCTCTTTTAGAAATAATTTATTTTAGTTACCATAGATTTTTAACCCAATTAATTTCCTTTAAAATGAGCTATTGAACAACCCTCTACGATGTTCCAGTGCCAAGCTATCTGTGGAAAAGAAAAAAAAGAAAAGAAAAAAAAATATCCCGTTTGGGGAGAATAACGTGGTTAAAGTCAATTTTCTTGATTTTCAAGCCAATATATTTCCCTTGCTGTTCAAGCCAAGGGACAGAAAGTTTCCTATACAGGGGTTTCGGACAAGGCGGTTCTAATGGTGTACTTTTTGTTTTGATCTGACTCCTTTGTTAGGAACTATGGGTTTTTATATTTCTTAACATTGGACGTGATCGTCTCTTACTAGGTTGCTAGCTACCGCTGCAACCCGGATTGCTAGCTACCGCTGCAACCCGGATTCTTAAGGAACATAATTAAAATTTCTTAATGTAATAAAAATAATTTGTTTTAATTACAAAAGGTTTTTAACCCCATTAATTTCCTTTAAAATGAGCCATTGAACAACTCTCTACGATGTTCCAGTGCCATGCTATCTGTTGAATTACTAACCTATACTATAATTAAGTGGCGTATAAAATTTAGTATAGGCAAGAGGTCGTTCTTTATTATATACTATAAAAAAAGAAAAAAATATCCCGTTTGGGGAGAATAACGTGGTTAAAGTCAATTTTCTTGATTTTCAAGCCAATATATTTCCCTTGCTGTTCAAGCCAAGGGACAGAAAGTTTCCTATACAGGGGTTTCGGACAAGGCGGTTCTAATGGTGTACTTTTTGTTTTGATCTGACTCCTTTGTTAGGAACTATGGGTTTTTATATTTCTTAACATTGGACGTGATCGTCTCTTACTAGGTTGCTAGCTACCGCTGCAACCCGGATACATTACTATATCATTAACTATAATTAAGTTGAGTATCTAATCTAGTATAGGCAAGAGTTCATTTTTTATTATAAATAGTTACTATGTGCCGTGGTTTGTTCTTTACTAGGTTTCAGCTATATCCGATGAAATTTATGCTATAAGAGATCATAAAACAATTAATTAGCTTTTTATATATATCTCATATGGTCTAGTGGTTTGGGATAGTTGGCTTTCAATTAATTGGCTTGGGTTCGAATCGCTGTGTGGGAATTATTTTTAAAACAAAATTAGATGAAATTAATTAGCTAATTTGACAACCAGGATGACGTCAGTTACAACTTGGAATTCGTTTTATGCTATATCATTACAAACAGGAAAAAGCCTACGGCTTTTTCTTCTTTGAAAAAGTAAGAGACAAACCACAAGTAACTACCCCTGGAACCACCATATATCAGTTACTATGGATGAGAGATCGTTCTTTACTGTAAATTTGTTTTGCTCTCTCAATTTTTACTTCTCGATACGCCTGGTCGGTTGAATACCTTTGCTTTTCTCTTTTCAAGATACTATCTCTGTTGTTTGTGTAGTACTGTTTTTTTAACTTGCGTGCAGCTTGCTTGATTGAAACCATTATGTAATTATGAATGAGAACATTTACAGTTCTGACGCTTCTTATATAGTAATTATGACGTCACGGCGTAATGATTTTATTGACGTCATAGCGCAATGATATTATTTCATGACGTCTTCAGAAACCACAACATAATATCGTGTTTTTCTATTCACGTCATAGCTCTAATATAAAACTATGACGACATTCATTATTTATCTAGTACGGTTTCAGACAAGGTAGTTCTAATGATGTAATTTTGTTTTGATCTGACTCTATTTTTAGGAGTTTTGTTATATTTCTTAGCATTGGACTGATCGTCTCTTACTAGGTTGCTAGCTACTGCTGCAACCCAGATTCACATATATATTATTTATGAGAGGCAGCGTGGCCGAGTGGTCCAAGGCACTGGTGTTAGCCACCAGTCTCTTCGGAGGCGTGGGTTCAAATCTTACTGCTGGTATAATGTTTGAAATACTGCAGTGTGAAAAGACATCGAAAATGCAGTTTTTGGTGGAAAAATTTATTCTCTTTTAGAAATAATTTATTTTAGTTACAAAAGGCTTTTTAACCCAATTAATTTCCTTTAAAATGAGCTATTGAACAACTCTCTAAGATGTTCCAGTGCCAAGATATCTCTGGAAAAGAAAGAAAAGAGAAAAAAATATCCCGTTTGTGGAGAATAACGTGGTAAAAGTCAATTTGCTTGATTTTCAAGCCAATATATTTTCTTTGTTATTCAAGCCAAAGGGCGGTAAGTTTCCTTTATAGAGGTTTCGGACAAGGCAGTTCTAATGGTGTTCTTTTTGTTTTGATCTGACTCCTCTGTTAGGAACTATAGGTTTTTATATTTCTTAACATTGGACGTGATCGTCTCTTACTAGGTTGTTAGCTACCGCTGCAACCCGGATGAAAACAATGCAGTATGAAAATACATCAAAAATGCAGTTGTCATCGTTCTTTACTGTAAATACCCATAAAACCCCGTGTCAAGTGTCAAAAACCTATCAAAAATCAAATCAAAATTTCAAATTTTCAGGTATTTTTCTATTTTTATTTAAAAAATTAAAATTATTGCTCAGACACCATAAATATTTTTGTAGTTTGAGTAATTTCCATGATACTGATGGAAATTACAGAATCCCTATTTATGTTTCAGTTAACATGGGCTAGGTGTCGTTCTATATTGTAAAAAAATTCTTTTGATGTATTTATTGATATTAAAATTTTGTTTTTTAGAGTTTTGGTTACTATTGGGACGGGGTACTCTTATTATCCAGTTCGTTACCAAAAACTGTTTGTTGGTTGCAGCCACTTTTCTTGATTTTCAAACCAATATAACCCAAAACAATCAAGCAGCTACCTAAGTTCAATGTTTGCAATGGTTTGTTTTTCGAATAATCGTCTTTTAATGTAATTTTCTTGATTTTCAAGCCAATATATTTCCCTTGCTGTTCAAGCCAAATGACAGAAAGTTTCCTATACGGGTGTTTCGGACAAGGCGGTTCTAATTGTGTACTTTTTGTTTTGATCTGACTCTTTTTTTAGGAGCTATGCGTTTTTATATTTCTTAACATTGGACGTGATCGTCTCTTACTAGGTTGCTAGTTACCGCTGCAGCCCGGATTAAAAAATTATTATCATATCTTATATGTAACTTTTATTTTATAAGTGTTCGATAGTCTAATGGTAAGCATGCCCACTTGTTACCTGGGAGAATGGGGTTCGATTCCCCGTCAGGGAGAACTTTTAAGATGTTGAATTAAAAGCACTATCTTTTAAATTTAAAATTTAAAAAAGAAACTTGTTTATTTACATTCTAGCTAAAATAATGTAGATAATATGAATGAACCACAGGGTTCAGTTTCTTTGGACTTGAGTTCGTTTTTTAACTATAAATACAAACAGGAAAAAGAATACGGCTTTTTCTTCTTTTAAATAGTAAGAGACGAAACTCAAACAATCAAGCAGCTAACTAAGTCGATGTATGGAATGGTTTGTTATTTCAGTGATCGTCTTTTAATGTAAATTTACTAACCTATACTATAGTTAAGTGGCCTATATAATTTAGTATAGGCAAGAGGTCGTTCTTTATTATAACTAGATCAATTTCCGTACGGGAAATTTTTACTTATGATGATTTCTTAAGGAACATAATTAAAATTTCTTAATGTAATAAAAATAATTTGTTTTAATTACAAAAGGTTTTTAACCCAATTAATTTCCTTTAAAATGAGCCATTGAACAACTCTCTACGATGTTCCAGTGCCATGCTATCTGTTGAATTACTAACCTATACTATAATTAAGTGGCGTATAAAATTTAGTATAGGCAAGAGGTCGTTCTTTATTATAAATTTATGACTTTTGATGGGTGTTTTCCCCTTTCTTCTAAAATTGGGCAAGTTTTCACAGGTGTTCTAAAATCGTGGCCAACATTACATCAAAACCTTTCTTATTTGAAAGGGATCTTAGACTCTTCAATTTGTATTTTGTCTTTATCTGCTCGCAACTGTCACAATGCATTGTTGGGTATACATCCTTGATGTTAGCTACCTTATCAAGGCTCTCACCAAATAATTTTATTATTGTATTTTCATCCACAGAAACTCTAATATTGCTATCACCGTAGATGACGTCTTGACTATTACGACAGAGTCTACTTGACACTTCTTCTAAATAATGACTTAATTCCTTGTACGAGCCCTCGACTTTTAGTAGATTAATATGTTGCATATTCTTAGATTTTGATACTGCCTTATATACGCTATTAATGAAACAGGTCAAGACAGGAAAATGTGGAGCTAGTGCCCTTAGATAACGTAAATAGCTCTGACATCCCTCATTTGGGCTACAGTATAACGAATACCCATGCTTTCTTGTGTCCCTGTAATTGATTTCACAATAATCCAATTCGCCAAGGTAGAAATTAACCACTTTGTCAGTTGAAAATTTTAATGCTATATTATTTTCAAGGATATCAAAAAGAATTTGACATAATTCAATATCCGTCGGATAGGGCTTGCAGATATCAGGGTGACATTGCCAAGTAACCTGCTGCCCAATTTTTGGTTTTGAATGTTTACTCAGATTGTTATAGGTGACTCCAGCCATCATAATTTCCTTGTCAGATCTAGTTTCAGAGCATTTTTCAATAGTTGTCTCGTACTTTCCAGGACAGTTTGTTCTACTACACAGAAAATTTTTTGCCAAATATTCAGTAGAACTAAAAGAACTGTTTAAAACATAGTTAGAAATACTTTTTTCTTGAGTCGGTGTTCTAGGAATTTGTTCTAAATCATTAGTCGTACAAACACATATACTAATAACCCTAACAGGCTCGTTTTCGCCATAATTGAAAAATATTGCTTTTCCTTCGCTGTTGATAGGTATGCTTGTATATATATTTTTATTGCTGCTACATAAACTGCAATTGCTCCTTCCAAAATTAATATACGAATTTTCTAAGAAGTACGCCTCCGTATATTCACTGTGTTGTCGAACATTTTCCATTGCATCTATAAACTGTTCCGCAGTTGCCAATCCATACCTTGGAAGCTTTTCATTAAACTGACAACATTTCTTTTTGATATTACTATGAAGCTTTGCCAAAGCATTTCTAGCCGACTCTTCAACAGCATCCGCTCTTTCAAAGAGAATTTTAATCTGTAATTTTGAATACTTTTCGTGATCCTGGTAAAACATGCGTAAAATGTTTCTCAATTTACGAAGATCAGCCTGCATTTTTGCCATCTTCTTGTATTTCTGAATGTAATTTTTCCCTTTGTCCTTATGCGTTCTTCGGTACAACCTCGCAGAGAATTTAATTTTTTCATTATAGATTGTGTCACCCCAGTAACGCTCCTTGATCTTTTGTTTGGCTGTCTCAATTTTTACTTCTCGATACACCTGGACGGTTGAATACCTTTGCTTTTGGTTTTTCTTATATTTGATGCGGTAATCTTCATCATTGTAATAACTCTCCTTGAACTTTTGTTTGGCTTTCTCAATTTTTGCATGTCTATAATCTTCATCATTGAGATAACACATCTTGCTGTTTTGTTTTGCTCTCTCAATTATTACTTCTCGATACGCCTGGTCGGTTGAATACCTTTGCTTTTTTCTTTTCAAGATACTATCTCTGTTGTTTGTGTAGTACTGTTTTTTCAACTTGCGTATAGCTTGCTTCGATCTAACCATTATCTAATCAAGAATGAGAGAATTTACATCTTTGTCGTTCTTAAGTAGTAATAAAACCCGGAAAATACCCCTGGAACCACCGTATATCAGTTACTATGGGCGAGAGATCGTTCTTTACTGTAACTTAAAGAACATAATTAAAATTTCTTAATGTAATAAAAATAATTTGTTTTAATTACAAAATGTTTTTAACCCAATTAATTTCCTTTAAAATGAGCCATTGAACAACTCTCTACGATGTTCCAGTGCCATGCTATCTGTTGAATTACTAACCTATACTATAATTAAGTGGCGTATAAAATTTAGTATAGGCAAGAGGTCGTTCTTTATTATAATTCTAATGATGGTCTTTTAATGTAAAATAGATTATTTCAGTTAGCATGGTCATGTCGTTCTCTACTGTAATTAGTATAGGCAAGAGGTCGTTCTTTATTGTAATATTCGTCCTTTATTTAACTAAACCTGGAACCATCATATATCAGTTAGTATGGGAGAGAGATCGTTCTTTACTGTAAACAGGAAAAAGCCTACGGCTTTTTCTTCTTTTAAATAGTAAGAGACGAAACTCAAACAATCAAGTAGCTAACTAAGTCCAATGTATGGAATGGTTTGTTATTTCAGTGATCGTCTTTTAATGTAAATTATTAGTACACAATAGGTTTTAGATATTACGTCATGTCACTTATTACGTCATATATGGTTATTAGTAGATAATCGGTAAAATATTCGTTCTTTATTATAATTATGACGTCACTGCATCAAAAATACAGTTTTTATTGGAAAAATTTATTCTCTTTTAGAAATAATTTATTTTACTTACAAAAGGTTTTCAACCCAATTAATTTCCTTTAAAATGAGCTATTGAACAACCCTCTACGATGTTCCAGTGCCAAGCTATCTCTGGAAAAAAAAGAAAAAAAAAAGAAAAAAATATCCCGTTTGGGGAGAATAACGTGGTAAAAGTCTATTTTCTTGATTTTCAAGCCAATATATTTTCTTTGTTATTCAAGCCAAAGGGCGGTAAGTTTCCTTTATAGAGGATTCGGACAAGGCGGTTCTAATGGTGTACTTTTTGTTTTGATCTGACTCCTTTTTTAGGAACTATGGGTTTTTATATTTCTTAACATTGGACGTGATCGTCTCTTACTAGGTTGCTAGCTACCGCTGCAACCCGGATATAACTAGATCAATTTCCGTACGGGAAATTTTTACTTATGATGATTTCTTAAGGAACATAATTAAAATTTCTTAATGTAATAAAAATAATTTGTTTTAATTACAAAAGGTTTTTAACCCAATTAATTTCCTTTAAAATGAGCCATTGAACAACTCTCTACGATGTTCAAGTGCCATGCTATCTGTTGAATTACTAACCTATACTATAATTAAGTGGCGTATAAAATTTAGTATAGGCAAGAGGTCGTTCTTTATTATAAAAAAAAGAAAAAAAAAGAAAAAAAAAGAAAAAAATATCCCGTTTAGGCAGAATGTTGTAGTAGCTGCCACTTTTCTTGATTTTCAAGCCAATATATTTCCCTTGCTGTTCAAGCCAAGGGACAGAAATTTTACTATACAGGGGTTTCGGACAAGGCGGTTCTAATGGTGTACTTTTTGTTTTGATCTGACTCTTTTTTTAAGAACTATGGGTTTTTATATTTCTTAACATTGGACGTGATCGTCTCTTACTAGGTTGCTAGCTACCGCTGCAACCCGGATCTTACTAGGTTGCTAGCTACCGCTGCAACCCGGATCTTTACCACGAACTATTTGATTACAATGGACTAGAGATGGTTCTTTACTGTAAAACCTATATAGATTAAGTGGTATAACAACAAGGATGACGTTAGTTACAACTTGGGTTTCGTTTTATGCTATATCATTACAAACAGGAAAAAGCCTACGGCTTTTTCTTCTTTGAAATAGTAAGAGACGTACTAAGTCCAAAAGAAGAGTAAGTAAGTCCAATTTATGCAGTGGTATGTTATTCCAATGATCGTCTTTTAATGTAATATGGACTAAGGCTCGTTCTTTCATGTAAAACTAGCAAAACATTTTTTAAGCCTGATGAAGATTTAACTAATGTGTCAAAAGTAAGGTTGCAAGTCGACGATTTTGTTTTGGCCTTATTATAATTGGTATGGTGAAATAATAATATGCATATGGCTCTTAAATCATACTTCTTTATGGTTCAATATGGTCTAGTGGCTAGGATAGTTAACTTTCACTTAACAGGCTCGGGTTCGATTCCCGGGGTGGGAAAATTTTTAACTCTATAATCTTCGAACATTTGAACCTTTTATAATTTATAATGATGCATAATATAAATACTGTAATCTTAACTATAGTGAAGTTGCGTATGCAAGTTAGCATAGGGAAGAGTTCGATCTTTATTATAACTCTTTTAGAAATAATTTATTTTAGTTACTAAAGGTTTTTAACCCAATTAATTTCCTTTAAAATGAGCTATTGAACAACTATCTACGATGTTCCAGTGCCAAGCTATCTGTGGAAAAGAAAAAGAAAAAAAAAAGAAAAAAATATCCCGTTTGGGGAGAATAACGTGGTTAAAGTCAATTTTCTTGATTTTCAAGCCAATATATTTCCCTTGCTGTTCAAGCCAAGGGACAGAAAGTTTCCTATACAGGGGTTTCGGACAAGGCGGTTCTAATGGTGTACTTTTTGTTTTGATCTGATTTCTTTGTTAGGAACTATGGGTTTTTATATTTCTTAACATTGGACGTGATCGTCTCTTACTAGGTTGCTAGCTACCACTGCAACCCGGATATGATGACGTTCATTATTTATCTAGTAGGGTTTCAGACAAGGTATTTCTAATGATGTACTTTTGTTTTGATCTGACTCTATTTTTAGGAGTTTTGGGTTTTTATATTTCTTAGCATTGGACTGATCGTCTATTACTAGGTTGCTAGCTACTGCTGCAACCCAAATTCACATATATATTTATTTATGAGAGGCAGCCTGGCCGAGTGGTCCAAGGCACTGGTGTTAGCCACCAGTCTCTTCAGAGGCGTGGGTTCAATTCTTACCGCTGGTATACGATTATGTTTGAAAGACTGCAGTGTGAAAAGACATCAAAAATGCAGTTTTTGGTGGAAAAATTTATTCTCTTTTAGAAATAATTTATTTTAGTTACTATAGATTTTTAACCCAATTAATTTCCTTTAAAATGCGCTATTGAACAACCCTTTACGATGTTCCAGTGCCAAGCTATCTGTGGAAAAGAAAAAAGAAAAAAAAAGAAAAAAAAAAAGAAAAAAATATCCCGTTTAGGCAGAATGTTGTAGTAGCTGCCACTTTTCTTGATTTTCAAGCCAATATATTTCCCTTGCTGTTCAAGCCAAGGGACAGAAATTTTACTATACAGGGGTTTCGGACAAGGCGGTTCTAATGGTGTACTTTTTGTTTTGATCTGACTTTTTTTTAGGAGTTGGGGGGTTTTATATTTCTTAACATTGGAGGTGATCGTCTCTTACTAGGTTGCTAGCTACCGCTGCAACCTGGAAAGTAAGAGACGAACCTTAAACAATCAATTAGCTAAAAAATTCCAATATATGTAATTGTTTGCTATTCCAATAATCGTCTTTTAGTGTAATTAGAAATAATTTTTTAGTTACGAACGATTTTTAACCGAATTAATTTCATTTAAAATGAGCCATTGAACAACTCTCTACGATGTTCCAGTGCCAAGTTATTTGTGGAAAAGAAAAAAAAAAGAAAAAAAATCCCGTTTTGGCAGAATATTGAATAGCCGCCACTTTCTTGATTTTCAAGCCAATAAATTTCCCTTGCCGTTCAAGCCAAGGGACAGAAGGTTTCCTATATAGGGGTTTCGGACAAGGCGGTTCTAATGGTGTACTTTTTGTTTTGATCTGACTCTTTTTTAGGAGTTGGGGGGTTTTATATTTCTTAACATTGGAGGTGATCGTCTCTTACTAGGCTGCTAGCTACCGCTGCAACCCGGATATACCAGTTACTATGGGCAAGAGATCGTTCTTTACTGTAATTATCTGTGGAATTACTAACCTATACTATAATTAAGTGGCATATAAAATTTAGTATAGGCAAGAGGTCGTTCTTTAGTATAAAAACTGTTCCGCAGTTGCCAATCCATACCTTGGAAGCTTTTCATTAAACTGACAACATTTCTTTTGGATATTACTATGAAGCTTTGCCAAAGCATTTCTAGCCGACTTTTCAACAGCATCCGCTCTTTCAAAGAGAATTTTAATCTGTAATTTTGAATACTTTTCGTGATCCTGGTAAAACATGCGTAAAATGTTTCTCAATTTACGAAGATCAGCCTGCATTTTTGCCATCTTCTTGTATTTCTGAATGTAATTTTTCCCTTTGTCCTTATGCGTTCTTCGGTACAACCTCGCAGAGAATTTAATTTTTTCATTATAGATTTTGTCACCCCAGTATCTACCCATTATTCTGGAAGCAACTTTTTTCTTATATATTTTTCGGTAATCTTCATCATTGTGATAACGCTCCTTGATCTTTTGTTTGGCTGTCTCAATTTTTACTTCTCGATACACCTGGACGGTTGAATACCTTTGCTTTTGGTTTTTCTTATATTTGATGCGGTAATCTTCATCATTGTGATAACTCTCCTTGAACTTTTGTTTGGCTGTGTCAATTTTTGCATGTCTATAATCTTCATCATTTTGATAACACATCTTGCTGTTTTGTTTTGCTCTCTCAATTTTTACTTCTCGATACGCCTGGTCGGTTGAATACCTTTGCTTTTCTCTTTTCAAGATACTATCTCTGTTGTCTGTGTAGTACTGTTTTTTTAACTTGCGTGCAGCTTGCTTTGATCTAACCATTATCTAATTAACGAATGAGACCATTTACATCTTTGTCGTTCTTAAGTAGTAATTTTCTTTTTCCCGTTGCATTAGTTACTATGAGATAGACTTCGGTCCTTACTGTAAAACTTTAGCGATTCTAAACTGAAAAACTAACTCAGTCCAATATATGCAATGGTGTGCTTTTCTAATGATCGTCCTTTAATATAAACTATGGACTAAAGTTCGTTCTTTAATGTAAAAATTCGATGATCGAGCCTTTATTTAACCCGGATTAAAAAATTATTATCATATCTTATATGTAACTTTTATTTTATAAGTCTTCGATAGTCTAATGGTAAGTATGCCCACTTGTTATCTGGGAGAAGGGGGTTCGATTCCCCGTCGGGGAGAACTATTAATATGTTGAATTAAAAGCACTATCTTTTCAATTTAAAATTTAAAAAAGAAACTTTTTTATTTACACTCTAGCTAACATAATGAAGATAATATGAATGAACCACAGTGTTCAGTTTCTTTGGACTTGAGTTCGTTTTTTAACTATAAATACAAACAGGAAAAAGCCTACGGCTTTTTCTTCTTTTAAATAGTAAGAGACGAAACTCAAACAATCAAGTAGCTAACTAAGTCCAATGTATGGAATGGTTTGTTATTTCAGTGATCGTCTTTTAATGTATTGTAATTAGCCACCAGTCTCTTCGGAGGCGTGGGTTCAAATCTTACCGCTGGTATACGATTATGTTTGAAAGACTGCAGTGTGAAAAGACATCAAAAATGCAGTTTTTGGTGGAAAAATTTATTCTCTTTTAGAAATAATTTATTTTAGTTACTATAGATTTTTAACCCAATTAATTTCCTTTAAAATGAGCTATTGAACAACCCTCTACGATGTTCCAGTGCCAAGCTATCTGTGGAAAAGAAAAAGAAAAAAGAAAAAAATATCCCGTTTATGGAGAATAACGTGGTAAAAGTCTATTTTCTTGATTTTCAAGCCAATATATTTTCTTTGTTATTCAAGCCAAAGGGCGGTAAGTTTTCTTTATAGAGGATTCGGACAAGGTGGTTCTAATGGTGTACTTTTTGTTTTGATCTGACTCTTTTTTTAGGAGTTGGGGGGTTTTATATTTCTTAACATTGGAGGTGATCGTCTCTTACTAGGTTGCTAGCTACCGCTGCAACCCGGATTCAAATTTTACGTCATGTCGCTCATTATAATTATGTAATACTAACTACATCCAAAGACTATGACGTCATTGGTCAATATTGTATATAAAAATTAAGTTTTTCGTGAAAAATAATTAATTGAAAAAAAAATTAAGTGCAAAAATTGCTAGATCTAGAGATTTCCTTTAAAATGAGCCATTGAACAACTCTCTACGATGTTCCAGTGCCAAGCTGTCTGTGGAAAAGAAGAAAGAAAAAAATATCCCGTTTAGGCAGAATATTGTAGTAGCTGCCACTTTTATTGATTTTCAAGCCAATATATTTCCCTTTCTGTTCAAGCCAAGGGACAGAAAGTTTCCTAGTTTTGATCTGACTCCTTTTTTAGGAACTATGGGTTTTTATATTTCTTATTAACATTGGACGTGATCGTCTCTTACTAGGTTGCTAGCTACCGCTGCAACCCGGAAAGAAAAAAATATCCCGTTTAGGCAGAATGTTGTAGTAGCTGCCACTTTTCTTGATTTTCAGGCCAATATATTTCCCTTGCTGTTCAAGCCAAGGGACAGAAAGTTTCCTATACAGGGGTTTCGAACAAGGCAGTTCTAATGGTGTACTTTTTGTTTTGATCTGACTCCTTTGTTAGGATCTATGGGTTTTTATATTTCTTAACATTGGACGTGATCGTCTCTTACTAGGTTGCTAGCTACCGCTGCAACCCGGAAAGAAAAAAATATCCCGTTTAGGCAGAATGTTGTAGTAGCTGCCACTTTTCTTGATTTTCAAGCCAATATATTTCCCTTGCTGTTCAAGCCAAGGGACAGAAAGTTTCCTATACAGGGGTTTCGAACAAGGCGGTTCTAATGGTGTACTTTTTGTTTTGATCTGACTCCTTTGTTAGGATCTATGGGTTTTTATATTTCTTAACATTGGACGTGATCGTCTCTTACTAGGTTGCTAGCTACCGCTGCAACCCGGATGAGAGGCAGCCTGGCAGAGTGGTCCAAGGCACTGGTGTTAGCCACCAGTTTCTTCGGAGGCGTGGGTTCAAATCATACCGCTGGTATACGATTATGTTTGAAAGACTGCAGTGTGAAAAGACATCAAAAATGCAGTTTTTGGTGGAAAAATTTATTCCCTTTTAGAAATAATTCATTTTAGTTACTATATATTTTTAACCCAATTAATTTCCTTTAAAATGAGCCATTGAACAACTCTCTACGGTGTTCCAGTGCCAAGCTATCTGTGGAAAAGAAAGGAAAAAAGAAAAAAAGAAAAAAATATCCCGTATAGGAAGAATGTTGTAGTAGCTGCCACTTTTCTTAATTTTCAAGCCTATATATTTCCCTTGCTGTTCAAACCAAGGAACAGAAAGTTTATTATACAGGAGTTTCAGACAAGACGGTTCTAATGGTGTACTTTTTGTTTTGATTTGACTCCTTTGTTAGGAACTATGGGTTTTTATATTTCTTAACATTGGACGTGATCGTCTCTTACTAGGTTGCTAGCTACCGCTGCAACCTGGACTACCGCTGCAACCTGGGTAATTGACAAACACCATTTATGATGAGCTATATTCATCCTTTATGTAACTACACCTGGAACCACCATATATCAGTTAGTATGGGAGAGAGATCGTTCTTTACTGTAAATTCTACTTTAAAAAGTATTTTAGTTTTAATTACAAAAGTGACTAGATGTTGCAATTTCCTTTAAAATGAGCTATTATACAGCTCTCTATGATTTTCCAGTGCCCAGCTAGTTAAGGAAAAAAATCAAGCGGAAAGAAAAAAATATCCCGTTTAGGCAGAATGTTGTATTAGCTGCCATTTTTCTTGATTTTCAAGCCAATATATCTTCTTTGTTATTCAAGCCAAGGGACAGAAAGTTAACTATAGGGAAGTTTCAGACAAGGTGGTTCTAATGGTGTAATTTTTGTTTTGATCTGACTCTTTTCTTAGGAGTTAGGGGTTTTTATATTTCTTAACATTGGATGTGATCGTCTCTTACTAGGTTGCTTGCTACCGCTGCAACCCGGATAACTACCCCTGGAGCCACCGTATATCAGTTACTATTGGCAAGAGATCATTTTTTACTGTAATTTTTGCCATCTTCTTGTATTTCTGAATGTAATTTTTCCCTTTGTCCTTATGCGTTCTTCGGTACAACCTCGCAGAAAATTTAATTTTTCATTATAGCTTTTGTCATCCCAGTATCTACCCATTATTTTGGTAGCAACTTTTTTCTTATGTTTGTTTCGGTAATCTATATCGTTATCATACCGTTCCTTACTCTTTTGTTTGGCTGTCTCAATTTTTGCATGTCTATAAACTACATCATTATAATAACGCTGTTTGTCACTATCAATTATTACTTCTCGATACGCCTGGTCGGTTGAATACCTTTGCTTTTTTCTTTTCAAGATACTATCTCTGTTTTTTTGGTAGTACTGTTTTTTTAACTTATGTGTAGCTTGCTTGATTGAAACCATTATGTAACCATTAGTTGAATGTTTTTATGTCACGTATCAAGTATCAAGAACCTAACAAAAAATTAAACTAATTTTAAATTTTCAGGTATTTTTCTAGTCTAAATTAAAAGATTAAAACTATTGTTCAGACACCATAAATAATTTTGCAGTTTCTGACTTTAGCGATTCTGAACTAAAAACGGAATATGTCACTTATTACGTCATATATGGTTATTAGTAGATAATCGGTAAAATATTCGTTCTTTATTATAATCTCTTACTAGGTTGCTAGCTACCGCTGCAACCCGGATTAGCCTTTTGCAGAAATACGTATTTTTTACGAGGTTTAGGGAAAACTGTATACAGAATAGAGCTGACTGAAGGAAGTTTTTGCGAAACAGAGTTGAGCATAGTTTTTTTCTAATGTTTTTTTTTCGAGCTGAAGAAATGCCATTCTTCCGTGAACCAAAGTGAACGTACAAAGCAGCTTCAATGAATGGTTTACATTTTTCATTAAGAGGGGGGACTTTGCCACCGGACAACTAACTCATTGTGAAGAGTGTCACAACTAACACCGCGACCGCTAGCACGTCTGTCCACAACACTGACTATACTCTCGACAACATATTCGCATGAAGTCTTGCAAATACAGCACAATAAGAGGTGAAGGAATTTGGGAATGCCATCATACAGTGCTGGCTGCTCAAAAAATTAAATCTTTTGTAGTACACTAAGAGAGGAATGCTTAGGATCTGCATTTGCGTTAAAAACCCAATTTTGAAAACAGCCTGAATTTGCGAGATCAGCCAAGTTTCCAAGTTGAGCACGTCCCTCGCAACATCAGGGGTTTCTAGCGGAAAACTAAGAGAACTCCATGGCTTAAAAATCCTGTCGTTATGGAAGACGCCTTGCGAGAAGCAAGAAATTTGCTGGGAATCAACTGGATCATCTGCTGACACTTGTAACTTTATTTTGGAGAGTTCATTAATATATTTATTCAGTATATTCCTAATTTTCCCCGGTAACTTTTTGGAATGAAAGGGAAAGGCTAGAATTACTTTCATAAATATCAATAATAGTAGTAAAAATAGCTCATACCTATCAATAGCTAAGTACGAAATAGGCATGTGAGATCTTATTCAAATAATTATCTTGATTGTCAAATTTCAAATTATTTAATTCAAAAACAAGACATAGCTCTCGTGGGCAAAGCCCAAATATGATGTCTCTTAGTCAAAATTAGCAAAATAAAGTTATCTGATAAAACTTCATCAGGATAAAATAAACTAAAGAATAAAAACTCTTTAGATTATTACAATATTTCACAAAACTTGGCACAAAACCTTCTCTGCCACTTCCCTGGGGGGGGGGGAAGATATCTTATAGGGACAAAAGGTGGGGGAAGGAATCATCGGTAGATGGGATGTTGGAGGAGAGAGGAGCCAAAGAAAGGGATTCGAGAAGAAAGTGATTCAAGTTTAAATTCTTTGAGGTAAAAAGAAGTAAGGTAGAGGGGAACCGCTATAAATGATTTGCAGTGATCTCTTCTGAACGGGTTCTATTTTATCAGGTTCATCCTTGGTAAGGGCAATGTGCCAAACCGGACAAGCATACTCAACCATATCTCCGTAACCCCATGTTTTTGTTATCAGTGGATATGAGGCAACCAAGACTTGAAAGACACTGTGACGATGTTCGGGCCTCTCTTTCTGACAATTAAACCTGATGCACTGTATCACAGTTAAATTTATTCCAGGGAGAATCAAGGAGACAAATAAGCGTCAAAAGATGAGCGGGCACATGAAGCGTAAAATATTGTCCATCCATAGCACCATTTACAAGCTGCTGCTTGATATCTTCTACCGTCAGAGACTGATGCTTCACAGTTTCAAGCAGAGCTTGTGCGATGTCTAATCTTGTCTGCCCAGTAACGACTGGCAAGTCCACAAT
The DNA here is from genome assembly GCA_027921565.1 of Artemia sinica. NCBI lineage: Eukaryota > Metazoa > Arthropoda > Branchiopoda > Anostraca > Artemiidae > Artemia > Artemia sinica. The sequence goes on from CM051273.1 coordinate 12,835,519, forward strand.
CAAAGAGTCAAGACGCCCTACGTTCTTTCGAAACACTGTAAAGTATACGGCAGAGTGGAATCAAATGGGAAGGTGAAACTTTCCCACACTCAAACTATTGATGTGATTTAAGTGTCATGGATGAAAATGCTGGCAAAATTAATAAATGCCTGGGAGGTTTTGATAGGTTAGAATGCAAAAATAGGTGTGAACTATTCTTGAAAAGACTAAGTTGCTTTAACTAGAATAAATGAAGGTGAAAAGAACATGTGGGTGACAAGAAAATAGAAAAGGGAACTAGAATTTTTATTTTTCAGTCAAATAACCCTCCTCTAAAGTTCATGTGACCACTTCTTCAATAAAAAAAACTTATAGGCCTCGGGGTATAACTTACAGCCTCTGTTCCTAGTCTCTGGGGGATTGTGTCAACCCTGGAAGTAGTGTTATATGACCTATGGATTATTTTGAACAAAATGACTATCTCAAAATTATCATCACATAAATTTGGAGAAAATAGGGCTTGGCGAGGGGGGGGGCAGCTTTTGACTCCAGAAAAGGCACTATAAATTTCCAGATAGAAAATATATTTTTGAGAAGGACACTCCCCCACAGCCCTCAGGGCAAGGGTATTAAGTTACGCCTTGGGGGCATATAAGGTTTTTTTTAAAAGAAGGTGTTGCTGTAGAAACTTCAAAAAAAGCTCATTCGATTTCAAATTCAAAGGGATAGTATCCTTTTTAATAGTCGAAAGTGATTTGTGGGCAACTAACCCTCCTATCACGCCCACGCCTTCCCCAAACACATCCAATGAGAATTTTGAGATAGCCATTTTATTCAACGTAGTTGAAAGGTTTGGAAATTAGTTCTTTAAGGATTACAATCCCTCCCCCGACAGCCGTCAGGGCAAGGACTGTAAGTTATGCCCTGGGGCATATAAAGTTTTTAGTGTAAGCATTGTCGTAGAAACTTCAAAAGGGCTCAATCAATTGGAAATTGAAAGGGCTAGTGCCTTTTTTAATAGTTGAAAGTGATTGGATAGCGACTAACACCCCTCTCACGCCCACCATTTTCCAAAACACATCCAATCAAAATTTTGAGTTATCTATTTTGTTCAACATAGTTGAACCTTCTGGAAATTAGGTCTTTTAGGATGATAACCCCCCTCAGAGCCCTCAGTGCAAGGGGTATAAGTTATGCCCTGGGGTCCTATAAGGTTCATATAGAAAGTTGTTGTATAAATTATATGCAGCACGATCGCGCTGCCTAAGTAAAGAAAGGGGACACTCGAGAAAGACACAAGAAACGGGGACTAAGTAAAGAGGAGGACACTCCCCCACAACCCCCAGGGCAAGGGTTTTAAGTTATGCCCTGGGGGCATATAAGAACGATGTTGGCACAATGTATTATTTATTATTTTTTCCCTTTAGAGCAGGGCACTTCGTATCGAAGAAGTTGTCGTAGAAACTTCGAAAAGCGCTCATTCAATTAGAAATTTGGGTGGCTCTTGCCCTTTTTAACAGTCAAAAGTGATTGGAAGGCGACTAACACCCCTCTCACGCCCACACTTTCCCCAAACCCATCCCATCAAAATTTTCAGATAGCCATGTTGTTTTACATAGTTGAAAGTTCTGGAAATTCGGTGTTAGAGGATGACAACCACCCTAACAGACATAAGGGTATGGCTTTGTAATTTATGCCCTAGGGGCATATAAGGTGTTTATAGAAAGCGTTGTCGTTTCCAAAAGGGCTCATTCGATTGGAAATCAAAAGGCCTAGTGCCCTTTTTAATAGTCGAAAGTGATTGGAAGGCTTGACATTTTTATAGTAAAGATCGAAGTGGATGTAATGTATTATTTGTTGTTGTTGTTGTTGTTTAGATCAGGGCACTTCTTATCGAAGGAGTTGTCGCGGGAACTTCGAAAAGTGCTCATTCGTAAAATATTGTCCATCCATAGCACTATCTACAAGCTGCTGCTTGATATCTTCTTACAATCAGAGACTGATGCTTCACAGTTTCAAGCAGAGCGTGTGCGATGTCTAATACTGTCTGCCCACTAACGACTGGCAAGTCCAAAACCAAAGAGTCAAGACGTCCTACGTTCTTTCGAAACACTGTAAAGTATATGGCAGAGTGGAATGAAATGGGAAGGTGAAATTTTCCCACACTCAAACTATCGATGTGATTTAAGTGTCCTGGATGAAAATGCTGGCAAAATTAATAAATGTCTGGGAGGTTTTGATAGGTTAGAATGCAAAAATAGATGTGAACTATTCTTGAAAAGACTAAGTTGCTTTAATTAGAATAAATGAAGGTGAAAAGGTCATGTGGGTGACAAGAAAATAGAAAAGGGAACTAGAATTTTTTATTTTCAGTCAAATAACCCTCCTCCAAAGTTCATGTGACCACCTCTTCTATAAAAAACTTATAGGCCTCGGCGTGTAACTTACAGCCTCTGTTCCTAATCTCTGGGGGGTTGTGTCAACCCTGGAAGTATTGTTATATGACCTATGGATTATTTGGAACAAAATGACTATCTCAAAATTATCAGTGATGGATTAGATTTTTTATTTAGCTTTTTTGAGACGCTAGCCCAGCTTTTAGGGAAATACAGTGATTCAAGAAACTTGAAAATGTTGTAGAAACATTTTGTTTTATTTTTATGATCCATGGGAACCTGCTTTTGAAAGGACGGGCCTTTTGTTGGCAAGATTCAATACACATGTCTTGCAAGATATTTTTTGTGACATATGTGAAGATTTACGTCTTGCAGGATATTTTTTGTAGCAGCTAAAATATCTTTTACGCCTAAACTTCGGTATAATTTCGTAATTTTATGTAGCTGCAAAGATTTTATAACGTGTTCAGCTTGAGTATTAAGTAATGAGTTTTTGATGTCGGTTTATTACTCAAACAATCGATACATATTAAACGACTAGATGAAATGGACCTATATTCATTTTATTTAAATCCAATCAGGAAATGGAGCTGTGCAGGTGTTGGGTTTGACATTAAAAAGAAAAAAATAAGCAAAGAGTCGTGTAGGTCATATGTTCTAAAACCGAGGCTAAGCTTTCTCTTTATTTGAATAATGATCTTAGAAGTCGAGATAAATTGTTGCAACTAAAAGTTCTGTTTATAAGCAATTATGCTTATAAAATTCCTCCAAAGATTAAGATAATAAATGTTTATGTTTACCATTCATCTTATATAGACAAGACCATGTGACTTTTCAGGAACAAATATCCCACAGTGTGGCGAATTTTTCTCTGCAACTGGGGAAACTCAACTTATAAATTATTAATATTCCTAAATTGATCTTCCATCTCAAAATTTTCAGTCAATCTCAAGAATTTTTAATAAAAAAATCCTCCTTCTTTGATGGAAGTCAACATAATGCCAGGAAATTATGCCTAAAAATAATGCCAGGAAATTTATGACAGACGAAACAAAGTGCTCGATTTTCTTAAGGCAGAGTAGCAAAACTAATCCATCACGAAACCATAAATGGAATTATTCTTCAATATGTTGATAACACAAATTAGCTTTTTTTTCTTGAATTTCCCAATTTCCTATATTTCTCCTCAATTTCCTCTATATTAATTTTTCCAAACTTAATTAAAAAAGTTCTTACACTGAAAGGAAGGCGCAATATTGAAACTCAAAACGAACAGAAATAATTCCGTAAATGAAATGGTTGCCCCTCTCCTTAATACCTTGCTCTTTATGCCAAAGTTGTTAGTACTTTTAGAAAACCTTCCTATCCTAATTAAACGGCCCTTGCGCGTCACGAGTTGTTTACAGAAATCGGGACAAACAGTCAAATTTTAATTAAGAAGCAAGGTGTTAATGGGGAGGGGGGCGTATTTCTTCTTTTCATAGTCCGAGAATAGTAAGAAATAAATTAGTCAGAAAAATATTTATCACAGATATAATACAAATAAGCAAAGATATAAGATAGCAGAAATAATCTTTGTAATATTATACAAATTCATATTTATCCTGGGGAGAGGAAGATCCAGACACGGAAAAGCTTTAATTAATAGGGTTAGATTTTATAATTTTAAGGTAGGGGTCCTAATGTCCAATCTGAGGGGTAATTTTTCCTTGTTCCGCCCTTCCCCTGCACTCAGGTGCATGTCAACAGCACTGTCTCAAATTAAGCTTATTTAGCTAGAATTGTATAGTAGAATTTAATCCCGTCATAGTCAAACTGTCATCCCAATTACAGATGATTTTATCACTGTCTTCTTCCTGACATTCTCCCCCTGAAATATCTTGTGGATATTTTTAATTTCATTGGCTTTATTTCATTGGCATATTTTAATTTCATTGGCAATTTCATTGGCTAATTTCATTGGCAAATTCCCCTTCATATGCGGAGCAATTTCTTTTATATTGACTTATATATTTGAAATTAGCATAAAAATTCGATTCTTTTGATACATCTTTTGATATCAAAATTGCGTTTTTTAGAGTTTTGGTTACTATTGAGACGAGTCGCTCTTGCTATACAGTTCGTTACCTCGAACTGTTTGATTATACAACACGTTTTACAAACAGGAAAAGCTTATGGCTTTTTCTTAGCTTGAATAGCAAGAGATGAGACTATGCTAATTTTTAGTTACTATGTGTCGTGGTTTGTTCTTTACTAGGTTTCAGCTATATCCGATAAAACCTACATAGTCAAAATGAACTGTATCGATCCTTTATGTATCATATTGTTAATGTTACAACTTTAATTAACGACGTCGTGATGCAACTGGCTAGCAGGATCAGCTGTTAACTAAAAGTAAGTGGTTAAAGGCCACCCGTGGTCGATTTTATTTAGTTTGAAATTCAGCTATCAATAATCCATGATACCTATGATACTTACAAAATTCCAATTTACAATTTTGACCCTTTACGTAATTATTATTAATAATAACTATGGGTTTGAGTTGGTTTTTTACTATAATATCGTTCTTAATTATAATAAATATTATCTAAAGTTGCTCTTTATATTAAATGTTTCAGTTAGTATTGGCTAGAACTCGTTCTTTATTAATAATTTTGATATTGTCTCAAAATGTATATTCTTTCCTAATATACAATCATTGGTGGCTCAGTCTAAAGAGCGTAGGTCTTGTATTCCTAAGGTCTTGAATTCTAAACTCTCCCGTCACAACTTTTTATGTTAATTATAAATGTATGATACTGATTTCTAGGAAAGTAAAGTTTAATTACAAACTTTTAGTCTCCTAGTAATATTCAGTTATTATAGGTTTTACTATTCGTTCTTTACTTTAATTACTAGTTCTATACATATCCTTTATATAAAAAATTACCAACAGGAAAAAACCTTTGACTTTTTATTATTTGGAATTGTAAGCGACGAACCTCAGGGAATCAGGCACCTAACAAAGTAAAATAAATACCATGGTGTGTCCTTTTGCAGGTTTCAGCAATCACTACATGCACAATATCAATGAAACATGCATAACCCCCCATTTATAATTGATACGGTTCTTTTAATTGAAAAAGACAAACCTCAAACAATCAAATAGCTAACTAAGTCCAACGTAAGCAATGGTTTGTTATTTCAATGATAATATGTAACTTATTTTTCATAAGTCTCCAATGGTAAAATGGTAAGCTTTCACCAAGATTGGCAATAAAAATGCAGTTTTTTGTCAAAATTCATTGTATTTTAAAAACTATTTTATTTTTAATTACAAAAGGCACTAGATTTAGCAGTTTCCTTTAAAATGAGTCATTGGAAATCTCTTCGTGATTTACCAGTATCTAGCTAGCTGAGGGGAAAGAACAAACGGAAAAAATGCCGTTTATGTAGAATATCATACTAACTGCCCACTTTTCTTGATTTTCAAGCCAATATATTTTCCCTTTTGTTCAAGCCCAGATACGGTAAGTTTCCTATAAAGGGGTTTCGGACAAGGCGGTTCTAATCGTGCTCTTCGATTTTGGTCTAATTCTTGTTTTAGTAGTCAAGGACAATTTTATTTTTTACTATGGTGCGTGATCGTCTCTAACTAGGTTGCTAGCTACCGCTACGACACAGATTAAGAACTTTTAGTCTCCAATCAATATTAAATTATTATAGGCTTTATTATTCGTTATTTTCTTTAATACTTTAATGTAAAACAAACTCTTAACCATATGTCGTGGTTACCGATGAAACTTACATAATCTTCCTAAACTATCCCGTTTCACTCTGTAAATAAAATAAAATGAACTTTTTCAATTTTTACGTCAGGTCCCTTATTACGTCATAGATGGTTATTAGTAGACAATTGGTGAAAGAAATCAGACTTGCTTCAAAAATCAAAAATCTTTAAAAAGAAGCAGTATGAAAAAACATCGAAAAGGCAATTTTTTGTATAAATTGATTCTATTTTTAATTTTTCTGTTTTTTAATTCAAAAAGCATTTTTAAATAAGTTTTTAAGTTTCTCAGGCTCGTAAATTTTGATGGGTAAGACTAAACTTAACAAAACTGAATACGTCATATTACGTCACGGAACTTTTTTACGTCATATATGGGTATTAGTAGACAATTGGCGTAAGAAATCCGACTTACTTGAAAAATCAAATATCTTTGAAAAGATGCAGTATGAAAAGACATCGAAAAGGCAGTTTTTTTGTATAAATGGATTCTATTTCTAATTTTTCGGTTTTTAATTAAAAAAAGCATTTTTCAAATATTTTTTGATTTTCTCAGGCCGTTAATTTTGATGGGTAAAGCGGCGTCTACATTTGGTATTTTCTAGAAAACTGGGCCGGAATACTGGAAAAATGGGCAAGGTAGACCACTACCAGTTTTCCGTTTCTGAATATGGCACAAAAAGACGCCAATAAATGGGCCGGCATGCCAGAAAATGGATAGTGAAGATGGGTCGTTCCGTTTTCTGGCAACTCTAGTAAGCACTAAATTTGAAAAAGAAGCCATGGGATTTACCAAAAAAAGACAAAGAGGCTTCTAAAAACTCTCTCAAATGGTAAAAATAAAGAAACTTTCTCAGTAATTGATATTTGGAAGGACAAATTTGATGACCTACAGAAAATAGGACCTAAAGTTCAAAATCATATGGCCACGTCTACATTCGGCATTTTCTGGAAAACTGGGTCAAAAAAGTGTAGTGTAGACTGCTACCTGCCTCCCAGTCTTCCGGCCCAGTTTTCCAGAAAATGCAGAATGTAGACGCAGCTTAAAAATAAAGTTAACAAAACTTAAACATTTAAAATCAGCGGAAAAATCCGATTCTTTGGATGTATTTATTGGTATCAAAATTCCGTTGCTTAAAGATACGGTTACTATTAAGATGAGTCGCTCATACTATACAGTTTGGTATCAGGAACTGTTTGATTACTTCAAAAATCAAATATCTTTGAAAAGACTGCAGTATGAAAAAACATCAAAAATGCAGTTTTTTGTAAGAATTGATTCTATTTTTAGGTTTGTTTTATTTAAAAGGCACTACAACTTTTAATTTCCGTTTGAATGAGCCCTCTTGCGATATTTTAGAACCACTGGGTCGATATGATCACTCCTGGGAAAAGAAACAAATAAACACGCATCCGTGATCGTTCTTCTGGCAAAAAATACCAAACTCCACATTTTTGCAGATAAACTAATGCCTTTTCTCTGCAGAATTTTCATTAGTTTAGAATATTACTATATTTGACATATAAACCTTGAAGTGTAACAATTCAACAATGAGCATTATTAATAGATGACATAAAAAGAAAAATTCAAAGAGAAACGTTTGTTTGTACATGACAATCGTTTTTATTACAGCTGAAGCCATTAACGAAGCTATTAGAAAAGATTTTAAACTTTAGACATGTTACACTTGTGTGAGAAGGTAAAATACGTCACCAGGTGTCCACATTCCTCAGCGCCTCTCATTTAGAAGTACATTTAAATTATTAATTATTATATATTTATTTTGGCCATAAAGTAGTTGGTGGCGCAAAGTTCAACACAAGAGAGGTGAGATCCAAGATACGATAATACTAAAATTGAAAATCTAATAATTACACCCCACCTCCTAACAGAATTCATCGCTAGTCTGCGTTTTCAACTTCGAACAGATGTCATTGCTGGTTGATGGCATACAGTCACGATACCAATTTCCTTCATATTCCCAAAAATAATATTTTACTTCTTTACTACTATTTGGTAAAGCTAATGATTTATATTTTAAATTTTTGTTTGACTCTACTTTTAGTCATTAAATGGTCTTAAGGAAACCCAAATCAAAAGCTTCCATCAATCAACTGATTGAACCATTATTGACCGTCAAGGAACCTGTTTGAAGCTTGAGTGAAGCGTTGATGGTGATTGATATTGAGTTTGAATGACTCTCTCAGTTCCTAGACGGTCAATCTTGATTTAATCAATTGATTGATGGAATTCTTTTGATCAAAATGATTGACCGTCTAGGGTGTTCTTTATTCCTTTGATGCCAGACTTTTAACATTTCCCTGTTTACAATAGTTTCTTTTTAGCAATATTCAAGAGTACGTAGCAGGACATTCCTAGCGTTGGGCTTTCCAGTGTTGAGTTTTTAATTAAAGTTCTTAAGCTATCAAACTTGAGATTGAAAGTATTACTTTGCCAATTGATTGCTCAAAAATGATATTCGACGTATTGGTCTATTTTATCTAAATTATAATTATTATATTAATTTAGCAGTATAGATTAATTAGTGTAAATATACCGTACTTCTTTAACTAACATAAAAAGCAATTCTGGAATTCCAAGACCATGATTTTGAACAAGATCACCTTCCCATCTGACTCAACTTTTTTATAATGGTTCCTTAAATAATTCCTGAGTCTATGAACAGGCAAGTAGTAAGTTCATGGTAAGCTGTAAGAATACAAACTATAAAGTTGTACTTGAACAGTCTTTTCAATATTTATTTAGATAAAGAGAAAATAAAATGTTTCGAATTTTTTTTCTTGTTTACTTGATTGTTGACTCAGGATACGATTTCTTGACTGAGGAGCAGACTCTGTGCAAGGAGCAGAAGAGCTTGAATGAGCAGTAAATTTGTTTAGCGAGAGATGAGCAAAAAAGATAATTTATTGAAAAAAAAGTAAAGAGTTCAATTTCTTTTAAAATGTAAAAATAGGGAGAAAAAAGGCATAAAAAACAATTAAACGGAGAATGAAACGAACTTAAGGTTGAGAACCCTTGATTTTTATTTTAACTTTACATTTACTAGAAGCCATGTGTGTTGCAACGACTTTTTATGTAAAAATACACGCCATTACACAAAAAGACGGCAACAGTATACAGACTACACAGAATTAAAGATCAAAATTTACTGCTCAGCTCTAATTTTCAACCTAGAAAAGAAAAAGGATATTAACCGATTGGAGATAAGACATGTAAAGAAGTAATAAAAAAATAAAAAAACAAAGAACAGGGCTAAAACTTGAAAACAACCCTAAAACAGAGTGAACCAAATTAAAATTCGATCCGCCGTGAAGGATGGGCGTTAAAAAGACCAAATGGATGCCTGTTTCATTTGAACGAAAAAAAGAAGAGCAAGCAAGGAGGAACAGAAACAGACATTTAACAGACAATTATGGCAAGGCGTCAGTCTATAAGTTAAAAGAATAGATAATAGTTTAAAAATAGTATATTTATTGGATAATTAGGGTTAGTGGCTTCAAAAGGGCGTTTAGTTGAATCACAATACAATTGTGCATCCAAATGGTCAAAAGAGCGTATTTGCAGTTCTCAGGAATGGATAAAGTTATTAAGTCAAGATTTTTATGACACATTCAATTTGTGAGGTGTGTCTGAATATGTCTCTGCGGCGTGTACCCGATGGTTGCCGGAGTAGCACTGCATTCGGTAGCCAGGGATTGTCCATACGTAGTACGGGGTCAAGGTATCTCCACCGGCTAACTTTTATTACATATAGCACATGAGGGTAACCCTTATCACGGATGTCACCCTTTTTATCTCCTTCCTCCTTAATAGAATACAATTTTATTGTGCATAATCTTCTTTAATACCCTACTCTATAATTATTACACCGTTTGCTTTTCAAGCTCATCCCCAACAAATATCATAGTTTCTCAAGTTTTTTGGGAAAGACGCAATTGGTCATCAGTGACTCCTAATGAAAGGCAGCGGAACCTCAAAATGGTTGTTGCTAGATTGGATCAATTCAGTTCTTTTGATCGATTGAAAATAATTGCATCAGCAGAAAATTAATTATCCATGTAAAATTGTTTAGCCTTTTGCAGAAATACGTATTTTTTACGAGGTTTAGGGAAACAGTATACAGAATAGAGCTGACTGAAGGAAATTGAAGCGAAACAGAGTTGAGGATAGTTTTTTTTAATGTTTTTTTTCGAGCGGAAGAAATGCCATTTCTTCCATGAACCAAAGTGAACGTACAAGGCAGCTTCAATGAATGGTTTACATTTTTATTAACTGGGGGGACTTTGCCACCGGATAACTAACTCATTGGGAAGAGTGTCACAACTAACACCGCGGCCGCGAGCACGTCTCTCAACAACACTGGCTATACTCTCGACAACATATTCGCATGTCTTCGCAAGTCTTGCAAATACAGCACAATAAGAGGTGAAAAAATTTGGGAATGCCATCATACAGTGCTGGCTCCTCAAAAAATTAAATCTTTTGTAGTACGCTAAGAGAGGAATGCTTAGGATCTGCATTTACGTTGAAAACCCAATTTTGAAAACAGCCTGAATTTGCGAGATCAGCCAGGTTTCCAAGTTGAGCACGTCCCTCGCAACATTAGGGGTTGCAAGCGTAAAACTAAGAGAACTCCATGGCATAAAAAACCTGTCGTTATGGAAGACACCTTGCGAGAAGCACGAAATTTGCTGAGAATCAACTGGATCCTCTGCTGACAGTTGTAACTTAATTTTGGTGAGGTCATCAATGTATTTATTCAGTATATTCCTGATTTTCCACGGTAATCTTTTGAAATGAAAGGGAAAGACTAGATATACTTTCATAAATATCAATAATAGTAGTACAAATAGCTCATAACTATCAATAGCTAAGTACGAAATAGGCATGTGAGATCTTATTCAAATAATTATCTTGATTTTCAAATTTAAAATTATTTAATACAAAAACAAGACATAGCTCTCGTGGGCAAAGCCCAAATATGATGTCTTTTAGTCAAAATTAGCAAAATAAAATTGTCTGATAAAACTTCGTCAGGATAAAATAAACTAAAGAATAAAAACACTAGAGATCATTACAATATTTCACAAAACTTGGCACAAAACCTTCTCCGCCACTTCTCTAGGGGGGGGGGACGATATCTTATAGGGACAAAAGGTGGGGGAAGGAATCATCGGTAGATGGGATGTTGGAGGAGGGAGGAGCCAAGGAAAGGGATTCGGGAAGAAAGGGATTCAAGTTTAAATTCTTTGAGGTAAAAAGAAGTAAGGTAGAGGGGAACCGCTATAAATGATTTGCAGTGATCTCTTCTGAACGGGTTTTATTTTATCAGGTTCATCCTTGGTAAGGGCAATGTGCCAAACCGGACAAGCATACACAACTATATCTCCGTAACCCCATGTTTTTGTTATCAGTGGATATGAGGCAACCAAGAATTGAAAAACACTGTGACGATGTTCGGGCCTCTCTTTCAGACAATTAAACCCGATGCACTGTATCACAGTTAAATTTATTCCAGGGAGAATCAAGGAGACAAATAAGCGTCAAAAGATGAGCGGGCACATGAAGCGTAAAATATTGTCCATCCATAGCACCATCTACAAGCTGCTGCTTGATATCTTCTACCGTCAGAGACTGATGCTTCACAGTTTCAAGCAGAGCGTGTGCGATGTCTAATCCTGTCTGCCCACTAACGACTGGCAAGTCCACAACCAAAGGGTCAAGACGCCCTACGTTCTTTCGAAACACTGTAAAGTATTTGCCAGAGTGGAATGAAATGGGAAGGTGAAACTTTCCCACACTCAAACTATCGATGTGATTTAAGTGTCCTGGATGAAAATGCTGGCAAAATTAATAAATGCCTGGGAGGTTTTGATAGGTTAGAATGCAAAAATAGGTGTGAACTATTCTTGAAAAGACTAAGTTGCTTTAACTAGAATAAATGAATGTGAAAAGGTCATGTGGGTGACAAGAAAATAGAAAAGGGAACTAGAATTTTTAATATTCAGTCAAATAACCCTCCTCTAAAGTTAATTTGACCACCTCTTCATTAAAAAAAACTTATAGGCCTCGGGGTATAACTTACAGCCTCTGTTCCTAGTCTCTGGGGGATTGTGTCAACCCTGGAAGTAGTGTTATATGACCTATGAATTATTTTGAACAAAATGACTATCTCAAAATTATCATCACATAAATTTGGAGAAAATAGGGATTGGCGAGGGGGGGCAGCTTTTGACTCCAGAATAGGCACTATAACTTTCCAGATAGAAAATATATTTTTGAGGAGGACACTCCCCCACAGCTCTCAGGGTAAGGGTTTTAAGTTACGCCTTTGGGGCACATAAGTTTTCTTTTAGAGAAGGTGTTGCTGTAGAAACTTCAAAAAAAGCTCATTCGATCAGAAATTCAAAGGGCTAGTGCCCTTTTTAATAGTCAAAAGTGAATGGAAGGCAAATAGCCCCCCGCCCCCATTATTTCCCCAAACATCCAATAAAATTCTGAGATAGCCATTTTGTTCAGCGTAGTTGATTTTCCGATAGAAAATATATTTTTGAGGAGGACGCTCCCCCACAACCCCCAGGGCAAGGATTATAAGTTATGTCCTGGGGGCAAATAAGTTTTTTTTATTGAAATTTTTGTCGTAAATTTTGAAAAAGGGCTCATTCGATTTCAAATTCAAAGGGATAGTATCTTTTTTAATAGTCGAAAGTGATTTGAGGGCAAATAACCCCCCTCTCACGCCCACGCTTTCCCCAAACACATCCAATGAGAATTTTCAGATAGCCATTTTATTCAAAGTAGTTGAAAGGTTTGGAAATTAGTTCTTTAAGGATGACAATCCCTCCCCCCACAGCCGTCAGGGCAAGGACTGTAAGTTATGCCCTGGGGCATATAAAGTTTTTAGTGTAAGCATTGTCGTAGAAACTTCAAAAGGGCTCAATCAATTGGAAATTGAAAGGGCTAGTGCCTTTTTTAATAGTTGAAAGTGATTGGATAGCAACTAACACCCCTCTCACGCCCACCATTTTCCAAAACACATCCAATCAAACTTTTGAGTTATCCATTTTGTTCAACATAGTTGAACCTTCTGGAAATTAGGTCTTTTAGGCTGATAGCCCCCCTCATAGCCCTCAGTGCAAGGGGTATAAGTTATTCCCTGGGGCCCTATAAGGTTCATATAGAAAGTTGTTGCATAAATTATATGCAGCACGATCGCGCTGCCTAAGTAAAGAAAGGGGACACTCGAGAACGACACAAGAAACGTAGACTAAGTAAAGAGGAGGACACTCCCCCACAGCCCCCAGGGCAAGGGTTTTAAGTTATGCCCTGGGGGCATATAAAAACAATGTTGGCACAACGTATTATTTATTATTTTTTCCCTTTAGAGCAGGGCACTTCGTATCGAAGAAGTTTTCGTAGAAACTTCGAAAAGCACTCATTCAATTGGAAATTTGGGTGGCTTGTGCCCTTTTTGACAGTCAAAAGTGATTGGAAGGCGACTAACACCCCTCTCACTCCCACACTTTCCCCAATCACATCCAATCAAAATTTTCAGATACCCATGTTGTTTTACATAGTTGAAAGTTCTGGAAATTCGGTGTTAGAGGATGACAACCACCCTAACAGACATAAGGGTAAGGGTTGTAATTTATGCCCTAGGGGCATATAAGGTGTTTATAGAAAGCGTTGTCGTTTCCAAAAGGGCTCATTCGATTGGAAATCGAAAGCCCTAGTGCCCTTTTTAATAGTCGAAAGTGATTGGAAGGCTTGACATTTTTATAGTAAAGATCGAAGTGGGTGTAATGTATTATTTTCTGTTGTTGTTGTTGTTTAGATCAGGGCACTTCGTATCGAAGGAGTTGTCGGGGGAACTTCGAAAAAGGCTCATTCGTAAAATATTGTCCATCCATAGCACCATCTACAAGCTGCTGCTTGATATCTTCTACCATCAGAGACTGATGCTTCACAGTTTCAAGCAGAGCGTGTGCGATGTCTAATCCTGTCTGCCCACTAACGACTGGCAAGTCCAAAACCAAAGAGTCAAGACGTCCTACGTTCTTTCGAAACACTGTAAAGTATATGGCAGAGTGGAATCAAATGGGAAGGTGAAATTTTCCCACACTCAAACTATCGATGTGATTTAAGTGTCCTGGATGAAAATGCTGGCAAAATTAATAAATGCCTGGGAGGTTTTGATAGGTTAGAATGCAAAAATAGGTGTGAACTATTCTTGAAAAGACTAAGTTGCTTTAACTAGAATAAATGAATGTGAAAAGGTCATGTGGGTGAGAAGAAAATAGAAAAAGGAACTAGAATTTTTTATTTTCAGTCAAATAACCCTCCTCCAAAGTTCATGTGACCACCTCTTCAATAAAAAAAACTTATAGGCCTCGGGGTATAACTTACAGCCTCTGTTCCTAATCTCTGGGGGGTTGTGTCAACCCTGGAAGTATTATTATATGACCTATGGATTATGTTGAACAAAATGACTATCTCAAAATTATCAGTGATGGATTAGATTTTTTATTTAGCTTTTTTGAGACGCTAGCCCAGCTTTTAGGGAAATACATCTTGAGGGGTCCTAATGTCCAATCTGAGGGGTAATTTTCCCTTGTCCCGCCCTTCTCCTGCACTCAGGTGCATGTCAACAGCACTGTCTAAAATTAAGCTTATTTAGCTAGAATTGTATAGTAGAATTTAATCCCGTCATAGTCTAACTGTCATCCCAATTACAGATGATTTTATCACTGTCTTCTTCCTGACATTCTCCCCCCTGAAATATCTTGTGGATATTTTTAATTTCATTGGCTTCATTTCATTGGCATATTTTAATTTCATTGGCTAATTTCATTGGCAAATTCCCCTTCATATACGGAACAATTTCTTTTATATTGACTTATATATTTGAAATTAGCATAAAAATTCGATTCTTTTGATATATCTGTTGACATCAAAATTGCGTTTTTTAGAGTTTTGGTTACTATTGAGACGAGTCGCTCTTGCTATACAGTTCGTTACCTCGAACTGTTTGATTAGACAACACGTTTTACAAACAGGAAAAGCCTATGGCTTTTTCTTAGTTTGAATAGCAAGAGATGATGCTTGTACTATGCTAACTTTTAGTTACTATGTGTCGTGGTTTGTTCTTTACTAGTTTTCAGCTATATCCGATAAAACTTACATAGTCAAAATGAACTGTATCAATCCTTTATGTACCATTGAACAACTCTCTACGATGTTCCAGTGCCAAGCTATCTATGAAATATAAAGTTTAAATACAACTTTACCACGAACTGCTGGATTGTTTCAAAAATCAAATATCTTTGAAAAGACAGCAGTACGAAGACATCAAAAATACAGTTTTTAGTGGAAAAATTTACCCTTTTTTAAAAATAATTTGTTTAAGTTACAAAATTTTTTTAACCCAATTAATTTCCTTTAAAATAAGCCATTGAACAGCTCTCTACGATGTTCGAGTGACAAGCTATCTGTGGAAAAGAAGAAGAAGAAGAAAGAAAAAAATATCCCGTTTGTGGAGAATAAGGTGGTTAAAGTCAATTTTCTTGATTTTCAAGCCAATATATTTTCTTTGTTATTCAAGCCAAAGGGCGGTAGGTTTCCTTTATAGGGGTTTCGGACAAAGCGGTTCTAATGGTGTACTTTTTGTTTTGATCTGACTCTTTTTTTAGGAGTTAGGGGTTTTTATATTTCTTAACATTGGACTTGATCCTCTCTTACTAGGTTGCTAGCTACCGCTGCAACCCGGATATGTGATATGTCTTCGGTAGTCTAATGGTAAGTATACACACTTTTCAGGTGGAAAAACGGGTTTTGATTCCCCGTCGGGAAGAATTTTTAATATTTTGAATTAAAAGTAATATCTTTTAAATTTAAAATTTAAAAAAGAAACTCGTTTTAGTTACATCCTAACTAAAATACTCAAGACAATATAAATGAGCCACAGAGTTCAGTTTCTCTGGGCTTGAGTTCGTTCTTTACTATGTTATTACTAGCTTTTAGTCTCCTTATGGGTTTTTCTACTCATTCTTTACTTTAAACATATCGATCCTTTATGTACCACCAGTCTCTTCAGAGGCGTGGGTTCAAATCTTACCGCTGGTATACGATTATGATTTATGTACAAAAATCAAATATCTCTGAAAAGACTGAACTATGAAAAGACATCAAAAATGCAGTTTTAATTGGAAATTTATTCTTTCTTAGAAATAATTTATTTTGCTTACAAAAGATTTTTAAGCCAAAAAATTTTCTTTAAAATGAGTCATTGAACAACTCTACGATGTTCCAGTGCCAAGCTATCTGCGAAAAACAAGAAAAAAAGAAAAAAAATATCCCGTTTAGGCAGAATGTTGTAGTAGCTGCCACTTTTCTTGATTTTCAAGCCAATATATTTCCCTTGCTGTTCAAGCCAAGGGACAGAAAGTTTTCTATACAGGGTTTTCGGACAAGGCGGTTCTAATGGTGTACTTTTTGTTTTGATCTGACTCTTTTTTTAGGAATTATTCCTTTAAATTTTTTTAGGATTTTTCCTTTAAAATTTCCTTTAAAATCAGCCATTGAACAACTCTCTACGATGTTCCAGTTCAAAGCTATCTGTTGAATTACTAACCTATACTATAATTAAGTGGCGTATAAAATTTAGTATAGGCAAGAGATTGTTCCTTATTATATCTTCGAACATTTGAACCTTTTATAATTTATAATGATGTATAATAGAAATACTTTAATCTTAACTATAGTGAAGTTGCGTATGCAAGTTAGTATAGGGAAGAGTTCGATTTTTATTATAACTAGTTACCGCTGCAACCCGGATATGCAATAATTTTTTATTCCAATGATCGTCTTTTAATGCAGTACCCCTGGAACCACCATATATCTGTTACTAAGGGTGAGAGATCGTTCTTTACTGTAAATAATATGAATGAACCACAGGGTTTAGTTTCTTTGGACTTGAGTTCGTTTTTTAACTATAAATACAAACAGGAAAAAGCCTACGGCTTTTTCTTCTTTTAAATAGTAAGAGACGAAACTCAAACAATAGAGTAGCTAACTAAGTCCAATGTATGGAATGGTTTGTTATTTCAGTGATCGTCTTTTATGTAGCATTGGACTAATCGTCTCTTACTAGTTTGCTAGCTACTGTTGCAGCCCAAATTCAAATATATATTTATTTATGAGAGGCAGCCTGCCCGAGTGGTCCAAGGTACTGGTGTTAGCCACCAGTCTCTTCGGAGGCGTGGGTTCAAATCTTACCGCTGGTATTATGTTTGAAAGACTGCAGTGTGAAAAGACATCAAAAATGCGGTTTTTGGTTGAAAAATCTATTCTCTTTTAGAAATAATTTATTGAAGTTACTATAGATTTTTAACCCAATTAATTTACTTTAAAATGAGCCATTGAACAACTATGTACGATGATCCAGTGCCAAGCTATCTCTGGAAACAAAGAAAAAAATATCCCTTATAGGCAGAATGTTGTAGTAGCTGCCACTTTTCTTGATTTTCAAGCCAATATATTTCCCTTGCTTTTCAAGCCAAGGGACAGAAAGTTTACTATACAGGGGTTTCGGACGAGGCGGTTCAAATGGTGTACTTTTTGTTTTGATCCGACTGCTTTGTTAGGAACTATGGGTTTTTATATCTCTTAACATTGGACGTGATCGTCTCTTACTAGGTTGCTAGCTACCGCTGCAACCCGGACTAGCTACCGCTTCAACCCAGACCCTGATCATCTTTTAACATAATTTTTATCATAAACTTCATTAATCAAACATTTTTATATATCCTACATAGTCTAGTGATTGGGATAGCTGACTCTGAGACAGTTTAATCGAGTTCGATTCCTGGTAGGAAAATATTATGATTTAAACCCGATAAAATGGGGTAACGAGTCACTTTAAGCGAAAGAAAAACCAAATTAATTTTTAGATTTTCAGGTATTTCTCTGGTTCAAATTACAAAATTAAAATTATTGCTTAGAAATCATAAATATTTCTGCAGTTTGCAGATAAATAAAATTATTATATTTAAAAGTTTCAGGAATTATTCTAGTTTCAGTTAACAACTTAACCGTTAAATTAGTTAAATTAACCCAAAAATTACTGCATTTTACATAATAATGGATAATTATATAAGAAACCAAATTGACAAAAACCACTTATGATGAATTATATCGGTCCTTCATGTAAAAGTTTACGAATGTTTTACTGGGATTACGAAAAATATTCAAAATTAAAGATTAAAATTATCTCCGAAAGAATTAAGAGTTAGGGTTTTTCTTATATTTCTTAACATTGGACGTGATCGTCTCTTACTAGGTTGCTAGCTACCGCTGCAACCCGGATTAAGTGGCCTCTAAAATTTAGTATATGCAAGAGGTCATTCTTTATTATAACTTTTAGAAATAATTTATTTTAGTTACTATAGATTTGTAACCCAATTAATTTCCCTTAAAATGAGCTATTGAACAACTCTCTACGATGTTCCAGTGCCAAGCTATCTCTGGAAAACAAAGAAAAAAGAAAAAAAAAATATATTCCGTTTAGGCAGAATGTTGTATTAGCTGGTACTTTTCTTGATTTTCAAGCCAGTATATTTCCCTTGCTGTTGCTAGCTACCGCTGCAACCAGGACTACCGCTGCAAACCGGATTGACAAATCAGATTATTTAAACCCTGATTACAAACAGGAAAATGCCTACGGCTTTTTCTTCTCTGGAGTAGTAAGAGACGACTCTTAAATAATCAGGCAGCTAACTAAGTCCAATGTATGCAAAAGTTTGTTCTTCCAACGATTATCTTTTAATGTGACTACCATTGCAACCCGGAATATATTAAAGATTTGAGTTAGTATAAGCGAGGGTTCGTTCTTTATTATAAAAAGCCTACGGCTTTTTCTTCTTTGAAAAAGTAAGAGACGGGTCTAAAACAGTCAAGCAGATAGCTAATTCCAATGTAGGCAATTGTTTGTTATTCCAATGATCGTATTTAATGCAACTAGGTTTCAGCCATCTCTAAAGCCATGATACTGATGGAAATTACATAATCCCTATTTATGTTTCAGTTAACATGGGTTAGGAGTCGTTCTTTATTGTAAAAATAAAATAAAAATTAATTTTTTCAATTTTTACGTCACGTCGCTCATTAAGTCATATATGGTTATTAGTACACAATAGGTTTTAGATATTACGTCATGTCACTTATTACGCCATATTTGGTTATTAGTAGATAATCGGTAAAATATTCGTTCTTTATTATAATGGAAACAAAGAAAAGAGAAAAAAAATACCCCGTTTAGGCAGAATGTTGTAGTAGCTGCCACTTTTCTTGATTTTTTAGTACTGATTTTTTAACTTGTGTGTAGCTTGCTTTGATCTAACCATTATGTATTCATGAATGAGACCATTTACAGTTTTGACGTTTCTTATACAGTAATTATGACGTCACTGCATTAAAAATACAGTTTTTATTGGAAAAATTTATTCTCTTTTAGAAATAATTTATTTTAGTTACTATAGATTTTTAACCCAATTAATTTCCTTTAAAATGAGCTATTGAACAACCCTCTACGATGTTCCAGTGCCAAGCTATCTCTGGATACAAAAAAAGAAAAAAAAAAGAAAAAAAGAAAAAAATATCCCGTTTGGGGAGAATAACGTGGTTAAAGTCAATTTTCTCGATTTTCAAGCCAATATATTTCCCTTGCTGTTAAAGCCAAGGGACAGAAAGTTTTCTATACAGGGGTTTCGGACAAGGCGGTTCTAATGGTGTACTTTTTGTTTTGATCTGACTCCTGCTTTAGGAGCTATGGGTTTTTATATTTCTTAACATTGGACGTGATCGTCTCTTACTAGGTTGCTAGCTACCGCTGCAACCCGGATCAAGTAACAAAAACCTAACAAAAAATAAAA
Organism: Artemia sinica; assembly: GCA_027921565.1. NCBI lineage: Eukaryota > Metazoa > Arthropoda > Branchiopoda > Anostraca > Artemiidae > Artemia > Artemia sinica. The sequence continues at coordinate 12,855,610 of CM051273.1, forward strand.
CTAGTTTTAGAATTTTCAGATATTTTCTAGTTTAAATTAAGAAATTAAAATTATTGCTCAGATACCATAAATATTTTTGCAGTTTACATAATAACTTTAGCGATCCTGAAATTAGAACTAAAATAAAATAAAATCATCTTCTCGAGAGATGAGCGTGTATAAATTTTGCATTCACGTATTACGTCATATATGGTTATAACCTATATATACGATTATAATGTCATTCATTAAGCTTGTACATGAAAATGCAGTTTTTTTGTCAAATTTGATTCTATTAAAAAAATTTTATCTTTAATTACAAAAGGCAGTAGATGTAGCAATTTTCTTTAAATTGAGCCATTATACAGCTGTCTATGATTTTCCAGTGGCCAGCTAGCTTTGGAGGAAAATCAAACGAAATGAAAAAAATGTGCCGTATCTGGAGAATATCGTGGTTACAGCCAATTTTCTTGCGTTTCATGCCAATATATTTTCCGTGTCATTCACGCCAAGGGGCGGTAATTTTGGTATATATAGGTTTTGGATAAGGCAGTTCTAATAGTGTATTTCTTGTTTTGATCTGAATCTATTTTCAGGAGTTATGGGTTACTTTATTTTTTACTATTGGACGTGATCATCTCTCACTAGGTTGCTAGCTACCGCTACAGCCCGCATTATAATGATAACAAACAGGACTATTTCTATAAAACTAATTCTATAAACTATATCTTCGAAATAGTAAGAGACTAACCTCAAACAATCAATTGGCTAACTAATTCCAATGTATGCTTTGACATGTAATTCCAATGATCGTCTTTTAATGTAACTTTGAAATAGTAAGAGACTAGCCTTAAGCAATCAAATAGCTAACTAAATCAAACGTATGTAATGGGTTTTTATTCCAATGGTCGTCTTTTAATGGAAAATTTTAGTACATTGGCCTTAAATATAATTGTACTAGCCTACACTATAGTTAAGTGGCCTGTAAAATTTAGTAGAGGCAAGAGGTCGTTCTTTATTATAAAACCTCAAAGAATCAGGCAGCTAACTAAGTCCAATATAAGCAATTGTTTGTTCTTCTAATGATCATCTTTTAATTTGGCGTTTCTTACTAGGTTACTAGCTACCACTTAAACCCGGATTATGTAATAGGTTGCTAGCTACCGCTGCAACCTAGATATTCTTATTTCTTCTACTATGGGCTAAGGTTCGTTCTTTCATGTAAAACTAGCAAAACATTTTTTAAGTCTGATGAAGATTTAACTAATGTGTCAAAAGTAAGGTTGCAAGTCGACGATTTTGTTTTGGCCTTATTATAATTGGTATGGTGAAATAATAATATGCATATGGCTCTTAAATCATACTTATTTATGGTCCCATATGGTCTAGTGGCTAGGATAGTTAACTTTCACTTAACAGGCCCGGGTTCGATTCCCGGTGTAGGAAAATATTTAACTCTATAATCTTCGAACATTTGAACCTTTTATAATTTATAATGATGTATAATATAAATACTGTAATCTTAACTATAGAGAAGTTGCCTATGCAAGTTAGCATAGGGAAGAGTTCGATCTTTATTATAATTCTTCGCTGTTGATAGGTAAGCTTGTATATATATTTTTATTGCTGCTACATAAACTGCAATTGCTCCTTCCAAAATTAATATACGAATTTTCAAAGAAGTACGCCTCCGTATATTCACTGTTTTGTCGAACATTTTCCATTGCATCTATAAACTGTTCCGCAGTTGCCAATCCATACCTTGGAAGCTTTTCATTAAACTGACAACATTTCTTTTGGATATTACTATGAAGCTTTGCCAAAGCATTTCTAGCCGACTTTTCAACAGCATCCGCTCTTTCAAAGAGAATTTTAATCTGTAATTTTGAATACTTTTCGTGATCCTGGTAAAACATGCGTAAAATGTTTCTCAATTTACGAAGATCAGCCTGCATTTTTGCCATCTTCTTGTATTTCTGAATGTAATTTTTCCCTTTGTCCTTATGCGTTCTTCGGTACAACCTCGCAGAGAATTTAATTTTTTCATTATAGCTTTTGTCACCCCAGTATCTACCCATTATTCTGGTAGCAACTTTTTTCTTATGTTTGTTTCGGTAATCTTCATCATTATCATACCGTTCCTTGCTCTTTTGTCTAGCCTGCTCAATTGTTGCTTCTCTATAAAGTTTATCATTGTGATAACGCTCCTTGATCTTTTGTCTAGCCTGCTCAATTCTTGCTTCTCTGTAATATTCATCATTATCATACCGTTCCTTGCTCTTTTGTCTAGCCTGCTCAATTGTTGCTTCTCTGTAATCTTCATCATTACCATACCGTTCCTTGATCTTTTGTTTGGCTGTCTCAATTTTTGCATATCTATAATCTTCATCATTGTGATAACACATCTTGCTGTTTTGTTTTGCTCTCTCAATTTTTAAATTTCGATACGCCTGGTCGGTTGAATACCTTTGCTTTTCTCTTTTCAAGATACTATCTCTGTTGTTTGTGTAGTACTGTTTTTTTTTAACTTGCGTGCAGCTTGCTTTGATCTAACCATTATGTAATTATGAATGAGAACATTTACAGTTCTGACGCTTCTTATACAGTAATTATGACTTCACGGCGTAATGATTTTATTTCATGATGACGTCATGGCGCAATGATATTATTTCATGACGTCTTCAGAAACCACAACATAATATCGTGTTTTTCTATTCACGTCATAGCTCTAATATAAAGCTATGACGACATTCATTATTTATCTAGTAGGGTTTCAGACAAGGTAATTCTAATGATGTACTTTTGTTTTGATCTGACTCTATTTTTAGGAGTTTTGGGTTTTATATTTCTTAGCATTGGACTGATCGTCTCTTACTTGGTTGCTAGCTACTGCTGCAACCCAGATTCACATATATATTATTTATGAGAGGCAGCCTGGCCGAGTGGTCCAAGACACTGGTGTTAGCCACCAGTCTCTTCGGAGGCGTGGGTTCAAATCTTACCGCTGGTATAATGTTTGAAATACTGCAGTGTGAAAAGACATCAAAAATGCAGTTTTTGGTGGAAAAATTTATTCTCTTTTAGAAATAATTTATTTTAGTTACTATAGATTTTTAACCCAATTAATTTCCTTTAAAATGAGCCATTGAACAACTCTCTACGATGTTCCAGTGCCAAGCTATCTGTGGAAAAGAAAGAAAAAAAGAAAAAAAGAAAGAAAAAAATATCCCGTTTAGGCAGAATGTTGTAGTAGCTGCCACTTTTCTTGATTTTCAAGCCAATATATTCCCCTTGCTGTTCAAGCCAAGGGACAGAAAGTTTCCTATACAGGGGTTTCGGACAAGGCGGTTCTAATGATGTACTTTTTGTTTTGATCTGACTCCTCTGTTAGGAACTATGGGTTTTTATATTTCTTAACATTGGACGTGATCGTCTCTTACTAGGTTGCTAGCTACCGCTGCAACCCGGATTTAAAATGATCCATTGAACAACTCTCTACGATGTTCCAGTGCTAAGCTATCTATGGAATATAAAATTTAAAATACAACCTTACCACGAACTGTTTGATTGCTTCAAAAACAAAAATCAAATGTCTTTGAAAAGACAGCAGTATGGAAAGACATCAAAAATACAGTTTTTAGTGGAAAAATTTATCCTGTTTTAATTTGTTTTAGTTACAAAAGGTTTTTCACCCAATTAATTTCCTTTAAAATGAGCCATTGAACAACTCTCTACGATGTTCCAGTGCAAAGCTATCTCTGGATAAGAAGAAAGAAAAAAATATCCCGTTTAGGCAGAATGTTGTAGTAGCTGCCACTTTTCTTGATTTTCAAGCCAATATATTTCCCTTGCTGTTCAAGCCAAATGACAGAAAGTTTCCTATACAGGGGTTTCGGACAAGGCAGTTCTAATGGTGTACTTTTTGTTTTGATCTGACTCCTTTTTTAGGAGCTATGGGTTTTTATATTTCTTAACATTGGACGTAATCGTCTCTTACTCGGTTGCTAGCTACAGCTGCAACCCAGATTGCTAGCTACCGCTGCAACCCGGATAATTTTCTATTCACGTCATAGCTCTAATATACAACTATGACGACATTCATTATTTATCTAGTAGGGCTTCAGACAAGGTAGTTCTAATGATGTACTGTTCAAGCCAAGGGACAGAAGGTTTCTTATACAGGGGTTTCGGACAAGGCGGTTCTAATGGTGCACTTTTTGTTTGATGATGATCTGACTCCTTTGTTAGGAACTATGGGTTTTTATATTTCTTAACATTGGACGTGATCGTCTCTTACTAGGTTGCTAGCTACCGCTGCAACCCGGATAATTATCTAGTAGGGTTTCAGACAAGGTAGTTCTAATGATGTACTTTTGTTTTGATCTTACTCTATTTTTAGGAGTTTGGGTTTTTATATTTCTTAGCATTGGACTGATCGTCTCTTACTAGGTTTCTAGCTACTGCTGCAACCCAAATTATGAGAGGCAGCCAGGCCGAGTGGTCCAAGGCACAGGTGTTAGCCACCAGTCTCTTCGGAGGCGTGGGCTCTAATCTTACCGCTGGTATACGATTATATTTGAAAGACTGCAGTGTGAAAAGACATCAAAAATGCAGTTTTTGGTGGAAAAATTTATTCTCTTTTAGAAATAATTTATTTTAGTTACTATAGACTTTTAACCCAATTAATTTCCTTTAAAATGAACTATTGAACAACCCTCTACGATGTTCCAGTGCCAAGCTATCTGTGGAAAAGAAAGAAAAAAGAAAAAAAATATCCCGTTTAGGCAGAATGTTGTGGTAGCTGCCACTTTTCTTGATTTTCATGCCAATATATTTCCCTTGTTGTTCAAGCTAAGGAACTGAAAGTGTCTATACAGGGGTTTCGGACAAGGCGGTTCTAATGGTGTACTTTTTGTTTTGATCTGACTCCTTTGTTAGGAACTATGGGTTTTTATATTTCTTAACATTGGACGTGATCGTCTCTTACTAGGTTGCTAGCTACCGCTGCAACCCGGATGAGCCTTATCGGTCTTTTGTGTAACGTCTCTTACTACGTTTCTAGCTACCGCTGCAACCCGGAATGGTAATAGCCACCCGCTACATCGGAGGTATGGGTTTGAATATCCCTGATGACAGTATTTTATACCAAAGCAAACAAATTACTAGTTTGAGTCTAAAATTATAATCTTTTAGTTTTAGTTACGTGTTTTAGTATCATAGGCGCGCTGCCTATGATAATAAACTAATTACACACAGCAAAAAGCCTACGGCCTTTTCTTCTTTGCAATAGTAAGAGACGAGTCTCAAACAATCAAGTAGCTAGCTAATTCCAATGTATGCAATTGTTTGTTATTCCAATGATCGTCATTTATTGTAACTAGGTTTCAGCCATCTCTACAGCCATGATACTGCTGGAAATTACATAATCCCTAGTTATGTTTCAGTTCACATGGGCAAGGTATCGTTCTTTATTGTGATCTATAAACCACATCATTATAATAACGCTGTTTGTCACTATCAATTTTCGCATCTCGATACGCCTGGTCGGTTGAATACCTTTGCTTTTCTGTTTTCAAGATGCTATCTCTGTTTTTTTGGTAGTACTCTTTTTTTAACTTGCGTCTAGCTTGCTTGATTGAAACCATTATGTAACCATTAGTTGAATTTTTATGTCCCGTATCAAGTATCAAGAACCTAACAAAAAATTAAACTAGTTTTTAAATTTTCAGGTATTTTTCTAGTCTAAATTAAAAGATTAAAACTATTGTTCAGACACCATAAATATTTTTGCAGTTTATAACTTTAGCGATTCTGAACTAAAAACGAAAATAAAATAAAAATTAATTTTTTCAATTTTTACGTCACGTCGCTCATTAAGTCATATATGGTTGTTAGTACACAATAGGTTTTAGATATTACGTCATGTCACTTATTACGTCATATATGGTTATTAGTAGATAATCGGTAAAATATTCGTTCTTTATTATAAACATTGCTTCTATTTCGACACTGCTTTTGTCATGTAATCGGTAATGTAATACGGTAATTTAGAGCCCAAATGGCCAATATATTGAACATCAATGTTTGCTTGATTAGCAATAAGTAACGCAGGAGAATAGTCATTTATATAACGCTCGTCATCTCTTCGAAGCAGATGATATATTCTTTTTCTTGACTTTTTACGGTTTGTACCATGAGCCAAGCAGTCAAGGATGTCATATAATTCTGTTCGTTCCTTTGTAGGACGAGGAAAGCCAAACTTACAATACGTAACCCACCTTCCTCTTTTTCTCTTATACTTTCTTTGACATTTTTTATTACAGCGGTGCACTTGATGGTCTTTGACCATTTTGTGAAGAGTTGGACTAGTCAATCTATTTGGTATTTCACAAGTTATAATACTATTGATATACTTAATCACTTCAGACACTGTTGATTTCCCAATAATAGGAGCATCTTCAATCCACAACACACAGTGTACATGAGGCGCACCTCGTTTCTGATACTCGATACGCCAGAAATGATCCTTAATTTTACCAAACAAAGGATTTGTCTTTGAACAAATTAGCTCATTAATTATAGGTGTCCATTTTTTGTCAAAGTGCATGGAAACTGCAATTGGATCTAGACACGTCAACTCTGCTGGGGTCATTTTTGCCACACCAGGTAAGTTCTTATGGACAGTCCGTAAATAGTCAATAAATTCAGGAGAGTACCACTCAGCACATGAAACTGTCAGAAACAAAGTCGGTGGACCCAATTGCTCAATCATTGACTTTACTTTATAGGAAAGAGATTGAAAATACTGCTGAGATCCTCTGATTTTTGATTGAACAGAAAACAAAGTCGCTTCCATCTCTCCATCACGGGAATGAAGCCTGTCTATAAATTGGCGAGCATTTTGATTTGGTTTCACAGTCCGCAACATATGACCGACGCTATTACACATGTAAGAGAATTCTTGCAATTGGAAGCTGTGAAAAAGAAACTGTTTGTCAAGACGAAACTTAGTATGTCTGCTAAGAAGCCTTGATTTAAAATATTCTGCATTCCTAATCCGAAATGGTCTTGCCTTGTCACGCAAGCCATATTTGCCTTTCGGGAAAAGATTTGGAAACACTTTTAGATCAAGTTCTTCCTGAAATAAGTCTTCGCTCTAACCTTTTAGTTTCTTGATTTGAAATTGGTCAGTACCAAGATCTTTCATCTGCTTAAAATCTTCAATGAAGTCTTTTGGAACCGCTGAATTGAGAGGCTGGACAGAAAAATGTTCAACCAATGTAGATTTTGCGCTTTCTGTCAGTTTCTGAAGGATTGCAGCTTCCGGTATTTCAGTTAAATTATCAACACCAACCGCTTTTTCAGCAAGACGTGCTTCAAGTATTTTATTTAAATCTTCTAGGGTGTATGCATGTATTGTTTTATAGAGACTGTTGTTCTCTCTTAACCACAACAGTGCTTCATGGACTTTTCTCAGATCTATTAGTGCAGTCCAAACATTCTTGTTGTAAGTAGGCTGACCATTGACAATGACTACAAAACTATCAATGTTAAGAAGTTTTTCAGGCTGAATATCTGCATTTGCTTGCACATCAACAGGTAGATATACTATTCTCCCCTTAAGAGCGTCAACAAGTTCTGTTCTAGGTCTCTTCAATGCAGTTACTTGCCCTAATCTGACGATCGTAAGACAAGGCATTACAAATCGAATCATTGCCATTTCAAAATTATTTAAACACTTTATACATTCCGGTGTACAGTCTATATGAAGGTTATTTAATACTGATCGGACATTCTCCTGACTTTTCAACATTTTCCCAGCACAGTAATCACAGACAAAGAATGAATCTATGACATCCTCTTTCCAACCTGTACATTGAATTAGTTGTTCTCTGTCATCTTTGGGTATGTCCTGTTGTAGGTGTTCTAAAATCGTGGCCATCATTACATCAAAACCTTTCCTATTTGAAAGGGATCTTAGACTCTTCAATTGGTATTTTGTCTTTATCTGCTCACAACTGTCACAATGCATTGTGGGGTATACATCCCTGATGTTAGCTACCTTATCAAGGCTCTCACCAAATAATTTTATTATTGTATTTTCATCCACAGAAACTCTAATATTGCTATCACCGTAAATGAAGTCTTGACTATTATTACGACAGAGTCTACTTGACACTTCTTCTATGTAATGACTTAGTTCCTTGTACGAACCCTCGACTTTTAGTAGATTAATATGTTGTATAATCTTACATTTTAATACTGCCTTATATACGCTATTAATGAAACAGTTCAAGACAGGAAAATGTGGAGCTAGCGCCCATAGAGAACGCAAATAGCTCTGACATCCCTCATTTGGGCTACAGTATAACGAATGCCCATGCTTTCTTGTGTCCCTGTAATTGATTTCACAATAATCCAAGCCGCCAAGGTAGAAATTAACCGCTTTGTCAGTTGAAAATTTTAATGCTATATTATTTTCAAGGATATCAAAAAGAATTTGACATAATTCAATATCCGTCGGATACAGCTTGCAGATATCAGGGTGACATTGCCAAGTAACCTGCTGCCCAATTTTTGGTTTTGAATGTTTACTCAGATTGTTATAGGTGACTTCAGCCATCATAATTTCCTTGTCAGATCTAGTTCTAGAGCATTTTTCAATAGTTGTCTCGTACTTTTCAGGACAGTTTGTTCTACTACACAGAGAATTTTTTGCCAAATATTCAGTAGAACTAAACGAACTGTTTAAAACACAGTTAGAAATGCTTTTTTCTTGAGTCGGTGTTCCAGGAATTTGTTCTAAATCATTAGTCTTACAAACACATTTACTAATAACCCTAACAGGCTCGTTTTCGCCATAATTGAAAAACATTGCTTTTCCTTCGCTGTTGATAGGTATGCTTGTATATATATTTTTATTGCTGCTACATAAACTGCAATTGCTCCTTCCAAAATTAATATACGAATTTTCTAAGAAGTACGCCTCCGTATATTCACTGTGTTGTCGAACATTTTCCATTGCATCTATAAACTGTTCCGCAGTTGCCAATCCATACCTTGGAAGCTTTTCGTTAAACTGACAACATTTCTTTTGGATATTACTATGAAGCTTTGCCAAAGAATTTCTAGCCGACTTTTCAACAGCATCCGCTCTTTCAAAGAGAATTTTAATCTGTAATTTTGAATACTTTTCATGATCTCGATAAAACATGCGTAAAATGTTTCTCAATTTACAAAGATCAGCCTTCATTTTTGCCATCTTCTTGTATTTCTGAATGTAATTTTTCCCTTTGTCCTTATGCGTTCTTCGGTACAACCTCGCAGAGAATTTAATTTTTTCATTAGAGCTTTTGTCACCCCAGTATCTACCCATTATTCTGGTAGCAACTTTTTTCTTATGTTTATTTCGGTAATCTTTATCGTTATCATACCGTTCCTTGCTCTTTTGTTTGGCTGTCTCAATTTTTGCATGTCTATAATCCTCATCATTAACATAACACTCCTTGCTGTTTTGTTTGGCTCTCTCAATTTTCGCATCTCGATACGCCTTGTCGGTTGAATACCTTTGCTTTTCTCTTTTCAAGATGTTGTCTCTGTTTTTTTTATAGTAATGTTTTTTTAAATTACGTATAACTCTATTAGAACGCATCTTATTACAAAACAAGAAATAATATTCTTATCTAATTGAAACTTTTTAAGACTCGTATCATGTACCCATAACCTAACAAAAAATAAAACTAATTTTAAATTTTCAGGTATTTTGTTAGTTTGAATTAAAAGATTAAAATTATTGCTCATATATCATAAATATTTTTGCAGTTTACATAATAACTTTAGCGATTCTAAACTGAAAAATGAAATATATTAAAAAATTGAATTTTTGGTCTGAAAATACATAGCAAATTCCACATCGGGTAGTTAGAACCTAACTAAAAATAAAACTAATTTTAACATTTTCAGGTATTTTTCTAGCTTGAATTGAAATATTCAAACTATTGCTCGGATACCATGGATATTTTGCAGTTTACACAAGCTGCAAAGAACGCATAAGGGCAAAATTAAAAATTATATTCAGAAGTCCAAAAACATGGCAACAATGCTGGCTGATCTTAGTAAATTTAGAAAAATTTTACGAATTTTTTACCGGGATTACGAAAAATATTCAAAATTAAAGATTAAAATTATCTCTGAAAGAATGGATTTTGTTGAAAAGTCAGCTAGAGATGCTTTCGCAAAACTTCATAGTAATATCCAAAAGAAATGTTGCATGTTTAGTGAAAAGCTTCCAAGGTATGAACCAACAACTGTGGAACAGTTTATAGATGTAATGGGAAATTTTATAGATCACTGTGAATATATGGAGGCATAATTGTTCTTTACTTAGTTTCAGCTTTAATTCGATGATCCAGACTTTATGTACTAACTACATCCAAAGACTATGACGTCATTGATTAATATTGTATATAAAAAATTAAGTTTTTCGTAAAAAAAATTAATTAAAAAAAATTAAGTACAAATAGCGCTAGATCTAGAGATTTCCTTTAAAATGAGCCATTGAACAACTCTCTACGATGTTCCAGTGCCAAGCTATCTGTGGAAAAGAAAGAAAGAAAAAAATATCCCGTTTGTGGAGAATAACGTGGTTAAAGTCAATTTTCTTGATTATCAAGCCAATATATTTTCTTTGTTATTCAAGCCGCAGGGCGGTAAGTTTCCTTTATAGGGGTTTCGGACAAGGCGGTTCTAATGGTGTACTTTTTGTTTTGATCTGACTCTGTTTTTAGGAGTTAGGGGTTTTTATATTTCTTAACATTGGACGTGATCGTCTCTTACTAGGTTGCTAGCTACCGCTGCAACCCGGATGTCTATAAACTACATCATTATAATAACGTAGTAACTTAACGTAATAACGTAGTAACGTAGTAACGTTCTGGTAGCAACTTTTTTCTTATGTTTGTTTCGGTAATCTATATCGTTATCATACCGTTCCTTACTCTTTTGTTTGGCTTTCTCAATTTTCGCATGTCTATAAACTACATCATTATGATAACGCTGTTTGTCACTATTAATTATTACTTCTCGATACGCCTGGTCGGTTGAATACCTCTGCTTTTTTCTTTTCAAGATACTATCTCTGTTGTTTGTGTAGTACTGTTTTTTTAACTTGCGTGTAGCTTGCTTGATTGAAACCATTATTTAACCATTAGTTGAATGTTTTTATGTCAAGTATCAAGTATCAAGAACCTAACAAAAAATTAAACTAATTTTTAAATTTTCAGGTATTTTTCTAGTCTAAATTAAAAGATTAAAACTATTGTTGATGCTTGCTTAGTTACTATAGATTTTTAACCCAATTAATTTCCTTTAAAATGAGCCATTGAACAACTCTCTACGATGTTCCAGTGCCAAGCTATCTCTGGATACAAAAGAAAAAAAGAAAAAAAAAATATCCCGTTTAGGCAGAATGTTGTAGTAGCTGCCACTTTTCTTGATTTTCAAGCCAATATATTTCCCTTGCTGTTCAAGCCAAGGGACAGAAAGTTTCCTATACAGGGGTTTCGGACAAGGCGGTTCTAATGGTGTACTTTTGAATTTGATCTGACTCCTTTTGTAGGAAATATGGATTTTTATATTTCTTAACATTGGAAGTGATCGTCTCTTACTAGGTTGCTAGCTACCACTGCAACCCGGATAGTCACCAGTCTCCTCGGAGGTGTGGGTTCAAATCCTACCACTGGTGTACGATTATGACGTCATTGATCAATCTTTAATATGAAATATGTAATTTTTCGTAAAAAACTGATTCTCTTTTAAAAATACATTGTTTTAAGTACAAAAAGTTTTTAACGCCATTAATTTCCTTTAAAATCAGCCATTGAACAAATCTCTACGATGTTCCAGTGCCAAACTATCTGTGGAAAAGAAGAAGAAAGAAAAAAATATCCCCTTTGTGGAGAATAACGTGGTAAAAGTCAATTTTCTTGATTTTCAAGCCAATGTATTTTCTTTGTTATTAAAGCCAAAGGACGGTAAGTTTCCCTTATAGGAATTTCGGACAAGGCGATTCTAATGGTGTACTTTTTGTTTTGATCTGACTCTTTTTTTAGGAGTTATGGGTTTTTAGATTTCTTAACATTGGACGTGATCGTCTCTTACTAGGTTGCTAGCTACCGCTGCAACCCGGATTTTCTTTTAGGAATAATTTATTTTGGTTACTATAGATTTTTAACCCAATTAATTTCCTTTAAAATGAGCCATTGAACAACTCTCTACGATGTTCCAGTGCCAAGCTATCTCTGCAAACAAAGAAAAGAAAAAAAAATATCCCGTTTAGGCAGAATGTTGTAGTAGCTGCCACTTTTCTTGATTTTCAAGCCAATATATTTCCCTTGCTGTTCAAGCCAAGGAACAGAAATTTTACTATACAGGGTTTTCAGACAAGCCGGTTCTAATGGTGTACTTTTTGTTTTGATCTGACTCCCTTTTTAGGAGCTATGGGTTTTTATATTTCTTAACATTGGACGTGATCGTCTCTTACTAGGTTGCTAGCTACCGCTGCAACCCGGATTATTGCCAAATACAACTGTACAAGCATATACTGTAGTTAAGTGGCATATACAAGTTAGTATAGGCAAGAGTTCGTTCCTTATTATATGATCTGACTCTTTTTTTAGGAGTTATGGGTTTTTATATTTCTTAACATTGGACGTGATCGTCTCTTACTAGGTTGCTAGCTACCACTTTGACCCGGATACCGCTACAACCCAGTTTCAAGCCTACACTATAGTTAAGTTACCTATACAAGTTAGTATAGGCAAGAGTTCTTTCTTTATTTTATGCATCATATACTGTTTGAACGATTTTGTAAAAAGTTCCACCGGTTCATATCCCAGTGGAGCCTTAATAAAACTTGTAGTTACTTATAATAGTATATAAATCTCTGTTTTAATTCCTTATTTTCAGTATTGAATTAATTACTAGATTAATTCGCTAGATTTTGTTTTTTACGATAATTGTCTTTTAATATAAGATGAGCTACAGTTCGTTCTTTAATGTAACTATAAATACCAACAGGAAAAAGCCTACGGCTTTTTCTTCTTTTAAATATTAAGAGACGAGACTCAAACAATCATGTAGCTAACTAAGTCCAATGTATGGAATGGTTTGTTATTTCAGTGATCGTCTTTTAATGTGAATTTACTAACCTATACTATAGTTAAGTGGCCTATATAATTTAGTATAGGCAAGAGGTCGTTCTTTATTATAAAATAAGAAACTGATTCTATTTTAAAAATAATTTGGTTTAATTACAAAAGGTTTTTAACCCCGATAGTTTCCTTGAAAATGAGCTATTGAACAACTCTCTACGATGTTATAGTGCCAAGCTATCTGTGGAATTACAAACCTATACTATAATTAAGTGGCGTATAAAATTTAGTATAGGCAAGAGGTCGTTCTTTATTATAACTCTTTCAAAGAGAATTTTAATCTGTAATTTTGAATACTTTTCGTGATCCCAATAAAACATGCGTAAAATGTTTCTCAATTTACAAAGATCAGCCTGCATTTTTGCCATCTTCTTGTATTTCTGAATGTAATTTTTCCCTTTGTCCTTATGCGTTCTTTGGTACAACCTCGCAGAGAATTTAATTTTTTCATTATAGCTTTTGTCACCCCAGTATCTACCCATTATTCTGGTAGCAACTTTTTTCTTATGTTTGTTTCGGTAATCTATATCGTTATCATACCGTTCCTTACTCTTTTGTTTGGCTTTCTCAATTTTCGCATGTCTATAAACTACATCATTATGATAACGCTGTTTGTCACTATTAATTATTACTTCTCGATACGCCTAGTCGGTTGAATACCTCTGCTTTTTTCTTTTCAAGATGCTATCTCTGTTTTTTTGGTAGTACTGTTTTTTTAACTTGCGTGTAGCTTGCTTGATTGAAACCATTATTTAACCATTAGTTGAATGTTTTTATGTCAAGTATCAAGTATCAAGAACCTAACAAAAAATTAAACTAATTTTTAAATTTTCAGGTATTTTTCTAGTCTAAATTAAAAGATTAAAACTATTGTTCAGACACCATAAATATTTTTGCAGTTTATAACTTTAGCGATTCTGAACTAAAAACAAAAATAAAATAAAAATTAATTTTTTCAATTTTTACGTCACGTCGCTAATTAAGTCATATATGGTTATTAGTACACAATATATTTTAGATATTACGTCATGTCACTTATTACGTCATATATGGTTATTAGAAGATAATCGGTAAAATATTCGTTCTTTATTATATACAGCCATGATACTGATGGAAATTATATAATCCCTATTTATGTTTCATTTTTAATGGGCTAGGTGTCGTTCTTTATTGTAACTTCTCGATACGCCTGGTCGGTTGAATACCTTTGTTTTTTTTTCTTTTCAAGATGCTATCTCTGTTTTTTTGTAGTTCTGTTTTTTTAACTTGCGTGTAGCTTGCTTTGATCTAACCATTATGTAATCATGGATGAGACCATTTACACTTTTGACGTTTCTTATATAGTAATTATGACGTCACGGCGGAATGATTTTAATTCATGACCTCATGGCGTAATGATATTATTTCATGACGTCTTCAGAAACAAAAATATAATTTCGTGTTTTTCTGTTCACGTCATACCTCTATTATAAAACTATGATGACATTCATTATTTATCTAGTAGGGTTTCAGACAAGGCAGTTCTAATGATGTACTTTTGTTTTGATCTGACTCTATTTTTAGGAGTTTTGGATTTTTATATTTCTTAGCATTGGACTGACCGTCTCTTACTAGGTTGCTAGCTAATGCTGCAACCCAAATTCACACATATATAGTTATGAGAGGCAGATTGGCCGAGTGGTCCAGGGCGCTGGTGTTAGCCATCAGTCTCTTCGGAGGCGTGGGTTCAAATCTTACCGCTGGAATACGATTATGATTTATGTACAAAAATCAAATATCTTTGAAAGACTGCAGTGTGAAAAGACATCGAAAATGCAGTTTTTGGTGGAAAAATTTATTCTCTTGTAGAAATAATTTATTTTAGTTACTATAGATTTTTTAACCCAATTAATTTCCTTTAAAATGAGCCATTGAACAACTCTCTACGATGTTCCAGTGCCAAGCTATCTGTGGAAAAGAAAGAAAAGAGAAACAAAAATATCCCGTTTAGGCAGAATGTTGTAGTAGCTGCCACTTTTCTTGATTTTCAAGCCAATATATTTCCCTTGCTGTTCAAGCCAAGGGACTGAAAGTTTCCTATACAAGGGTTTCGGACAAGGCGGTTCTAATGGTGTACTTTTGAATTTGATCTGACTCCTTTTTTAGGAACTATGGGTTTTTATATTTCTTAACATTGGACGTGATCGTCTCTTACTAGGTTGCTAGCTACCACTGCAACCCGGATGAATGAACCACAGTGTTCAGTTTCTTTGGACTTGAGTTCGTTTTTTAACTATAAATACAAACAGGAAAAAGCCTCCGGCTTTTTCTTCTTTTAAATAGTAATAGACGAAACTCAAACAATCAAGTAGCTAACTAAGTCCAATGTATGGAATGGTTTGTTATTCCAGTGATCACCTTTTAATGTAAAATATAAATACTGTAATCTTAACTATAGTGAAGTTGCGTATGCAAGTTAGTATAGGGAAGAGTTTGATCTTTATTATACAATTTACAAAGATCAGCCTGCATTTTTGCCATCTTCTTGTATTTCTGAATGTAATTTTTCCCTTTGTCCTTATGCGTTCTTCGGTACAACCTCGCAGAGAATTTAATTTTTTCATTATAGCTTTTGTCACCCCAGTATCTACCCATTATTCTGGTAGCAACTTTTTGCTTATGTTTGTTTCGGTAACCTATATCGTTATCACACCGTCCCTTACTCTTTTGTTATGCTGTCTCAATTTTCGCATGTCTATAAACTACATCATTATAATAACGCTGTTTGTCACTATCAATTATTACTTCTCGATACGCCTGGTCGGTTGAATACCTCTGCTTTTTTCATTTCAATATGCTATCTCTGTTTTTTTGGTAGTACTATTTTTTTAACTTGCGTGTAGCTTGCTTGATTGAAACCATTATGTAACCATTAGTTGAATGTTTTCATGTCATGCATCAAGTATCAAGAACCTAACCAAAAAATTAAACTAATTTTTAGATTTTCAGGTATTTTTCTAGTCTAAATTAAAAGATTAAAACTATTGTTCAGACACCATAAATATTTTTGCAGTTTATAACTTTAGCGATTCTGAACTAAAAACGGAAATAAAATAAAAATTATTTTTTTCAATTTTTACGTCACGTCGCTAACTAAGTCATATATGGTTATTAGTACACAATAGGTTTTAGATATTACGTCATGTCACTTATTACGTCATATATGGTTATTAGTAGATAATCGGTAAAATATTCGTTCTTTATTATAAAAATATCAAAAAAGGCACTAGACCTTAAATTTATGTTCAAATAAGCCGTCTTGCAAAATTCTAGGTCCTCTGGGTCGATACAATCACCCCTGTTAAAAAAAGAAAACAAATAAACACGCATCCGTGATCTATCTTCTGGCAAAAAACACAAAATGGCACATTTTCACAGATAAGAGCCTGAAACCTTTAGGCTAGGGTTCTCTAATACGCGAAATCCAATGGTGTGATTTTCATTCAGATTCTAAGACTTTTAAAGGGTTTTTCCTTTTTTTTAAATAAGGCAAATTTTCTAAGGCTCGTAACTTTTGATAGACATGAGTAAACTGAATGAAATTTATATATTTGAAATAAGCATAAAAATCCAATTCTTTTTATGTGTTTATTGATATTAAAATTTTGTTTTTTAGAGTTTTGGTTACTATAACGACGAGTCGCTCATACTATACAGTTCATTACCTCGAATTGTCTGAAATATGTTGACTTTAAATATAACTTTACAAGCTTATACTACAGTTAGGTGACGTATAAAAGTAATAGAGGCAAGAGTTCGTTCTTTATAATAATTAATTACAAAAGGTTTTTAATCCCAATAATTTCCTTTAAAATGAGCCATTGAACAACTCTCTACGATGTTCCAGTGCCAAGATATCTGTGGAATAACTAACCTATATTATAAATAAGTGGCGTATAAAATTTAGTATAGGCAAGAGGTCGTTCTTTATTATAACATTGAACAACTCTCTACAATGTTCCAGTGCCATGGTATCTTTTGAATTACTAATATATACTATAATTAAGTGTCGTATAAAATTTAGTATAGGTAAGAGGTCGTCCTTTATTATATGTAACTACACCTGGCACCACCATATATCAGTTAGTATGGGAGAGAGATCGTTCTTTACTGTAAATTTTAACCCAATTAATTTGCTTTAAAATGAGCCATTGAACAACTCTCTACGATGTTCCAGTGCCAAGCTATCTGTGGAAAAGAAAAAAAAAAGAAAGAAAAAAAATATGCAGTTTAGGCAGAATGTTGTAGTAGCCGCCACTTTTCTTGATTTTCTAGCCAATATACTTCCCTCGCTGTTCAAGCCAAATAATTTATGTATTCTTAACATTGGACGTGATTGTCTCTTAATAGGTTGCTAGCTACCGCTGCAACCTAGATATTCTTATTTCTGTTACTATGTTCTAAGGTTTGTTCCTTACTGTAACTTTGAAAAGACTGCAGTATGAAAAGAAATCAAAAATTCAGTTTTTAGTAGAAAAATTTATTCTCTCTTAGAAATAATTTATTTTTTTTACAAAAGATTTTTAACCCAATTAATTTCCTTTAAGATGAGCCATTGAACAACTCTACGATATTCCAGTGCCAAGCTATCTGTGGAAAAGAAAAAAAAGAAAACAATATGCCTTTTGTGGAGAATAATGTGGTTAAAGTCAATTTTCTTGATTTTCAAGCCAATATATTTCCCTTGCTGTTCAAGCTAAATGACATAAACTTTCCTATACAGGGGTTTCGGACAAGGCGTTTCTAATGGTGTATTTTGTTTTGGTATTTTGTTTTGATTTTACTCCTTTTCTAGGAGCTATGGGTTTTTATATTTCTTAACATAGGGCGTGATCGTCTCTTACTAGGTTGCTAGCTACCGCTGCAACCCGGATATGCTACTAAAACATCCTAATATTTTGGCAGTTTACAAAGTTTCGTAGTTTTTTTCTCATACCTTTTGCTTTATAATAATATAAATACTGTAATATTAACTACAGTTAAGTTGCCTATGCAAGTTAGTACAGGCAAGAGTTAGTTTATCATTATAATGACGTCATATACAACTCAGACCTCTTTTTCTTTTCCCTGTTGTATCAGTTACTATGAGATAGACTTCGATCCTTACTCTAAAATTACTGTAATTCCTCATTTTAAACCAAAATCATTTGACTGTACTAACACAAATCAGGTCGGTATACAAGCTGCTTTATTCGCTAGGAAGAGAGCTTAGTATAAGCAAGAGGTCGTTCCTTATTATAAAAAAGAAAAAAAATAAAATATCCCGTTTAGGCAGAATGTTGTAGTAGCTGCCACTTTTCTTGATTTTCAAGCCAATATATTTCCCTTGCTGTTCAAGCCAAGGGAGAGAAATTTTACTATACAGGGGTTTCGGACAAGGCGGTTCTAATGGTGTACTTTTGAATTTGATCTGACTCCTTTTTTTAGGAACTATTGGTTTTTATATTTCTTACTATTGGACGTGATCGTCTCTTACTAGGTTGCTAGCTACCGCTGCAGCAGGGGACTAAGGTTTGTTCTTTACTGCAAAACTAGCAAAACAGTTTTTAAGTCTGATGAAGATTTAACTGATGTGTCAAAAGTGAGGTTGCAAGTCGAAGATTTTGGTTTGGCCTTATTATAATTGGTATGGTGAAATTATATTATGCATATGGTTCTTAAATCATACTTCCTTGTAGTTCAATTTGGTCTAGTGGCTAGGGTAGTTAACTTTCACTTAAGAGGACCGGGTTCGATTCCCGGTGTGGGAAAATTTTTAACTCTATAATCTTCGAACATTCAAACCTTTTATAATTTATAATGATGTATAATATAAATAATGTAATCTTCACTATAGTGAAGTTGCCTTTGCAAGTTTTTTAGTATAGGGAAGAGTTCGATCTTTATTATAATGCATTTTTGCCATCTTCTTGTATTTCTGAATGTAATTTTTCCCTTTGTCCTTATGCGTTCTTCGGTACAACCTCGCAGAGAATTTAATTTTTTTATTATAGCTTTTGTCACCCCAGTATCTACCCATTATTCTGGTAGCAACTTTTTTCTTATGTTTGTTTCGGTAATCTTCATCATTATCATACCGTTCCTTGCTCTTTTGTCTAGCCTTCTCAATTGTTGCTTCTCTATAAAGTTTATCATTATGATAACGCTCCTTGATCTTTTGTCTAGCCTGCTCAATTCTTGCTTCTCTGTAATATTCATCATTATCATACCGTTCCTGGCTCTTTTGTCTAGCCTGCTCAATTGTTGCTTCTCTGTAATCTTCATCATTACCATACCGTTCCTTGATCTTTTGTTTGGCTGTCTCAATTTTTGCATGTCTATAATCTTCATCATTGTGATAACACATCTTGCTGTTTTGTTTGATTACTTCTCGATACGCCTGGTCGGTTGAATACCTTTGCTTTTTTCTTTTCAAGATACTCTGTTGTTTGTGTTGTACTGTTTTTTCAATTTGCGTGCAGCTTGCTTGATTGAAACCATTATGTAATTATGAATGTGAACATTTACAGTTCTGACGCTTCTTATATAGTAATTATGACGTCACAGCGTAATGATTTTATTGACGTCATAGCGCAATGATATTATTTCGTGACGTCTTCAGAAACAACAATATAATTTCGTGTTTTTCTATTCACGTCATAGCTCTAATATAAAACTATGACAACATTCAATATTTATCTAGTAGGGTTTCAGACAAGGTAATTCTAATGATGTACTTTTGTTTTGATCTGACTCTATTTTTAGGAGTTTTGTTATATTTCTTAGCATTGGACTGATCGTCTCTTACTAGATTGCTAGCTACTGCTGCAACCCGGATTCACATATATATTATTTATGAGAGGCAACCTGGCCGAGTGGTCCAAGGCACTGGTGTTAGCCACCAGTCTCTTCGGAGGCGTGGGTTCAAATCTTACCGCTGGTATACGATTATGTTTGAAAGACTGCAGTGTGAAAAGACATCGAAAATGCAGTTTTTGGTGGAAAAATTTATTCTCTTTTAGAAATAATTTATTTTAGTTACAAAAGGTTTTTAACCCAATTAATTTCCTTTAAAATGAGCTATTGAACAACCCTCTACGATGTTCCAGTGCCAAGCTATCTCTGGAAACAAAGAAAAAAAGAAAAAAAGAAAAAAATATCCCGTTTGGGAAGAATGTTGTAGTAGCTGCCACTTTTCTTGATTTTCAAGCCAATATATTTCCCTTTCTGTTCAAGCCAAGGGACAGAAAGTTTCCTATACAGGGGTTTCGGACAAGGCGGTTCTAATGGTGTACTTTTTGTTTTGATCTGACTCCTTTTTTAGGTACTATGGGTTTTTATATTTCTTAACATTGGACGTGATCGTCTCTTACTAGGTTGCTAGCTACCGCTGCAACCCGGATTTAGGCAGAATGCTGTAGTATCTGCCACTTTTCTTGATTTTCAAGCCAATATATTTCCCTTACTGTTCAAACCAAATGACAGAAAGTTTCCTATACAGGGGTTTCGGACACGGCGGTTCTAATGGTGTGCTCTGTTTTGATCTAATTTTTTTTTAGGATTACGGATTTTTATATTTCTTAACGTTGGACGTGATTGTCTCTTACTAGGTTGTTAGCTACCGCTGCAACCCGAATGCTAGCTACCGCGGCGACCAGGACGACGTTATTAAAATTGTAGTATAGATTTTACTTTTTACAGTTACAACCTACGGTTAATGTGTCATTCATAATCTTGTATATGAAAATGAATTTTTTTGTAATTTCCTTAAAAGTGAAACACCGCATGGAACATAACAGTAAGAATTTCCTTCCATTTGAACATGACTTCCAGGAATAAGCACTTTATTGCATTTCTCACACCTCTCGAACCTCACACCTAAACGACTTCCGTATCCATATTCCATATCCTTTCTTACATTGTTAGGATCTCCCATTTTAAACAATTGTCTCTTCTCATTTGTCTGTTTGCAAACGTATCGAGTCACTTAATGCAAAAGGAAAACAAAACCGATTTTAAAATTTTCAGGCATTTTCCTGGTTTGAATTAAAAAATGAAAATTATTGCTCAAACACCATAAATATTTTTGCAGTTTGCAGTTAAAATAATTTTTTTTAGAATTTATTCTAGTTGCAGTTGATGAATTAGATGATTTGTTAAAAGCCCCAAAAAATATTTTTTATTATTAATGAAAAAGCACGTAGATTAGAACCTCACAAAAAAAACTAATTTTTTAATTTTCAGGTATTTCTCTAGTTTTAATTAAAAAAAATAAAATGATTGCTCAAACATCACAAATATTTTTGCCGTTTACATAATAACCTTAGAGATCCTGAACTGAAAAGTAAAATAAAATTTTTTTTTTATTTTAAATACCCATTAAATGACATGTCAGGTAGTTAGAACCTAAAAAAAAGTAAAACTAACTTTTAAATTTCTGGGTTTTTTCTAGTTTTAATTAAAAATATTAAAATTATTGCTCCCACATCATAATCTGGATTGCAACGGTAGCTAGCAATATAGTAAGGCACGATATTATTAAAATAGAAACCCAAAAGTTTGAAGCTTAGTAGAAATCGTTGTTAGAAAAACATCATTACCGAATTTCGTTTCTAATAAGTATTTGTTATAATTAAAAAAATAAATCTGGTTACAAACAGGAAAAACCCTAGGGCTTTTTCGTTTTTGAAGTAGTAAGAGACGACCTACATCGCTAACTGAAGTAACTAACTAAACCCAATGTATGCAATGGTTTGTCATTTCGACGATTGTCTTTTAAAGTAACATGATTACAGACAGGAAAAAGCCTATGGTTCGTTCTTAATTGGAACAGTAAGAGACGACCTGACTAGAATCCACAATCCTGACATCATTGATCAATCTTTAATACGATTTTTAACCCAATTAATTTCCTTTAAAATGAGCCATTGATCAATTCTCTACGATGTTCCAGTGCCAAGCTATCTGTGGAAAAGAAAGAAAGAAAAAAGAAAAAAGAGGTGCCGTTTAGGCATAATGCTGTAGTAGCTGCCACTTTTCTTTATTTTCAAGCCAATATATTTCCCTTGCTATTCAAGCCAAATTAAAGGAAGTTTCCTATACAGGAGTTTTGAACACGACGGTTCTAATGCTGTACTCGTTGTTTTGATCTGACTCTTTTTTTTGGGATTATGGGTTTTATATTTCTTAACATTGGACATGATCGTCTCTTACTAGGAAACCACGAAAATAAACTGATAAAAGAATTGCTTTCATCTTTCTTGTTACACTGAAATATATTGAACCATGCCTTACATAGTTTGAATTTTTTGCTGGCCAATTATTCAAAGTGACTCAGTTAAGGTGGTTCCTTGGTAGCAAATTATATCGCCCAATTAATTTTCACTCATTTTCTAATGCAATATTAAGGGGTGGTATGTTTTTATGTTTTTTATTTAATGCATCTTATTTGAGTCATTAGTATTGTTTAGGATTGAGTTTCATGGTCTTATCTGTGTAGCTAATTGAGAATATTGTTATTTTTAACTATTTAAAAGTCAAATAAATTTATTAGGATTATGCAGGATCTAAATTAAAACTTTGCGCATAGAGTATTTTGATTGTATATTGTATGTAGTTTTTATGAAAAATAATTTTTTCTTTGACACTTTTCTGTGATTATTATGCTTGATCTTCTGGAGAGATTAATACTCCATTGATTGTTTCGAACGTTTTCTGTGCTTCATATTTTTTTTTTGGGGGGGGGAGTGTAAATAAATGATTGAATAACCTTTTAGGGCCTCTTGGGGTATGATTTTAATAGTAATGTTGAACTTGTTTTGTTGTGAGGTTTGTGGTGCCGATTAGGATGTGCGATTTGTGTTAGTTGTTTATAATTTATTTAGTCCTGTATTATTTTTTGTGGATTTTTACCACCACCCCCCCCCCCCCTCGGAAAAGTTTTTCATTTCTCAGGGTGGCTGTTAATACTGATGTTGTTTTATTGCTTTAATAAATATCTCTCTTTCTAAATACTTTATTATAATGGAAACCCAGATTATGTAAACCCTGATTAAAAACAGGAAAAAGCCTACGGCTTTTTCTTCTTTGGAGTAGTAAGAGACGACTCTCAAAGAATCAGGCAGCTAACTAAGTCTAATGTTTGCAATGGTTTGTTCTTCTAATGATTGTCTTTTAATATATCTTTTAAAAGCAGTTCTAATGGTATACTTTTTGTTTTAATCTGACGTTTTTTTAGGAGTTAAGGGTTTTTATATTTATTAACGTTGGACGTGGTCGTGTCTTACTTGGTTGCTAGCTAACCGCTGCAACCCAGATCTTTATTATGACCAAGAACTGTTTGATTTAATACTTCAGTTATTATGGGTTACAGTTCGTTCCTTATTGTATCTTTATTATAAAACCCATGATACCGACGATACTTACAAAATTCCAATTTAAAGTATCGATCCTTATGTATAATTACAAACAGGAAAAAGCCTACGGTTTTTTCTTCTTTGAAATAGTAAGAGACGAACCTCAAACAATCAAGTAGCTAACTAATTCCAATGCATGCAATTGTTTTTTATTCCAGTGATAGTCTTTTAATGTAAAACCTATACTATAATTAAGTGGCATATAAAATTTAGTATAGGCAAGAGCTCGTTCTTAATTATAAATGGAAATTAAATAATTTTTATTTATGTTTCAGTTAACATAGGCTAGGTGTCGTTCTTTATTGTATATACTTCTCGATACACCTGGTCGGTTGAATACCTTTGCTTTTTTCTTTTCAAGTTACTATCTCTGTTGTTTGTGTAGTACTCTTTCTTCAACTTGCGTATAGCCTGCTTTGATCTAACCATTATTCTAATCAAGAATGAGAGAATTTTCAGTTTTTTCTTTCCTTATATACTAATTATGACGTCACTCTATTCACGTCATAGCTCTAATATAAAACTATGATGATCTTATATAGTAATTATGACGTCACTGCATCAAAAATACAGTTTTTATTGGAAAAATTTATTCTCTTTTAGAAATAATTTATTTTAGTTACTATAGATTTTTAACCCAATTAATTTCCTTTAAAATGAGCTATTGAACAACCCTCTACGATGTTCCAGTGCCAAGCTATCTCTGGATACAAAAAAGAAAAAAAGAAAAAAATATCCCTTTTGACGAGAATAACGTGGTTAAAGTCAGTTTTCTTGATTTTCAAGCCAATATATTTCCCTTGCTGTTCAAGCAAAATGACAGAAAGTTTCCTATACAGGGGTTTCGGACAAGGCGGTTCTAATGGTGTACTTTTTGTTTTGATCTGACTCCTTTTTTAGGAGCTATGGGTTTTTATATTTCTTAACATTGGACGTGATCGTCTCTTACTAGGTTGCTAGCTACCGCTGCAACCCGGATTTGATCTAACCATTATGTAATTCACGAATGAGACCATTTTCATCTTTGTAGTTCTTAAGTAGTAATTATGACGTCACGACGTAATGATTTTATTTCATGATGACGTCATGGCGCAATGATATTATTTCATGACGTCTTCAGAAACCACAACATAATGTCATGTTTTTCTATTCACGTCATAGCTCTAATATAAAACTATGATGACATTCATTATTTATCTAGTAGGGTTTCAGAAAAGGTAGTTCTAATGATGTACTTTTGTTTTGATCTTACTCTATTTTTAGGAGTTTTGGGTTTTTATACTTCTTAACATGGGACTGATAGTCTCTTACTAGGTTGTTAGCTACTGCTGCAACCCAAATTATAAGAAGCAGCCTGGCTGAGTGGTCCAAGACACTGGTGTTAGCCACCAATCTCTTCGGAGGCGTGGGTTCAAATCTTACCGCTGGTATACGATTATGTTTGAAAGACTGCAGTGTGAAAAGACATCAAAAATGCGGTTTTTGGTGGAAAAATTTATTCTCTTTTAGAAAAAATTTATTTTAGTTACTATAGATTTTTAACCCAATTAATTTCCTTTAAAATGAGCTATTGGACAAACCTCTACGATGTTGCAGTGCCAAGCTATCTGTGGAAAAGAAAAAAAGAAAAAAAAGAAAAACTATCCCGTTTAGGCAGAATGTTGTAGTAGCTGCCACTTTTCTTGATTTTCAAGCCAATATATATCCCTTGCTGTTCAAGCCAAGGGACAGAAAGTTTCCTATACAGGGGTTTCGGACAAGGCGGTTCTAATGGTGTACTTTTTGTTTTGATCTGACTCCTCTGTTAGGAACTAAGGGTTTTTATATTTCTTAACATTGGACGTGATCGTTTCTTACTAGGTTGCTAGCTACCGCTGCAACCCGGATCTCTTACTAGGTTGCTAGCTACCACTGCAACCCGGACTAAAACTAATGACTAAAGTTCGTTCTTTAATGTATGTAAAACTAAATCCAGTATAAGTAATGGTTTGTGCTTCTAATCATCATCTTTTAATTTGGCATTTCCACCGCTGCAACCCGTATTTCTATCTTAACTATAGTGAAGTTGCCTATGCCAGTTAGTATTGGGAAGAGTTCGATCTTTATTATAATTTTTGTTTTGATCTGACTCTTTTCTCAGGAGTTAGGGGTTTTTATATTTCTTAACATTGGACGTGATCGTCTCTTACTAGGTTGCTAGCTACCGCTGCAACCCGGATTGCTAGCTACCGCTGCAACCCGGAAAATACGATGAAATAATAATATGCATATGGTTCTTAAATCATGCTGTTTTATAGTCCCATACGGTGTAGCGGATAGGATAGCTGGCTTTCATCTAGAAGGCCCGGGTTCGATTCTCTGTATTGGAAAATTTTTAACTCTATAATCTTCGAACATTAGAAGCTCTAAACCTTTTATAATTTATAATGAACCACATCGATCCTTTATGTAATGTAACTACACCTGGAACCACCATATATCAGTTAGTATGGGAGAGAGATCGTTCTTTACTGTAAATCTCTTACTAGGTTGCTAGCTACCGCTGCAACCCGGATAAATCATACTTCTTTATCAAGGATGTCATATAATTCTGTTCGTTCCTTTGTAGGACGAGGAAAGCCAAACTTACAATACGTAACCCATCTTCCTCTTTTTCTCTTATACTTTCTTTGACAGTATGTATTACAGCGGTGCACTTGATGGTCTTTGACCAGTTTGTGAAGAGTTGGACTAGTCAATCTATTTGGTATTTCACAAGTTATAATACTATTGATATACTGAATCACTTCAGACGCTGTTGATTTCCCAATAATAGGAGCATCTTCAATCCACAACACACAGTGTACATGAGGCGCACCTCGTTTCTGATACTCGATACGCCAGAAATGATCCTTAATTTTACCAAACAAAGGATTTGTCTTTGAACAAATTAGCTCATTAAATATAGGTGTCCATTTTTGGTCAAAGTGCATGGAAACTGCAATTGGATCTAGACATGTCAACTCTGCTGGGGTCATTTTTGCCACACCAGGTAAGTTCTTATGGACAGTCCGTAAATAGTCAATAAATTCAGGAGAGTACCACTCAGCACATGAAACTGTCAGAAACAAAGTCGGTGGACCCAATTGCTCAATCATTGACTTTACTTTATAGGAAAGAGATTGAAAATACTGCTGAGATCCTCTGATTTTTGATTGAACAGAAAACAAAGTCGCTTCCATCTCTCCATCACGGGAATGAAGCCTGTCTATAAATTGACGAGCATTTTGATTTGGTTTCACAGTCCGCAACATATGACCAACGCTATTACACATGTAAGAGAATTCTTGCAATTGGAAGCTGTGAAAAAGAAACTGTTTGTCAAGACGAAACTTAGTATGTCTGCTAAGAAGCCTTGATTTAAAATATTCTGCATTCCTAATCCGAAATGGTCTTGCCTTGTCACGCAAGCCATATTTGCCTTTCGGGAAAAGATTTGGAAACACTTTTAGATCAAGTTCTTCCTGAAATAAGTCTTCGCTCTCACCTTTTAGTTTCTTGATTTGAAATTGGTCAGTACCAAGATCTTTCATTTGCTTAAAATCTTCAATGAAGTCTTTTGGAACCGCTGAATTGAGAGGCTGGACAGAAAAATGTTCAACCAATGTAGATTTTGCGCTTTCTGTCAGTTTCTGAAGGATTGCAGCTTCCGGTATTTCAGGTAAATTATCAACACCAACCGCTTTTTCAGCAAGACGGGCTTCAAGTATTTTTTTTAAATCTTCTAGGGTGTATGCATGTATTGTTTTATAGAGACTGTTGTTCTCTCTTAACCACAACAGTGCTTCATGGACTTTTCTCAGATCTATTAGTGCAGTCCAAACATTCTTGTTGTAAGTAGGCTGACCATTGACAATGACTACAAAACTATCAATGTTAAGAAGTTTTTCAGGCTGAATATCTGCATTTGCTTGCACATCAACAGGTAGATATACTATTCTCCCCTTAAGAGCGTCAACAAGTTCTGTTCTAGGTCTCTTCAATGCAGTTACTTGCCCTAATCTGACGATCGTAAGACAAGGCATTACAAATCGAATCATTGCCATTTCAAAATTATTTAAACACTTTATACATTCCGGTGTACAGTCTATATGAAGGTTATTTAATACTGATCGGACATTCTCCTGACTTTTCAACATTTTCCCAGCACAGTAATCACAGACAAAGAATGAATCTATGACATCCTCTTTCCAACCTGTACATTGAATTAGTTGTTCTCTGTCATCTTTGGGTATGTCCTGTTGTAGGTGTTCTAAAATCGTGGCCATCATTACATCAAAACCTTTCTTATTTGAAAGGGATCTTAAACTCTTCAATTGGTATTTTGTCTTTATCTGCTCAAAACTGTCACAATGCATTGTGGGGTATACATCCCTAATGTTAGCTACCTTATCAAGGCTCTCACCAAATAATTTTATTATTGTATTTTCATCCACAGAAACTCTAATATTGCTATCACCGTAAATGAAGTCTTGACTATTATTACGACAGAGTCTACTTGACACTTCTTCTATGTAATGACTTAGTTCCTTGTACGAGCCCTCGACTTTTAGTAGATTAATATGTTGTATAATCTTACATTTTGATACTGCCTTATATACGCTATTAATGAAACAGTTCAAGACAGGAAAATGTGGAGCTAGTGCCCTTAGAGAACGCAAATAGCTCTGACATCCCTCATTTGGGCTACAGTATAACGAATGCCCATGCTTTCTTGTGTCCCTGTAATTGATTTCACAATAATCCAAGCCGCCAAGGTAGAAATTAACCACTTTGTCAGTTGAAAATTTTAATGCTATATTATTTTCAAGGATATCAAAAAGAATTTGACATAATTCAATATCCGTCGGATAGAGCTTGCAGATATCAGGGTGACATTGCCAAGTAACCTGCTGCCCAATTTTTGGTTTTGAATGTTTACTCAGATTGTTATAGGTGACTTCAGCCATCATAATTTCCTTGTCAGATCTAGATTCAGAGCATTCTTCAATATTTGTCTCGTACTTTTCAGGACAGTTTGTTCTACTACACAGAGAATTTTTTGCCAAATATTCAGTAGAACTAAAAGAACTGTTTAAAACACAGTTAGAAATGCTTTTTTCTTGAGTCGGTGTTCCAGGAATTTGTTCTAAATCATTAGTCTTACAAACACATTTACTAATAACCCTAACAGGCTCGTTTTCGCCATAATTGAAAAACATTGCTTTTCCTTCGCTGTTGATAGGTATGCTTGTATATATGTTTTTATTGCTGCTACATAAACTGCAATTGCTCCTTCCAAAATTAATATACAAATTTTCAAAGAAGTACGCCTCTGTATATTCACTGTGTTGTCGAACATTTTCCATTGCATCTGTAAACTGTTCCGCAGTTGCCAATCCATACCTTGGAAGCTTTTCATTAAACTGACAACATTTCTTTTGGATATTACTATGAAGCTTTGCCAAGGAATTTCTAGCCGACTTTTCAACAGCATCCGCTCTTTCAAAGAGAATTTTAATCTGTAATTTTGAATACTTTTCGTGATCCTGGTAAGACATGCGTAAAATGTTTCTCAATTTACGAAGATCAGCCTGCATTTTTGCCATCTTCTTGTATTTCTGAATGTAATTTTTCCCTTTGTCCTTATGCGTTCTTCGGTACAACCTCGCAGAGAATTTAATTTTTTCATTATAGCTTTTGTCACCCCAGTATCTACCCATTATTCTGGTAGCAACTTTTTTCTTATGTTTGTTTCGGTAATCTTCATCATTATCATACCGTTCCCTGCTCTTTTGTCTAGCCTGCTCAATTGTTGCTTCTCTATAAAGTTTATCATTGTGATAACGCTCCTTGATCTTTTGTCTAGCCTGCTCAATTCTTGCTTCTCTGTAATGTTCATCATTACCATACCGTTCCTTGATCTTTTGTTTGATGTCTCAATTTTTGCATGTCTATAATCTTCATCATTGTGATAACGTTCCCTGCTCTTTTGTCTAGCCTGCTCAATTGTTGCTTCTCTATAAAGTTTATCATTGTGATAACGCTCCTTGATCTTTTGTTTAGCCTGCCCAATTCTTGCTTCTCTGTAATCTTCATCATTACCATACCGTTCCTTGATCTTTTGTTTGGCTGTCTCAATTTTTGAATGTCTATAATCTTCATCATTGTGATAACACATCTTGCTGTTTTCTTTTGCTCTCTCAATTATTACTTCTCGATACGCCTGGTCGGTTGAATACCTTTGTTTTGCTCTCTCAATTTTTACTTCTCGATACGCCTGGTCGGTTGAATACCTTTGCTTTTCTCTTTTCAAGATACTAGCTCTGTTGTTTGTGTAGTACTCTTTCTTCAAATTGCGTATAGCTTGCTTCGATCTAACCATTATTCTAATCAAGAATGAGAGAATTTTCAGTTTTGACTTTCCTTATATACTAATTATGACGTCACTCTATTCACGTCATAGCTCTAATATAAAACTATGATGACGTTCATTATTTATCTAGTAGGGTTTCAGACAAGGTAATTCTAATGATGTGCTTTTGTTTTGATCTGACTCTATTTTTAGGAGTTTTGGGTTTTTATATTTCTTAGCATTGGACTGATCGTCTATTACTAGGTTGCTAGCTACTGCTGCAACCCAAATTCACATATATTTTTATTTATGAGAGGCAGCCTGGCCGAGTGGTCCAAGGCACTGGTGTTAGCCACCAGTCTCTTCAGAGGCGTGGGTTCAATTCTTACCGCTGGTATACGATTATGTTTGAAAGACTGCAGTGTGAAAAGACATCAAAAATGCAGTTTTTGGTGGAAAAATTTATTCTCTTTTAGAAATAATTTATTTTAGTTACTATAGATTTTTAACCCAATTAATTTGCTTTAAAATGCGCTATTGAACAACCCTTTACGATGTTCCAGTGCCAAGCTATCTGTGGAAAAGAAAAAAGAAAAAAAAGAAAAAAAAAGAAAAAAATATCCCGTTTAGGCAGAATGTTGTAGTAGCTGCCACTTTTCTTGATTTTCAAGCCAATATATTTCCCTTGCTGTTCAAGCCAAGGGACAGAAATTTTACTATGCAGGGGTTTCGGACAAGGCGGTTCTAATGGTGTACTTTTTGTTTTGATCTGACTCTTTTTTTAAGAACTATGGGTTTTTATATTTCTTAACATTGGACGTGATCGTCTCTTACTAGGTTGCTAGCTACCGCTGCAACCCAGATCCTTCCAAAATTAATATACGAATTTTCTAAGAAGTACGCCTCCGTATATTCACTGTGTTGTCGAACATTTTCCATTGCATCTATAAACTGTTCCGCAGTTGCCAATCCATACCTAGGAAGCTTTTCGCTACGGAGCTTTTCGTTACAACATTTCTTTTGGATATTACTATGAAGCTTTGCCAAAGAATTTCTAGCCGACTTTTCAACAGCATCCGCTCTTTCAAAGAGAATTTTAATCTGTAATTTTGAATACTTTTCGTGATCCCGATAAAACATGCGTAAAATGTTTCTCAATTTACAAAGATCAGCCTGCATTTTTGCCATCTTCTTGTATTTCTGAATGTAATTTTTCCCTTTGTCCTTATGCGTTCTTCGGTACAACCTCGCAGAGAATTTAATTTTTTCATTATAGATTTTGTCACCCCAGTAACGCTCCTTGATCTTTTGCTTGGCTGTCTCAATTTTTACTTCTAGATACACCTGGACGGTTGAATACCTTTGCTTTTGGTTTTTCTTATATTTGATGCGGTAATCTTCATCATTGTGATAACTCTCCTTGAACTTTTGTTTGGCTGTCTCAATTTTTACTTCTCGATACACCTGGACGGTTGAATACCTTTGCTTTTGGTTTTTCTTATATTTGATGCGATAATCTTCATCATTGTGATAACTCTCCTTGAACTTTTGTTTGGCTGTCTCAATTTTTGCATGTCTATAATCTTCATCATTGAGATAACACATCTTGCTGTTTTGTTTTGCTCTCTCAATTATTACTTCTCGATACGCCTGGTCGGTTGAATACCTTTGCTTTTTTCTTTTCAAGTTACTATCTCTGTTGTTTGTGTAGTACTGTTTTTTCAAATTGCGCATAGCTTGCTTCGATCTAACCATTATTCTAATCAAGAATGAGAGAATTTACATCTTTGTCGTTCTTAAGTAGTAATGGATCACAAGATATCTTAGTAGCAATCCTTACGCGTGCTCGAGCTTTATTGCGTTCGGTGGCATTTTTATCTCTTTTAAATAAACTTTTCTGATATTTCAGGATGTTAGCTTTTTTTTTGTGTAGTAAAGTTTTTTATTAGTAGAAATTTGGATTGCTCTATTTTGATATTGTTTTTGGTTATTCTTTCTTTTTTCCACTCGCGTGAGACCATATTTTTTCAAGGTTTAAAATTATTAAGTACACAATACCCCGTGTCGAGTATCTAAAACCTAGCATAAAAAAAAATTAATTTTTAAATTTTCAGGTATTTATCTTGTTTGAATTACAAAATTAGTATTATTGGTTAGACACCATAAATATTTTTGCAGTTTACATAATAAGTTTAGCGATTCTGGACTGAAAACTAAAATAATTGCAATTATAAGACAATAATATGGCTTACGGGTTACAAACCAAAAAAAGTTTGGTTCCAGGATACAATAATAACTTTGAACTTAGATGAAAAAAATTTTTCTTCCAGGAGACAAAAAGTAAAACTAATTATAAAATTTTTATGTATTTTTGTTGTTTAAATTAAGAACTTACTATTACTGATTAGGCATCATAAATATTTTTGCAGTTTACATAATAATTTTAGCGATTAAGCCAAAAAAGAAAATTTTGGTTCCAGGAGTTTTGGTTACTATTGAGACAAGTAGCTATTATTACTATAGAGTTCATTACCATGAACTGTTTGATTGCTTCAAAATTCAAATATCTTTGAAAAGACTGCAGTATGAAAATACATCAAAAATGCAATTTTTTTGACGAAATTGATTCTACTTTAAAAAGTATTTTATTTTTAATTACAAAAGTGACTAGATGTTGCTATTTCCTTTAAAATGAGCTATTATACAGCTCTCTATGATTTTCCAGTGCCCAGCTAGCTGAGCAGGAAAAAAAGCGGAAAGAAAAAAATATCCCGTTTGTGGAGAATAACTTGGTAAAAGTCAATTTTCTTGATTTTCAAGCCAATATATTTTCTTTGTTATTCTAGCCAAAGGGCGGTAAGTTTCCTTTATAGAGGATTCGGACAAGGCGGTTCTAATGGTGTACTTTTTGTTTTGATCTGACTCTTTTTTTAGGAGTTGGGGGGTTTTATATTTCTTAACATTGGAGGTGATCGTCTCTTACTAGGTTACTAGCTACCGCTGCAACCCGGATAATTGACAAACACCATTTATGATGAGCTATATCGGTCCTTTATGTAATGAAAAGACTGCAGCATGAAAATACATCAAAAATGCAATTTTTTTGACAAAATTGATTCTACTTTAAAAAGTATTTTATTTTTAATTACAAAAGGCACTAGATGTTGCAATTTCCTTTAAAATGAGCTATTATACAGCTCTCTATGATTTTCCAGTGCCCAGCTAGCTGAGAAGAAAAATCAAGCGGAAAGAAAAAAATATCCCGTTTGTGGAGAATAACGTGGTAAAAGTCAATTTGCTTGATTTTCAAGCCAATATATTTTCTTTGTTATTCAAGCCAAAGGGCGGCAAGTTTCCTTTATAGAGGTTTCGGACAAGGCGGTTCTAATGGTGTACTTTTTGTTTTGATCTGACTCTTTTTTTAGGAGTTGGGGGGTTTTATATTTCTTTACATTGGAGGTGATCGTCTCTTACTAGGTTGCTAGCTACCGCTGCAACCCGGAACATCAAAAATACAGTTTTTGGTGGAAAAATTTATTCTCTTTTAGAAATAATTTATTTTAGTTACTATAGATTTTTAACTTAATTACTTTCCTTTAAAATAAGCTATTGAACAACTCTCTACGATGTTCCAGTGCCAAGCTATCTCTGGAAAAGAAGAAAAAAGAAAAAAAAAAGAAAAAAATATCCCGTTTAGGCAGAATGTTGTAGTAGCTGCCACTTTTCTTGATTTTCAAGCCAATATATTTCCCTTGCTGTTCAAGCCAAGGGACAGAAAGTTTCCTATACAGGGGTTTTGGACAAGGCGGTTCTAATGGTGTACTTTTTGTTTTGATCTGACTCCTCTGTTAGGAACTATGGGTTTTTATATTTCTTAACATTGGACGTGATCGTCTCTTACTAGGTTGCTAGCTACCGCTGCAACCCGGATTACGGTAATTAACATTGGACGTGATCGTCTCTTACTAGGTTGCTAGCTATCGCTGCAACCTGGAAGCTAGCTACCTCTGCAACCCGGTTCTAGCTAAAATAATGAAGATAATATGAATGAACCACAGGGTTCAGTTTCTTTGGACTTGAGTTCGTTTTTTAACTATAAATACAAACAGGAAAAAGCCTACGGCTTTTTCTTCTTTTAAATAGTAAGAGACGAAACTCAAACAATCAAGTAGCTAACTAAGTCCAATGTATGAAATGGTTTGTTATTTCAGTGATCGTCTTTTAATGTAAATTTTAAATAAACTTTTCCTATATTTCAGGATGTTAGCTTTATTTTTTGTGTAGTAAAGTTTTCTATTAGTAGAAATTTGGATTGCTCTATTTTGATAGTTGTTTTGGTTATTCTTTCTTTTTTTCCACTCGCGTGAGACCATATTTTTTCAAGGTTTAAAATTATTAAGTACACAATACCCCGTGTCGAGTATCTAAAACCTAGCATAAAAAAAACTAATTTTTAAATTTTCAGGTATTTATCTTGTTTGAATTACAAAATTAGTATTATTGGTTAGACACCATAAATATTTTTGCAGTTTACACAATAAGTTTAGCGATTCTGGACTGAAAACTAAAATAATTGCAATTATAAGACAATAATATGGAGATACGTACTTTACGGGTTACAAACCAAAAAAAGTTTGGTTCCAAGATACAATAATAACTGTGAACTGAGATGAAAAAAAATTTCTTCCAGGAGACAAAAAGTAAAACTAATTATGAAATTTTCATGTATTTTTGTTGTTTAAATTAAGAAATTACTATTACTGATTAGGCATCATAGATATTTTTGCAGTTTACATAATAATTTTAGCGATTAAGCCAAAAAAGAAAATTTTGGTTCCAGGAGTTTCGGTTACTATTGAGACAAGTAGCTATTATTACTATAGAGTTCATTACCATGAACTGTTTGATTGCTTCAAAATTGAAATATCTTTGAAAAGACTGCAGCATGAAAATACATCAAAAATGCAATTTTTTTGACAAAATTGATTCTACTTTAAAAAGTATTTTATTTTTAATTACAAAAGTGACTAGATGTTGCAATTTCCTTTAAAATGAGCTATTATACAGCTCTCTATGATTTTCCAGTGCCCAGCTAGCTGAGAAGAAAAATCAAGCGGAAAGAAAAAAAATATCCCGTTTGTGGAGAATAACGTGGTAAAAGTCAATTTTCTTGATTTTCAAGCCAATATATTTTCTTTGTTATTCAAGCCAAAGGGCGGTAAGTTTCCTTTATAGAGGTTTCGGACAAGGCGGTTCTAATGGTGTACTTTTTGTTTTGATCTGACTCTTTTTTTAGGAGTTGGGGGGTTTTATATTTCTTTACATTGGAGGTGATCGTCTCTTACTAGGTTGCTAGCTACCGCTGCAACCCGGAACATCAAAAATACAGTTTTTGGTGGAAAAATTTATTCTCTTTTAGAAATAATTTATTTTAGTTACTATAGATTTTTAACTTAATTACTTTCCTTTAAAATAAGCTATTGAACAACTCTCTACGATGTTCCAGTGCCAAGCTATCTCTGGAAAAGAAGAAAAAAGAAAAAAAAAGAAAAAAATATCCCCTTTTAGGCAGAATGTTGTAGTAGCTGCCACTTTTCTTGATTTTCAAGCCAATATATTTCCCTTGCTGTTCAAGCCAAGGGACAGAAAGTTTCCTATACAGGGGTTTCGGACAAGGCGGTTCTAATGGTGTACTTTTTGTTTTGATCTGACTCCTCTGTTAGGAACTATGGGTTTTTATATTTCTTAACATTGGACGTGATCGTCTCTTACTAGGTTGCTAGCTACCGCTGCAACCCAGATCCTTCCAAAATTAATATACGAATTTTCTAAGAAGTACGCCTCCGTATATTCACTGTGTTGTCGAACATTTTCCATTGCATCTATAAACTGTTCCGCAGTTGCCAATCCATACCTAGGAAGCTTTTCGCTACGGAGCTTTTCGTTACAACATTTCTTTTGGATATTACTATGAAGCTTTGCCAAAGAATTTCTAGCCGACTTTTCAACAGCATCCGCTCTTTCAAAGAGAATTTTAATCTGTAATTTTGAATACTTTTCGTGATCCCGATAAAACATGCGTAAAATGTTTCTCAATTTACAAAGATCAGCCTGCATTTTTGCCATCTTCTTGTATTTCTGAATGTAATTTTTCCCTTTGTCCTTATGCGTTCTTCGGTACAACCTCGCAGAGAATTTAATTTTTTCATTATAGATTTTGTCACCCCAGTAACGCTCCTTGATCTTTTGCTTGGCTGTCTCAATTTTTACTTCTAGATACACCTGGACGGTTGAATACCTTTGCTTTTGGTTTTTCTTATATTTGATGCGGTAATCTTCATCATTGTGATAACTCTCCTTGAACTTTTGTTTGGCTGTCTCAATTTTTACTTCTCGATACACCTGGACGGTTGAATACCTTTGCTTTTGGTTTTTCTTATATTTGATGCGATAATCTTCATCATTGTGATAACTCTCCTTGAACTTTTGTTTGGCTGTCTCAATTTTTGCATGTCTATAATCTTCATCATTGAGATAACACATCTTGCTGTTTTGTTTTGCTCTCTCAATTATTACTTCTCGATACGCCTGGTCGGTTGAATACCTTTGCTTTTTTCTTTTCAAGTTACTATCTCTGTTGTTTGTGTAGTACTGTTTTTTCAAATTGCGCATAGCTTGCTTCGATCTAACCATTATTCTAATCAAGAATGAGAGAATTTACATCTTTGTCGTTCTTAAGTAGTAATGGATCACAAGACATCTTAGTAGCAATCCTTACGCGTGCTCGAGCTTTATTGCGTTCGGTGGCATTTTTATCTCTTTTAAATAAACTTTTCTGATATTTCAGGATGTTAGCTTTATTTTTTGTGTAGTAAAGTTTTTTATTAGTAGAAATTTGGATTGCTCTATTTTGATATTGTTTTTGGTTATTCTTTCTTTTTTTCCACTCGCGTGAGACCATATTTTTTCAAGGTTTAAAATTATTAAGTACACAATACCCCGTGTCGAGTATCTAAAACCTAGCATAAAAAAAATTAATTTTTAAATTTTCAGGTATTTATCTTGTTTGAATTACAAAATTAGTATTATTGGTTAGACACCATAAATATTTTTGCAGTTTACATAATAAGTTTAGCGATTCTGGACTGAAAACTAAAATAATTGCAATTATAAGACAATAATATGGCTTACGGGTTACAAACCAAAAAAAGTTTGGTTCCAGGATACAATAATAACTTTGAACTTAGATGAAAAAAATTTTTCTTCCAGGAGACAAAAAGTAAAACTAATTATAAAATTTTCATGTATTTTTGTTGTTTAAATTAAGAACTTACTATTACTGATTAGGCATCATAAATATTTTTGCAGTTTACATAATAATTTTAGCGATTAAGCCAAAAAAGAAAATTTTGGTTCCAGGAGTTTTGGTTACTATTGAGACAAGTAGCTATTATTACTATAGAGTTCATTACCATGAACTGTTTGATTGCTTCAAAATTCAAATATCTTTGAAAAGACTGCAGTATGAAAATACATCAAAAATGCAATTTTTTTGACGAAATTGATTCTACTTTAAAAAGTATTTTATTTTTAATTACAAAAGTGACTAGATGTTGCTATTTCCTTTAAAATGAGCTATTATACAGCTCTCTATGTTTTTCCAGTGCCCAGCTAGCTGAGCAGGAAAAAAAGCGGAAAGAAAAAAATATCCCGTTTGTGGAGAATAACGTGGTAAAAGTCAATTTTCTTGATTTTCAAGCCAATATATTTTCTTTGTTATTCTAGCCAAAGGGCGGTAAGTTTCCTTTATAGAGGATTCGGACAAGGCGGTTCTAATTGTGTACTTTTTGTTTTGATCTGACTCTTTTTTAGGAGTTGGGGGGTTTTATATTTCTTAACATTGGAGGTGATCGTCTCTTACTAGGTTACTAGCTACCGATGCAACCCGGATAATTGACAAACACCATTTATGATGAGCTATATCGGTCCTTTATGTAATGAAAAGACTGCAGCATGAAAATACATCAAAAATGCAATTTTTTTGACAAAATTGATTCTACTTTAAAAAGTATTTTATTTTTAATTACAAAAGTCACTAGATGTTGCAATTTCCTTTAAAATGAGCTATTATACAGCTCTCTATGATTTTCCAGTGCCCAGCTAGCTGAGAAGAAAAATCAAGCGGAAAGAAAAAAAATATCCCGTTTGTGGAGAATAACGTGGTAAAAGTCAATTTGCTTGATTTTCAAGCCAATATATTTTCTTTGTTATTCAAGCCAAAGGGCGGTAAGTTTCCTTTATAGAGGTTTCGGACAAGGCGGTTCTAATGGTGTACTTTTTGTTTTGATCTGACTCTTTTTTTAGGAGTTGGGGGGTTTTATATTTCTTTACATTGGAGAGATCGTCTCTTACTAGGTTGCTAGCTACCGCTGCAACCCGGAACATCAAAAATACAGTTTTTGGTGGAAAAATTTATTCTCTTTTAGAAATAATTTATTTTAGTTACTATAGATTTTTAACTTAATTACTTTCCTTTAAAATAAGCTATTGAACAACTCTCTACGATGTTCCAGTGCCAAGCTATCTCTGGAAAAGAAGAAAAAAGAAAAAAAAAAGAAAAAAATATCCCGTTTAGGCAGAATGTTGTAGTAGCTGCCACTTTTCTTGATTTTCAAGCCAATATATTTCCCTTGCTGTTCAAGCCAAGGGACAGAAAGTTTCCTATACAGGGGTTTTGGACAAGGCGGTTCTAATGGTGTACTTTTTGTTTTGATCTGACTCCTCTGTTAGGAACTATGGGTTTTTATATTTCTTAACATTGGACGTGATCGTCTCTTACTAGGTTGCTAGCTACCGCTGCAACCCGGATTACGGTAATTAACATTGGACGTGATCGTCTCTTACTAGGTTGCTAGCTATCGCTGCAACCTGGAAGCTAGCTACCTCTGCAACCCGGTTCTAGCTAAAATAATGAAGATAATATGAATGAACCACAGGGTTCAGTTTCTTTGGGCTTGAGTTCGTTTTTTAACTATAAATACAAACAGGAAAAAGCCTACGGCTTTTTCTTCTTTTAAATAGTAAGAGACGAAACTCAAACAATCAAGTAGCTAACTAAGTCCAATGTATGAAATGGTTTGTTATTTCAGTGATCGTCTTTTAATGTAAATTTTAAATAAACTTTTCCTATATTTCAGGATGTTAGCTTTATTTTTTGTGTAGTAAAGTTTTCTATTAGTAGAAATTTGGATTGCTCTATTTTGATAGTTGTTTTGGTTATTCTTTCTTTTTTTCCACTCGCGTGAGACCATATTTTTTCAAGGTTTAAAATTATTAAGTACACAATACCCCGTGTCGAGTATCTAAAACCTAGCATAAAAAAAACTAATTTTTAAATTTTCAGGTATTTATCTTGTTTGAATTACAAAATTAGTATTATTGGTTAGACACCATA
The DNA here is from genome assembly GCA_027921565.1 of Artemia sinica. NCBI lineage: Eukaryota > Metazoa > Arthropoda > Branchiopoda > Anostraca > Artemiidae > Artemia > Artemia sinica. The sequence goes on from CM051273.1 coordinate 12,895,060, forward strand.
AATATTTTTGCAGTTTACACAATAAGTTTAGCGATTCTGGACTGAAAACTAAAATAATTGCAATTATAAGACAATAATATGGAGATACGTACTTTACGGGTTACAAACCAAAAAAAGTTTGGTTCCAAGATACAATAATAACTGTGAACTGAGATGAAAAAAAATTTCTTCCAGGAGACAAAAAGTAAAACTAATTATGAAATTTTCATGTATTTTTGTTGTTTAAATTAAGAAATTACTATTACTGATTAGGCATCATAGATATTTTTGCAGTTTACATAATAATTTTAGCGATTAAGCCAAAAAAGAAAATTTTGGTTCCAGGAGTTTCGGTTACTATTGAGACAAGTAGCTATTATTACTATAGAGTTCATTACCATGAACTGTTTGATTGCTTCAAAATTGAAATATCTTTGAAAAGACTGCAGCATGAAAATACATCAAAAATGCAATTTTTTTGACAAAATTGATTCTACTTTAAAAAGTATTTTATTTTAATTACAAAAGTGACTAGATGTTGCAATTTCCTTTAAAATGAGCTATTATACAGCTCTCTATGATTTTCCAGTGCCCAGCTAGCTGAGAAGAAAAATCAAGCGGAAAGAAAAAAAATATCCCGTTTGTGGAGAATAACGTGGTAAAAGTCAATTTTCTTGATTTTCAAGCCAATATATTTTCTTTGTTATTCAAGCCAAAGGGCGGTAAGTTTCCTTTATAGAGGTTTCGGACAAGGCGGTTCTAATGGTGTACTTTTTGTTTTGATCTGACTCTTTTTTTAGGAGTTGGGGGGTTTTATATTTCTTTACATTGGAGGTGATCGTCTCTTACTAGGTTGCTAGCTACCGCTGCAACCCGGAACATCAAAAATACAGTTTTTGGTGGAAAAATTTATTCTCTTTTAGAAATAATTTATTTTAGTTACTATAGATTTTTAACTTAATTACTTTCCTTTAAAATAAGCTATTGAACAACTCTCTACGATGTTCCAGTGCCAAGCTATCTCTGGAAAAGAAGAAAAAAGAAAAAAAAAGAAAAAAATATCCCCTTTTAGGCAGAATGTTGTAGTACCTGCCACTTTTCTTGATTTTCAAGCCAATATATTTCCCTTGCTGTTCAAGCCAAGGGACAGAAAGTTTCCTATACAGGGGTTTCGGACAAGGCGGTTCTAATGGTGTACTTTTTGTTTTGATCTGACTCCTTTGTTAGGAACTATGGGTTTTTATATTTCTTAACATTGGACGTGATCGTCTCTTACTAGGTTGCTAGCTACCGCTGCAACCCAGATCCTTCCAAAATTAATATACGAATTTTCTAAGAAGTACGCCTCCGTATATTCACTGTGTTGTCGAACATTTTCCATTGCATCTATAAACTGTTCCGCAGTTGCCAATCCATACCTAGGAAGCTTTTCGCTACGGAGCTTTTCGTTACAACATTTCTTTTGGATATTACTATGAAGCTTTGCCAAAGAATTTCTAGCCGACTTTTCAACAGCATCCGCTCTTTCAAAGAGAATTTTAATCTGTAATTTTGAATACTTTTCGTGATCCCGATAAAACATGCGTAAAATGTTTCTCAATTTACAAAGATCAGCCTGCATTTTTGCCATCTTCTTGTATTTCTGAATGTAATTTTTCCCTTTGTCCTTATGCGTTCTTCGGTACAACCTCGCAGAGAATTTAATTTTTTCATTATAGATTTTGTCACCCCAGTAACGCTCCTTGATCTTTTGCTTGGCTGTCTCAATTTTTACTTCTAGATACACCTGGACGGTTGAATACCTTTGCTTTTGGTTTTTCTTATATTTGATGTGGTAATCTTCATCATTGTGATAACTCTCCTTGAACTTTTGTTTGGCTGTCTCAATTTTTACTTCTCGATACACCTGGACGATTGAATACCTTTGCTTTTGGTTTTTCTTATATTTGATGCGATAATCTTCATCATTGTGATAACTCTCCTTGAACTTTTGTTTGGCTGTCTCAATTTTTGCATGTCTATAATCTTCATCATTGAGATAACACATCTTGCTGATTTGTTTTACTCTCTCATTTATTACTTCTCGATACGCCTGGTCGGTTGAATACCTTTGCTTTTTTCTTTTCAAGTTACTATCTCTGTTGTTTGTGTAGTACTGTTTTTTCAAATTGCGCATAGCTTGCTTCGATCTAACCATTATTCTAATCAAGAATGAGAGAATTTACATCTTTGTCGTTCTTAAGTAGTAATGGATCACAAGACATCTTAGTAGCAATCCTTACGCGTGCTCGAGCTTTATTGCGTTCGGTGGCATTTTTATCTCTTTTAAATAAACTTTTCTGATATTTCAGGATGTTAGCTTTATTTTTTGTGTAGTAAAGTTTTTTATTAGTAGAAATTTGGATTGCTCTATTTTGATATTGTTTTTGGTTATTCTTTCTTTTTTTCCACTCGCGTGAGACCATATTTTTTCAAGGTTTAAAATTATTAAGTACACAATACCCCGTGTCGAGTATCTAAAACCTAGCATAAAAAAAATTAATTTTTAAATTTTCAGGTATTTATCTTGTTTGAATTACAAAATTAGTATTATTGGTTAGACACCATAAATATTTTTGCAGTTTACATAATAAGTTTAGCGATTCTGGACTGAAAACTAAAATAATTGCAATTATAAGACAATAATATGGCTTACGGGTTACAAACCAAAAAAAGTTTGGTTCCAGGATACAATAATAACTTTGAACTTAGATGAAAAAAATTTTTCTTCCAGGAGACAAAAAGTAAAACTAATTATAAAATTTTCATGTATTTTTGTTGTTTAAATTAAGAACTTACTATTACTGATTAGGCATCATAAATATTTTTGCAGTTTACATAATAATTTTAGCGATTAAGCCAAAAAAGAAAATTTTGGTTCCAGGAGTTTTGGTTACTATTGAGACAAGTAGCTATTATTACTATAGAGTTCATTACCATGAACTGTTTGATTGCTTCAAAATTCAAATATCTTTGAAAAGACTGCAGTATGAAAATACATCAAAAATGCAATTTTTTTGACGAAATTGATTCTACTTTAAAAAGTATTTTATTTTTAATTACAAAAGTGACTAGATGTTGCTATTTCCTTTAAAATGAGCTATTATACAGCTCTCTATGATTTTCCAGTGCCCAGCTAGCTGAGCAGGAAAAAAAGCGGAAAGAAAAAAATATCCCGTTTGTGGAGAATAACGTGGTAAAAGTCAATTTTCTTGATTTTCAAGCCAATATATTTTCTTTGTTATTCTAGCCAAAGGGCGGTAAGTTTCCTTTATAGAGGATTCGGACAAGGCGGTTCTAATTGTGTACTTTTTGTTTTGATCTGACTCTTTTTTTAGGAGTTGGGGGGTTTTATATTTCTTAACATTGGAGGTGATCGTCTCTTACTAGGTTGCTAGCTACCGCTGCAACCCGGATAATTGACAAACACCATTTATGATGAGCTATATCGGTCCTTTATGTAATGAAAAGACTGCAGCATGAAAATACATCAAAAATGCAATTTTTTTGACAAAATTGATTCTACTTTAAAAAGTATTTTATTTTTAATTACAAAAGGCACTAGATGTTGCAATTTCCTTTAAAATGAGCTATTATACAGCTCTCTATGATTTTCCAGTGCCCAGCTAGCTGAGAAGAAAAATCAAGCGGAAAGAAAAAAATATCCCGTTTGTGGAGAATAACGTGGTAAAAGTCAATTTGCTTGATTTTCAAGCCAATATATTTTCTTTGTTATTCAAGCCAAAGGGCGGTAAGTTTCCTTTATAGAGGTTTCGGACAAGGCGGTTCTAATGGTGTACTTTTTGTTTTGATCTGACTCTTTTTTTAGGAGTTGGGGGGTTTTATATTTCTTTACATTGGAGGTGATCGTCTCTTACTAGGTTGCTAGCTACCGCTGCAACCCGGAACATCAAAAATACAGTTTTTGGTGGAAAAATTTATTCTCTTTTAGAAATAATTTATTTTAGTTACTATAGATTTTTAACTTAATTACTTTCCTTTAAAATAAGCTATTGAACAACTCTCTACGATGTTCCAGTGCCAAGCTATCTCTGGAAAAGAAGAAAAAAGAAAAAAAAAGAAAAAAATATCCCGTTTAGGCAGAATGTTGTAGTAGCTGCCACTTTTCTTGATTTTCAAGCCAATATATTTCCCTTGCTGTTCAAGCCAAGGGACAGAAAGTTTCCTATACAGGGGTTTTGGACAAGGCGGTTCTAATGGTGTACTTTTTGTTTTGATCTGACTCCTCTGTTAGGAACTATGGGTTTTTATATTTCTTAACATTGGACGTGATCGTCTCTTACTAGGTTGCTAGCTACCGCTGCAACCCGGATTACGGTAATTAACATTGGACGTGATCGTCTCTTACTAGGTTGCTAGCTATCGCTGCAACCTGGAAGCTAGCTACCTCTGCAACCCGGTTCTAGCTAAAATAATGAAGATAATATGAATGAACCACAGGGTTCAGTTTCTTTGGGCTTGAGTTCGTTTTTTAACTATAAATACAAACAGGAAAAAGCCTACGGCTTTTTCTTCTTTTAAATAGTAAGAGACGAAACTCAAACAATCATGTAGCTAACTAAGTCCAATGTATGAAATGGTTTGTTATTTCAGTGATCGTCTTTTAATGTAAATTTTAAATAAACTTTTCCTATATTTCAGGATGTTAGCTTTATTTTTTGTGTAGTAAAGTTTTCTATTAGTAGAAATTTGGATTGCTCTATTTTGATAGTTGTTTTGGTTATTCTTTCTTTTTTTCCACTCGCGTGAGACCATATTTTTTCAAGGTTTAAAATTATTAAGTACACAATACCCCGTGTCGAGTATCTAAAACCTAGCATAAAAAAAAACTAATTTTTAAATTTTCAGGTATTTATCTTGTTTGAATTACAAAATTAGTATTATTGGTTAGACACCATAAATATTTTTGCAGTTTACACAATAAGTTTAGCGATTCTGGACTGAAAACTAAAATAATTGCAATTATAAGACAATAATATGGAGATACGTACTTTACGGGTTACAAACCAAAAAAAGTTTGGTTCCAAGATACAATAATAACTGTGAACTGAGATGAAAAAAAATTTCTTCCAGGAGACAAAAAGTAAAACTAATTATGAAATTTTCATGTATTTTTGTTGTTTAAATTAAGAAATTACTATTACTGATTAGGCATCATAGATATTTTTGCAGTTTACATAATAATTTTAGCGATTAAGCCAAAAAAGAAAATTTTGGTTCCAGGAGTTTCGGTTACTATTGAGACAAGTAGCTATTATTACTATAGAGTTCATTACCATGAACTGTTTGATTGCTTCAAAATTGAAATATCTTTGAAAAGACTGCAGCATGAAAATACATCAAAAATGCAATTTTTTTGACAAAATTGATTCTACTTTAAAAAGTATTTTATTTTTAATTACAAAAGTGACTAGATGTTGCAATTTCCTTTAAAATGAGCTATTATACAGCTCTCTATGATTTTCCAGTGCCCAGCTAGCTGAGAAGAAAAATCAAGCGGAAAGAAAAAAAATATCCCGTTTGTGGAGAATAACGTGGTAAAAGTCAATTTTCTTGATTTTCAAGCCAATATATTTTCTTTGTTATTCAAGCCAAAGGGCGGTAAGTTTGTTTCGGACAAGGTGGTTCTAATGGTATACTTTTTGTTTTGATCTGACTCTTATTTTAGGAGTTAGGGGTTTTATATTTCTTTACATTGGAGGTGATCGTCTCTTACTAGGTTGCTAGCTACCGCTGCAACCCGGATTACGAACCTATACTATAGTTAAGTGGCCTATATAATTTAGTATAGGCAAGAGGTCATTCTTTATTATATGGACTAAAGTTCGTTCTTTAATGTAAAAATTCGATGATCGAGCCTTTATGTAACCCGGATTAAAAAATTATTATCATATCTTATATGTAACTTTTATTTTATAGGTCTTTGATAGTCTAATGGTAAGTATGCCCACTTGTTACCTGGGAGAAGGGGGTTCGATTCCCCGTCGGGGAGAACTTTAAATATGTTGAATTAAAAGCACTATCTTTTCAATTTGAAATTTAAAAAAGAAACTTGTTTATTTACATTCTAGCTAAAATAATGAAGATAATATGAATGAACCACAGTGTTCAGTTTCTTTGAACTTGAGTTCGTTTTCTAACTATAAATACAAACAGGAAAAAGCCTATGGCTTTTTCTTCTTTTAAATAGTAACAGACGAAACTCAAACGATCAATTAGCTAACTAAGTCCAATGTATTGAATGGTTTGTTATTTCAGTGATCGTTTTTTAATGTAAAAATGGGTTCAAATCTTACCGCTGGTATACGATTATAATTTATGTACAAAAATCAAATATCTTTGAATAGCCTGCAGTATGAAGACATAAAAAATGCAGTTTTTAGTGGAAAAATTTATTCTCTTTTAGAAATAATTTATTTTAGTTACAAAAGATTTTTAACCCAATTAATTTTCTTTAAATAGAGCCATTGAACAACTCTCTACGATGTTCCAGTGCCAAGCTATCTGTGGAAAAGGAAAAAAAAGAAGAAAAACAAAATATACCGTTTAGGCAGAATCTTGTTGTAGCTGCCAATTTTCTTGATTTTCAAGCCAATATATTTCCCTTGCTGTTCAAGCCAAGCGACAGAAAGTTTCCTATATAGGGATTTCGGACAAGGCGGTTCTAATGGTGTACTTTTTGTTTTGATCTGACTCCTTTTTTAGGAGCTACGTGTTTTTTATATTTCTTAACATTGGACGTGATCGTCTCTTACTAGGTTGCTAGCTACCGCTGCAACCTGGATGAACACTATCAGTCTTTTAGGTAAAATTTACTAACCTTTACTATAGTTAAGTGGCCTATAAAATTTAGTATAGGCAAGAGGTCGTTCTTTATTATAAATTTTGTCACCCCAGTATCTACCCATTATTCTGGTAGCAACTTTTTTCTTATGTTTGTTTCGGTAATCTTCATCATTATCATACCGTTCCCTGCTCTTTTGTCTAGCCTGCTCAATTCTTGCTTCTCTGTAATGTTCATCATTACCATACCGTTCCTTGATCTTTTGTTTGGCTGTCTCAATTTTTGCATGTCTATAATCTTCATCATTGTGATAACGTTCCCTGCTCTTTTGTCTAGCCTGCTCAATTGTTGCTTCTCTATAAAGTTTATCATTGTGATAAGGCTCCTTGATCTTTTGTTTAGCCTGCTCAATTCTTGCTTCTCTGTAATGTTCATCATTACCATACCGTTCCTTGATCTTTTGTTTGGCTGTCTCAATTTTTGCATGTCTATAATCTTCATCATTGTGATAACACATCTTGCTGTTTTCTTTTGCTCTCTCAATTATTACTTCTCGATACGCCTGGTCGGTTGAATACCTTTGTTTTGCTCTCTCAATTATTACTTCTCGATACACCTGGTCGGTTGAATACCTTTGCTTTTTTCTTTTCGTTACTATCTCTGTTGTTTGTGTAGTACTCTTTCTTCAACTTGCGTATAGCCTGCTTTGATCTAACCATTATTCTAATCAAGAATGAGAGAATTTTCAGTTTTGACTTTCCTTATATACTAATTATGACGTCACTCTATTCACGTCATAGCTCTAATATAAAACTATGATGACGTTCATTATTTATCTAGTAGGGTTTCAGACAAGGTATTTCTAATGATGTACTTTTGTTTTGATCTGACTCTATTTTTAGGAGTTTTGGGTTTTTATATTTCTTAGCATTGGACTGATCGTCTCTTACTAGGTTGCTAGCTACTGCTGCAACCCAAATTCACATATATATTTATTTATGAGAGGCAGCCTGGCCGAGTGGTCCAAGGCACTGGTGTTAGCCACCAGTCTCTTCAGAGGCGTGGGTTCAATTCTTACCGCTGGTATACGATTATATTTGAAAGACTGCAGTGTGAAAAGACATCAAAATGCAGTTTTTGGTGGAAAAATTTATTCTCTTTTAGAAATAATTTATTTTAGTTACTATAGATTTTTAACCTAATTAATTTCCTTTAAAATGAGCTATTGAACAACCCTCTACGATGTTCCAGTGCCAAGCTATCTCTGGATACAAAAAAAGAAAAAAAAAAGAAAAAAAGAAAAAAATATCCCGTTTAGGCAGAATGTTGTAGTAGCTGCCACTTTTCTTGATTTTCAAGCCAATATATTTCCCTTGCTGTTCAAGCCAAGGGACAGAAAGTTTACTATACAGGGGTTTCGGACAAGGCGGTTCTAATGGTGTACTTTTTGTTTTGATCTGACTCTTTTTTTAAGAACTATGGGTTTTTATATTTCTTAACATTGGACGTGATCGTCTCTTACTAGGTTGCTAGCTACCGCTGTAACCCGGATAACTTTTTTTTATAAGTCTTCGATAGTCTAATGGTAAGTATGCCCACTTGTTACCTGGGAGAAGGGGGTTCGATTCCCCGTCGGGGAGAACTTTTAATATGTTGAATTAAAAGCACTATCTTTTCAATTTAAAATTTAAAAAAGAAACTTGTTTATTTACATTCTAGCTAAAATAATGAAGATAATATGAATGAACCACAGTGTTCAGTTTCTTTGGACTTGAGTTCGTTTTTTAACTATAATACATATAAAATTTTATTACTGTAATCAGTTACCACTTGGGTTTTCTTTTATGCTATATCATTACAAACAGGAAAAAGCCTACGGCTTTTTCTTCTTTTAAATAGTAAGAGACGAACCTCTAGTGTACTACCCCTGGAACCACCATTTATCAGTTACTATGGATGAGAGATCGTTCTTTACTGTAGCAACCCGGATAACCTATACTATAATTAAGTGGCGTATAATATTTAGCATAGGTAAGAGGTCGTTCTTTATTATAAACTAATGTTAGCTACCTTATCAAGGCTCTCACCAAATAATTTTATTATTGTATTTTCATCCACAGAAACTCTAATATTGCTATCACCGTAAATGAAGTCTTGACTATTATTACGACAGAGTCTACTTGACACTTCTTCTATGTAATGACTTAGTTCCTTCTACGAGCCCTCGACTTTTAGTAGATTAATATGTTGTATAATCTTACATTTTGATACTGCCTTATATACGCTATTAATGAAACAGTTCAAGACAGGAAAATGTGGAGCTAGTGCCCTTAGAGAACGCAAATAGCTCTGACATCCCTCATTTGGGCTACAGTATAACGAATGCCCATGCTTTCTTGTGTCCCTGTAATTGATTTCACAATAATCCAAGCCGCCAAGGTAGAAATTAACCACTTTGTCAGTTGAAAATTTTAATGCTATATTATTTTCAAGGATATCAAAAAGAATTTGACATAATTCAATATCCGTCGGATAGAGCTTGCAGATATCAGGGTGACATTGCCAAGTAACCTGCTGCCCAATTTTTGGTTTTGAATGTTTACTCAGATCGTTATAGGTGACTTCAGCCATCATAATTTCCTTGTCAGATCTAGATTCAGAGCATTCTTCAATAGTTGTATCGTACTTTTCAGGACAGTTTGTTCTACTACACAGAGAATTTTTTGCCAAATATTCAGTAGAACTAAAAGAACTGTTTAAAACACAGTTAGAAATGCTTTTTTCTTGAGTCGGTGTTCCAGGAATTTGTTCTAAATCATTAGTCTTACAAACACATTTACTAATAACCCTAACAGGCTCGTTTTCGCCATAATTGAAAAACATTGTTTTTCCTTCGCTGTTGATAGGTATGCTTGTATATATGTTTTTATTGCTGCTACATAAACTGCAATTGCTCCTTCCAAAATTAATATACGAATTTTCAAAGAAGTACGCCTCCGTATATTCACTGTGTTGTCGAACATTTTCCATTGCATCTGTAAACTGTTCCGCAGTTGCCAATCCATACCTTGGAAGCTTTTCATTAAACTGACAACATTTCTTTTGGATATTACTATGAAGCTTTGCCAAGGAATTTCTAGCCGACTTTTCAACAGCATCCGCTCTTTCAAAGAGAATTTTAATCTGTAATTTTGAATACTTTTCGTGATCCTGGTAAGACATGCGTAAAATGTTTCTCAATTTACGAAGATCAGCCTGCATTTTTGCCATCTTCTTGTATTTCTGAATGTAATTTTTCCCTTTGTCCTTATGCGTTCTTCGGTACAACCTCGCAGAGAATTTAATTTTTTCATTATAGCTTTTGTCACCCCAGTATCTACCCATTATTCTGGTAGCAACTTTTTTCTTATGTTTGTTTCGGTAATCTTCATCATTATCATACCGTTCCCTGATCTTTTGTCTAGCCTGCTCAATTCTTGCTTCTCTGTAATGTTCATCATTACCATACCGTTCCTTGATCTTTTGTTTGGCTGTCTCAATTTTTGCATGTCTATAATCTTCATCATTGTGATAACGTTCCCTGCTCTTTTGTCTAGCCTGCTCAATTGTTGCTTCTCTATACAGTTTATCATTGTGATAACGCTCCTTGATCTTTTGTTTAGCCTGCTCAATTCTTGCTTCTCTGTAATGTTCATCATTACCATACCGTTCCTTGATCTTTTGTTTGGCTGTCTCAATTTTTGCATGTCTATAATCTTCATCATTGTGATAACACATCTTGCTGTTTTCTTTTGCTCTATCAATTATTACTTCTCGATACGCCTGGTCGGTTGAATACCTTTGTTTTGCTCTCTCAATTATTACTTCTCGATACACCTGGTCGGTTGAATACCTTTGCTTTTTTCTTTTCAAGTTACTATCTCTGTTGTTTGTGTAGTACTCTTTCTTCAACTTGCGTATAGCCTGCTTTGATCTAACCATTATTCTAATCAAGAATGAAAGAATTTTCAGTTTTGACTTTCCTTATATACTAATTATGACGTCACTCTATTCACGTCATAGCTCTAATATAAAACTATGATGACGTTCATTATTTATCTAGTAGGGTTTCAGACAAGGTATTTCTAATGATGTACTTTTGTTTTGATCTGACTCTATTTTTAGGAGTTTTGGGTTTTTATATTTCTTAGCATTGGACTGATCGTCTATTACTAGGTTGCTAGCTACTGCTGCAACCCAAATTCACATATATATTTATTTATGAGAGGCAGCCTGGCCGAGTGGTCCAAGGCACTGGTGTTAGCCACCAGTCTCTTCAGAGGCGTGGGTTCAATTCTTACCGCTGGTATACGATTATGTTTGAAAGACTGCAGTGTGAAAAGACATCAAAATGCAGTTTTTGGTGGAAAAATTTATTCTCTTTTAAAAATAATTTATTTTAGTTACTATAGATTTTTAACCCAATTAATTTCCTTTAAAATGAGCTATTGAACAACCCTCTACGATGTTCCAGTGTCAAGCTATCTCTGGATACAAAAAAAGAAAAAAAAAGAAAAAAAGAAAAAAATATCCCGTTTAGGCAGAATGTTGTAGTAGCTGCCACTTTTCTTGATTTTCAAGCCAATATATTTCCCTTGCTGTTCAAGCCAAGGGACATAAATTTTACTATGCAGGGGTTTCGGACAAGGCGGTTCTAATGGTGTACTTTTTGTTTTGATCTGACTCTTTTTTTAAGAACTATGGGTTTTTATATTTCTTAACATTGGACGTGATCGTCTCTTACTAGGTTGCTAGCTACCGCTGCAACCCGAATTCTTTACTATAAAACCTTTGTATAAAATATTTCATTAACTATTGGCTAGAGTTCGTTCTTTATTATAATTATTTATGAGAGGCAACCTGGCCGAGTGGTCCAAGGCACTGGTGTTAGCCACCAGTCTCTTCGGAGGCGTGGGTTCAAATCTTACCGCTGGTATACGATTATGTTTGAAAGACTGCAGTGTGAAAAGACATCGAAAATGCAGTTTTTGGTGGAAAAATTTATTCTCTTTTAGAAATAATTTATTTTAGTTACAAAAGGTTTTTAACCCAATTAATTTCCTTTAAAATGAGCTATTGAACAACCCTCTACGATGTTCCAGTGCCAAGCTATCTGTGGAAAAGAAAAAAAGAAAGAAAAAAATATCCCGTTTAGGCAGAATGTTGTAGTAGCTGCCACTTTTCTTGATTTTCAAGCCAATATATTTCCCTTGCTGTTCAAGCCAAGGGACAGAAAGTTTCCTATACAGGGGTTTCGGACAAGGCGGTTCTAATGGTGTACTTTTTGTTTTGATCTGACTCCTTTGTTAGGAACTATGGGTTTTTATATTTCTTAACATTGGACGTGATCGTCTCTTACTAGGTTGCTAGCTACCGCTGCAACCCGGATTATTTATATATCATATTGTTAATTTTACAGCTTTAATTAATGACGCCATAGTCTAAGTGGCTAGCACGATCGGCCGATAATGGAAAGGTTGGGGTTCAGATCCAGCAAGGGTAGTTTTCTTTTAATTTGTAATTCAGCTATCACTGAAACCATATCATTACTATATCATTAACTATAATTAAGTTGAGTATCTAATCTAGTATAGGCAAGAGTTCGTTCTTTATTATAAAATAGCTTGCTCTCACCCAGATGGCTCGAGTTCGATACTCGGTTTGGGAAATTTTTACTTATGATGATTTTTTAAGGAATATAATTAAAATAATCATGTATATAATGATTCTTTTTATTACTTCAATTACTATGAGCTATAGTTCGTTCCTTATTGTAACATATGACGACATTCAATATTTATCTAGTAGGGTTTCAGACAAGGTAATTCTAATGATGTACTTTTGTTTTGATTTGACTCTATTTTTAGGAATTTTGTTATATTTCTTAGCATTGGACTGATCGTCTCTTACTAGATTGCTAGCTACTGCCGCAACATAATTATTTATTTATACATATATATATTTATTTATGAGAGGCAACCTGACCGAGTGGTCCAAGGCACTTGTGTTAGCCACCAGTCTCTTCGGAGGCGTGGGTTCAAATCTTACCGCTGGTATACGATTATGTTTGAAAGACTGCAGTGTGAAAAGACATCGAAAATGCAGTTTTTGGTGGAAAAATTTATTCTCTTTTAGAAATAATTTATTTTAGTTACAAAAGGTTTTTAACCCAATTAATTTCCTTTAAAATGAGCTATTGAACAACCCTCTACGATGTTCCAGTGCCAAATTATCTCTGGATACAAAAGAAAAGAGAAAAAAATATCCCGTTTGTGGAGAATAACGTGGTAAAAGTCAATTTGCTATATTTTCAAGCCAATATATTTTCTTTGTTATTCAAGCCAAAGGGCGGTAAGTTTCCTTTATAGAGGTTTCGGACAAGGCGGTTTTAATTGTGTACTTTTTGTTTTGATCTGACTCCTCTGTTAGGAACTATGGGTTTTTATATTTCTTAACATTGGACGTGATCGTCTCTTACTATATTGCTAGCTACCGCTGCAACCCGGACAGCTAGCTGAGGAGAAAGAAAAAGCGGAAAGAAAAAAAGATGCCGTTTGTGGAGAATATCGTGGTTAGTCAATTTTCTTGATTTTCAAGCCAATATATTTTCTTTGTTATTCAAGCCAAAGGACAGTAAGTTTGCTATATAGAAGTTTTGGACGGGGCGGTTCCAATAGTATACTTCTTGTTTTGATCTGAATCTTTTTTCAGGAGTTATGGGTTACTTTAGTTTTTACTATGGGGCGTGATCGTCTCTTACTAGGTTGCTAGCTACCGCTGCTACCCGGATAATTGATTACAAACAGGAAAAAGCCTACGGCTTTTTCTTCTTTGAAATAGTAAGAGACTAGCCTCAAACAATCAAGTAGCTAACTAAGTCAAATGTATGTAATGTGTTTTTATTTCATTGATCGTCTTTTAATTGAAAATTTTAATATATTGACCTTAAATATAACTGTACTAGCCTATACTATAGTTAAGTGGCCTATAAGATTCATTATAGACAAGAGGTCGTTCTTTATTATAACCCGGATGCTAGCTACCGCTGCAACCCAGATTCTATGCTATATGATTACAAACAGGAAAAAGCCTACGGCTTTTTCTTCTTTGAAATAGTAAGAGACGAACCTCAAACAATCAAGTAGCTAACTAAGTCCAAAGTCTGCAATGGTTTGTTATTGCAATGATCGTCCCTTAATGTACTACCTCTACGATGTTCCAGTGCCAAGCTATCTGTGGAAAAGAAAGAAAAGAGAAAAAAAGAAAAAAATATCCCGTTTAGGCAGAATATTGTAGTAGCTGCCACTTTTCTTGATTTTCAAGCCAATATATTTCCCTTGCTGCTCAAGCCAAGGGACAGAAATTTTCCTATACAGGGGTTTCGGACAAGGCGGTTCTAATGGTGTACTTTTTGTTTTGATCTGACTCCTCTGTTAGGAACTATGGGTTTTTATATTTCTTAACATTGGACGTGATCGTCTCTTACTAGGTTGCTAGCTACCGCTGCAACCCGGATTATGATGAGCTATATTTGTCCTTATATATGATGAGCTATATTCATATGGGTTGCATAGCTATATGCAACTCGGATGGCGTATAAAATTTAGTATAGGCAAGAGGTCGTTCTTTATTGTAAGCTAGCTACCGCTGCAACCCAGATAATAAACTGATTACAAACAGGAAAAAGCCTACGGCTTTTTCTTCTGTGAAATAGTAAGAGACGAACCTTAAACAATCAAGTTGCTAACTAAGTCCAAAGTCTACAATTGTTTCTTATTCCAATGATCGTCTTTTAATGTAAACTTGTTTGAGTCATAAACTAGGAAAGAGACTCCGGGTTACAGCTGCCGCTGCAACCCGGTTATCGCTGCAATCTGGATAGCTTGCAGCTATCCCTGGAACCACCATATATCATTTACTATGGGCAAGAGATCGTTCTTTACTGTAATCCCTCCAACCTGTACATTGAATTAGTTGTTCTCTGTCATCTTTGGGTATGTCCTGTTGTAGGTGTTCTAAAATCGTGGCCATCATTACATCAAAACCTTTCTTATTTGAAAGGGATCTTAGACTCTTCAATTGGTATTTTGTCTTTATCTGCTCACAACTGTCACAATGCATTGTGGGGTATACATCCCTAATGTTAGCTACCTTATCAAGGCTCTCACCAAATAATTTTATTATTGTATTTTCATCCACAGAAACTCTAATATTGCTATCACCGTAAATGAAGTCTTGACTATTATTACGACAGAGTCTACTTGACACTTCTTCTATGTAATGACTTAGTTCCTTGTACGAGCCCTCGACTTTTAGTAGATTAATAAGTTGTATAATCTTACATTTTGATACTGCCTTATATACGCTATTAATGAAACAGTTCAAGACAGGAAAATGTGGAGCTAGTGCCCTTAGAGAACGCAAATAGCTCTGACATCCCTCATTTGGGCTACAGTATAACGAATGCCCATGCTTTCTTGTGTCCCTGTAATTGATTTCACAATAATCCAAGCCGCCAAGGTAGAAATTAACCATTTTGTCAGTTGAAAATTTTAATGCTATATTATTTTCAAGGATATCAAAAAGAATTTGACATAATTCAATATCCGTCGGATAGAGCTTGCAGATATCAGGGTGACATTGCCAAGTAACCTGCTGCCCAATTTTTGGTTTTGAATGTTTACTCAGATTGTTATAGGTGACTTCAGCCATCATAATTTCCTTGTCAGATCTAGTTTTAGAGCATTTTTCAACAGTTGTCTCGTACTTTTCAGGACAGTTTGTTCTACTACACAGAGAATTTTTTGCCAAATATTCAGTAGAACTAAACGAACTGTTTAAAACACAGTTAGAAATGCTTTTTCTTGAGTCGGTGTTCCAGGAATTTGTTCTAAATCATTAGTCTTACAAACACATTTACTAATAACCCTAACAGGCTCGTTTTCGCCATAATTGAAAAACATTGCTTTTCCTTCGCTGTTGATAGGTATGCTTGTATATATATTTTTATACGAACGCAAATAGCTCTGACGTCCCTCATTTGGGCTACAGTATAACGAATGCCCATGCTTTCTTGTGTCCCTGTAATTGATTTCACAATAATCCAAGCCGCCAAGGTAGAAATTAACCACTTTGTCAGTTGAAAATTTTAATGCTATATTATTTTCAAGGATATCAAAAAGAATTTGACATAATTCAATATCCGTCGGATAGAGCTTGCAGATATCAGGGTGACATTGCCAAGTAACCTGCTGCCCAATTTTTGGTTTTGAATGTTTACTCAGATTGTTATAGGTGACTTCAGCCATCATAATTTCCTTGTCAGATCTAGTTTTAGAGCATTTTTCAATAGTTGTCTCGTACTTTTCAGGACAGTTTGTTCTACTACACAGAGAATTTTTTGCCAAATATTCAGTAGAACTAAACGAACTGTTTAAAACACAGTTAGAAATGCTTTTTTCTTGAGTCGGTGTTCCAGGAATTTGTTCTAAATCATTAGTCTTACAAACACATTTACTAATAACCCTAACAGGCTCGTTTTCGCCATAATTGAAAAACATTGCTTTTCCTTCGCTGTTGATAGGTATGCTTGTATATATATTTTTATTGCTGCTACATAAACTGCAATTGCTCCTTCCAAAATTAATATACGAATTTTCTAAGAAGTACGCTTCCGTATATTCACTGTGTTGTCGAACATTTTCCATTGCATCTATAAACTGTTCCGCAGTTGCCAATCCATACCTTGGAAGCTTTTCGTTAAACTGACAACATTTCTTTTGGATATTACTATGAAGCTTTGCCAAGGAATTTCTAGCCGACTTTTCAACAGCATCCGCTCTTTCAAAGAGAACTTTAATCTGTAATTTTGAATACTTTTTGTGATCCCGATAAAACATGCGTAAAATGTTTCTCAATTTACAAAGATCAGCCTGCATTTTTGCCATCTTCTTGTATTTCTGAATGTAATTTTTCCCTTTGTCCTTATGCGTTCTTCGGTACAACCTCGCAGAGAATTTAATTTTTTCATTATAGATTTTGTCACCCCAGTAACGCTCCTTGAACTTTTGTTTGGCTGTCTCAATTTTTGCATGTCTATAATCTTCATCATTGTGATAACACATCTTGCTGTTTTGTTTTGCTCTCTCAATTATTACTTCTCGATACGCCTGGTCGGTTGAATACCTTTGTTTTGCTCTCTCAATTATTACTTCTCGATACGCCTGGTCGGTTGAATACCTTTGTTTTGCTCTCTCAATTTTTACTTCTCGATGCGCCTGGTCGGTTGAATACCTTTGTTTTGCTCTCTCAATTATTACTTCTCGATACGCCTGGTCGGTTGAATACCTTTGTTTTGCTCTCTCAATTTTTACTTCTCGATGCGCCTGGTCGGTTGAATACCTTTGCTTTTCTCTTTTCAAGATACTATCTCTGTTGTTTGTGTAGTACTGTTTTTTCAAATTGCGTATAGCTTGCTTCGATCTAACCATTATTCTAATCAAGAATGAGAGAATTTACATCTGTGTCGTTCTTAAGTAGTAATTATGACGTCACGGCGTAATGATTTTATTGACGTCAAGGCGCAATGATATTATTTCATGACGTCATCAGAAACAACAATATAATTTCGTGTTTTTCTATTCACTTCATAGCTCTAATATAAAGCTACGACATTCATTATTTATCTAGTAGGGTTTCAGACAAGGTAGTTCTAATGATGTACTTTTGTTTTGATCTTACTCTATTTTTAGGACTTTTGTTATATTTCTTAGCATGGGACTGATCGTCTCTTACTAGGTTGCTAGCTACTGCTGCAACCCAAATTCACATATATATTTATTTATGAGAGGCAGCCTGGCCGAGTGGTCCAAGACACTGGTGTTAGCCACCAGTCTCTTCGGAGGCGTGGGTTCAAATCTTACCGCTGGTATACGATTATGTTTGAAAGACTGCAGTGTGAAAAGACATCAAAAATGCAGTTTTTGGTGGAAAAATTTATTCTCTTTTAGAAATAATTTATTTTAGTTACTATAGATTTTTAACCCAATTAATTTCCTTTAAAATGAGCCATTGAACAACTCTCTACGAAGTTCCAGTGCCAAGCTATCTCTGGATACAAAAGAAAAAAGAAAAAAAAATATCCCGTTAGGCAGAATGTTGTAGTAGCTGCCACTTTTCTTGATTTTCAAGCTAATATATTTCCCTTGCTGTTCAAGCCAAGGGACAGAAAGTTTCCTATACAGGGGTTTCGGACAAGGCGGTTCTAATGGTGTACTTTTTGTTTTGATCTGACTCCTTTGTTAGGAACTATGGGTTTTTATATTTCTTAACATTGGACGTGATCGTCTCTTACTAGGTTGCTAGCTACCGCTGCAGCCCGGACTATACAGGGGTTTCGGACAAGGCGGTTCTAATGGTGTACTTTTTGTTTTGATCTCACTCCTCTGTTAGGAACTATGGGTTTTTATATTTCCTAGCATTGGACGTGATCGTCTCTTACTAGGTTGCTAGCTACCGCTGCAACCCGGAAAATTCGATGATCGAGCATTTATGTAACCGGATTAAAAAATTATTATCATATCTTATATCTAACTTTTATTTTATAAGTCTTCGATAGTCTAATGGTAAGTACGCCCACTTGTTACCTGGGAGAAGGGGGTTCGATTCCCCGTCGGGGAGGACTTTTAATATGTTGAATTAAAAGCACTATCTTTTCAATATAAAATTTAAAAAAGAAACTCGTTTCTTTACATTCTAGCTAAAACAATGAAGATAATATGAATGAACCACAGTGTTCAGTTTCTTTGGACTTGAGTTCGTTTTTTAACTATAAATACAAACAGGAAAAAGCCTACGGCTTTTTCTTCTTTTAAATAGTAAGAAACGAAACTCAAACAATCAAGTAGCTAACTAAGTCCAATGTATGGAATGGTTTGTTATTTCAGGGATCGTCTTTTAATGTAAAAATGGTGGAAAAATTTATTCTCTCTTAGAAATAATTTATTTTAGTTACTATAGATTTTAGTTACTATAGATAACCGAATTAATTTCCTTTAAAATGAGCCATTGAACAACTATCTACGATGTTCCAGTGCCAAGCTATCTTTGGATACAAAAGAAAAAAAGAGAAAAAAACATATCCCGTTTAGGCAGAATGTTGTAGTAGCTGCCACTTTTCTTGATTTTCAAGCCAATATATTTCCCTTGCTGTTCAAGCCAAGGGACAGAAAGTTTACTATACAGGGGTTTCGGACAAGGTGGTTCTAATGATGTACTTTTTGTTTTGATCTGACTCCTTTTTTAGGAGCTATGGGTTTTTATATTTCTTAACATTGGACGTGATCGTCTCTTACTAGGTTGCTAGCTACCGCTGCAACCCGGATAATTAAGTGGCGTATAAAATTTAGCATAGGGAAGAAGTCATTCTTTATTATAATCATTACAAACAGGAAAAAGCCTACGGCTTTTTCTTCTTTTAAATAGTAAGAGACGAACCTCAAGTGTACTACCCCTGGAACCACCATTTATCGGTTACTATGGATGAGAGATCGTTCTTTACTGTAGCAACCCGAATAATTATAATTATAATTCATGAATGAGACCATTTACAGTTTTGACGTTTCTTATATAGTAATTATGACGTCACTGCATCAAAAATACAGTTTTTATTGGAAAAATTTATTCTCTTTTAGAAATAATTTATTTTAGTTACAAAAGGTTTTTAACCCAATTAATTTCCTTTAAAATGAGCTATTGAACAACTATCTACGATGTTCCAGTGCCAAGCTATCTCTGGATACAAAAAAAGAAAAAGAAAAAAATATCCCGTTTGGGGAGAATAACGTGGTTAAAGTCAATTTTCTTGATTTTCAAGCCAATATATTTCCCTTGCTGTTCAAGCCAAGGGACAAAAAGTTTCCTATACAGGGGTTTCGGACAAGGCGGTTCTAATGGTGTACTTTTTGTTTTGATCTGACTCCTTTTTTAGGAGCTATGGGTTTTTATATTTCTTAACATTGGACGTGATCGTCTCTTACTAGGTTGCTAGCTACCGCTGCAACCCGGATTGCTAGCTACCGCTGCAACCCGGATCGATAATGGAATTCCTTGCAACAGCTGCGATCGAACCTCAGTCCCGAAATTTTTCTAGACGTAGCAGTATCCATTTTTCTGTTACAAGGTGTTCAATTTGGATATTTAAAATATATATGATGAGAGATAAGTAGCTCACCTCTGAGAGAAAATCGTTCTTATATATAATACAAACAGGAAAAAGCCTACGGCTTTTTCTTCTTGGAAATAGCAAGAGACGAACCTCAAAAATCAAGTAGCTAACTAAGTCCAATATATACTATGGTTTGTTATTGTAATTATCTTCTTTTAATGTAATTTCGTAAGAAAAATGATTGTATTTAAAAAATAATTTGTTTTATAGTTACAAAAGGTTTTTAAATCCACTAACTTCTTTTAAAACGAGCCATTAAACAACTCTCTACGATGTTCAAGTGCCAGGCTATCTGTGGAATTACTAACCTATACTATAATTAAGTGGCGTATAAAATTTAGTATAGGCAAGAGGTCGTTCTTTGTTATACTTCAAGGCTTGTTAGTTCTATTTGATAGAGAAGAGTTTTCTAAAGCGCGAGGGGCGTGGGTTTGAATCCATCACAAGCCAATTTTTTCAGGAGGGTTAATAATGAATAAATACAAAGCCATGTCATTGTAAATAATTTAAAGATAAATTAAAGATAATTTAAAAACCTTATTATATGTCAGCAATTTCCAATGAAACTTACATACTTCCCAATTATAACGAACTGTTTCGATCTTTCATGTATGATTACAAACAGGAAAAAGCCTACGGCTTTTTCTTGTTTGGAGTAGTAAGAGACGACTCTCAAAGAATCATAATTACCACGAACTGTTTGATTAGTATAGGCTAGAGTTCGTTCTTTATTATAAAGCTCTAATATGAAACTATGATGACATTCATTATTTATCTAGTAGGATTTCAGACAAGGTTCTTCTAATGATGTACTTTTGTTTTGATCTGACTCTAGTTTTAGGAGTTTTGGGTTTTTATATTTCTTAGCATTGGACTGATCGTCTCTTACTAGGTTGCTAGCTACTGCTGCAACCCAAATTCACATATATATTTATTTATGAGAGGCAGCCTGGCCGAGTTGTCCAAGGCACTGGTGTTAGCCACCAGTCTCTTCGGAGGCGTGTGTTCAAATCTTACCGCTGGTATACGATTATGTTTGAAAGACTGCAGTGTGAAAAGACATCAAAAATGCAGTTTTTGGTGGAAAAATTTATTCTCTTTTAGAAATAATTTATTTTAGTTACTATAGATTTTTAACCCAATTAATTTCCTTTAAAATGAGCTATTGAACAACCCTCTACGATGTTCCAGTGCCAAGCTATCTCTGGATACAAAAAAAGAAAAAAAGAAAAAAAAATATCCCGTTTAGGCAGAATGTTGTAGTAGCTGCCACTTTTCTTGATTTTCAACCCAATATATTTCACTTGCTGTTCAAGCCAAGGGACAGAAATTTTACTATACAGGGGTTTCGGACAAGGCGGTTCTAATGGTGTACTTTTTGTTTTGAACTGATTCTTTTTTTTTAGGAACTATGGGTTTTTATATTTCTTAACATTGGACGTGATCGTCTCTTACTAGGTTGCTAGCTACCGCTGCAACCCGGATTCATCATTTTGATAACACATCTTGCTGTTTTGTTTTGCTCTCTCCATTTTACTTCTCGATACGCCTGGTCGGTTGAATACCTTTGCTTTTCTCTTTTCAAGATGCTATTTCTGTTTTTTTGGTAGTACTGTTTTTTTAGCTTACGTTTAGCTTGCTTGATTGAAACCATTATGTAACCATTAGTTGAATGTTTATGTCACGTATCAAGTATCAAGAACCTAACAAAAAATTAAACTAAATTTTAAAATTTCAGGTATTTTTCTAGTCTAAATTAAAAGATTAAAACTATTGTTCAGACACCATAAATATTTTTGCAGTTTATAACTTTAGCGATTCTGAACTAAAAACGAAAATAAAATAAAATTAAATTTTTCAATTTTTACGTCACGTCGGTCATTAATTCATATATGGTTATTAGTACACAATAGGTTTTAGATGTTACGTCATGTCACTTATTACGTCATATATGGTTATTTGTAGATAATCGGTAAAATGTTCGTTCTTTATTATTTATAATAGAGTTCGTTCTTTATTATAATGATAACACATCTTGCTGTTTTGTTTTGCTCCCTCAATTATTACTTCTCGATACGCCTGGTCGGTTGAATACCTTTGTTTTTTTCTTTTCAAGATACTATCTCTGTTGTTTGTGTAGTACTGTTTTTTTAACTTGCGTGCAGCTTGCTTGATTGAAACCATTATGTAAATATGAATGAGAACATTTACAGTTCTGAAGCTTCTTATATAGTAATAGTATACATATACTGCCTTTTGGGTACTTGAACGTCCCCCTCCTGATGCCCTGGAAGCATCAACTTGATACGCTAAGCCGTCCCTGAGATATTGCTGAAGTGCCCTTCTGACAATCTGTATGCCCGTGGTATTTTTTTATTTAGTTAAACTCTCCCCTCAATATGTCCTTAAGTTTTCAACTCAATATCCTTAGCCTTAGTAAGAGTCGCTACCGAAACAACATTTGTTGTAGCATTAGTTGTAGTGGTAACAGTAGTTGTAGTAGTAGCGTGCAAATATTCCAACTTAATACCCTCGGTCATTCCCGAGTACGCCGTCTTGACAGCCTGTATGCACATAACGTGTTTTGATTATAACCTCATCCTTAGGGGCTGACACCCCCAGAAATTCAGTTATTGGACCTTTCAACCATGTAAACTAAACGGCTACCTCAAAATGTTGGTTAGATATGTTTGGGGAATTAAGGGGCGTGGGGATGCTGGTTGAACTCTAATTAATTTTTGACTCTTAAAAAGGACACTAGAACCTTTCATATACAATCAAATGAGCTCCTTCCAAAGTTTCTATGGCAACTTCTGCAATACGAAATGCCTTGGTGAAAAAAAATACATTGTGGCGCTATTTTGCCACCTACGATTGCGTTTACCCAAGTGCAAAAGACCCTAGATATAGAAATTTTCTTTCAAATGAGCCCTTAAACAGTTCTCTATGATGTTCCAGTGTCCCTCTGGTAGTGAAAAAAAAGAGGATACATCAGTGTTATCCATGATGTTACCGAAACAACATTTGTTGTAGCATTAGTAGTAGTGGTAACAGTAGTTGTAGTAGTAGCGTACAAATATTCCAACTTAATACCCTCGGTCATTCCCGAGTACGCCGTCTTGACAGCCTGTATGCACATAACGTGTTTTGATTATAACCTCATCCTTAGGGGCTGACACCCCCAGAAATTCAGTTATTGGACCTTTCAACCATGTAAACTAAACGGCTACCTCAAAATGTTGGTTAGATATGTTTGGGGAATTAAGGGGCGTGGGGATGCTGGTTGAACTCTAATTAATTTTTGACTCTTAAAAAGGACACTAGAACCTTTCATATACAATCAAATGAGCTCCTTCCAAAGTTTCTATGGCAACTTCTGCAATACGAAATGCCTTGGTGAAAAAAATACATTGTGGCGCTATTTTGCCACCTACGATTGCGTTTACCCAAGTGCAAAAGACCCTAGATATAGAAATTTTCTTTCAAATGAGCCCTTAAACAGTTCTCTATGATGTTCCAGTGTCCCTCTGGTAGTGAAAAAAAAGAGGATACATCAGTGTTATCCATGATTTTTTTTCCTGTTGTTCACGCCAAGGGACTTTAAGTTTTTTGTTCATGGCTTTCGGTCATGTCAATTACAGTGATGTACTTTTTGTTTCAATCCGACGCTAGTTTTAGGGGTTTTAGGCTGCTTTTCGAAGTTTCCAAAAATTGGTCTTCGAAATAATATTTTACTACTAATCGAAATAACACATATCATTACTGAGTCCATTAAAAACGGGAATTTCTTATCACCAGACAGTTTTCATTAAAACGTGGTTATTAGTTTTTGGTTATTATGGGCCATGGTTTGTTCTTTACTAGGTTGCAGCTACAAGATATTATATCTTTGTCATGTCTCTGCTACCCTTAATTTGTAATACTCCAGCTCTTTTTGATTTTTACTGCATTATTATTGTGCTGGTGAACAGATTGTATCGAATGTTACCAATTGTTGTTTCTGAAGTTCAATTAATATTGATCAATTAAGATTTCCCATAAACAAGGATCAAATGAGACATGAGATCATAGGAGACGTAGATTTTTGTCTCTCTCGGTCATTTCATTTCAACGGAATTAAAAAAGTACAAAGATCCAGAGCCATTGATGGTAAATAGGGTATCGAATCCACGATTCAGCTGCTGGTTCTTTTTTGAAGGACAAGTAGCAAGCCTGTCACTTGATCGATACCCGCTGCAGTAATGCTTTTCTTTAATAATTATATTTTGTTTTAATTACGTTGTTATATATTTCAGTAGCGACCAGGTATCTTTCATTGTACATACCTTCTGAAATATCTAAATTACGCGTTAGTATAATTATTGTTTTATTCTTTAGTTTTATCATGATAATTATTAAAATTTTCCATTAGTCTCCATCTCCTCAATAAATACATCCTCAGTATATGATGGTGTTTGTATACTAAACTAACCACATTATTTCTATCACAGCTGTAATCAACTTCAATAAAACTCAGTAACCTTCCCTCGAGTCCCAGTGAGAGATCCTCTTATAAAGGAAGCTGATATTGATATCAGCTTCCTTTATCAGCAATGTCATACCTCCTCGCTCCATTACCTGTATTTCTTTTCGTACATCAACATATCTTGGAAAATAGAATTCCCAAATTAATAATTATCTCTATTTGACATAAATGTCTTCCTAAAACTTATTACTAATTTTTTTTTTCTTGCATATTAATCAAAATGCTTTTCTGGGTAGAATTCGCTGTCCCAAGGCCTTGTCAGTTCCAAAATAACAAAGGAAAATTCATCTTTAACTGACCATTTCTTCAGCGACTGATTATCCATATAATTGCTTGCTTTCGTAGCTTGCGTATTTTTCCTTCACTTAAATCACTATTAGGAATGGAGGTATATAATAAACTAAGGCAACAAAAGCACGCACTTTAGAGTCTTTTCTGGAACGGACCTTCTTTAGACTACCGCTGCAACCATGATTACAGAAAAAGCCGTTGGCTTTTGCTTAGCTAGATATCGTGGTTGCAGCGGTAGATGGAACCTAGTAAAGGACAAACCTAAAAAAACTGGCAAGTGAGAAAAAAAATGCCATTTTTAGCTGATTCAGGAATGGCAACTCTTAAAATTGCCTGAAAGCCTTTAAAATTGGTGTCGTTCCGAAACAAAAGTCAACCTTTGGAACTGCTATGACCGATAACCTTATACAGGAATTTTAATGTCGCCTGGCCTGACCAACAAGGAAAATCACTTTTTTGCTTTGGCAGCACTGATGCGTCCTCTTTTTCCGTTTTTTTCCTTGACTGCTAGTGGGGCACTGGAACACTATAGAAAGTTGTTTAAGGCGGCCTCATTTTAAAGGAAATCGCTTCATCTACCTGACTCGTGAATAAAAAAATTACAGTATAAAAAAAAAATTCTTTTTTGACAAAAACTGCATCTCCGTATACAAGATGATGACTGACGTAATAATCATTGGTTACAACCATAAATGACGGTATCATAAATCTATATGATAATTTCAGCTACAAATGGGGTTCGTTCTTTACTATACTATCGCTGCAACCCGGAAAAAAAACACATTGTGCCCACATCGTTCTTTACGCAGGCAGTGCTAGCGCGCTGCCTATGATAATAAACTGATTACACACAGGAAAAAGCCTACGGCTTTTTCTTCTTTTAAATAGTAAGAGACGAGTCTCAAATAATCAAGTAGCTAGCTAATTCCAAAGGTATGCAATTTTTGTTATTCCAATGATCGTTTTTTATTGTAACTAGGTTTCAGCCATCTCTACAGCCATGATACTATTGGAAATTACATAATCCCTATTTATGTTTTAGTTAACATGGGCAAGGTGTCGTTCTTTATTGTATATTTTGTTTTGATCTGACTCCTTTGTTAGGAACTATGGGTTTTTATATTTCTTAACATTGGACGTGATCGTCTCTTACTAGGTTGCTAGCTACCGCTGCAACCCGGATGGACTAAGGTTCGTTCTTTCATGTAAAACTAGCAAAACATTTTTTAAGCCTGATGAAGATTTAACTAATGTGTCAAAAGTAAGGTTGCAAGTCGACGATTTTGTTTTGGCCTTATTATAATTGTTATGGTGAAATAATAATACGCATATGGCTCTTAAATCATACTTCTTTATGGTTCAATATGGTCTAGTGGCTAGGATAGTTAACTTTCACTTAACAGGCTCGGGTTCGATTCCCGGGGTGGGAAAATTTTTAACTCTATAATCTTCGAACATTTGAACCTTTTATAATTTATAATGATGCATAATATAAATACTGTAATCTTAACTATAGTGAAGTTGCGTATGCAAGTTAGTATAGGGAAGAGTTCGATCTTTATTATAATTTATTATAATGTAAATTACAACTTGGGTTTCCTTTTATGCTATATCATTACAAACAGGAAAAAGTCTACGGCTTTTCTTCTTTGAAATAGTAAGAGACGAACCTCAAGTAACTACCCCTGGAACCACCATTTATCAGTTACTATGGATGAGAGATCGTTCTTTACTGTAAATCTTAAGGAACATAATTAAAATTTCTTAATGTAATAAAAATAATTTGTTTTAATTACAAGAAGTTTTTAGCCCCATTAATTTTCTTTAAAATGAGCCATTGAACAATTCTCTACGATGTTCCAGTGCCAAGCTATCTGTTGAATTACTAACCTATACTATAATTAAGTGGCGTATAAAATTTAGTATAGGCAAGAGGTCGTTCTTTATTATATTCAAGCCAATATATTTCCCTTGCTGTTCAAGCCAAGGGACAGAAAGTTTACTGTACAGGGGTTTCGGACAAGGCGGTTCTAATGGTGTACTTTTTGTTTTGTTCTGACTCCTTTGTTAGGAACTATGGGTTTTTATATTTCTTAACATTGGACGTGATCGTCTCTTACTAGGTTGCTAGCTACCGCTGCAACCCGGATTGCTAGCTACCGCTGCAACCCGGATATTCCAAAAATCACTCGTTTTACTCAAATCGTCATAAAGAGGATAGGAAACATTGGACATGAATGTCAAATAAAAACCATTAGACATTATGAACTTCTTCATTCGGTATCCACGAATTAAAATCAGAGTTTTATCCTAGCCAGCGAATAAGAAACTATCGCTTACCCTTGCGAGTAAGTTTTTTTAATACTTATTAACATTGGATGTGATCGTCTCTTACTAGGATGATTGCCTTACTAGGAGGATAGCTACCGCTGCAACCCGGATTATGTAAACCCTGATACAAACAGGAAAAAGCCTACGGCTTTTTCTTTTTTGGAGTAGTAAGAGACGACTCTCAAAGAATCAGACAGCTAACTAAGTCCAATGTGTGCAATAGTTTGTTCTTCTAATGATCTTCTTTTAATGTAAAACATGTACAAAGATGTATTAACCAATTTAATATCATGACTTATATATTATTTATATATTATAAGTCTCTGATAGTACAGTGGTCACTATCGCTGTTTGTCATTCGGAAGACTTGGGCTCGATTCCCCGTCAGAAATTTTTTTTAATATATTTAATTTAAAGTAGTATCTCTTAAATTTACAACTTAAAAAAGAAACTCAGTTTCCCTACCTCTTAGCTAAATATAATAACTTTAATATAAATTAATAAAGGCAAGAGGTCGTTCTTTATTATAAAACTCTCTACGATGTTCCAGTGCCAAGCTATCTCTGGATACAAAAGAAAAGAGAAAAAAAAATATCCCGTTTAGGCAGAATGTTGTAGTAGCTGCCACTTTTCTTGATTTTCAAGCCAAAATATTTCCCTTGCTATTCAAGCCAAGGGACTGAAAGTTTCCTATACAGGGGTTTCGGACAAGGCGGTTCTAATGGTGTACTTTTTGTTTTGATCTGACTCCTCTGTTTGGAACTATGGGTTTTTATATTTCTTAACATTGGACGTGATCGTCTCTTACTAGGTTGCTAGCTACCGTTGCAACCCGGATACTAAAAATAGTTCGTCCTTTAACGTAAAATTACTATGGGCTAAAGTTCGTTCTTTATTATAATTTTTTAACTTGCGTGTAGCTTGCTTTGATTTAACCATTATGTAATCATGAATGAGACCATTTACATCTTTGTCGCTTTTATATAGTCACTATGACGTCATGGCGTAATGATTTTATTTCATTACGTCATGGCGTATTGATATTATTTCATGACGTCTTCAGAAATACCAAAATAATGTCGTGTTTTTTTTCACGTCATAGCTCTAATAAAACTATGACGACATTCATTATTTATCTATTAGGGTTTCAAAAAAGGTGGTTCTAATTATGTACTTTTGTTTTGATCTGACTCTATTTTTAGGAGTTCTGGGTTTTTATATTTGTTAGCATTGGACTGATCGTCTCTTACTAGGTTGCTAGGTACTGCTGCAACCCAGATTCTATGCTATATGATTACAGACAGGAAAAATCCTATGGCTTTTTCTTCTTTGAAATAGTAAGAGACGAACCTCAAGCAGCCAACTAAGTCCAAAGTGTGCAATGGTTTTTTATTCCAATGATCGTCTCTTAATGTAAAATTTCCTTTAAAATGAGCCATTGAACAACTCTCTACGATGATCCAGTACCAAGATATCTGTGGAAAAGAAAAAAAAAGAACAAAAAATACCCCATTTAGGCAGAATGTTGTAGTAGCTGCCACTTTTCTTGATTTTAAAGCCAATATATTTCCCTTGCTGTTCAAGCCAAGGGACAGAAAGTTTCCTATATAGGGGTTTCGGACAAGGCGGTTCTAATGGTGTACTTTTTCTTTTGATCTGACTCCTTTTTTAGGAGCTATAGGTTTTTATATTTCTTAACATTGGACGTGATCGTCTCTTACTAGGTTGCTAGCTACCGCTGCGACCCGGATCAGGAAAAAAACAGGAAAAAGCTTATGGTTTTTTCTTAGATGGAATAGCAAGAGAGGATGCTTTTACTATCTTAACTTTTAGTTACTATTTGCCGTGGTTTGTTCTTTACTATGTTTCAGCTATATCCGATTAAACTTACATAGTTCCCATTATAATGAGCTGTATCGAAACTCTATGTATCATATTGTTAATTTTACAACTTTCCTAGATGACGTCGTGGTGTAAGGGGCTAACACGATCGGCCGTTAACCGAAAGGTTGGTGGTTCAAGGCCACCCGGGGTCAATTTCTTTAAATTGTAATTCAGCTACCATTAAAACCATGATACGGATGATACTTACATAAAACCCAATTAAAGTATCGATCCTTTATGTAACGAACTGATTGACAAAACTGATGATTACAGTTTGGTCTTTAAGTTATCATATACTGTTAAAATTCTTTTTTATATGAATGTTTCATGGAGTAGGGGTTAGCACTTAGTTCGGTGTTTAAGTTATCATATACTGTTAAAATTCTTTTTTATAAGAACGTTTCTTGGTGTAGTGGTTAACACATAAGACTTTGAATCCGGCGATTCGAGTTCAAATCCCGGTGGGCGGTTCTTAAGAAATTTAGCTTACTTATGCTACCATTTAGGTTTCTGCCGTAATTCTTTCTTTTCAAAATTAAATTAGTTACTATCGCCATGATTTAGTTCTTTACCATGTCGTAACAATTTATTTTTTAATAATAATAAAGTTTGTTAATTACAAAAGGTTTCTATATATAGCAGTTTTCTTTAAAATGAGCCATTACACAGCTCTTTATTATGACCACGAACTGTTTGATTTAATACTTAAGTTACTATGGGTTCAGTTCGTTCCTTTTTGTAACCAATGAACAACTTTCTACGATGTTCCAGTGCCAAGCTATCTGTTGAATTACTAACCTATACTATAATTAAGTGGCGCATAAAATTTAGTATAGGCAAGAGGTCGTTCTTTATTATAAACCTCAAAAAATCAAAGGGCTAACTAATTCCAATATGTGCAATGGTTTTTTTATCCCAATGATCGTCTTTTAATGTAACTTCAAAATTCAAACATCTTTGGAAACAATGCAGTATGAAAATACATCAAAAATGAAGTTTTTGGACAAAATTGATTCTACTTTAAAAACTATTTTATTTTTAATTACAAAAAGCACTAGATGTAGCAATTTCCTTTAAAATGAGCTATTATACAGCTCTGTATGATTTTCCAGTGCCCAGCTAGCTGAGGAGAAAGAAAAAGCTTTCAGTTAAAATGGGCTAGGTGTCGTTCTTTATTGTATTTAAAATGAGCCATTGAACAACTCTCTACGATGTTCCAGTACCATGCTATCTGTTGAATTACTAACCTATACTACAATTAAGTGGCGTGTAAAATTTAGTATAGGCAAGAGGTCGTTCTTTATTATAATGCTCTCTCAATTATTACTTCTCGATACGCCTGGTCGGTTGAATACCTTTGTTTTGCTCTCTCAATTTTTACTTCTCGATGCGCCTGGTCGGTTGAATATTTTTGCTTTTCTCTTTTCAAGATACTATCTCTGTTGTTTGTGTAGTACTGTTTTTTCAACTTGCGTGCGACTTGCTTGATTGAAACCATTATGTAATTATGAATGAGAACATTTTCATCTTTGTAGTTCTTAAGTAGTAATTATGACGTCACAGCGTAATGATTTTGTTGACGTCATAGAGCAATGATATTATTTCATGACGTCTTCAGAAACAACAATATAATTTCATGTTTTTCTATTCACGTCATAGCTCTAATATAAAACTATGATGACATTCATTATTTATCTAGTAGGGTTTCAGACAAGGTAATTCTAATGATGTACTTTTGTTTTGATCTGACTCTATTTTTAGGAGTTTTGTTATATTTCTTAGCATTGGACTGATCATCTCTTACTAGGTTGCTAGCTACTGCTGCAACCCAAATTCACATATATATTTATTTATGAGAGGCAGCCTGGCCGAGTGGTCCAAGGCACTGGTGTTAGCCAGCAGTCTCTTCGGAGGCGTGGGTTCAAATCTTACCGCTGGTATACGATTATGTTTGAAAGACTGGAGTGTGAAAAGACATCGAAAATGCAGTTTTTGGTGGAAAAATTTATTCTCTTTTAGAAATAATTTATTTTAGTTACAAAAGGTTTTTAACCCAATTAATTTACTTTAAAATGAGCTATTGAACAACCCTCTACGATGTTCCAGTGCCAAGCTATCTGTGGAAAAGAAAAAAAAAAAAGAAAAAAGAAAAAAATATCCCGTTTGGGGAGAATAACGTGGTTAAAGTCAATTTTCTTGATTTTCAAGCCAATATATTTCCCTTGCTGTTCAAGCCAAGGGACAGAAAGTTTCCTATACAGGGGTTTCGGACAAGGCGGTTCTAATGGTGTACTTTTTGTTTTGATCTGACTCCTTTGTTAGGAACTATGGGTTTTTATATTTCTTAACATTGGACGTGATCGTCTCTTACTAGGTTGCTAGCTACCGCTGCAACCCGGAAAGGTGGAAAAATTTATTCTCTTTTAGAAATAATTTATTTTAGTTACAAAAGGTTTTTAACCCAATTAATTTCCTTTAAAATGAGCTATTGAACAACCCTCTACGATGTTCCAGTGCCAAGCTATCTGTGGAAAAGAAAAAAAAAGAGAAAAAAATATCCCGTTTGGGGAGAATAACGTGGTTAAAGTCAATTTTCTTGATTTTCAAGCCAATATATTTCCCTTGCTGTTCAAGCCAAGGGACAGAAAGTTTCCTATACAGGGGTTTCGGACAAGGCGGTTCTAATGGTGTACTTTTTGTTTTGATCTGACTCCTTTGTTAGGAACTATGGGTTTTTATATTTCTTAACATTGGACGTGATCGTCTCTTACTAGGTTGCTAGCTACCGCTGCAACCCGGAAAATAAAAAAAAAAGAAAAAAATATCCCGTTTAGGCAGAATGTTGTAGTAGCTGCCACTTTTCTTGATTTTCAAGCCAATATATTTCCCTTGCTGTTCAAGCCAAGGGACAGAAAGTTTACTATACAGGGGTTTCGGACAAGGCGGTTCTAATGGTGTACTTTTTGTTTTGATCTGACTCCTTTGTTAGGAACTATGGGTTTTTATATTTCTTAACATTGGACGTGATCGTCTCTTACTAGGTTGCTAGCTACCGCTGCAACCCGGAAAATAAAAAAAAAAAGAAAAAAATATCCCGTTTAGGCAGAATGTTGTAGTAGCTGCCACTTTTCTTGATTTTCAAGCCAATATATTTCCCTTGCTGTTCAAGCCAAGGGACAGAAAGTTTACTATACAGGGGTTTCGGACAAGGCGGTTCTAATGGTGTACTTTTTGTTTTGATCTGACTCCTTTGTTAGGAACTTTGGGTTTTTATATTTCTTAACATTGGACGTGATCGTCTCTTACTAGGTTGCTAGCTACCGCTGCAACCCGGATGATCTGACTCCTTTTTTAGGAACTATGGGTTTTTATATTACTTAACATTGGACGTGATCGTCTCTTATTAGGTTGCTAGCTACCGCTGCAACCCGGATTACATACTTCCCATTTATAATGAACTGTTTCGATCATTTATGTATTAGTAAAGGCAAGAGTTCGTTCTTTATTGTAAATCTGTGGAATCACTAACCTATACTATAATTAAGTGGCGTATAAAATTTAGTATAGGCAAAAGGTCGTTCTTTATTATATTTCAAAACATATTTTAAACTTTTAGTTACTATATGCTTCGGTTAGTCTTTACCTGATTGCAGCTATAGGAACAGCCATCATTTAGAGCTCGTTCTTTACTACAAAAATTTCTTTTAAGATGAGCTATTAAACAGCTCTTTATGATTTTCCAGTGCCCAGCTATCTGGGTGAAAAAATAACAGAAAAGAAGATGCTCTAGATGCCGAATATCGTGGTTACAGCCACTTTCTTGATTTTCAAACCAATATATTTTTCTTGTTATTCAAGCCAAGGGCTGTTATTTTCCTAAATAAGGGTGTTGGAAAAAGTAATTCTAATTTTGGACTTCTTTTTTGATCTGACTGTAGTTTTAGGAGTTATGGGCTATTTTGTTTTTACTACGGGATGTGAACGTCTCTTACTAGGTTGCTAGCTACCGCAGCAACCCTGAACTTTCACAAGATTACGCCACCGCTTTTGGCTTTGGCAATTGGACTTTTACTAGATTGCAGCTATAGCTACTACTATGATGATATAACCACTCCTCACGCCCATACATGCTCTTTATTGTAATTATTGTAACTATGGGTTTTTATATTTCTTAACATTTGACGTGATCGTCTCTTACTAGGTTGCTAGCTACCGCTGCAACCCGGATATTACAAACAGGAAAAAGCCTACGGCTTTTTCTTCTTTGAAATAGTAAGAGACGAACCTCAAACGATCAAGTAGCTAACTAAGTCCAATGTATGCAATAATTTCTTATTCCAATGATCGTCTTTTAAGCTATCTGTGGAAAACAAGAAAGAAAAAAGAAAAAAATATACTGTTTAGGCAAAATGTTGTAGTAGCTGCCACTTTTCTTGATTTTCAAGCCAATATATTTCCCTTGCTTTTCAAGCCAAGGGACAGAAAATTCCTATAAAGGGGTTTCGGAAAAGGCGGTTCTAATGGTGTACTTTTTGTTGTGATCTGACTCCTTTTTTAGGAACTATGGGTTTTTATATTTCTTAAAATTGGACGTGATCGTCTCTTACAAGGTTGCTTATCATATAAACTATAGCCTACAGTTCGTTACCTCGAACTGTTTGAAATACCACAAAATGTTTGATTTCTGTGTCATATTGTTAATTTTGCAACTTCAATTAATGACGTTATAGTCCAAGCGGCTAGCATGTTTGGCCGTTAACCGAAAGGTTGGGGTTTCAAATCCAGCCGGTGTCTTTTTCTTTTAATTTGTAGTTCAGCTATCAATAAAACCCTATCATTACTATATCATTAACTATAATTAAGTTGAGCATCTAATCTATTATAGGCAAGAGTTCGTTCTTTATTATAAAAACTTCAAAGCGCACGGTTTCTCTGCCAATTTCAACCGGAAGTTCCAGTCCATCAAATTTTACAAGAACTCCAATTATTTCTCCGTTTGGTAGCAACTTGAAGCTTGTTACTGTTCCCATTGATCCATTTACTAGCCCCTTAGCAACACAAATATTTCTTTGGAGCATTACACGTGCACCTACTGCAAGTAACAAGCTCATGAAAGAACCGGCTGTTCTTTTTTTGTCGTTGCCAAAGTTTAAAACAGTGTTTGCTGCTTTCTGTTCGATTCGTTTGTCGTCAACAACTGAAGAGAGTCGATCAACTGCAGAAAGTTTAACGTAGTCTGAGCAGCTTTTTGTAAGAAGTAAATCGTTAACTACCATACAATTTTCATTGGTGGGCATAAGAATGACAGGTCTATTTCCCTCTTCACACAATTTTGAGTAAACATCTATTATTTCGTCATTTGAAGCTCTGTAGGAGTTCCCAATTTTTCTCTTGTAAAGACTATTCAAATTTTCACCAGTGCAAAACCCTTGTCTAATTTCAGCAAGTGTATTAGCATAACTCTTATCCATCTTTTGTCTCACATTTATGCTTAGTTCCTCATACTCAAATAGATGCCAGAGGTTAAAAGTACCAACTGATCCGATCCTGTTTTTTACTTCTAGTCGTGTGAGAGGCATATAAGGAGGATTACCACTTACTGGTCTTAATTGAAGGAAATCTCCCAAAAATACGCAGTTAGCATTACCCATTGGCAAATCAACTGCCAATATTTCTGATAGTCTTAAATGAATGTAGGTTAAAAGAAGAGACGAAACCATACTAATTTCATCAATAATAAAAAGTCTTGTCTCCTTAAGTGTCTTTCTCAAAGTAAGAAGTTTTTCAGTGGAGAGAGGTGTGTATTTTGTGGTGTTTTCCTGATCAATAGCTAAACTTAAACAACTATGTATTGTTAAACCATTTATGCTATGTGCAGCAATACCAGTAGGTGCCATAACTACAACGGGACAATCTTCATTCTTGAACTTGTTGCAAAGTAGTCTTCTCACGACACTGATAACCCTAGATTTTCCTGTACCCCCACATCCAGATACAATCAACTTCAAAGATGTTGCACCATTGCGCTTGGTAACTGAGTCTAAAATTTTGTCAACAACTCTCTTTTGATCAATATTGAGCGACTCATAATCATTTTTCAACCATTCTTCGGTGTCACCATTTAAAATCTGTTTGTTTGTGTCTAACAAATCCTCCATAGCATCTGCTGCTCTGTCAATGACTCCTCCCTGAATTGCATTTTCTGGGTCATCTTCAATGTTTTCATCAATATTTTCTGCCTTCAGAATTTCTTTTGCACGTTCTCGGACCCTTTCTTCAAATTCTATATCGCTTTTCCTCTTAACAACAAATTTTTCATGGTAAGCTACCATGTCGGGATAGTTTACACTTTCAACACAGTAGGTTTCGTAGTTGCTATTTCCACTGACTACTAGTTCATTTTCATTTCTCCAAGGTTTAAACAATTTTAAAAGATCTCCATAATAAGCATTTTTCTTCTCGTCAGTTTCAAATGGGTTTACCTTTCTGTGCTGTATGATATACGGTTTAAAAAGCCTTTTTCTGAGGTAGAAGGACCCGTCAGTTAACATCATATTATCATCAGTACCATTACGCTCCCGTTCATACCAAGACAATAACTGAAAAAGACTGATATTTTCCATATGTTCCGGTCTTTTAGGGTAGATATCAATAACCCAGTGGGCAATGTACAAATCACTACTCTGTGGATCGTTTTTAGCAAGCTTTTCAAGCTCCTCATACCTTCTCAGTGTCCTCTTCACCTCGCTCTTTTTCGCAAGGTCAATATATCTAAATTGCCTAGAAATACTATACAATTTAGTACCAAGAAGCCTATCAGCAGCTTCAACTGCTCCAACTTGACGGGTTTTTATGGACTTCAACAAGTAGGACATAGTTCGTTGACCAAGACTTTTGCATGCATTATTTACTTCCTCCCACATTGCTTCTATTTCGACACTCTCTGCTTTTGTCATGTAATCGGTAATGTAATACGGTAATTTAGAGCCCAAATGGCCAATATATTGAACATCAATGTTTGCTTGATTAGCAATAAGTAACGCAGGAGAATAGTCATTTATATAACGCTCGTCATCTCTTCGAAGCAGATGATATATTCTTTTTCTTGGCTTTTTACGGTTTGTACCATGAGCCAAGCAGTCAAGGATGTCATATAATTCTGTTCGTTCCTTTGTAGGACGAGGAAAGCCAAACTTACAATACGTAACCCATCTTCCTCTTTTTCTCTTATACTTTCTTTGACAGTATGTATTACAGCGGTGCACTTGATGGTCTTTGACCAGTTTGTGAAGAGTTGGACTAGTCAATCTATTTGGTATTTCACAAGTTATAATACTATTGATATACTGAATCACTTCAGACGCTGTTGATTTCCCAATAATAGGAGCATCTTCAATCCACAACACACAGTGTACATGAGGCGCACCTCGTTTCTGATACTCGATACGCCAGAAATGATCCTTAATTTTACCAAACAAAGGATTTGTCTTTGAACAAATTAGCTCATTAAATATAGGTGTCCATTTTTGGTCAAAGTGCATGGAAACTGCAATTGGATCTAGACACGTCAACTCTGCTGGGGTCATTTTTGCCACACCAGGTAAGTTCTTATGGACAGTCCGTAAATAGTCAATAAATTCAGGAGAGTACCACTCAGCACATGAAACTGTCAGAAACAAAGTCGGTGGACCCAATTGCTCAATCATTGACTTTACTTTATAGGAAAGAGATTGAAAATACTGCTGAGATCCTCTGATTTTTGATTGAACAGAAAACAAAGTCGCTTCCATCTCTCCATCACGGGAATGAAGCCTGTCTATAAATTGACGAGCATTTTGATTTGGTTTCACAGTCCGCAACATATGACCAACGCTATTACACATGTAAGAGAATTCTTGCAATTGGAAGCTGTGAAAAAGAAACTGTTTGTCAAGACGAAACTTAGTATGTCTGCTAAGAAGCCTTGATTTAAAATATTCTGCATTCCTAATCCGAAATGGTCTTGCCTTGTCACGCAAGCCATATTTGCCTTTCGGGAAAAGATTTGGAAACACTTTTAGATCAAGTTCTTCCTGAAATAAGTCTTCGCTCTCACCTTTTAGTTTCTTGATTTGAAATTGGTCAGTACCAAGATCTTTCATTTGCTTAAAATCTTCAATGAAGTCTTTTGGAACCGCTGAATTGAGAGGCTGGACAGAAAAATGTTCAACCAATGTAGATTTTGCGCTTTCTGTCAGTTTCTGAAGGATTGCAGCTTCCGGTATTTCAGGTAAATTATCAACACCAACCGCTTTTTCAGCAAGACGGGCTTCAAGTATTTTTTTTAAATCTTCTAGGGTGTATGCATGTATTGTTTTATAGAGACTGTTGTTCTCTCTTAACCACAACAGTGCTTCATGGACTTTTCTCAGATCTATTAGTGCAGTCCAAACATTCTTGTTGTAAGTAGGCTGACCATTGACAATGACTACAAAACTATCAATGTTAAGAAGTTTTTCAGGCTGAATATCTGCATTTGCTTGCACATCAACAGGTAGATATACTATTCTCCCCTTAAGAGCGTCAACAAGTTCTGTTCTAGGTCTCTTCAATGCAGTTACTTGCCCTAATCTGACGATCGTAAGACAAGGCATTACAAATCGAATCATTGCCATTTCAAAATTATTTAAACACTTTATACATTCCGGTGTACAGTCTATATGAAGGTTATTTAATACTGATCGGACATTCTCCTGACTTTTCAACATTTTCCCAGCACAGTAATCACAGACAAAGAATGAATCTATGACATCCTCTTTCCAACCTGTACATTGAATTAGTTGTTCTCTGTCATCTTTGGGTATGTCCTGTTGTAGGTGTTCTAAAATCGTGGCCATCATTACATCAAAACCTTTCTTATTTGAAAGGGATCTTAGACTCTTCAATTGGTATTTTGTCTTTATCTGCTCACAACTGTCACAATGCATTGTGGGGTATACATCCCTAATGTTCGCTACCTTATCAAGGCTCTCACCAAATAATTTTATTATTGTATTTTCATCCACAGAAACTCTAATATTGCTATCACCGTAAATGAAGTCTTGACTATTATTACGACAGAGTCTACTTGACACTTCTTCTATGTAATGACTTAGTTCCTTGTACGAGCCCTCGACTTTTAGTAGATTAATATGTTGTATAATCTTACATTTTGATACTGCCTTATATACGCTATTAATGAAACAGTTCAAGACAGGAAAATGTGGAGCTAGTGCCCTTAGAGAACGCAAATAGCTCTGACATCCCTCATTTGGGCTACAGTATAACGAATGCCCATGCTTTCTTGTGTCCCTGTAATTGATTTCACAATAATCCAAGCCGCCAAGGTAGAAATTAACCACTTTGTCAGTTGAAAATTTTAATGCTATATTATTTTCAAGGATATCAAAAAGAATTTGACATAATTCAATATCCGTCGGATAGAGCTTGCAGATATCAGGGTGACATTGCCAAGTAACCTGCTGCCCAATTTTTGGTTTTGAATGTTTACTCAGATTGTTATAGGTGACTTCAGCCATCATAATTTCCTTGTCAGATCTAGATTCAGAGCATTCTTCAATAGTTGTCTCGTACTTTTCAGGACAGTTTGTTCTACTACACAGAGAATTTTTTGCCAAATATTCAGTAGAACTAAAAGAACTGTTTAAAACACAGTTAGAAATGCTTTTTTCTTGAGTCGGTGTTCCAGGAATTTGTTCTAAATCATTAGTCTTACAAACACATTTACTAATAACCCTAACAGGCTCGTTTTCGCCATAATTGAAAAACATTGCTTTTCCTTCGCTGTTGATAGGTATGCTTGTATATATGTTTTTATTGCTGCTACATAAACTGCAATTGCTCCTTCCAAAATTAATATACGAATTTTCAAAGAAGTACGCCTCCGTATATTCACTGTGTTGTCGAACATTTTCCATTGCATCTGTAAACTGTTCCGCAGTTGCCAATCCATACCTTGGAAGCTTTTCATTAAACTGACAACATTTCTTTTGGATATTACTATGAAGCTTTGCCAAGGAATTTCTAGCCGACTTTTCAACAGCATCCGCTCTTTCAAAGAGAATTTTAATCTGTAATTTTGAATACTTTTCGTGATCCTGGTAAAACATGCGTAAAATGTTTCTCAATTTACGAAGATCAGCCTGCATTTTTGCCATCTTCTTATATTTCTGAATGTAATTTTTCCCTTTGTCCTTATGCGTTCTTCGGTACAACCCCGCAGAGAATTTAATTTTTTCATTATAGCTTTTGTCACCCCAGTATCTACCCATTATTCTGGTAGCAACTTTTTTCTTATGTTTGTTTCGGTAATCTTCATCATTATCATACCGTTCCCTGCTCTTTTGTTTAGCCTGCTCAATTCTTGCTTCTCTGTAATGTTCATCATTACCATACCGTTCCTTGATCTTTTGTTTGGCTGTCTGAATTTTTGCATGTCTATAATCTTCATCATTGTGATAACACATCTTGCTGTTTTGTTTGATTACTTCTCGATATGCCTGGTCGGTTGAATACCTTTGTTTTTTTCTTTTCAAGATACTATCTCTGTTGTTTGTGTAGTACTGTTTTTTCAATATCCGTGCAGCTTGCTTGATTGAAACCATTATGTAATTATGAATGTGAACTTTTACAGTTCTGAAGCTTCTTATATAGTAATTATGACGTCACAAGGTAATGATTTTATTGACGTCATAGCGCAATGATATTATTTCATGACGTCTTCAGAAACAACAATATAATTTCGTGTTTGTCTATTCACATCATAGCTCTAACAAAATTTAATTAGAGTTCGTTCTTTATTGTTATGTTAGCATTGGACGTGATCGTCTCTTATTGTGATATTCATGAATGAGACCATTTACAGTTTTGACGTTTCTTATATAGTAATTATGACGTCACTGCATCAAAAATACAGTTTTTATTGGAAAAATTTATTCTCTTTTAGAAATAATTTATTTTAGTTACAAAAGGTTTTTAACCCAATTAATTTCCTTTAAAATGAGCTATTGAACAACCCTCTACGATGTTCCAGTGCCAAGCTATCTCTGGAAACAAAGAAAAAAAGAAAAAAATATCCCGTTTGGGGAGAATAACGTGGTAAAAGTCAATTTGCTTGATTTTCAAGCCAATATATTTCCCTTTCTGTTCAAGCCAAGGGACAGAAAGTTTCCTATACAGGGGTTTCGGACAAGGCGGTTCTAATGGTGTACTTTTTGTTTTGATCTGACTCCTTTTTTAGGAACTATGGGTTTTTATATTTCTTAACATTGGACGTGATCGTCTCTTACTAGGTTGCTAGCTACCGCTGCAACCCGGAAAACCTTTTATAATTAGAATGATGTATAATATAAATACTGTAATCTTAACTATAGTGAAGTTGCCTATGCAAGTTAGTATAGGGAAGAGTTCGATCTTTATTATAAAATTATGACGTCACTGCATCAAAAATACAGTTTTTATTGGAAAAATTTATTCTCTTTTAGAAATAATTTATTTTAGTTACAAAAGGTTTTTAACCCAATTAATTTCCTTTAAAATGAGCTATTGAACAACCCTCTACGATGTTCCAGTGCCAAGCTATCTCTGGAGACAAAGAAAAAAAAAAGAAAAAAATATCCCGTTTGGGGAGAATAACGTGGTAAAAGTCTATTTTCTTGATTTTCAAGCCAATATATTTTCTTTGTTATTCAAGCCAAAGGGCGGTAAGTTTCCTTTATGGAGGATTTGGACAAGGCGGTTCTAATGGTGTACTTTTTGTTTTGATCTGACTCTTTTTTTAGGAGCTACGGGTTTTTATATTTCTTAACATTGGAGGTGATCGTCTCTTACTAGGTTGCTAGCTACCGCTGCAACCCGGATTAGAATTCGATATTTACTATAGCTGAGAGTTCGTTCTTTACTGTAACCATTGAACAACTCTCTACGATGTTCCAGTGCCAAGCTATCTGTGGAAAAGAAGAAGAAAGAAAAAAATATCCCCTTTGAGGAGAATAACGTGGTAAAAGTCAATTTTCTTGATTTTCAAGCCAATATATTTTCTTTGTTATTCAAGCCAAAGGGCGGTAAGTTTCCCTTATAGAGGATTTGGACAAGGCGATTCTAATGGTGTACTTTTTGTTTTGATCGGACTCTTTTCTTAGGAGTTTTGGGTTTTTATATTTCTTAACATTGGACGTGATCGTCTCTTACTAGGTTGCTAGCTACCGCTGCAACCCGGATTAAAGGTAGAACTCTTTCTAATTGATTACAAACAGGAAAAAGCCTACGGCTTTTTCTTCTTTGAAATAGTAAGAGACTAGCCTCAAACAATCAAGCAGCTAACTAAATCAAATGTATGTATTGGGTTTTTATTCCAATGACTGTCTTTTAGTGGAAAATTTCAATATATTTACCTTAAATATAATAACTGTACTAGCCTATACTATAGTTAAGTGGCCTATAAAATTTAGTAAAGGCAAGAGGTCGTTCTTTATAATACTATACTATAATTAAGTGGCGTATAAAATTTAGTAAAGGCAAGAGGTCGTTCTTTATTATATAATCTTAACTATACTGAAGTTGCGTATGCAAGTTAGTATAGGGAAGAGTTCGATCTTTATTATAAACTATAATGCCTTATGTATGATATCCTAATGATCGTCTTTTTGTAATTCTTTATGGTTCCATATGGTCTAGTGGCTAGGATAGTTAACTTTCACTTAACAGGCTCGGGTTCGATTCCCGGTGTGGGAAAATTTTTAACTCTATAATCTTCGAACATTTGAACCTTTTATAATCTATAATGATGTATAATATAAATACTGTAATCTTAACTATAGTGAAGTTGCGTATGCAAGTTAGTATAGGGAAGAGTTCGATCTTTATTATAATAATAACAAAATTTAATTAGAGTTCGTTCTTTATTGTTATGTTAGCATTGGACGTGATCGTCTCTTATTGTGATATTCATGAATGAGACCATTTACAGTTTTGACGTTTCTTATATAGTAATTATGACGTCACTGCATCAAAATACAGTTTTTATTGGAAAAATTTATTCTCTTTTAGAAATAATTTATTTTAGTTACAAAAGGTTTTTAACCCAATTAATTTCCTTTAAAATGAGCTATTGAACAACCCTCTACGATGTTCCAGTGCCAAGCTATCTCTGGAAAAGAAAGAAAAAAAAAAGAAAAAAATATCTCGTTTGGGGAGAATAACGTGGTAAAAGTCAATTTGCTTGATTTTCAAGCCAATATATTTCCCTTGCTGTTCAAGCCAAGGGACAGAAAGTTTCCTATACAGGGGTTTCGGACAAGGCGATTCTAATGGTGTACTTTTTGTTTGGATCTGACTCCTTTTTTAGGAGCTATGGGTTTTTATATTTCTTAACATTGGATGTGATCGTCTCTTACTAGGTTGCTAGCTACCGCTGCAACCTGGACTAGTTACCGCTGCAACCCGGATGATTTTCAAGCCAATATATTTCCCTTGCTGTTCATGCCAAGGGACAGAAAGTTTCCTATACAGGGGTTTATACGGGTTTCGGATAAGGCGGTTCTAATGGTGTACTTTTTGTTTGGATCTGACTCCTTTTTTAGGAGCTATGGGTTTTTATATTTCTTAACATTGGATGTGATCGTCTCTTACTAGGTTGCTAGCTACCGCTGCAACCTGGTGAAATAATAATATGCATATGGCTCTTAAATCATACTTCTTTATGGTTCCATATGGTCTAGTGGCTAGCATAGTTAACTTTCACTTAACAGGCTCGGGTTCGATTCCCGG
The DNA here is from genome assembly GCA_027921565.1 of Artemia sinica. Lineage (NCBI taxonomy): Eukaryota > Metazoa > Arthropoda > Branchiopoda > Anostraca > Artemiidae > Artemia > Artemia sinica. The sequence continues at coordinate 12,937,984 of CM051273.1, forward strand.
CGTGGGAAAATTTTTAACTCTATAATCTTCGATCATTTGAACCTTTTATAACTTATAATGATGTATAATATAAATACTGTAATCTTAACTATAGTGAAGATGCGTATGCAAGTTAGTAGAGGGAAGAGTTCGATCTTTATTATATTTCAAAAATCCTGAAAAGGTGTTGGTACAGATGGGCGCAGCAAGTGCTGCATCCTTCGCCTTCATGATAATGGGTTTGTTCGCGTGCCTGGTCTTCGCCGGGTATGCCCAAACTTCTGGAGTCTGGAGATGTCAACATCACCACCAATGAAGCATCATGGATCAGCAGTGTGCCCCCAATTGGATCAGTATTTGGTAGTTTAGCGGCCGGTCCGCTGTTAGCAATTCTTGGACGAAAATGGACATTAGCGCTTATCTCGATACCGTATTCGATTGGTTTTTTGCTTATTGGATTTGCGACTCACCCCTCAGTGATGATAGTCGGTAGAATTGTGAAAGGATTTATTATTGGCGTTGCGACTCCCTCAGCTCAAATTTACATTGGTGAATGTGCGTCTCCAAGGGTTCGTGGAGCACTCGGGAGCTTCACTGCAATTTTTCTAGCGTTTGGAATTGTAATTACTTACGTCATTGGTAAATATGTACATTGGGATGAACTGGCTTGGATTTGTGGTGCTTTACCCTTAACACTGCTTCTGTCAATGTTGTATATGCCAGAAACACCCTCATTTTTGTTGACAAAAGGCAAAGAAGAAGAAGCGAAGAAATCACTGCAATTTTACAGAGGAAGTGGTACGAATATAGAACCAGAATTTGAGAGACTTCGGGCCAACGTAATGAACGCATCCTGTTCTGGTAGTGAAGGAATTAAATTTAGTGACCTGAAAAAAGGATCTGTACATAAGCCGCTGTTGTTATCAATGGGTCTCATGTTCTTTCAACAATTCAGTGGAATTAATGTAGTTATTTATTATACAGTGCAAATTTTTGAAGCAGCTGGAAGTACTATACCAGCTAACGATGCAACTATTATTGTTGGTATTGTGCAGCTGATTGCAGCTGTTGCAGCTATGTTTTTGGTTGATAGAGCCGGTCGACGAATTCTTCTTTTGACGTCTGGTGCACTGATGGCCATTTCTCTAGCTGCTTTGGGAGCTTACTTCTATATCAAGTTCAAGCAAGGAGAGGAATTGGCTTCTGGAATTGGATGGCTTCCCTTGGTATCGCTTATTGTTTTCATTTTGGCTTACTCACTTGGATACGCTAGCGTGCCATTCTTGATCATGGGTGAACTTTTCCCAACCAAATATCGAGGACTTCTTGGATCACTCTCCTCTTGTTTCAACCTTGGTTGCACTTTTACCGTTGTTAAATCATTTGACACATTGGCTCTTAATATTGGATACTATGGAGCATTTTGGCTGTACGACATTTCTTGCGTTGTTGGTATTGTCTTCGTGTTCTTCTTATTACCAGAAACAAAAGGAAAGACTTTAGATGACATTGAGAAGATGTTCGTGCATCCCAGAAAACGAAATGCATTAAATGTAGTGGTATGCCCCGCAACAGATGAGAAATGGCGCCCAGAAAAAGTTCATGGTAATGGAAGCATTGAAAGTGAGGACGAAGAAGATAATAGTCAATTAGTAGCCCCAGTTATGTAAAATCATAATTTTCTTAGACCTGCCTAGTTATCAAATTAATATCAAGAAACAGACTATTCGATTTGGATGGAGTAGAATCAATTTAAAAATTCTTGAAACTAAAAATTTAGAACAATTAAATTTCTAAAAACCTCTATATACTTGATATAAGTGCACGTAACATCTCATTTTAATTCTTGTATTGATAGTACATGAAAGTCAAATGGTATAAACTCTTTTCAAATTTATAAAGTTTAAATGTGGTTTCAAGTGTTAAATTTCCATTTATGTGATTTAAATTTGGTGCCAGTTTTATATTTATGAACATATTGTTAAAATAACGTGCCTTCACAATTAATCTCAGGGAAAATGTTTTTTTTGTGAATGTGTGACATTCTGAGTTTTGAAGTGCCTAAGAGGACAGTATAAGTGTTTGTGATTTTTTGTTGTTGATTGAATCTCGGGAGACGGTGAGAGCCCCAAAGTTGTTGTACTTTTGTAAATAATACATTCCATTAATTATGCTACAAAAAGGGGGTAGGAATTAAAAATGATTTGACTCGTTCAAGTAACTTTGTAGTTCTTTCATTAACCCAAACAGGAAAAAGCCTGTCCTTGTTTTATTTGGAATAGTAAGAAACGAATCTCAAAAATTCAGGCAGCTAACTTCCATTCAAAAGATGATTTTATTATCTTAACTTTTAGTTGCTATGTGCCGTGGTGTGTTCTATACTTTGTTTTCAGCTATATCTTATGAAACTAGCATAGGCCCCATTTATAATGAACTGTATCGGTTCTTTATATATATTTCAAGCCAATATATTTCCCTTGCTGTTCAAGCCAAGGGACAGAAAGTTTCCTATACAGGGGTTTCGGACAAGGCGGTTCTAATGGTGTACTTTTTGTTTTGATCTGACTCCTTTGTTAGGAACTATGGGTTTTTATATTTCTTAACATTGGACGTGATCGTCTCTTACTAGGTTGCTAGCTACCGCTGCAACCCGGAAAAGCCTATGGATTTTTCTTGTTCGGAATAGTAAGAGACGAACGTCAAAGAACCAGGCAGCTAACTCAGTCTTATATATGCAATGGTTTGTTCTTCTAATGATCGGCTTTTAGTATAAATCCCACGCAAACGCACTCTTTCCATATTGTCATAAAGTATCTTTCGAAATATCTTTCCATATCTTTCGAAATGCACGAGCCTCGGTAGTTCAGCAGGTAGAGCGTGGGTCCCATAATCGTGAGGTTTTGAGTTCGAAGCTTTCCCGAGGCAACATTTTAAATTTATTTCAAATGGATGATGATGGTTTCTAAGAAAGTTAGGTTTCATTACAAACTTTTAGTCTCTTAGTAATATTTTTGTTAAAACACTACTGACTAAGCTGTGTATTCTAAAACCCCCCTTGTATTATAATTATAAAAACTTTATATTCGTTCCTAATTATAATGGGTTCAAATCTTGGAGGCGTGGGTTCAAAACCGCTGGTATACGATTATGTTGTTTGAAAAACTGCAGTGTGAAAAGACATCAAAAATGCAGTTTTTGGTGGAAAAATTTATTCTATTTTAGAAATAATTTATTTTAGTTACTATAGATTTTTAACCCAATTAATTTCCTTTAAAATGAGCTATTGAACAACCCTCTACGATGGTCCAGTGCCAAGCTATCTATGGATACAAAAAAAAGAAAAAAAGAAGAAAAAATATCCTGTTTAGGCAGAATGTTGTAGTAGCTGCCACTTTTCTGGATTTTCAAGCCAATATATTTCCCTTGCTGTTCAAGCCAAGGGACAGAAATTTTACTATACAGGGGTTTCGGACAAGGCGGTTCTAATGATGTACTTTTTGTTTTGATCTGACTCTTTTTTTAGGAACTATGGGTTTTTATATTTCTTAACATTGGACGTGATCGTCTCTTACTAGGCTGCTAGCTGCCGCTGCAACCCGGAAAAAAAGAAAAAATATCCCGTTTGTGGAGAATAACGTGGTTAAAGTCAATTTTCTTGATTTTCAAGCCAATATATTTCCCTTGCTGTTCAAGCTAAAGGGCGGTAAGTTTCCTTTCAAGGGGTTTCGGACAAGGCAGTTCTAATGGTGTACTTTTTGTTTTGATCTGACTCCTTTTATAGGAACTATGGGTTTCTACATTTCTTGATATTGGACGTGACCGTCTCTTACTAGGTTGTTAGCTACCGCTGCAACCCGGATCATAAAACAATTAATTAGCTTTCTACACGTATCTCATATGGTCTAGTGGCTTAGGATAGTTGGCTTTCAACCAATTAGCTTGGGTTCGAATCCCGGTGTGGGAATTATTTTTAAAATTTTATAACATTGGACGTGATTGTCTCTTACTAGGTTTCTAGCTACCATTGCAACCCGGATTTATGTAATACATCTAACAACTATGAAGTCATTGATCAATATTGTATATAAAAAATTAAGTTTTCCGTAAAAAATAATTAATTTAAAAAAAATTAAGTACAAATGGCACTATATCTAGAAATTTCCTTTAAAATGAGCCATTGAACAACTCTCTATAATGTTCCAGTGCCAAGCTATCGGTGGAAGAGAAAAAAGAAAAAAATATCCCGTTTGTGGAGAATAACGTGGTAAAAGTCAATTTTCTTGATTTTCAAGCCAATATATTTTCTTTGTTATTCAAGCCAAAGGGCGGTAAGTTTCCTTTGTAGGGGTTTCGGACAAGGTGGTTCTAATGGTGTACTTTTTGTTTTGATCTGACTCTTTTTTAGGAGTTAAGGGTTTTTATATTTCTTAACATTGGACGTGATCGTCTCTTACTAGGTTTCTAGCAACCGCTGCAACCCGGATTGATGTATCTATTGGTATCAAAATTTCGTTCTTTAAAGTTTCGGTTACTATTGAGACAAGTAGCTATTATTACTATAGAGTTCATTACCTTGAACTGTTTGATTGCTTCAAAATTCAAATATCTTTGAAAAGACTGCAGTATGAAAATACATAAAAAATGCAATTTTTTTGACAAAATTGATTCTACTTTAAAAAGTATTTTATTTTTAATGACAAAAGGCACTAGATGTAGCAATTTACTTTAAAAAGAGCTATTATACGGCTCTCTATGATTTTCCAGTGCCCAACTAGCTGAGGAGAAAGAAAAAGCGGAAAGAAAAAAATATCCCGTTTGTGGAGAATAACGTGGGCCAAGTCAATTTTATTGATTTTAAAGCCAATATATTTTCTTTGTTATTCAACCCAAAGGGCGGTAAGTGTCCTTTACAGGGTTTTTGGACAAGGCGGTTCTAATGGTGTACTTTTTGTTTTGATCTGACTCTTTTTTTAGGAGTTAGGGGTTTTTATATTTCTTAACATTGGACGTGATCGTCTCTTACTAGGTTGCTAGCTACCGCTGCAACCCGGACTAGGTTTCAGCCATCTCTACAGCCATGATACTATTGGAAATTACATAATCCCTATTTATGTTTTAGTTAACATGGGCAAGGTGTCGTTCTTTATTGTATATGGACTAAGGTTCGTTCTTTCATGTAAAACTAGCAAAACATTTTTTAAGCCTGATGAAGATTTAACTAATGTGTCAAAAGTAAGGTTGCAAGTCGACGATTTTGTTTTGGCCTTATTATAATTGGTATGGTGAAATAATAATACGCATATGGCTCTTAAATCATACTTCTTTTTGGTTCAATATGGTCTAGTGGCTAGGATAGTTAACTTTCACTTAACAGGCTCGGGTTCTATTCCCGGGGTGGGAAAATTTTAAACTCTATAATCTTCGAACATTTGAACCTTTTATAATTTATAATGATGCATAATATAAATACTGTAATCTTAACTATAGTGAAGTTGCGTATGCAAGTTAGTATAGGGAAGAGTTCGATCTTTATTATAATTTTCTTCTTTTAAATAGTAAGAGACGAAACTCAAACAATCAAGTAGCTAACTAAGTCCAATGTATGGAATGGTTTGTTATTTCAGTGATCGTCTTTTAATGTAAAAAAAAATATATATACTGTAATCTTAACTATAGTAAAGTTGCGTATGCAAGTTAGTATAGGGAAGAGTTTGATCTTTATTATACTGGAAACAAAGAAAAGAGAAAAAAATATCCCGTTAAGGCGGAATGTTGTAGTAGCTGCCACTTTTCTTGATTTTTTAGTACTGATTTTTTAACTTGCGTGTAGCTTGCTTTGATCTAACCATTATGTATTCATGAATGAGACCATTTACAGTTTTGACGTTTCTTATATAGTAATTATGACGTCACTGCATCAAAAATACAGTTTTTATTGGAAAAATTTATTCTCTTTTAGAAATAATTTATTTTACTTACAAAAGGTTTTTAACCCAATTAATTTCCTTTAAAATGAGCTATTGAACAACCCTCTACGATGTTCCAGTGCCAAGCTATCTCTGGAAAAGAAAGAAAAAAAAAAGAAAAAAATATCCCGTTTGGGGAGAATAACGTGGTAAAAGTCAATTTGCTTGATTTTCAAGCCAATATATTTCCCTTGCTGTTCAAGCCAAAGGGCGGTAAGTTTCCTTTATAGAGGTTTCGGACAAGGCGGTTCTAATGGTGTACTTTTTGTTTTGATCTGACTCCTTTTTTAGGAACTATGGGTTTTTATATTTCTTAACATTGGACGTGATCGTCTCTTACTAGGTTGCTAGCTACCGCTGCAACCCGGATAATAACAAAATTTAATTAGAGTTCGTTCTTTATTGTTATGTTAGCATTGGACGTGATCGTCTCTTATTGTGATATTCATGAATGAGACCATTTACAGTTTTGACGTTTCTTATATAGTAATTATGACGTCACTGCATCAAAAATACAGTTTTTATTGGAAAAATTTATTCTCTTTTAGAAATAATTTATTTTAGTTACAAAAGGTTTTTAACCCAATTAATTTCCTTTAAAATGAGCTATTGAACAACCCTCTACGATGTTCCAGTGCCAAGCTATCTCTGGAAAAGAAAGAAAAAAGAAAAAAATATCCCGTTTGGGGAGAATAACGTGGTAAAAGTCAATTTGCTTGATTTTCAAGCCAATATATTTCCCTTGCTGTTCAAGCCAAGGGACAGAAAGTTTCCTATACAGGGGTTTCGGACAAGGCGATTCTAATGGTGTACTTTTTGTTTTGATCTGACTCCTTTGTTAGGAACTATGGAATTTTATATTTCTTAACATTGGACGTGATCGTCTCTTACTAGGTTGCTAGCTACCGCTGCAACCCGTTATATTTTAATGTAACAAATCCAGCTGGTGTCTTTTTCTTTTAATTTGTAGTTCAGCTATCAATAAAACCCTATCATTACTATATCATTAACTATAATTAAGTTGAGTATCTAATCTATTATAGGCAAGAGTTCGTTCTTTATTATAATCATTGTGAAAACGCTCCTTGAACTTTTGTTTTGCCGTCTCAATTTTCACATGTCTATAATATTCATCATTGTGATAACACATCTTGCTGTTTTGTTTTGCTCTCTCAATTTTTACTTCTCGATACGCCTGGTCGGTTGAATACCTTTGCTTTTCTCTTTTCCAGATACTATCTCTGTTGTCTGTGTAGTACTGTTTTTTTAACTTGCGTGTAGCTTGCTTTGATCTAACCATTATGTAATTCACGAATGAGACCATTCGTGAACCTCAAACGATCAAGTAGCTAACTAAGTCCAATTTTATGCAATATTTTTCTTATTCCAATAATCGTCTTTTAATGTAATGTTAAGTGGCATATACAAGTTAGTATAGGCAACGGTTTGTTCCTTATAATACTAAATATTATTTTAATCCTTCGGTTACTATGGGGTAAAATTCGTTCTTTAATGTAATTTCGTGTTTTTCTATTCACTTCATAGCTCTAATATAAAGCTACGACATTCATTATTTATCTAGTAGGGTTTCAGACAAGGTAGTTCTAATGATGTACTTTTGTTTTGATCTTACTCTATTTTTAGGACTTTTGTTATATTTCTTAGCATAGGACTGATCGTCTCTTACTAGGTTGCTAGCTACTGCTGCAACCCAAATTCACATATATATATTTATTTATGAGAGGCAGCCTGGCCGAGTGGTCCAAGACACTGGTGTTAGCCACCAGTCTCTTCGGAGGCGTGGGTTCAAATCTTACCGCTGGTATACGATTATGTTTGAAAGACTGCAGTGTGAAAAGACATCAAAAATGCAGTTTTTTTTTTATTTCTTAACATTGGACGTGATCGTCTCTTACTAGGTTGCTAGCTACCGCTGCAACCCGGATTCTTTATTGTAATTAGAACATTCCAATTTACAGTATCGATCCTTTATGTAAAAAATTTTAATGTGAAATGCCGTAACGAGTCAATTGAAGCAAGAGGAAAACCAGACTAATTTTATAACTTTTAGTTTTTTTTTCTGGGTTTAATTAAAAAATGAAAATTTCTGATGAGACACCATAATTATTTTTGCATTTTGCAGTTAGATAAAATTATTTAGTTTAAATTTTTCAGGAATTAATCTAGTTTTATTTGACAAAAAAGATCTTTTACAAGGAATCAGGCAGCTAACAAAGTCCAACATATGCGATGGTAAGTTCTTTGAATGATCGTCTTTTCATGTAATTAGTTAACATGGGCAAGGTGTCGTTCTTTATTGTACTACCGCTGCAACCCGGAGAACTAAACAAAACTTCTAATAATAACTACTACATGAGAGCCCCTTGATTGACACATTTTATAATGAGCCATATCGATCCTTTATGTAACTAGCTACCGCTGCAACCCGGATTTCATAAAGTGAAATTGTTACTCAAACATTCTAAATATTTTTATTTAGTAACTATGGGCTGGAAGTTCGTTCTTTACTGTACCTGTGCCAAGCTATATGTGGAATTACTAACCTATACTATAATTAGGTGGCGTATAAAATTTAGAATAGGCAAGAGGTCTTTCTTTATTATAATACCGCTGCAACCCGGAGGTTGCTAGCTACCACTGCAACATCGAGTAGACCAAAGCAAACAAATTACTTGTTTGAGTCATAAATTATAATCTTATTTTATTTACTATGGGCTGAAATTCATTCTTTACTGTACAATTGCAACCCGGAAATCCAGAAACTTAACTGTATTACAAACAGAAAAAAGCCTATGGCTTTTTCTTAATTAAAATAGTAAGAGACGACCTGGCTACAACCTACGATTATGACATCATTGATAAATCTTTGACATGAAACTATAGTCTTATTTTGGTTACAATGGGCTGGAAGTTCGTTCTTTACTGTGAATATTATAATTGGTATGATGAAATAAAAATATGCATATGGTTCTTAAATCATACTTCTTTGTAGTCCCATATGGTCTAGTGGCTAGTCTAGTTAACATTCACTTAACAGGCCCGAGATCGATTCCTGGTGTGGAAAATTTTTTAACTCTATAATCTTTGAACATTCGAACCTTTTATAATTTATAATGAACCCCATCGATCCTTTATGCACAATATAAACACTGTAATCTTAACTATAGTGAAGTTGCCTATGCAAGTTAGTATAGGGAAGAGTTCGATCTTTATTATATACTGATCGGACATTCTCCTGACTTTTCAACATTTTCCCAGCACAGTAATCACAGACAAAGAATGAATCTATGACATCCTCTTTCCAACCTGTACATTGAATTAGTTGTTCTCTGTCATCTTTGGGTATGTCCTGTTGTAGGTGTTCTAAAATCGTGGCCATCATTACATCAAAACCTTTCTTATTTGAAAGGGATCTTAGACTCTTCAATTGGTATTTTGTCTTTATCTGCTCACGACTGTCACAATGCATTGTGGGGTATACATCCCTAATGTTCGCTACCTTATCAAGGCTCTCACCAAATAATTTTATTATTGTATTTTCATCCACAGAAACTCTAATATTGCTATCACCGTAAATGAAGTCTTGACTATTATTACGACAGAGTCTACTTGACACTTCTTCTATGTAATGACTTAGTTCCTTGTACGAGCCCTCGACTTTTAGTAGATTAATATGTTGTATAATCTTACATTTTGATACTGCCTTATATACGCTATTAATGAAACAGTTCAAGACAGGAAAATGTGGAGCTAGTGCCCTTAGAGAACGCAAATAGCTCTGACATCCCTCATTTGGGCTACAGTATAACGAATGCCCATGCTTTCTTGTGTCCCTGTAATTGATTTCACAATAATCCAAGCCGCCAAGGTAGAAATTAACCACTTTGTCAGTTGAAAATTTTAATGCTATATTATTTTCAAGGATATCAAAAAGAATTTGACATAATTCAATATCCGTCGGATAGAGCTTGCAGATATCAGGGTGACATTGCCAAGTAACCTGCTGCCCAATTTTTGGTTTTGAATGTTTACTCAGATTGTTATAGGTGACTTCAGCCATCATAATTTCCTTGTCAGATCTAGATTCAGAGCATTCTTCAATAGTTGTCTCGTACTTTTCAGGACAGTTTGTTCTACTACACAGAGAATTTTTTGCCAAATATTCAGTAGAACTAAAAGAACTGTTTAAAACACAGTTAGAAATGCTTTTTTCTTGAGTCGGTGTTCCAGGAATTTGTTCTAAATCATTAGTCTTACAAACACATTTACTAATAACCCTAACAGGCTCGTTTTCGCCATAATTGAAAAACATTGCTTTTCCTTCGCTGTTGATAGGTATGCTTGTATATATGTTTTTATTGCTGCTACATAAACTGCAATTGCTCCTTCCAAAATTAATATACGAATTTTCAAAGAAGTACGCCTCCGTATATTCACTGTGTTGTCGAACATTTTCCATTGCATCTGTAAACTGTTCCGCAGTTGCCAATCCATACCTTGGAAGCTTTTCATTAAACTGACAACATTTCTTTTGGATATTACTATGAAGCTTTGCCAAGGAATTTCTAGCCGACTTTTCAACAGCATCCGCTCTTTCAAAGAGAATTTTAATCTGTAATTTTGAATACTTTTCGTGATCCTGGTAAAACATGCGTAAAATGTTTCTCAATTTACGAAGATCAGCCTGCATTTTTGCCATCTTCTTATATTTCTGAATGTAATTTTTCCCTTTGTCCTTATGCGTTCTTCGGTACAACCCCGCAGAGAATTTAATTTTTTCATTATAGCTTTTGTCACCCCAGTATCTACCAATTATTCTGGTAGCAACTTTTTTCTTATGTTTGTTTCGGTAATCTTCATCATTATCATACCGTTCCCTGCTCTTTTGTCTAGCCTGCTCAATTGTTGCTTCTCTATAAAGTTTATCATTGTGATAACGCTCCTTGATCTTTTGTTTAGCCTGCTCAATTCTTGCTTCTCTGTAATGTTCATCATTACCATACCGTTCCTTGATCTTTTGTTTGGCTGTCTGAATTTTTGCATGTCTATAATCTTCATCATTGTGATAACACATCTTGCTGTTTTGTTTGATTACTTCTCGATATGCCTGGTCGGTTGAATACCTTTGTTTTTTTCTTTTCAAGATACTATCTCTGTTGTTTGTGTAGTACTGTTTTTTCAATATCCGTGCAGCTTGCTTGATTGAAACCATTATGTAATTATGAATGTGAACTTTTACAGTTCTGAAGCTTCTTATATAGTAATTATGACGTCACAAGGTAATGATTTTATTGACGTCATAGCGCAATGATATTATTTCATGACGTCTTCAGAAACAACAATATAATTTCGTGTTTGTCTATTCACATCATAGCTCTAATATAAAACTATGACGACATTCAATATTTATCTAGTAGGATTTCAGACAAGGTAATTCTAATGATGCACTTTTGTTTTGATCTGACTCTATTTTTAGGAGTTTTGTTATATTTCTTAGCATTGGACTGATCGTCTCTTACTAGATTGCTAGCTACTGCTGCAACCCGGATTCACATATATATTATTTATGAGAGGCAACCTGGCCGAGTGGTCCAAGGCACTGGTGTTAACCACCAGTCTCTTCGGAGGCGTGGGTTCAAATCTTACCGCTGGTATACGATTATGTTTGAAAGACTGCAGTGTGAAAAGACATGGAAAATGCAGTTTTTGGTGGAAAAATTTATTCTCTTTTAGAAATAATTTATTTTAGTTACAAAAGGTTTTTAACCCAATTAATTTCCTTTAAAATGAGCTATTGAACAACCCTCTACGATGTTCCAGTGCCAAGCTATCTCTGGATACAAAGAAAAAAAAGAAAAAAATATCCCGTTTGGGGAGAATAACGTGGTAAAAGTCAATTTTCTTGATTTTCAAGCCAATATATTTCCCTTGCTGTTCAAGCCAAGGGACAGAAAGTTTCCTATACAGGGGTTTCGGACAAGGCGGTTCTAATGGTGTACTTTTTGTTTTGATCTGACTCCTTTTTTAGGAACTATGGGTTTTTATATTTCTTAACATTGGACGTGATCGTCTCTTACTAGGTTGCTAGCTACCGCTGCAACCCGGACTACCAATGCAAACCGGATTTCGTAACATTGGACTGATCGTCTCTTACTAGGTTGCTAGCTACCGCTGCAACCCAGATTCTATGCTGTATGATTACAAACAGGAAAAAGCCTACGGCTTTTTCTTCTTTGAAATAGTAAGAGACGCACCTCAAACAATCAAGTAGCTAACTAAGTCCAAATTATGCAATAGTTTGTTATTCCAATGATCGTCTCTTAATGTAATCTTCTTTTAAAGAAGGAAAAGCCAATCGTTTAATATTGATCCCTTACTACAGGTGGATTTGAACCCGCAAACCTCGAATCATGAGGCACACTTTCATCCATTGTGCTGTAGTAAGGTATTCATTGATTTGATTTTTCCACAAATCTGTGTATATACGGATAAATAGATTTTGATAAACGTATTCTAACGGCTATACTAACTTGACTATGCCAGTTAGTATAGCCAAGAGTTATTTTATCATTATAATGACGTCATATACACTATACCTCTTTTTCTTTTCTCTGTTGTACTATGAGATAGACTTCGTTCCTTACTGTAAAATTATGACGTCACTCTATTCACGTCATAGCTCTAATATAAAACTATGATGATCTTATATAGTAATTATGACGTCACTGCATCAAAAATACAGTTTTTATTGGAAAAATTTATTCTCTTTTAGAAATAATTTATTTTAGTTACTATAGATTTTTAATCCAATTAATTTCCTTTAAAATGAGCTATTGAACAACCCTCTACGATGTTCCAGTGCCAAGCTATCTCTGGATACAAAAAAGAAAAAAAGAAAAAAATATCCCTTTTGACGAGAATAACGTGGTAAAAGTCAATTTTCTTGATTTTCAAGCCAATATATTTCCATTGCTGTTCAAGCCAAGGGACAGAAAGTTTCCTATACAGGGGTTTCGGACAAGGCGGTTCTAATGGTGTACTTTTTGTTTTGATCTGACTCCTTTTTTAGGAACTATGGGTTTTTATATTTCTTAACATTGGACGTGATCGTCTCTTACTAGGTTGCTAGCTATCGCTGCAACCCGGATTATTATGGCCTAGAGTTCGTTCTTTACCTTATGATTTATTCAGGAATATAATTAAAATAACAATATATATAAGGAATCCTTTCATTAATTCAGTTATTAGGGGCTAGAGTGCGTTTCTTAATGAAATTAAGTACAAAAAGTTTTTGACGCCATTAATTTCCTTTAAAATGAGCCATTGAACAACTCTCTACGATGTTCCAGTGCCAAGCTATCTGTGGAAAAGAAGAAGAAAGAAAAAAATATCCCCTTTGAGGAGAATAACGTGGTAAAAGTCAATTTTCTTGATTTTCAAGCCAATATATTTTCTTTGTTATTCAAGCCAAAGGGCGGTAAGTTTCCCTTATAGGAATTTCGGACAAGGCGATTCTAATGGTGTACTTTTTGTTTTGATCGGACTCTTTTCTTAGGAGTTTTGGGTTTTTATATTTCTTAACATTGGACGTGATCGTCTCTTACTAGGTTGCTAGCTACCGCTGCAACCTGGATTAAAGGTAGAACTCTTTCTAATTGATTACAAACAGGAAAAAGCCTACGGCTTTTTCTTCTTTGAAATAGTAAGAGACTAGCCTCAAACAATCAAGCAGCTAACTAAATCAAATGTATGTATTGGGTTTTTATTCCAATGACTGTCTTTTAGTGGAAAATTTCAATATATTTACCTTAAATATAATAACTGTACTAGCCTATACTATAGTTAAGTGGCCTATAAAATTTAGTAAAGGCAAGAGGTCGTTCTTTATAATATAATCAAGAAAATTGATTTTAACCACGATATTCTCCACAAACGGCATCTTTTTTTCCGCTTTTTTTCTCCTCAGCTAGCTGGGCACTGGAAAATCATAGAGAGTTGTATAATAGCTCATTTTAAAGGAAATTGCTACATCTAGTGTCTTTTATATTTAAAAATAAAATAGTTTTTAAAGTAGAATCAATTTTGTCAAAAAAACTGCATTTTTGATGTATTTTCATGCTGCAGTCTTTTCAGAGATATTTGAGTTTTGAACCAATCAAACAGTTCATGGTAATGAACTCTATAGTAAAAATTTAAATAGGCTAGAGGTCGATCTTTACCATACTATAATGCCTTATGTATGATATCCTAATGATCGTCTTTTTGTAATTCTTTATGGTTCCATATGGTCTAGTGGCTAGGATAGTTAACTTTCACTTAACAGGCTCGGGTTCGATTCCCGGTGTGGGAAAATTTTTAACTCTATAATCTTCGAACATTTGAACCTTTTATAATCTATAATGATGTATAATATAAATACTGTAATCTTAACTATAGTGAAGTTGCGTATGCAAGTTAGTATAGGGAAGAGTTCGATCTTTATTATAATAATAACAAAATTTAATTAGAGTTCGTTCTTTATTGTTATGTTAGCATTGGACGTGATCGTCTCTTATTGTGATATTCATGAATGAGACCATTTACAGTTTTGACGTTTCTTATATAGTAATTATGACGTCACTGCATCAAAAATACAGTTTTTATTGGAAAAATTTATTCTCTTTTAGAAATAATTTATTTTAGTTACAAAAGGTTTTTAACCCAATTAATTTCCTTTAAAATGAGCTATTGAACAACCCTCTACGATGTTCCAGTGCCAAGCTATCTCTGGAAAAGAAAGAAAAAAGAAAAAAATATCCCGTTTGGGGAGAATAACGTGGTAAAAGTCAATTTGCTTGATTTTCAAGCCAATATATTTCCCTTGCTGTTCAAGCCAAGGGACAGAAAGTTTCCTATACAGGGGTTTCGGACAAGGCGATTCTAATGGTGTACTTTTTGTTTTGATCTGACTCCTTTGTTAGGAACTATGGGTTTTTATATTTCTTAACATTGGACGTGATCGTCTCTTACTAGGTTGCTAGCTACCGCTGCAACCCGGATTACATTCTAGCTAAAATAATGAACATAATATGAATGAACCACAGTGTTCAGTTTCTTTGGACTTGAGTTCGTTTTTTAACTATAAATACAAACAGGAAAAAGCTTACGGCTTTTTCTTCTTTTAAATAGTAAGAGACGAAACTCAAACAATCAAGTCGCTAACTAAGTCCAATGTATGGAATGGTTTGTTATTTCAGTGATCGTCTTTTAATGTAAAAATATAAATACTGTAATCTTAACTATAGTGAAGTTGCGTATGCAAGTTAGTATAGGGAAGAGTTCGATCTTTATTAAATTTACATTGGAGGTGATCGTCTCTTACTAGGTTGCTAGCTACCGCTGCAACCCGGAAAACTCAAACAATCAAGTAGCTAACTAAGTCCAATGTAAGGAATGGTTTGTTATTTCAGTGATCGTCTTTTAATATAAAAAATAACAAATTAACAAGTTCATCCATCAGTCTGGAATTCCACGCCTTAGAGAAATGATTTGAAAACTTTCTTTTGTGTCGTATCGTCCCTGAGATCTTATACTCTCCTTGGCTGTAGTAAGGCGTGGCTCGTCACCGACTCCAGCAGAATTCCGAAACTAAAACATTGCATCATGCAACTGTGAACACTATATGAAGTTTATTGGTTTCAGCATCAGGTTAGGTTAGATTAGGTTAGGTTAGGTTAGGGTGCCTATGCCAAAATATTTGTGCCAATTGTTTTTTTTTCTGTCTAGGCTCTAAGGCTTTATCGTCTATGGCTTTACAATCCACTGTCAAATGTGTTTCTCTTTCAATTTCCAAGGTATAGAAGGCTGACTAGACACAAAAAAGGAGAAAAAGCAGCGTTGCTCCGAAACAGAATCAACATTTACGGGACAGAGTGGGATATAAACTATGGACTAAAGTTCGTTCTTTAATGTAAAAATTCGATGATCGAGCCTTTATGTAACCCGGATTAAAAAATTATTATCATATCTTATATGTAACTTTTACTTTATAAGTCTTCGCTAGTCTAATGGTAAGTATGCCCACTTTTTACCTGGGAGAAGGGGGTTCGATTCCCCGTCGGGGAGAACTTTTAATATGTTGAATTAAAAGCACTATCTTTTCAATTTAAAATTTAAAAAAAGAAACTTGTTTATTTACATTCTAGCTAAAATAATGAAGATAATATGAATGAACCACAGTGTTCAGTTTCTTTGGACTTGAGTTCGTTTTTTAACTATAAATACAAACAGGAAAAAGCCTAAGGCTTTTTCTTCTTTTAAATAGTAAGAGACGAAACTCAAACAATCAAGTAGCTAACTAAGTCCAATGTATGGAATGGTTTGTTATTTCAGTGATCGTCTTTTAATGTAATTTTGGTGGAAAAATTTATTCTCTTTTAGAAATAATTTATTTTAGTTACAAAAGGTTTTTAACCCAATTAATTTCCTTTAAAATGAGCTATTGAACAACCCTCTACGATGTTCCAGTGCCAAGCTATCTCTGGAAACAAAGAAAAAAAAAAGAAAAAAATATCCCGTTTGGGGAGAATAACGTGGTAAAAGTCTATTTTCTTGATTTTCAAGCCAATATATTTTCTTTGTTATCCAAGCCAAAGGGCGGTAAGTTTCCTTTATGGAGGATTTGGACAAGGCGGTTCTAATGGTGTACTTTTTGTTTTGATCTGACTCCTCTGTTAGGAACTACGGGTTTTTATATTTCTTAACATTGGACGTGATGATCGTCTCTTACTAGGTTGCGGAAACAAAGAAAAGAGAAAAAAATATCCCGTTAAGGCGGAATGTTGTAGTAGCTGCCACTTTTCTTGATTTTTTAGTACTGATTTTTTAACTTGCGTGTAGCTTGCTTTGATCTAACCATTATGTATTCATGAATGAGACCATTTACAGTTTTGACGTTTCTTATATAGTAATTATGACGTCACTGCATCAAAATACAGTTTTTATTGGAAAAATTTATTCTCTTTTAGAAATAATTTATTTTAGTTACAAAAGGTTTTTAACCCAATTAATTTCCTTTAAAATGAGCTATTGAACAACCCTCTACGATGTTCCAGTGCCAAGCTATCTCTGGAAACAAAGAAAAAAAAAAGAAAAAAATATCCCGTTTGGGGAGAATAACGTGGTAAAAGTCTATTTTCTTGATTTTCAAGCCAATATATTTTCTTTGTTATCCAAGCCAAAGGGCGGTAAGTTTCCTTTATGGAGGATTTGGACAAGGCGGTTCTAATGGTGTACTTTTTGTTTTGATCTGACTCCTCTGTTAGGAACTACGGGTTTTTATATTTCTTAACATTGGACGTGATCGTCTCTTACTAGGTTGCTAGCTACCGCTGCAACCCGGATTAAGGTGGAATGTTGTAGTAGCTGCCACTTTTCTTGATTTTTTAGTACTGATTTTTTAACTTGCGTGTAGCTTGCTTTGATCTAACCATTATGTATTCATGAATGAGACCATTTACAGTTTTGACGTTTCTTATATAATAATTATGACGTCACTGCATCAAAAATGCAGTTTTTGGTGGAAAAATTTATTCTCTTTTAGAAATAATTTATTTTAGTTACAAAAGGTTTTTAACCCAATTAATTTCCTTTAAAATGAGCTATTGAACAACCCTCTACGATGTTCCAGTGCCAAGCTATCTCTGGAGACAAAGAAAAAAAAAAAGAAAAAAATATCCCGTTTGGGGAGAATAACGTGGTAAAAGTCTATTTTCTTGATTTTCAAGCCAATATATTTTCTTTGTTATCCAAGCCAAAGGGCGGTAAGTTTCCTTTATGGAGGATTTGGACAAGGCGGTTCTAATGGTGTACTTTTTGTTTTGATCTGACTCCTCTGTTAGGAACTACGGGTTTTTATATTTCTTAACATTGGACGTGATCGTCTCTTACTAGGTTGCTAGCTACCGCTGCAACCCGGATATATTTCCCTTGCTGTTCAAGCCAAGGGACAGAAAGTTTCCTATACAGGGGTTTCGGACAAGGCGGTTCTAATGGTGTACTTTTTGTTTTGATCTGACTCCTGCTTTAGGAGCTATGGGTTTTTATATTTCTTAACATTGGACGTGATCGTCTCTTACTAGGTTGCTAACTACCGCTGCAACCCGGATCTTACTAGGTTGCTAGCTACCGCTGCAACCCGGACTTTTATCATCATCAGCTTTAGGACGACAACATTTACAATATCCTGTGAATAAGGGATATGTGTCTTTCACCTTCTCCAGTGTCCCACAATCATGCTTTTCTGTTGCTTGATGTGGATGGTCCTTAGGGATATTTTCTTAGGAATCTCTTACTAAGAGATTCTCTTCTAGTAAGAGACTTGATCGTCTCTTACTAGGTTGCTAGCTACCACTGCAACCCGGATCTCTTACTAGGTTGCTAGCTACCGCTGCAACCCGGATAGCCACCAGTCTTTTCGGAGGCGTGGGTCCAAATATTACCACTGGTATACAATTATGATTTATGTACAAAAATGAAATATCTTTGAAAAGACTGCAGCATGAAAAGACATCAAAAATGCAGTTTTTGGTGGAAAAATTTATTCTCTTTTAGAAATCATTTATTTTAGTTACTAAAGATTTCTAATCAAATTAATTTTCTTTAAAATTAGCTATTGAACAACTCTCTACGATGTTCCAGTGCCAAGCTATCTGTGGAAAAGAAGAAAAAAAATAGGCCTTTTGTGGAGAATAACGTGGTTAAAGTCAATTTTCTTGATTTTCAAGCCAATATATTTCCCTTCCTGTTCAAGCCAAATGACAGAAAGTTTCCTATACAGCGGTTTCGGACAAGGTGGTTCTAATTTTCTGACTCCTATTGTAGGATCTATGGTTTTTTTTTATTTCTTAACATTGGACGTGATCGTCTCTTACTAGGTTGCTAGCTACCGCTGCAACCCGGATATAATTTAAAGTCTCCGATTACAGTCGTATATCAGATATTATGGGTGAGAGATTGTTCTTTACTCCAAATTACTATACAGGGGTTTCGGACAATCTTGTTTAGGGGTTTCACCCCAAACAAGATTTTAATTTATGTCTAATATTAATCATTAAGCAAAATTCATCATATATATAATGATTTCTTATAATATTAATGTAATTTTATTTCTAGATCTCTACAATGAGTTTGACAAGTATTGCATTTACTAAAAAAATCCCTTTGCAAGAATAAGAGAATGAATAATGATTAAGCAGGGTAATGGGATCGATCTCACAACTCCAGACAGAGCTAATTCTCTTACAACGCCATACCTAATTTAGTATAGCCAAGAGGTTGTTCTTTATTATAATTTAATCCAATTAATTTCCTTTAAAATGAGCTATTGAACAACTCTCTACGATGTTCCAGTGCCAAGCTATCTGTGGAAAAGAAGGAAAAAAGAAAAAAATATGCCGTTTGTGGAGAATAACGTGGTTAAAGTCAATTTTCTTGATTTTCAAGCCCATATATTTCCCTTACTGTTCAAGCCAAATGACAGAAAGTTTCCTATACAGGGGTTTCGGACAAGGCGGTTCTAGTGGTGTACTTTTTGCTTTGATCTGACTTTTTAGGAGTTAGGGTTTTTTTTATTTCTTAACAATGGACGTGATCGTCTCTTACTAGGTTGCTAGCTACCGCTGCAACCCGGACTGTCAATCTCTGAAGTTATTCTTTCTATTAAACATTTTAGTTAGTATAGGCAAGAGATCGTTCTTTATTATAATTATAGCTACCACTGCAACCCGGATATCGCTACAATCTGGATAGCTTGTAGCTACACCTGGAACCACCGTATATCAGTTACTAGGGGTGAGAGATCGTTCTTTTCTGTAAAATATTCCAACAATCGTCTTTTAATGTAATTTGATTTTATACTTCAGTTACTATGGGTTACAATTCGTTCCTTAATATCATTTTGCAGTTTATAACTTTAGCGATTCTGAACTAAAAAGGAAAATAAAATAAAAATTAATTTTTTCAATTTTTACGTCACGTCGCTCATTAAGTCATATATGGTTATTAGTACACAATAGGTTTTAGATATTACGTCATGTCACTTATTACGTCATATATGGTTATTAGTAGATAATCGGTAAAATATTAGTTCTTTATTGTAAAATTCACATATATATTTATGAGAGGCAGCCTGGCCGAGTGGTCCAAGGCACTGGTGTTAGCCAGCAGTCTCTTCGGAGGCGTGGGTTCAAATCTTACCGCTGGTATACGATTATGTTTGAAAGACTGCAGTGTGAAAAGACATCAAAAATGTAGTTTTTGGTGGAAAAATTTATTCTCTTTTAGAAATAATTTATTTTAGTTACTTTAGATTTGTAACCCAATTAATTTCCTTTAGAATGAGCTATTGAACAACTCTCTACGATGTTCCAGTGCCAAGCTATCTGTTGAATTACTAACCTAAACTATAATTAAGTGGCGTATAAAATTTAGTATAGGCAAGGAGTCGTTCTTTATTATATTCGTTTTTTAACTATAAATACAAACAGAAAAAAGCCTACGGCTTTTTCTTCTTTTAAATAGTAAGAGACGAAACTCAAACAATCAAGTAGCTAACTAAGTCCAATGTATGGAATGGTTTGTTATTTCAGTGATCGTCTTTTAATGTAAAAATATAAATACTGTAATCTTAACTATAGTGAAGTTGCGTATGCAGGTTAGTATAGGGAAGAGTTTGATCTTTATTATATTTTGGGAGCTATGGGTTTTTATATTTCTTAACATTGGACGTGATCGTCTCTTACTAGGTTGCTAGCTACCGCTGCAACCCGGATGGTGTACTTTTAATGTAAAAATATAAATACTGTAATCTTAACTATAGTGAAGTTGCGATTGCAAGTTAGTATAGGGAAGAGTTCGATCTTTATTATATAAGCTCCAACCCGGATAATGTTATTTCAATGATCGTCCTTTAATGTAATGCTGCAACCCAAATTCACATATATATTTATTTATGAGAGGCAGCCTGGCCGAGTGGTCCAAGGCACTGGTGTTAGCCACCAGTCTCTTCAGAGGCGTGGGTTCAATTCTTACCGCTGGTATACGATTATGTTTGAAAGACTGCAGTGTGAAAAGACATCAAAAATGCAGTTTTTGGTGGAAAAATTTATTCTCTTTTAGAAATAATTTATTTTAGTTACTATAGATTTTTAACCCAATTAATTTCCTTTAAAATGCGCTATTGAACAACCTTTTACGATGTTCCAGTGCCAAGCTATCTGTGGAAAAGAAAAAAGAAAAAAAAAGAAAAAAAAAAGAAAAAAATATCCCGTTTAGGCAGAATGTTGTAGTAGCTGCCACTTTTCTTGATTTTCAAGCCAATATATTTCCCTTGCTGTTCAAGCCAAGGGACAGAAATTTTACTATGCAGGGTTATCGGACAAGGCGGTTCTAATGGTGTACTTTTTGTTTTGATCTGACTCTTTTTTTAAGAACTATGGGTTTTTATATTTCTTAACATTGGACGTGATCGTCTCTTACTAGGTTGCTAGCTACCGCTGCAACCCGGATCTTAAGCTCATTAATTTTCTTTAAAATGAGCCACTGAACAGCTCTCTACGATGTTCCAGTGCCAAGCTATCTGTTGAATTACTAACCTATACTATAATTAAGTGGCGTATAAAATTTAGTATAGGCAAGAGGTCGTTCTTTATTATAATATTAAAAAATATTTTATCTTTAATTACAGAAGGAACTAGATGTAGCAAGTTTTACTATTGAGACGAGTTGCTCTTACTATACAACATATAGTTTGTTATCACGAACTGTTTGCTTTGATGTATCTATTGGTACCAAAATTTTGTTTTTTAGAGTGTCGGTTACTATTGAGACAAGTAGCTATTATTACTATAGATTTCATTACCATGAACTGTTTGATTGTTTCAAAATTCAAATATCTTTGAAAAGACTGCAGTATGAAAATACATCAAAAATACAATTTTTTTGACAAAATTGATTCTACTTTAAAAAGTATTTTATTTTTAACAACAAAAGGCACTAGATGTTGCAATTTCCTTTAAAATGAGCTATTATACAGCTGTCTATGATTTTCCAGTGCCCAGCTAGCTGAGGAGGAAAAAAAAGCGGAAAGAAAAAAATATCCCGTTTGTGGAGAATGACTTGGTTAAAGTCAATTTTCTTGATTTTCAAGCCAATATATTTTCTTTGTTATTCAAGCCAAAGGGCGTTAAGTTTCCTTTATAGGGGTATCGGACAAGGCGGTTCTAATGGTGTAATTTTTGTTTTGATCTGACCTTTTTTTAGGTGTTAAGGGGTTTTATATTTCTTAATATTGGACGTGATCGTCTCTTACTAGGTTGCTAGCTACCGCTGCAACCCGGATGAATGGAATTTTCCCTTTTTCCTTATGCTTTCTTCGGTACAACCTAGCAGAGAATTTAATTTTTTCATTATAGCTTTTGTCACCCCAGTATCGACCTATTATTCTAGTGGCAATTTTTTTCTTATGTTTGTTTCGGTGAAGCAATTTTTTACTTATATTTATGATGAAGTATATCGGTCCTTTACGGAACTTAAATATAACTGTAATACTCTATACTATAGTTAAGTGGCCTATAAAATTAATTATAGACAATAGGTCGTTCTTTATTATATTTTTTTGTTATTCAAGCCAAAGAGTGATAAGTTTCCTTAATAGGGGTTTTGGACAAGGTGGTTCTAATGGTGTAATTTATGTTTTGATCTGACTCTTTTCTCAGGAGTTAGGGGTTTTTATATTTCTTAACATTGGACGTGATCGTCTCTTACTAGGTTGCTAGCTACCGCTGCAACCCGGAAAATACGATTAAATAATAATATGCATATGGTTCTTAAATCATGCTGTTTTATAGTCCCATATGGTGTAGCGGATAGGATAGCTGGCTTTGATCTAGAAGGCCCGGGTTCGATTCCCGGTATTGGAATATTTTATATTTTTGGAATATTGGAATATTTTATATTTCTTAACATTGGACGTGATCGTCTCTTACTAGGTTGCTAGCTACCGCTGCAACCCGGAAAATACGATTAAATAATAATATGCATATGGTTCTTAAATCATGCTGTTTTATAGTCCCATATGGTGTAGCGGATAGGATAGCTGGCTTTGATCTAGAAGGCCCGGGTTCGATTCACGGTATTGGAATATTTTTAACTCTATAATCTTCGAACATTAGAAGCTCTAAACCTTTTATAATTTATAATGGACCACATCGATCCTTTATGTACGAACTGCTTGATTTAATATTTCAGTTATTATGGGTTACAGTTCGTTCCTTAATGTAAAAACCAGGACAAAACACCACTGAAATAATCCAACTCATGCATTTCAACGAAAAGGATTCAAAATGAACTTTGAAACATCAAGAAAGAGAATGTAACAGTGACAAGGTAAACCATGACAAAACACTACTGAAATATTCCAACTCTTACATTTCAACGAAAAAAAATCTAAAATGAACTTTGAAACATCAAGAAAGAGAAGTTAACAGTGACAAGGTAAACCATGATAAAACACTACTGAAATATTCCAACTCTTACATTACAACGAAAAAAAAAATCCTAAATGAACTTTGAAACATTAAGAGAATGTAAGAGTGACAAAACACTACTGAAATATTCCAACTCATATATTTCAATGAATGAAATACAAAATAAACTTTGAAACATCAAGAGAATGTAACAGTGACAAGGTAAACCACGACAAAACATTACTGAAATATTCCAACTCTTACATTTCAACGAAAAAACTTCATAGTAATATCCAAATGAAATGTTGCATGTTTAATGAAAAGCTTCCAAGGTATGGACCGGCAACTTTGGAACAGTTTACATATGTAATGGGATATATTGGACATCACGGTGAATATATGGAGGCATAACTGTCCTTTACTTTGTTTCAGCTTTATTCGATGACCGAGCCTTAATTTACTAACTATATCCAATGACTATGACTTCATTGATCAATATTACACATTAACAATTAAGTTTTTCGTAAAAAATTGATTCTATTTTAAAAAAAAATGAAGTACAAATGGCACTAGATCTAGAGATTTTGTTTAAAATGAGCCATTGAACAACTCTCTACGATGTTCCAGTGCCAAGCTATCTGTGGACAAGAAAGAAAGAAAAAAAGATACCGTTTATGCAGAATGCTGTAGTAGCTACCACTTTTCTTGATTTTCAAGCCAATATATTTCCCTTGCTGTTCAAGCCAAATGACAGAAAGTTTCCTATACAGGGGTTTCAGACATGGAGGTTCTAATGGTGTACTTTTTGTTTTGATCTGACTTTTTTTTTAGGAATTATGGGTTTTTATATTTCTTAACATTGGACGTGATCGTCTCTAACTAGGCTGCTAGCTACCGCTACAACCTGGATATAAAAAAAACTGAAAAACACCATTTGTGATGATCTATAGCGGTCCTTTATGTATGTTGCTAGCTATCCCTGCAACCCGGATAATAAACTGATGACAAGCAGGAAAACACCTACAGCTTTTTATTCTTTTAAATAGTAAGAGTCGAGCCTGAAACAATCAAGTAGCTAACTAATTCTAATGTTTTCAATTGTTTTTTATTCCAATGGTTGTCTTTCAATGCAATTTGATCTGACTCTATTTTTAGGAGTTCTGTTTTTTTTATTTCTTAGCATTGGACTGATTGTCTCTTACTAGGTTGTTAGCTACTGCTGCAAGCCACGTTCCCATCAATAGTTATGAGGGGCAGCGTGGCCAAGTTGTCCAAGGTGCTGGTGTTAGCCACCAGTCTCTTCGGAGGCATGGGTTCAAGTCTTACCGCTGGTATACGTTTATGATTTATGTACAAAAATCAAATATCTTTGAAAAGACTGCTATATGAAAAGACATCAAAAATGCAGTTTTTAGTGGAAAAATTTATTCTGTTTTAGAAATAATTTATTTTAGATACAAAAGATTTTTAACCCAATTAATTTCCGTTAACATTAGCCATTGAAGAACTCTCTAAGATGTTCCAGTACCATGCTGTCTGTGGAAAAAAAAAATTAGCCGTTTAGGCGGAATGTTTTAGTAACTGCCACTATTCTTGATTTTCAAGCTAATATATTGCCCTTGCTGTTTAAGCCAAGGGGCAGAAAGTTTCCTATACAGGGGTTTTGGATAGGGCGGCTCTAATGGTGTACTTTTTTTTATCTGACTCTTTTTTTAGGAGTTATGCTTTTTTATATTTCTTAACGTTGGACTTGATCGTCTCTTACTAGATGGCTAGCTACCGCTGCAACCCGGATGTAGACTGAAGATCATTCTTTAATGTAATTTTAATCTTTATGTTTTCTCAGGAGTTATGGGTTACTTTAGTTTCTATTATGGGACGTGATTGTCCCTTACTAGGTTACTAGCCACCGCTTCAACCCGTATTATATAAAACAAACTAATCAACAAATACCATTTATGATGAACTATATCAGTCCTTTATGTAAGTTGCTAGCTACCGCTGCAACCTGGATAATAAACTGATTACACACAGGAAAAAGCCTACGGCTTTTTTTCTTTGAAATAGTAAGAGACTAACCTCAAACCATCAAGTAGCTAGCTAATTCCAATGTATGTAATTGTTTGTTATTCCAATGATCGTCTTTTAAAGTAAAACCCCCCAAAAATTACTGCATTTTACATAATGATGGATAATTATATAAAAAAAAAACTTAATTGACAAATACAATTTGTGATGAACTATATGGGTCCTTTATGTAATGATGTATATTTTCCAAGCCAATATATTTTCCTTGTTATTCAAGCCAAGGGACGGTAAGTTTGCTATATAGAGATTTTGAACAAGACGCTTCTAATAGTGTACTTCTTGTTTTGATCTGAATCTTTTTTCAGGTGTTATGGGTTACTTTAGTTTTTACTATTGGGCTTAAATAATTTTAAAACTTTAATTAATGACGTCATAGTCCAAGTGGCATGCATGATCGGCCTTTAACCTAAAGAATGGTGGTTCAAAGCATCCGGTTTTATTTTCTTTAATTTTTAATTCAGCTATCAATAAAATCATATCATTACTATATCATTAACTAGTATAGGCTTATTTAATAAAGGAAAGGGTTCGTTCTTTATTATAAACTTTTTTACATCTCGGCTTATCTTTCGTCATTAAGAAATACATATCGCCGAACCTTTTTTTTTAACAAAGATATGGTAGTTATTGATGGCATTATCCAGGTCAAAGTCCACAACCCAATTATCATCACTATCATTTTCAATTTTGACATGGATTGATTCTCGCTTTCCAGGTTGATTTTCATTGGCTCGCTGCTCTTCATTTTCATTTCATTTCCCTCACTTCTTTGGTGTCGTATGTGTTCTAACCGCTTGTGTTTTAACCGCTTTCTACCAAGCTCTAATTGTCGTTTTCGCATATATTCTAACCGCCCGTGTCTTGCTTTTTATTTTTGTTCTTGATACGTTTTTGGATTTTGATTACTTCAGACAATTTAGCAAAAGCCTTTGCTTTAGCTGTCCGTATTGGTGTTGTCGCAATTGATGGTCCATGTTGTAAAATTTCATATCTTATCTCGTGGCGTCATTTGTTTTTTTTAACAAAGGTATGGTGGGCATTGATGATCAAAAAAAAATATCACTAACAATAAGAATTTCCATTGGTAGTTGTCAGGGCTTCCTTCGACATTTCGTCATAGGTTCTTCGTTCATTTTCAGGTGGTGCCAGAAACTTTAAACTACATTATCGTCTCACACGAGAAAATGCAACGTATAACATTCCATGATTAAAAACTGGAGTACTAAGGTCGGCGCCAACAAATTCAAAAGTTTGCCCCTGCAAACTCGGGATATGTGGACTTCTATTCCTGATTTTTCCCTAGTTTATGTTGATTGATTTTTCCTAATTATATTCGCCTGAATTATGCTTTTACATATTTCAGTAACAATAAGACAGGTCCCATTACACATCCCTTCTGAAATATGTAAATGACGCAAAAGTATAACTACCATATTTTTCTATATTTTTAAGTCATGTTGTGGCAAATCTGCTGTGTCAATTGAATTGAGGAATTCTGGAGTAAATTCAATTCCTCCTATTCTTTATCTTTTACAGAACCGTAACTTTTATACGATTTGCATTCTGCTGGAAGGTGATCGACAATTTTCGCATTTATTTTACCAACTTCTTTGTTGATTGAAATTAAAATTACTCGATCCTTCAATAAATCAAAACTTTGTTTAGACAAACATTCTCCAAATACTTCCTCAATTAAATTGCGACTGGAAATTATATCTTCCGGTAATTCAATTTTATTAAGTTCATTTTTAGTAAGATTTCCATTTCCAAGTTCAAGGATGTACGTTGCAAATGCTTCCTGTTCAGGATCGACCTGCATATTTTTTTCAAAGGAAACATGTTTGAAATTTTTCCAAAGATGATTTTTTTATTGATAAATCGTATACTGTGGTTGCTTCGGGGTTGAACTGGTAAGCAATGTCGGAAATCACACTGTCGGAAGCACTGTCGGAAAGCAACTAAAATTTTCCCACAAAATAGTAGGTCTGGATTTGCAATGGACCGCAACAACTGATCCATATTTTGTAAGCTATACTTGGGAAGCATGAGTGCTTCGTCAAGTAAAAAACATCTACTTGAGCTAATTCTAAAGCTCTGCTAGAACCAGGTTTTATACAGGAAACAGAATCTGAGGAAATTGGAACTTTTAAGCAAAAGGTCTTGTGTGTTGTTAGTCCAAATGACAACAAAGTTGCTGCTATTCCTGTACAAGCCATACATTGTACTTTGTAATTTTTCCACTCAGAATGTGATAAAAGGTCTTATAAGCAAATGTTTTACCGGTACCTCCTGGTCCATCTGTGAACAAATGGCAATAAAGTTGCTGCTATTCCTGTACAAGCCATACATCGTACTTTGTATTTTTTTTCCACTCAGAATGTGATACAAGGTCTTCTAAACAAATGTTTTACCGGAACCACCTGGTCGATCTATGAGCAAATTTTTTTTTCTCAAAATAATTAGGATCATTGACAGTCAATAAAATATTGTCAACAATTTCAAACTTTTTTCCTTGCAGAAGCCGATACATACTATCTCCAGCAACAGCTGATTCACTAGAATTTGGAAATTCCAAGCTTTGGTCATTATAATAGCTCTCAATGTTGTCTATGCCATATCGATTCACCCAAAAACATATTTAACCTCGAGGCAACGATACGATAAGCACGCTTTACTGCGAGGTCTTTGGATAAATTATTTAGTCTTGCATGCAAAATTAAATCCTCTGCCAACTGGTTTTTGAATCTTTCCCAAAGAGTTTTTGGATCTGCAGGATTACCAAAAACAAGAATCTGTGTGAAGAGTATTCGCATTACAGAATGTATTTTGGACAGTGCCGATTCTTCTAGGGCGTCGAGCCACTGTTTATCATCAAATTCAAGGCCATATTAACTCCCGCCATTTACCCGTGCCGCAGCCATTTAAACATTTGCCGTTTCAATTACTTGGACCATCTGTCTTGGCTTTTCTCTTTCTACAATTAGCTACGTCTTAATGCAACCTACTGCAAAACACTTGATGACTTCAATTCAACCCATATCCGTCCCGCAGCCTTTTAATCATTTGCCTCTCAATTCTTGGGCTATCTGTCTTGGCTTTTCTCTTTCTACAGTTATCCATGTCTTGATGCAACCTACTATTATTATTATTATTTATTTATAACCCATCATACAGACAATAAAAAAGACGGAGTACAGCAAAGACAAAAGAA
Source organism: Artemia sinica (assembly GCA_027921565.1). Classification (NCBI taxonomy): domain Eukaryota; kingdom Metazoa; phylum Arthropoda; class Branchiopoda; order Anostraca; family Artemiidae; genus Artemia; species Artemia sinica. The sequence continues at coordinate 12,966,753 of CM051273.1, forward strand.
AGAAAAGTACACTTGAATAAAGGTAAATGCACCGACTAGCAAAAACTTTTACTAATGACAGTGCGTAGCATGAACTATTGCTGGAGAATAGTATGCCACTGGTGACTAATAATTGTCCTGTTAAACTGTTGCATTTGTCTTTTTATTGTAAGCACGGAATCAGCTATTTTGTATTTTTTGATCAGGTAAGTGTTGCGTGTCCAGGGTGGAAGCCTTAGTAGGTATTTTGCGTATTTAAAGAATATCGACCGTAATTTGTGCTTCGTAGTTTGCGGGAAAGTTCGCCGGAACGGGCTAAGGTACAAAAAGTGAGAGAGGACAAGTGTGTTGTAGAGCCGTGCTAGGATAATTCGGTTAAAGCTGAAATTCTTTGCTACCATTTTGCTATATGCAAAGCTCGTTCGTTTCTCGAGATGCTTAATGAGTATTGCTCTTGTGTGATTTAGTGTCTGGCCAATGGGTAACCCTAAATATGTAATACGGTCAGCTGGTGCTATGTTAGTGTTTCCGAGCGTGATGGATTCGGGCTTCAACATTTCAGGCCAGTTGAACAATAGCACTTTCGAATTTTGGTCTTCAGACTATTGGTCTTGAAGCGTTTAATTCAAGACTAATAGCTGCATATCTCTTTCAAAAGTTTTAAAATTTACTTCAATTCTTCCAAGTTCACGGACAATGTTTAATAAGTCATCAGCGAAGCAAACTAGGAAAAGATCTATACTTTTGGAAATGCAAGATTTTAGATAATTTTCTTGTGCAGGAATCACGCTATTATTGAAAGCTGAAGCAGAAGTAGGCGCGACTTGACGAACACCCTTCTTTACTGGGATTCAAAGAGAATATGTATGCTTCTCAAACTTGATCTTGATTTCGGCCTCGAGGATTTCATATATATATCGCCCAGGGGTAGGAGTGTGTCATATTTGACGCAGCGCTTTCCCATTTCAAGTACAATCTGTTCATATATTTTTGAGTCAAAAGCTCGTCGTATATCATGTATGCCAAGAGCGATAGATTCGCCAGAATTTTCGGCATCCAGTAGTACTGAAACTGCCGCACTTCTAGCATGTCCACAACCAAGCCCAGGCTTGAAATCTTTATGTGTTGTCCATAGTCTTTGAACATATTTAAGCAATAGTGTATCTCTTATTGTCTACAGTTGTTCTATACCAGATTCAATTAATAAGAAGGGAATGGGGTGGTCTGTTTTGCTCCAAAACAATCCTAGTAGCTCTGATTTGTACAAGTTTTAGCTTAATTTGTTAAACTTCATTGCACTGCCATGTATAATGGCCCCGTATTCAATCCTTGGCCGTATTTGCTTAATATAAATTTCTCTCACTACTGCTGGATTAGCTCGATTACTTCCCCTTGCCATTATTTTCATCAGATAAATCTTTTTAGGACATGAAAGTTTCAAATTTGTCAAGTTTGTTCAATATGTTCACCAGACTTCATCTTACTGTCCAGTATTTTTCCAAGGGTTTTGTATTCTTGTACTATTTTTATGCAATCAAATGCTTGCCGTCTAGAGACAGAGGTGCAAAGCATGCTCTGCAACATTGCAAAATTTTTGATATTCCTTAAACTCTCTTAGCCACTTAATACAGGTTAGAAGCATAGGTGCAGATTTCTTTGCTGAACCTTACAATTAGCGCAGGAAGCTTTTTACTGACTGCAGGGGAGGATAATGCAAGGTTGTGAAATATGCAGCCAAAATCAAAACATCTTTTTTGTTTCGAGCAACCAGTCCATTATTTTTGCCATTATCTAACTTTTGCATTATCTTAAACAAATCTCACAAGATTGTTTAAAGGAATGTTTCTCTCTCTGAATACCTCACAATCAAGTTTTTTCAAGCCAGCAGGTGAAGCATCAGTAACTACTGGTAGAGCAAGATTGTCCTCTTTCACTTCAGAAGTGACTTGACTTATATACCATCTGGCCTTTGTGGTTGTATTGGGACTTGTTCTATTCTCACTAGTCGTTGAATATGGCAATGGCTTTTGGTTCTATCTGGTGCTAGGTGCAGATGTTGACGGAAGTTCTGGCATTTAAAGTTGTGGTACCATCACTTGCAGGGTCGGCCACGAGGTCGTATGCCATCTTTCAAAGTGATTTTTGGGAGTATCCATTTTTTTTCATTTGATTACTATATAAAAGCGAAGAAGTTTCATGGCTGTTTTGTCAGGACAGTGTGATGCCATTCCTCTCTACCCTTAGCAGAGGCCATTGTTCATGATTCTGGATCATTTTGCAGCACCGTGCAATTTAACCCATTGCTGAGGGAAGGTTTTTAACCACTGGGAGGTGTCCGCACGCTGGTGGTCCCTGAATGGTTTAAGTAAGGATATACGGCATAAGTAAGAAAAGAAGAAAGAACAAAAGGAGACAAAACTAAACTTAAATACAGGTATCACCGTTCATCAATAAATGATGAAACTAAATAAAAATCACGGCAGTAAACAAAAATACAAGCGAGGGCTACAATACAATCCTTAATTATACTTTGAATTGTTAGAATTTACTTGCACATGTGCTAAGCTAAGCGCATCCATATTCTGCCGTCCCAAATATCTTCCGCAGGCATCGATGAGTCCCTCAAAACAAGCCCCACTTTCACTGTTAGCATGTGGTTCTACCTCATCACTTCTCCCTCCTGCTTCTCCCGGGAGCTGGGTTGTAGTGAAGATATTGGCTTCTAATTGCTGTTTAAGGAGCCTGTTCTCCGTTTCAACATAATGCAGTTATGTCTGTAGAACAGCATTATTTTTTCCACATCTATTTCCAGTTGTTCAGTAACATTCTGTAATCTTATATAAGTGGGATGTGCTATTGAATCTCAGTTGACGATTTCAAAGGTTCCTGTAGACAGACACAGCGTTTTGCCGCTAAATGTATATTTTTCCTGACGATCGCTCTTATATGGTACCTACAACAAGCTGAATTTGGTCATTACTTGCATCTGAGATGTATGACAGAGCAGAGCATGCATACACTAAAAGCTCTTCCTCAGAGTTTAGAAGAAGATGTTCTAGACAAGAAAAATAAAGCTTAACTTGATCAATGGATTGGTGGGAAACATGGTTCTTGCATGACTGGAACAAGGTATAAGCAAAATTTCTCAGACAATTTATATCAGTGGTCTTAGAAACCAAGTCCAGTAGAAAATTTCCGTCAAAGAAATAAGTCGGTTTATATTGATAAAATAGTCGGTTTATATCTTCACTGATATCAACTTGATCATCTGTTATATTGACAGATAATTCCTGTTCTTCTTGTTCATTCCACGGGTAGATCGATAACGGATTCCCTTCAAACTTGAAGCTGGAATTGACCTTTATACCAGATTTATCTTGAAGAGTTTGCCATATGTTAGTATCATCTCTTAGAAAACCTTGATCAGTTAGAAGTGTAAACAACTGATCATTTGTTTTATAGATGGTGTTGAAGCCAATATTTCTGAACAAAACAGCCAATTCATCATTTTTAACTTCGGAGTTTAGATCAACATGGCCTTGCTTTTCTGAATAAATTTTTCTGGTTCACTTATATCTCTTTCAATTATCCAACCATTAAAGAGTTTCCCCTGCAAAAGATTGAACACAGTGAATTCAGGAGTAATTCCAAACTCAGAAACGCCGGAAAACTTCACATTTATGTCAATTCCACTTTGAAGCTTTGATAGTCTGGCTTTAATATCACTGAGGCTCTGCTGAAAATTCTCTCCGTCATCCCCAATATTCTCAGGCATATTTTCAAGCACAAATTTTTCTGTCAATTCCAACAATTGTCCAGATGAAACAGAGTATGTGCTTAATATAAATTTCTCTCACCACTACTGGATTAGCTCGATAACTTCCCCTTGCCATTATTTTCATCAGATAAATCTTTTTAGGACATGAAAGTTTCAGATTTTCAATATGTTCGCCAGACTTCATCTTACTGTCCAGTATTTTACCAAGGGTTTTGTATTCTGGTACTATTTCTATGCAATCAAAAGCATGCCGTCTAGAGACAGAGGTGCAAAGCATGCTCTGCAACATTGCAAAATTTTTGATATTCCTTAAACTCTCTAAGCCGCTTAATAATGTTGGAAGCGTAGGTGCAGATTTCGTTGCTGAACCTTAGAATTAGTGCAGAAGGCTTTTTAATGACTGCAGTGGAGGATAATGCAAGGTTGTGACATATGCAGCCAAAAACCAAAACATCTTTCTTGTTTCGAGCAACCAGTCCATTATTTTTGGCATTATCTAACTTTTGCATTATCTGACGCAACTCTTACAAGATTGTTTAAAGAAATGTTTCTCTCTCTGAATACCTCATAAACAAGTTTCTTCAAGCCAGCAGGTGAAGCATCAGTAACGACTGGTAGAGCAAGATTGTCCTCTTTCACTTCAGAAGTGACTTGATTTATATCCCATCTGGCCTTTGTGGTTGTATTGGGGCTTGTTCTATTCTCACTAGTCGTTGAATATGGCAATGGCTTTTGGTTCTATCTGGTGCTAGGTGCAGATGTTGAGGGAAGTTCCGTCCATTAAAGTTGTGGTACCATCACTTGCAGGGTCAGCCACGAGGTCGTATGCCATTTACCCATCTTTCAAAGTGATTTTTGGGAGTATCCATTTTTTGCCATTTCATTACTATATAAAAGAGAAGGAGTTTCGCGGCTGTTTTGTCAGGACAGTGTTATGCCATTCCTCTCTACCCTTAGCAGAGGCCATTGTTCATGGTTCTGGATAATCTGCCTTTCACAATTGCTCCTCTAGAAAGGGATCCTCTGGTTCAGTGTTTTGCAGCACCGTGCAATTTAACCCATTGCTGAGGGAAGGTTTTTAACCACTGGGAGGTGTCCGCACGCTGGTGGTCCCTGAATGGTTTAAGTAAGGATATACGGCATAAGTAAGGAAAGAAGAAAGAACAAAAGGAGACAAAACTAAACTTAAATACAGGTATCACCGTTCATCAATAAATGATGAAACTAAATAAAAATCCTGGCAGTAAACAAAAATACAAGCGAGGGCTACAATACAATCCTTAATTATCCTTTGAATTGTTAGAATTTACTTGCACATGTGCTAAGCTAAGCGCATCCATATTCTGCCGTCCCAAATATCTTCCGCAGGCATCGATGAGTCCCTCAAAACAAGCCCCGCTTTCACTGTTAGCTTGCGTGTCTACCTCATCACCTCTCCCTCCAGCTCCTCCCGGGAGCTGGGTTGTAGTGAAGATATTGGCTTCTAATTGCTGTATAAGGAGCCTGTTCTCCGTTTCAACATAATGCAGCTATGTCTGTAGAACAGCATTATTTTTTCCACTTATTTTTCGAGTTGTTCAGTAACAGTCTGTAACCTTATATCAGGGGGATGTGCTATTGAATCTCAGTTGACGATTTCGAAGGTTCCTGTAGACAGACACAGCTTTTTCAACTAAATATATATTTTTACAGACGATCGCTCTTATATGGTACCTACAACAAGCTGAATTTGGTCATTACTTGCATCTGAGATGTATGACAGAGCAGAGCATGCATAAACTAAAAGCTCTTCCTCAGAATTTAGAAGAAGACGTTAGAGTCAAGAAAAATAAAGCTTAACTTGATCAATGGATTGGTGGGAAACATGGTTCTTGCATGACTGGAACAAGGTATAAGCAAAATTTCTCAGACAATTTATATCAGTGGTCTTAGAAACCAAGTCCAGTAGAAAATTTCCATCAAAGAAAGAACTCGGTTTATATGGATAAAATAGTCGGTTTAGATCTTCACTGATATCAACTTGATCATCTGTTATATTGACAGATAATTCCTGTTTCATTCCACGGGTAGATCGATAACGGATTCCCTTCAAACTTGAAGCGGGAATTGACCTTTATACCAGATTTATCTTGAAGAGTTTGCCATACGTTATTATCATCTCTTAGAAAATCTTGATCAGTTAGAAGTGTAAACAACTAATCATTTATTTTATAGATGGTGCTTAAGCCAATATTTCTGAACAAAACAGCCAATTCATCATTTTTAACTTCGGATTTTAGATCAACGTGGCCTTGATATGTCAGTTGAATGGAAGTTCAGTCAGAACTCTTATCACTGAGTAGTTTTTCTAATATGTTTTTCTGAATATTTTTCTGGTTCACTTATATCTCTTTCAACTATCCAACCATTAAAGAGTTTCACCTGCAAAATATTGAACACAGTGAATTCAGGAGTAATTTCAAACTCAGAAACGCCAGAAAACATCACATTTATGTCAATTCCACTTTGAAGCTTTGATAGTCTGGCTTTAACATCACTGAGGCTCTGCTGAAAATTCTCTCCGTCATAGGTGTTTCATTGCCCTTCCAATTAATCCACTTTACATGAAACACCTGAACACTTTCTTTGGGTGGTACAGCTAGTGGCAACTCTTCTTTTGTCATCTTCAATTAGTCTATTTCTTCTTCAAGGTTGTATCTTATCTGAAAATTTTAAATTACGTATAACTCGCTTAGAAGGCATCTTATTACTAAACAATAAATAATATTCTTAGGTGATTAACGTTTCTTAAGACTCTTATCAAGTACCAATAACCTAACAAAAAATAAAACTAATTTTTAAATTTTCAGGTATTTTGTTAGTTTGAATGAAAAGATTAAAATTATTGCTCAGATATCATAAATATTATTGCAGTTTACATAATAATTTTAGCGATTCTAAACTGAAAAATAAGATATATAAAAAAAATTGAATTTTTTGTTCTGGAAATACATTTTAAATCCCGCGTCGGGTAGTTAGAACCTAACCAAAAATAAAACTAATTTAAAAATTTTAAGGTATTTTTATAGCTTGAATTGAAAGATTCAAACTATTGCTCAGAAATCATGAATATTTTGGCATTTTACACAAGCTGCAAAGAACGCAAATTATAAAAATTATATTCAGAAGTCCAAAAAGATGGCAACAATGCAGGCTGATCTTTGTAAATCGAGAAACATTTTACGAATGTTTTACCGGGATTACGAAAAATATTCAAAATTACAGATTAAAACTCTCTCTGAAAGAGTGGATTTTGTTGAAAAGTCCGCTAGAAATCCTTCATAGTAATATCCAAAAGAAATGTTTCATGTCTAATGAAAAGCTTCCAAGATATGAACCGGCAACTGTGGAACAGTTTACAGATGTATTGGGCAATATTAGACTTGTAGCTTACTTATACAACCATTTAGGTTTCTGCCGTAATTCCTTCTTTTTAAAATTAAACTAGTTACTATGGCCTAGAGATCGTTCTTTACCTTATGATTTATTAAAGAATATAATTAAAATAACAATGTATATAAGGAATCCTTTTATTACTTCAGTTACTAGGGATACAGTTCGTTCCTTAATGAAATCCCACTATACAAGTTTGTATAGGCAAGAGTCCGTTCTTTATTTTAACATACCCTATACTCAGTAGTTTTCGATCGTAGCTTATTTTATCGGGTTTTGTTAAAATAGGCTTTCTTCTGGAATCTTCTGTGATTGTACAGAAGATATTTCCTTTGTACTTTTGTCCTTTGAATATTTTGATTTCCTTTCATCCCTTGCCTAATTAATTACACAATACACTAGATGTAGCAATTTGCTTTAAAATGAGCTATTAAACATAAACTGAACCATTAACCATTAATAATAACCTGGTTACAAACAGGAAAAAGCCTACGGCTTTTTCTTCTTTCAAATAGTTAGAGACGAACCTCAAACAATCAAGTGGCAAACTAGTTCCAATGTATTCAATGGTTTGATATTCCAATGATAGTCTTTTAATATCTTTTCAACACATTGTAAACAGGAACCTTTGATTACTGTAAGCATCATCTATATAACTTCCTTATAACACTTCAGTTACTATGGACTGAAGATCGTTCTTTAATGTAAACTTAGGTCACCCCAGTATCTACCCATTATTCTGGTAGCAACTTTTTTCTTTTATATTTTTCGGTAATCATCATCATTGTGATAACGCTCCTTGATATTTTGTCTAGCCTGCTCAATTGTTGCTTCTCTGTAATCTTTATCATTATCATACCGTTCCTTGCTCTTTTGTCTAGCTTGCATAATTGTCGCTTCTCTATAAAGTTCATCATTGTGATAACTATCCTTGATGTTTTGTTTGGCTCTCTCAATTTTACTTCTCGATGTGCCTGGTCGGTTGAATACCTTTGCCTTTCTCTTTTCAAGATGCTATCTCTGTTTTTTTGTGTAGAGCTGTTTTTTTAACTTGCGTGTAGCTTGCTTTGATCAAACCATTATGTAATCATGAATGAGACAATTTACATCTTTGTCGCTTTTTATATAGTAATTATGATGTCATGGCGTTATGATTTTATTTTATGACGTCAAGGCGTAATGATATTATTTCATGACGTCTTCAGAAATAACAAAATAATGTCGTGTTTTTCTATTCACGTCATAGCTCTAATAAAACTATGACGACATTCATTATTTATCTAGTAGGGTTTCAGACAAGGTGCTTCTAATGATGTAATTTTGTTTTGATCTAACTCTATTTTTAGGAGTTCTGGGTTTTTGTATTTCTTAGCATTGGACTGATAGTCTCTTATTAGGTTGCTAGCTTCTGCTGCAACCCGGATTCACATATATAGTTATGAGAGGCACCGTGGCCGAGTGGTCCAAGGCGCTGGTGTTATCCACCAGTCTCTTCGGAGGCGTTGGTTCAAATCTTATCGCTGGTATACGATTATGATTTATGTACAAAAATCAAATATCTTGGAAAAGACTGCAGTATGAAAAGACATCAAAAATGCAGCTTTTAGTAGAAAAATTTATTCTCTTTTAGATATAATTGATTTTAGTTACAAAAGATTTTTAACCCAATTAATTTCCTTTAAAATGGGCCGTTGAACAACTCTCTACGATGTTCCAGTGTCAAGCTATCTGTGGAAAAGAAAAGAAAAATATTCCAATTAGGCAGAATGTTGTAGTAGCTGCCAGTTTTCTTGATTTTCAAGTCAATATATTTCCCTTGCTGTTCAAGCCAAGGGACAGAAACTTTCCTATATAGGGGTTTCCGACAAGGCGGTTCTAATGGTGTACTTTTTGTTTTGATCTGACTCCTTTTTTAGGAGCAAGGGTTTTTATATTTCTTAACATTGGACGTGATCGTCTCTTACTAGATTGCTAGTTACCGCTGCAACCGAGATATACGATTGTAACGTCATTCATCGAGCTTGTACACAAAAATGCAGTTTTTTTCAAAATTGATTCTATTTTAAACACTATTTTATTTTTAATTACAAAAAGCACTAGATGTAGCAATTTTCTTTAAAATAAGCGATTATACAGTTCTCTATGATTTTCCAGTGCCTAGCTATCTGAGCAGGAAAAAAACAGAAACAAAAAAAGATTTCGTATGTGCAGAGAATTGTGGCTTCAGCCACTTTTCTTGATTTTCAAGCCAGTATATTTTCCTTGTTGTTTAAGCCAAAAGACGGTAAGTTTTCCTATATTAGGTTTCGGAAAAGGCGGTTCTAATTGTGTACTTTTTGTTTTGATCTGACTCTATTTTTACGATTTATTCGTTATTATATTTATTAACATTGTAGGTGATCGTCTCGTACTAGGCTGTTTGCTACCGCTGCAACCCGTATATCTGATGCAACGAAGAAAATAAAAGGAGCTATGTGGTATATATGAGGTCATGCATGGTTATAACGTCATTATTAGACTTGCTTTGATAATCCAATATCGTTTAAAAGACACAGTATTGAAAGATATTAAATTGTGTAAAGAGCAAAACGCTGGTATTTGCAAGAATATTTGTATATATTTTAACAAGGGATTACAAGAATTTAAAAAGCTTACAAAATAAAACCAAAGTTTGGAGCATAGTAGATATTGTTGTTAGAAATCGGACTTGCTTTAATAATCAAATATCTTTGAAAAGACTGCAGTATGAAAAAACAACAAATTACCAATCAAAATCTATATATATAGAATCTATATAAGGAAGCCTGCCACATGCCGAGTGCTGGGGCCCAGCAGCGACACCGGCAGGCTCCCGGTACTATAATTGATATAAACTCTACAGCTAACTCATTTCAATATATGCAATGGTGTGCTTTTCTAATGATCTTCCTCTAATATAAACTATGGACTAAAGTTCGTTCTTTAATGTAAAAAAATTGACTCTACTTTAAAAAGTATTTTATTTTTAATTACAAAAGGCACTAGATGTTGCAATTGCCTTTAAAATGAGCTATTATACAGCTCTCTATGATTTTCTAGTGCCCAGCTAGCTGAGGAGGAAAAAAAACGGAAAGAAAAAAATATCCCGTTTGTGGAGAATAACGTGGTAAAAGTCAATTTTCTTGATTTTCAAACCAATATATTTTCTTTGTTATTCAAGCCAAAGGGCGGTAAGTTTTCTTTATACAGGATTCGGACAAGGCGGCTCTAATGGTGTACTTTTTGTTTTGATCTGACTCTTTTTTTAGGAGTTGGGGGGTTTTATATTTCTTAACATTGGAGGTGATCGTCTCTTACTAGGTTGCTAGCTACCGCTGCAACCCAGATTGCTAGCTACCGCTGCAACCCGGATACTATTGAGACAAGTAGCTATTATTACTATAGATTTCATTACCATGAACTGTCTGATTGCTTCAAAATTCAAATATCTTTGAAAAGAATGCAGTATGAAAATACATCAAAATGCAATTTTTTTGACAAAATTGATTCTACTTTAAAAAGTATTTTATTTTTAATTACAAAAGTGACTAGATGTTGCAATTTTCTTTAAAATGAGCTATTATACAGCTCTCTATGATTTTCCAGTGCCCAGCTATTTGAGGAGGAAAATCAAGCGGAAAGAAAAAAATATCCCGTTTGTGGAAAATAACTTGGTTGAAGTCAATTTTCTTGATTTTCAAGCCAATATATTTTCTTTTTAATTCAAGCCAAAGAGTGATAAGTTTCCTTAATAGGGGTTTTGGACAAGGTGATTCTAATGGTGTAATTTTTGTTTTGATCCGACTCTTTTCTTAGGAGTTAGGGGTTTTTGTATTTCTTAACATTGGACGTGATCGTCTCTTACTAGATTGATAGCTACCGCTGCAACCCGGATTTTTGTTTTGATCTGACTCCTTTTTTAGGAGCTATGGGTTTTTATATTTCTTAACTTTGGACGTGATCGTCTCTTACTAGGTTGCTAGCTACCGCTGCAACCCGGATTAAAAAATTATTACCATATCTTATATGCATCTTTTATTTTATATGTCTTCGGTAGTCTAATGGTAAGCATGCGCACTTGATACCTGAGAGAAGGGGTTCGATTCCCCGTCGGGGAGAACTTTTAATATGTTGAATTAAAAGCACTATCTTTTCAATTTAAAATTTAAAAAATAAACTTGTTTATTTACATTCTAGCTAAAATAATGAAGATAATATGAATGAACCACAGGGTTTAGTTTCTTAGGACTTGAGTTCGTTTTTTAACTATAAATACAAACAGGAAAAAGCCTACGGCTTTTTCTTCTTTTAAATAGTAAGAGACGAAACTCAAACAATCAAGTAGCTAACTAAGTCCAATGTATGGAATGGTTTGTTATTTCAGTGATCGTCTTTTAATGTAAAAACCAATCAAACAGTTCATGGTAATGAACTCTATAGTAAAAATTTAAATAGGCTAGAGGTCGATCTTTACCATACTATAATGCCTTATGTATGATATCCTAATGATCGTCTTTTTGTAATTCTTTATGGTTCCATATGGTCTAGTGGCTAGGATAGTTAACTTTCACTTAACAGGCTCGGGTTCGATTCCCGGTGTGGGAAAATTTTTAACTCTATAATCTTCGAACATTTGAACCTTTTATAATCTATAATGATGTATAATATAAATACTGTAATCTTAACTATAGTGAAGTTGCGTATGCAAGTTAGTATAGGGAAGAGTTCGATCTTTATTATTCTTTACTGTAAAAACTAGCAAAACAGTTTTTAAGTCTGATGAGTGATTTAAGTCTGATGAAGATTTAACTGATGTGTCAAAAGTAAGGTTGCAATTTGACGATTTTGTTTTGGCCTTATTATAATTGGTATGGTTAAATAATAATATGCATATGGTTCTTAAATCATACTTCTTTATGGTCCCATTTGGTCTAGTGGCCACGATAGTTAACTTTCACTTTAGGAGGACCGGGTTCGATTCCCGGTGTGGGAAGATTTTTAACTCTATAATCTTCGAACATTCGAACCTTTTATAATTTATAATGATGTATAATATAAATACTGTAATCTTAACTATAGTGAAGTTGCCTATGCAAGTTAGTATAGGGAAGAGTTCGATCTTTAGTGGTCTAAGTTTCCTGAACAGATTATTGGTAATGATAATAACAAACAGGAAAAAGCCTACGGCTTCTTCTTCTTTGAAATAGTAAGAGACGAACCTCAAACAATCAAGTAGCTAACTAAGTCCAATGTATGCTATGGTTTGCGATTCCAATGATCGTCTTTTAATGTAATTATAATTCGATCTTTATTATAATCATATTGATAATCTTACAACATCAATGAATGACGTCATAGTCTAAGTGGCAAGCACGATCGGCCTTTAACCGAAAGGTTGGTGGTTCAAAGCCATCCGGGATCATTTTATTTTAATTTGTAATTCAGTTATCAATAAAACCATATCATTACTATATCATTAACAATAATTAAGTTGAGTATGCAATTTAATATAGGCAAGAGTTCGTTCTTTATTATATGAATGAGACCATTTACAGTTTTGACGTTTCTTATATAGTAATTATGACGTCACTGCATCAAAAATACAGTTTTTATTGGAAAAATTTATTCTCTTTTAGAAATAATTTATTTTAGTTACAAAAGGTTTTTAACCCAATTAATTTCCTTTAAAATGAGCTATTGAACAACCCTCTACGATGTTCCAGTGCCAAGCTATCTCTGGAAAAGAAAGAAAAAAAAAAAGAAAAAATATCTCGTTTGGGGAGAATAACGTGGTAAAAGTCAATTTGCTTGATTTTCAAGCCAATATATTTCCCTTGCTGTTCAAGCCAAAGGGCGGTAAGTTTCCTTTATAGAGGTTTCGGACAAGGCGGTTCTAATGGTGTACTTTTTGTTTTGATCTGACTCCTTTTTTAGGAACTATGGGTTTTTATATTTCTTAACATTGGACGTGATCGTCTCTTACTAGGTTGCTAGCTACCGCTGCAACCCGGATATTAAAAATTATTATCATATCTTATATGTAACTTTCACTTTATAAGTCTTCGATAGTCTAATTGTAAGCATGCCCACTTGTTACGTGGGAGAACGGGGTTTGATTCCCCGTCGTGGAGAATTTCTAATGTGTTGAATTAAAAGCCCTCTTTTAAATTTAAAATTTAAAAAAGAAACTTGTTTATTTACATCCTAGCTAAAGTAATGGCGATAATATGAATGAACCACAGGTTTCAGTTTCTTTGGGCTTGAGTTCGTTTTTTAACTGTAAATACAAACAGGAAAAAGCCTACGGCTTTTTCTTCTTTTAAATAGTAAGAGACGACACTCAAACAATCAAGTAGCTAACTAAGTCCAATGTATGGAATGGTTTGTTATTTCAGTGATCGTCTTTTAATGTAACTTGTCGGTTGAATACCTTTGGTTTTTTACTTTTCAAGATGTTGTCTCTGTTTTTTGTATAGTACTATAGTTTTTTGTATAGTTTTTTTTAATTACGTATAACTCGCTTAGAAGACATCTTATTACAAAACAAGAAATAATATTCTTATCTAATTAACACTTCTTAAGACTCGTATCGATTATCCAAAAAATAAAACTATTTTTTTAATTTTCAGGTATTTTGTTAGTTTCAATGAAAATATTAAAATTATTGCTCAGATATCATAAATATTTTTGAAGTTTACATAATAACTAGCGATTCTAAACTGAAAAATAAAATATATTAAAAAATTTAATTTTTGTGGTCTGATAATACATAGTAAATCCCACATCGGGTAGTTAGAACCTAACGAAAAAATAAAACTAATTTTAACATTTTAAGGTATTTTTCTAGCTTGAATTGAAAAATTCAAACTATTGCTCGGATACCATGGATGTTTTTGCAGTTTACACAAGCTGCAAAGAACGCACTGGCTGATCTTTGTAAATTGAGAAAAATTTTACGAATGTTTTACCGGGATTACGAAAAATATTCAAAATTAAAGATTAAAATTATCTCTTAAAGAATTGATTTTGTTGAAAAGTCAGCTAGAGATGCTTTTGCAAAACTTCATAGTAATATCCAAAAGAAATGTTGCATGTTTAGTGAAAAGCTTCCAAGGTATGAACCGGCAACTGTGGAACAGTTTACAGATGTAATGGGGAATCTTATGCATCACTATGAATATATGGAGGCATAATTGTCCCTTACTTAGTTTCAGCTTAAATTCGATTATCGAGCCTTTATTATGTACTAACTACATCCAACGACTATGACGTCATTGATCCATATTGTATATACAAAATTAAGTTTTTCGTAAAAAATAATTAATTTAAAAAAAAAACTAAGTACAAATGGCACTAGATCTAGATATTTCCTTTAAAATGAGCCATTGAACAACTCTCTACGATGTTCAAGTGCCAAGCTATCTGTGGAAAAGAAAGGAAGAAAAAAATATCCCGTTTGTAGAGAATAACGTGGTTAAAGTCAATTTTCTTGATTTTCAAGTCAAAATATTTTCTTTGTTATTCAAGCCAAAGGGCGGTAATTTTCCTTTATAGAGATTTCGGACAAGGCGGTTCTAATGGTGTACTTTTTGTTTTGATCTGACTCTTTTTTTAGGAGTTAGAGGTTTTTATATTTCTTAACATTGGACGTGATCGTCTCTTACTAGGTTGCTAGCTACGACTGCAACCCGGATAACTTATTTAGAAGGCATCTAATTACTAAACAAGAAATAATATTCTTATCTAATCAACACTTCTTAATAATCGTATCAAGTACCCATAACCTAACAAAAACTAAAAATAATTTTTAAATTTTCAGGTATTTCGTTAATTGAATGAAAATATTAAAATTATTGCTCAGATATCATAAATATTTTCGCAGTTTACATAATAACTTTAGCGATTCTAAACTGAAAAATAAAATATATAAGAAACTGAATTTTTTGGTCTGGAAATAAATATGAAATCCCACGTCGGGTAGTTAGAACCTAACCAAAAATAAAACTAATTTTAAAATGTTAAGATACTTTTCTAGCTTGAATTGAAAGATTCAAACTATTGCTCGGATACCATGGATATTTTTACAGTTTACACAAGCTGCAAAGAACGCATAAGGACAAAATTATAAAATTTTATTCAGAAGTCCAAAAAGATGGCAACAATTCAGGCTCATCTTTGTAAATTGAGAAACATTTTACGAATGTTTTACCAGAATTACGCAAAATATTCAAAATTACAGATTAAAATTCTCTCTGAAAGAGCAGTCTTTGATGAAAAGTTGGCTAAAAATGCTTTTGCAAAACTTCAGGGTAATATCCGAAAGAAATGTTGCATGTTTAACCAAAAGCTTCCAAGGCATGGACAGGCAACTGTGGAACAGTTTACAGATGTAATGGGAAATATTAGAAATCACTGTGAATATATGGAGGCATAATTGTCCTTTACTTAGTTTCAGCTTTATTCGATGATCGAGCCTTTATGCACTAACTACAGTCAACAACTATGACGTCATTGATCAATATTTTACATGAAAAATT
Source organism: Artemia sinica (assembly GCA_027921565.1). Lineage (NCBI taxonomy): Eukaryota > Metazoa > Arthropoda > Branchiopoda > Anostraca > Artemiidae > Artemia > Artemia sinica. The sequence continues at coordinate 12,982,497 of CM051273.1, forward strand.
AAGTTTTTCGTAAAAAATTGATTCTATTAAAAAATAGAAGTACAAATAGCACTAGATCTAGAGATTTCCTTTCACATGAGCCATTGAACAACTCTCTACGATGTTCCAGTGCCAAGCTATCTGTGGAAGAGAAAGAAGAAAGGAAAAAAGATGCCGTTTAGGCAAATGCTGCTGCAGCTCCCACTTTTCTTGATTTTCAAGCCAATATTTTTCCCTTGCTGTTCAAGCCAAATGACAGAAAGTTTCCTAAACAGGGGATTCGCCCATGGCGGTTCTAGTGGTGTACTTTTTGTTTTTATCTGACTTTTTTGTAGCAGTTATGGGTTTTTATATTTCTTAACACTGGATGTGATCGTCTCTTAATAGGTTGCTAGCTACCGCTGCAACCCAGATTTGATTTGACTCTGTTTTTAGGAGTTCTGGGTTTTCATATTTCTTAGCATTTTACTGATCGTCTCTAACTAGGTTGCTAGCTACTGCTGCAACCTGGATTCACATATATAGTTATGAGAGGCAGCGTGGTTGAGTGATCCAAGGCTCTGGTGATAGCGACCAGTCTCTTTGGAGGCGTAGGTTCAAATCCTACCGCTGGTATACGATTATGATTTATGTACAAAAATCAAATATCTTTGAAAAGACTGCAGTATGAAAAGACATAAAAAATTCGGTTTATAGTGAAAAAATTTATTCTCTTTGAGAAATAATTTATTTTAGATACAAAATATTTTCAACCCAATTAATTTCCTTTAAAATGAGCCATTGAACAACTCTCTACGATGTTCCAGTGCCAAGCTATCTGTCTAAAAGAAAGAAAGAAAAAAAAAATATACCGTTTAAGCAGAATGTTGTAGTAGCTGCCACTTTTCTTGATTTTCAAGCCAATATATATATACCTTGCTGTTCAAGCCAAAGAACAAAAAGTTTCCTATACAGGAGTTTTGGAAAAGGCGGTTTTAATGGTGTACTTTTTGTTTTAATCTGACTCTTTATTTAGGAGTTATGATTTTTTTTTTGTTTCTTAATATTGGACGTGATTGTCTTTTACTAGGTTGCTAGCTACCGGTGCAACCCGTATACGATATATAAGAAAATTGAATTTTTCGGTCTGGAAATACATATTAAATCTCACGTCAGGTAGTTATTATGTACTAACTACATCCAACGCCTATGACATCATTGATCAATATTTTACGTAAAAAATTAAGTTTTTCGTAAAAAAATGATTCGATTAAAAAAAAAAATTAAGTACAAATTGCGCTAGATCTAGAGATCTCTTTTAAAATGAGCCATTGAACAATTCTCTACGATGTTCCAGTGCCAAGCTATCGGTGGAAAAGAAAAAAGAAAAAAATATTCTGTTTGTGGAGAATAACGTGGTTAAAGTCAATTTTCTTGATTTTCAAGCTAATATGTTTTCTTTGTTATTCAAGCCAAAGGGCGGTAAGTTTCCTTTATAGGGGTTTCGGACAAGGCAGTTCTAATGTTTTAATTTTTGTTTTGATCTGACTCTTTTCTTAGGAGTTAGGGGATTTATATTTCTTAACATTGGACGTGATCGTCTCTTACTAGGCTGCTAGCTACCGCTGCAACCCGGATGTAACGTTTGAACAACTCTCTACGATGTTCTAGTGCCAAGCTATCTGTGGAATTACTAACCTATAATATAATTAAGTGGCGTACAAAATTTAGTATAGGCAAGAGGTGTTTCTTTATTATAACTACTGCTGCAATCCAGATTCACATATATAATTATGAGTGGCAACGTGGCCGAGTGGTCCATGGCGCTGGTGTTGGCCATCAGTCTCTTCGGAAGCGTGGGTTCAAATCTTACCGCTGGCATACGATTATGATTTATGTACAAAAATCAAATATCTTTGAAAAGATTGCAGTATGAAAAGACATCAAAAATGCAGTTTTAAGTGGAAAAATTTGTTCTTTATTAGAAATAATTTATTTTAGTTACACAAGATTTTTAACCAAATTAATTTCCTTTAAAATGAGCCATTGAACAACTCTCTAAGATGTTCCAGTGCCAAGCTATCTGTGGAAAAGAAAAAAAAGAAAAAAAAATATCCCGTTTAGGCAGAATGTTGTAATAGCTGCCACTTTTATTGATTTTCAAGCCAATATATTTCCCTTGCTGTTCAAGCCAAGGGACAGAAACTTTCCTTTACAGGGGCTTCAGACAAGGCGGTTCTAATGGTGTATATTTTGTTTTGATCTGACTTCTTTTTAGGAGTTATGGGTTTTTAAATTTCTTAACATTGAACGTGATTGTCTCTTACTAGGCTGCTAGCTACCGCTGCAACCCGGATCAATTTCCTTTAAAATGAGCCATTGAACAACTCTCTACGATGTTCCAGTCCCAAGCTATCTGTGGAAAAGAAAGAAAGAAAAAAATATCCCGTTTGTGGAGAATAACGTGGTTAAAGTCAATTTTCTTGATTTTTGAGCCAATATATTTTTTTTGTTATTCAAGCCAAAGGGCGGTAAGTGTCCTTAATAGGGGTTTCGGACACGGCGGCTCTAATCGTGTATATTTTGTTTTGATCTGACTCTTTTTTTAGGAGTTAGAGGTTTTTATATTTCTTAACATTGGACGTGATCGTCTCTTACTAGGTTGCTAGCTACCGCTGCAACCCGGATAACTCATTTAGAAGGCATCTATTTACTAAACAGTAAATAATATTCTGATCTAATTAATACTTCTTAATAATCGTATCAAGTACCCTTAACCTAACAAAAAATAAAAATAATTTTTAAATTTTCAGGTATTTTGTTAGTTTGAATGAAAAGATTAAAATCATTGCTCAGATATCATAAATATTTTCGCAGTTTACATAATAACTTTAGCGATTCTAAACTGAAAAATAAAATATATAAGAAACTGAATTTTTTGGTCTGGAAATAAATATGAAATCCCACGTCGGGTAGTTAGAACCTAACCAAAAATAAAACTAATTTAAAAATTTTAAGATATTTTTCTAGCTTGAATTGAAAGATTCAAACTATTGCTCGGGTACCATGGATATTTTTACAGTTTACACAAGCTGCAAAGAACGCATAAGGACAAAATTAAAAATTTTATTCAGAAGTCCAAAAAGATGGCAACAATTCAGGCTCATCTTTGTAAATTGAGAAACATTTTACGAATGCATCTCAATTCTTGGACTATCTGTCTTGGCTTTTCTCTTTCTACAGTTAGCCATGTCTTGATGCAACCTACTATTATTATTATTATTTATTTATAACCTATCATACAGACAATAAAAAAGACGGAGTACAGCAAAGACAAAAGAAAGAAAAGTACACTTGAATAAAGGTATATGCACCGACTAGCAATAACTTTTACTAATGACAGTGCGTAGCATGAACTATTGCTGGAGAATTGTATGCCACTGGTGACTAATAATTGTCCTGTTAAACTGTTGCATTTGTCTTTTTATTGTAAGCGCGGAATCAGCTATTTTGTATTTTTTGATCAGGTAAGTGTTGCGTGTCCAGGGTGGAAACCTTAGAAGGTATTTTGCGTATTTAAAGAATATCGACCGTAATTTGTGCTTCGTAGTTTGCGGGAAAGTTCGCCGGAACGGGATAAGGTACAAAAAGTGAGCTGCTAGGATCATTCGGTTAAAGCTGAATTTCTTTGCTACCATTTTGCTATATGCAAAGCTCGTTCGTTTCTCGAGATGCTTAATGAGTAGTGCTCTTGTGTGATTTAGTGTCTGGCCAATGGGTAACCCTAAATATGTAATATGGTCAGCTGGTTCTATGTTAGTGTTTCCGAGCGTGATGGATTCGGGCTTCAACATTTCAGGCCAGTTGAACAATAGCACTTTCGACTTTTGGTCTTCAGACTATTGGTCTTGAAGCGTTTAATTCAAGACCAATAGCTGCATATCTCTTTCAAAAATTTTAAAATTTACTTCAATTCTTCCAAGTTCACGGGCAATGTTTAATAAGTCATCAGCGAAGCAAACTAGTGAAAGATCTATACGTTTAGAAATGCAAGATTTTAGATAATGTTCTTGTGTAGGAATCACGCTATTATTGAAAGCTGAAGCAGAAGTAGGTGCGCCTTGACGAGCACCCTTCTTTACTGGGATTCGAACAGAATCTGTTTGCTTCTCATACTTGATCTTGATTTCGGTCTCGAGGTTTTCATACATATCGCCCAGGGGTAGTAGTTTGTCATATTTGACGTAGCGCTTTCCCATTTCAAGTACAAAATGTTCGTATATTAATGAGTCAAAAGCTCATCGTATATCATGTATGCCAAGAGCGACAGATTCGTCAGAATTTTCGGCATCCAGTAGTACTGAAACTGCCGCACTTATAGCATGTCCACAACCAAGCCCATGCTTGAAATCTTTATATGTTGTCTATAGTCTTTGAACATATTTAAGCAATAGTGTATCTCTTACTGTCTACAGTTGTTCTATGCCAGATTCAATTAATAAGAAGGGAATGGGGTGGTCTGTTTTGCTCCAAAGCAATCCTAGTTGCTCTGATTTGTACAAGTTCTAGCTTAATTAGTTAACCTTCATTGCACTACCATGTATAATGGCCCCGTATTCAATCCTTGGCCGTATGTGCTTAATATAAATTTTTCTCACTACTACTGGATTAGCTCGATAACTTCCCCTTGCCATTATTTTCATCAGATAAATCTTTTTAGGACATGAAAGTTTCAAATTTGTTAAATTTGTTCAATATGTTCGCCAGACTTCCTCTTACTGTCCAGTATTTTTCCAAGGGTTTTGCATTCTTGTACTATTTCTATGCAATCAAAAGCGTGCCGTCTAGAGACAGAGGTGCAAAGCATGCTCTGCAACATTGCAAAATTTTTTATATTCCTTAAAATCTCTTAGCCGCTTAATACTGTTGGAACCATAGGTGCAGATTTCGTTGCTGAACTTTACAATTAGTGCAGGAAGCTTTTTAATGACTGCAGGGGAGGATAATGCAAGGTTGTGACATATGCAGCCAAAAACCAAAACATCTTTCTTGTTTCGAGCAACCAGTCCATTATTTTTGCCATTATCTAACTTTTGCATTATCTTACGCAAATCTCACAAGATTTTTTAAAGGAATGTTTTTCTCTCTGAATACCTCATAATTAAGTTTCTTCAAGCCAGCAGGTGAAGCTATAGTAACGACTGGTAGAGCAAGATTGTCCTCTTTCGCTTCAGAAGTGACTTGACTTATATCCCATTTGGCCTTTGTGGTTGTATTGGGGCTTGTTCTATTCTCACTAGTCATTGAATATGGCGATGGTATTTGGTTCTATCTGGTGCTAGGTGCAGATGTTGAGGGAAGTTCCGGCAATTAAAGTTGTGGTACCATCACTTGCAGGGTTGGCCACGAGGTCGTATGCCATCTTTCAAAGTGATTTTTGGGAGTATCCATTTTTTGCCATTTCATTACTATATAAAAGAGAAGGAGTTTCATGGCTGTTTTGTCAGGACTCTGTGATGCCATTACTCTCTACCCTTAGCAGAGGCCATTGTTCATGGTTCTGGATCATCTGCCTTTCACAATAGCTCCTCTAGAAAGGGATCCTCTCGTTCAGTGTTTTGCAGCACCGTGCAATTTAACCCATTGCTGAGGGAAGGTTTTTAACCTCTGGGAGGTGTCTGCACGCTGGTGGTCCCTATATGGTTTAAGTAAGGATATACGGCATAAGTAAGGAAAGAAGAAAGAACAAAAGGAGACAAAACTAAACTTAAATACAGGTATCACCGTTCATCAATAAATGATGAAACAAAATAAGAATCCTGGCAGTAAACAAAAATACAAGCCAGGGCTACAATACAATCCTTAATTATCCTTTGAATTGTTAGAATTTACTTGCACATGTGCTAAGATAAGCGCATCCATATTCTGCCGTCCCAAATATCTTCCGCAGGCATCGATGAGTCCCTCAAAACAAGCCCCGCTTTCACTGTTAGCTTGTGTGTCTACCTCTTCACTTCTCCCTCCTGCTCCTCCCGGGAGCTGGGATGTAGTGAAGATATTGGCTTCTAATTGCTGTTTAAGTAGCCTGTTCTCCATTTCAACATAATGCAGTTATGTCTGTAGAACAGCATTATTTTTTCCACTTATATTTTGAGTTGTTCAGTAACAGTCTGTAACCTTAAATCAGGGGGGTGTGCTATTGAATCTCAGTTGACGATTTCGAAGGTTCCTGTAGACAGACACAGCTCCTGTTTCCAGACGATCGCTCTTATATGGTACCTACAACAAGCTGAATTTGGTTACTACTTGCATCGGAGATGTATGACAGAGCAGAGCATGCATAAACTAAAAGCTCTTCCTCAGAATTTAGAAGAAAACGTTATAGTCAAGAAAAATAAAGCTTAACTTGATCAATGGATTAGTGCGAAACATGGTTCTTGCATGACTTGAATAAGGTATCAGCAATATTTCTCAGACAGTTTATTTCGGTGGTCTTAGAAACCAAGTCCAGTAGAAAATTTCCGTCAAGAAATAACTCGGTTTATATGGATAAAATAGTCGGTTTAGATCTTCACTGATATCAACTTGATCATCTGTTATATTGACAGATAATTCCTGTTTCATTCCACGGGTACATCGATAACGGATTCCCTTCAAACTTGAAGCTGGAATTGACCTTTATACCAGATTTATCTTGAAAAGTTTGCCATATGTTAGTATCATCTCTTAGAAAATCTTGATCAGTTAGAAGTGTAAACAACTGATCATTTGTTTTAAAGATGGTGCTGAAGCCAATATTTCTGAACAAAACAGCCAATTCATCATTTTTAACTTCGGAGTTTAGATCAACATGGCCTTGATATGTCAGTTGAATGGAAGTTCTGTCATAACTCTTATCACTGAGTAGTTTTTCTAATATGCTTTTCTGAATAAATTTTTCTGGTTCATTTATATCTCTTTCAACTATCCAACCATAAAAGAGTTTCACCAGCAAAAGATTGAACACAGTGAATTCAGGAGTAATTCCAAACTCAGAAACGCCGGAAAACTTCACATTTATGTCAATTCCACTTTGAAGCTTTGATAGTCTGGCTTTAACATCACTGAGGCTCTGCTGAAAAATTCTCTTCGTCATAGGGGTTTCATTGCCCTTCCAATTAATCCACTTTACATGAAACACCTGAACAGTTTCTTTGGGTGGTACAGCTAGTGGCAATTCTTCTTTTGTCATCTTCATATAGTCTATTTTTTCTTCAAGGTTGTATCTTATCTGAAAATTTTAAATTACGTATAACTCGCTTAGAAGGCATCTTATTACTAAACAATAAATAATTTTCTTATCTAATTAACGTTTCTTAAGACTCGTATCAAGTACCAATATCCTAACAAAAAAAAAACTAATTTTTAAATTCTCAGGTATTTTGTTAGTTTGAATGAAAAGATTAAAATTATTGCTCAGATATCATAAATATTATTGCAGTTTACATAATAACTTTAGCGTAAATAAAAATAAAATATATATAAAAAATTGAATTTTTTGTTCTGGAAATACATTTTAAATCCCACGTCGGGTATTTAGAACCTAACCAAAAATAAAACTAATTTAAAAATTTTAAGGTATTTTTATAGCTTGAATTGAAAGATTCAAACTATTGCTCAGAAATCATGAATATTTTGGCATTTTACACAAGCTGCAAAGAACGCAAATTCTAAAAATTAGATTCAGAAGTCCAAAAAGATGGCAACAATGCAGGCTGATCTTTGTAAATTGAGAAACATTTTACGAATGTTTTACCGGGATTACGAAAAATATTCAAAATTACAAATTAAAACTCTCTCTGAAAGAGCTGATTTTGTTGAAAAGTCCGCTAGAAATCCTTCATAGTAATATCACAAAGAAATGTTGCATGTCTAATGAAAAGCTTCCAAGATATGAACCGGAAACTGTGGAACAGTTTACAGATGTAATGGGCAATATTAGACTTGTAGCTTACTTATACAACCATTTAGGTTTCTGCCGTAATTCCTTCTTTTCGAAATTAAATTAGTTACTATGGCCTAGAGTTTGTTCTTTACCTTATGATTTATTAAAGAATATAATTAAAATAACAATGTATATAAGGAATCCTTTTATTACTTCAGTTACTAGGGGATACAGTTCGTTCCTTAATGAAATCCCACTATACAAGTTTGTATAGGCAAGAGTTCGTTCTTTATTTTAACATACCCCATACCCAGCAGTTTTCGATCGTAGCTTATTTTATCTGGTTTTGATAAAATAGGCTTTCTTCTGGAATCTTCTGTGATTGTACAGAAGATATTTCCTTTGTACTTTTGTCCTTTGAATATTTTGATTTCCTTTCATCCCTTGCCTAATTAATTACACAATACACTAGATGTAGCAATTTGCTTTAAAATGAGCTATTAAACATAAACTGAACCATTAACCATTAATAATAACCTGGTTACAAACAGGAAAAAGCCTACGGCTTTTTCTTCTTTCAAATAGTTAGAGACGAACCTCAAACAATCAAGTGGCAAACTAGTTCCAATGTATTCAATGGTTTGATATTCCAATGATAGTCTTTTAATATCTTTTCAACACATTGTAAACAGGAACCTTTGATTACTGTAAGCATCATCTATGTAACTTCTTTATAACACTTCAGTTACTATGAACTGAAGATCGTTCTTTAATGTAAACTTTTGTCACCCCAGCATCTACCCATTATTCTGGTAGCAACTTTTTTCTTTTATATTTTTCGGTAATCTTCATCATTGTGATAACGCTCCTTGATCTTTTGTACAGCCTGCTCAATTGTTGCTTCTCTGTAATCTTTATCATTATCATACCGTTCCTTGCTCTTTTGTCTAGCTTGCTTAATTGTTCCTTCTCTATAAAGTTCATCATTGTGATAACGATTCTTGATGTTTTGTTTGGCTCTCTCAATTTTTACTTCTCGATACGCCTGGTCGGTTGAATACCTTTGCCTTTCTCTTTTCAAGATGCGATCTCTGTTTTTTTGCGTAGCACTGTTTTTTTAACTTGTGTGTAGCTTGCTTTGATCAAACCATTATGTAATCATGAATGAGACCATTTAATCTTTGTCGCTTTTTATATAGTAATTATGACGTCATGGCGTAATAATTTTATTTCATGACGTCATGGTGTAATCATATTATTTCATAACGTCTTCAGAAATAACAAAAAAATGTCGTGTTTTTCTATTCACGTCATAGCTCTAATAAAACTATGACGACATTCATTATTTATCTAGTAGCGTTTCAGACAAGGTGGTTCTAATGATGTACTTTTGTTTTGATCTGACTCTATTTTTAGGAGTTCTGGGTTTTTGGATTTCTTAGCATTGGACTGATAGTCTCTTATTAGGTTGCTAGCTACTGCTGCAACCCGGATTCACATATATAGTTATGAGAGGCAGCGTGGCCGAGTGGTCCAAAGTGCTGGTGTTAGCCATCAGTTTCTTCGGAGGCGTTGGTTCAAATCTTATCGCTGGTATACGATTATGATTTATGTACAAAAATCAAATATCTTTGAAAAGACTGCAGTATGAAAAGACATCGAAAATGCAGCTTTTAGTGGAAAAATTTATTCTCTTTTAGAAATAATTAATTTTAGTTACAAAAGATTTTTAACCCAATTAATTTCATTTAAAATGAGGCATTGAACAAGTCTCTACGATGTTCCAGTGCCAAGCTATCTGTGGAAAAGAAAAGAAAAATATCCCGTTTAGGCAGAATGTTATAGTAGCTGCCAATTTTCTTGATTTTCAAGTCAATATATTTCCCTTGCTGTTCAAGCCAAGGGACAGAAAGTTTCCTATATAGGGGTTTCGGACAAGGCGGTTCTAATGTTGTACTTTTTATTTTGATCTGACTCCTTTTTTAGGAGCAAGGGTTTTTATATTTCTTAACATTGGACGTGATCGTCTCTTACTAGGTTGCTAGTTACCGCTGCAACCCGGAAATACGATTATAACGTCATTCATCGAGCTTCTACACAAAAATGCAGTTTTTTTCAAAATTGATTCTATTTTAAACACTATTTTATTTTTAATTACAAAAGGCACTAGATGTAGCAATTTTCTTTAAAATAAGCGATTATACAGTTCTCTATGATTTTCCAGTGCCTAGCTATCTGAGCAGGAAAAAACGGAAACAAAAAAAGATTTCGCATATGCAGAGAATTGTGGCTTCAGCCACTTTTCTTGATTTTCATGCCAGTATATTTTCCTTGCTGTTTAAGCCAAAAACAGGTAAGTTTTCCTATATAAGGTTTCGGAAAAGGCGGTTCTAATAGTGTACTTTTTGTTTTGATCTGACTCTATTTTTACGATTCATCGGTTATTATATTTGTTAACCTTGTAGGTGATCGTCTCGTAATAGGCTGCTACCGCTGCAATCCGTATATCTGATGCAACGAAGAAAATAAAAGGAGGTATGTGGAATATATGACGTCATACATGGTTATAACGTCATTTTTCAAGCTTGTACACGTTTTATAAGGAGCTACATCGATCCTTTGTGTAACTAGCTACCGCTGCAACCCGACGTTATTTTATGACGTCATGGCGTAATGATATTATTTCATTACGTCTTCAGAAACAACAACATAATGTAGTGTTTTTCTATACACGTCATAGCTCTAATAAAATTATGACGACATTCATTTTTTATCTAGTAGGGTTTCAGACAAGGTGATTCTAATGATGTACTTTTGTTTTGATCTGACTTTATTTTTAGGAGTTCTGGGTTTTTATATTTCTTAGCATTGGACTGATCGTCTCTTACTAGGTTGCTAGCTACTGCTGCATCCCGGATTCACATATATAATTATGAGAGGCAGCGTGGCCGAGTGGTCCAAGGGACTGGTGTTAGCCACCAGTCTCTTTGGAGGCATGGGTTCAAATCTCAACGCTGGTATACGATTATGATTTATGTAAAAAAATCAAATATCTTTGAAAAGACTGCAGTACGAAAAGACATCAAAAATGCAGTTTTTAGTGGAAAAATTTGTTCTCTTTTAGAAATAATTTATTTTAGTTATAAAAGATTTTTAACCCAATTAATTTCCTTTAAAATGAGCCATTGAAGAAATCTCTACGATGTTCCAGTGCCAATCTATCTGTGGAAAAGAAAAAAAAGAAAAAAAAGAAAGAAAAAAATATGCCGTTTAGGCAGAATGTTGTAGTAGCTGTCGCTTTTCTTGATTTTCAAGCCAATATATTTCCCTTGCTGTTCAAGCCAAGGAACAGAAAGTTTCCTATACAGGGGTTTCGGACAAGGTAGTTCTAATGGTGTACTATTTGTTTTGGCCTGACTCCTTTTTTATGATGGACGTGATCGTTTCTTACTAGGTTGCTAGCTACCGCTGCAACCCGGATGACATAATCCGGGTTTGATAAATTTGACGAGTCAAATTTTGATACAAACGCTATCAATTCAGCTGTTGTGGCAGAAAATCCCCTAGACTTTGCCAAAACTGAACCATCAACATCAATAATAGCAGCTTCTGAAATAACTTTTGATAGCGATTGACTTTTAATATGATCAATCTAAGAATTCATCTTGATAATTATTCAATTTAATAATATATTTTCACTCCATAAATCGACGTAACGAATCACTTCAAGCAAAAGGAAAACCAAACTAATTTTAAAACTTTTAGGTAGTTTTCTGGTTTGAATTGGAAAATAAAAATTATTGCTCAGGCGCCATAAATATTTTTGCAGTTTGCAGTTAAACAAAATTATTTTATTTAAAATTTTAAGGAATTATTTTAGTTTTAATTGACAGACCAGATTTTCTTTGCGTCAAGTAGTTAGAACCCAACAAAAAACAAAACTAATTTAAAATTTTTTTGGTTCTTTTCTGGTTTGAATTAAAAAAAATAAAATTATTGCTCAGACATCTTAAATAGTTTTGTAGTTTGCAGCTAAATAAAATTATTATATTTAAAATTTTCAGGAATTAATCTAGTTTCAGTTGACAAATCACTTTTTTTATGCAACCCTAAAAGAGAATTAGATTTTTTACTAAGACCATATGAGAATTACTGCTTTTTACATAAATATATGTACATGCCTTTTATAATGTTAAAAATACTATTTATATTTTCGTTTGCAATAGGATGTTAATAACATTAGCTACTACAGGTATATCTGATGATTTGATGATTCCTGATGTTATATATAAAAAAACGTATTGAAAAACACCATTTATAATGAACTATATTGGTCCTTTATGTAACTCCTTTTTTCGAAAATAGAGCAAATTTTCCCAGGCTCGTGAATTTTGATGGTTACAAGCAAACTTGATGAAATTTATATATTTAAAGTCACAATAAAAATTCAATTCTTTTGATGTATCTATTGGTATTAAAATTCCGTTTCCTTAGAGTTTCGGTTACTATTGAGACAAGTCGCTCTTACCATACAGTTCGTTACATTTACCCTATCGATCCCTTATGTATGATCTCCTAAAGATTGTCTTTTAATATAAAAAACTCTTTCTAATTGATTACAAACAGGAAAAAGCCTACGGCTTTTTCTTCTTTGAAATAGTAAGAGACTAGCCTAAAACAATCAAGTAGCTAACTAAATCAAATGTATGTATTGGGTTTTTATTCCAATGACCGTCTTTTAGTGGAAAATTTTAATATATTGACCTTAAATATAAATGTACTAGCCTATACTATAGTTAAGTGGCCTATAAACTTTAGTATAGGCAAGAGGTCCTTCTTTATTATAATCTTTTCAAAATTAAATTAGTTGCTATCGCCTAGAGTTAGTTCTTTACCACATCGTAATAATTTGTTTTATAATAATAATTAATTTTTTTTAATTACAAAAGGTTTCTATATACAGCAGTTTCCTTTAAAATGAGCCATTACACAGCTCTTTACTATGACAACGAACCGTTTGATTTAATACTTAAGTTACTATGGGTTAAAGTTCGTTCCTTATTGTAAAAACCAAAAAAAGTTTGGTTCCAGGATACAATAATAAATTTGAACTGAGATGAAAAAAAAATTTCTTCCAGGAGACAAAAAGCAAAACTAATTTTAGAATTTTCATGTATTTTTGTTGTTTAAATTAAAAAATTACTATTACTGATTAGGCATCATAAATATTTTTGCAGTTTACATAATAATTTTAGCGATTAAGCCAAAAAAGAAAATTTTGGTTCCAGGAGTTTCGGTTACTATTGAGACAAGTAGCTATTATTACTATAGAGTTCATTACATGGACTGTTTTATTGCTTCAAAATTCAAATATCTTTGAAAAGACTGCAGTATGAAAATACATCAAAAATGCAATTTTTTTGACAAAATTGATTCTACTTTAAAAAGTATTTTATTTTTAAATACAAAAGTGACTAGATGTTGCAATTTCCTTTAAAATGAGCTATTATACAGCTCTCTATGATTTTCCAGTGCCCAGCTAGCTGAGCAGAAAAAAAAAGCGGAAAGAAAAAAATATCCTGTTTGTGGAGAATAACGTGGTAAAAGTCAATTTTCTTGATTTTCAAGCCAATATATTTTCTTTGTTATTCAAGCCAAAGGGCGGTAAGTTTCCTTTATAGAGGATTCGGACAAGGCGGTTCTAATGGTGTACTTTTTGTTTTGATCTGACTCTGTTTTTAGGAGTTGGGGGGTTTTATATTTCTTGACATTGGAGGTGATCGTCTCTTACTAGGTTGCTAGCTACCGCTGCAACCCGGATACTGTAAATTTACTATGACAACGAACCGTTTGATATAATACTTAAGTTACTATGGGTTAAAGTTCGTTCCTTATTGTAATATTAAAAAATTTATTATCATGTCATATATGTAACTTCTATTTAATGAGTCTCTGACGGTACAATTGTATGCATATCCATTTTTTACGCGGGAGATTAGGGTTCGATTCCTCTTCTGGAAGAACTGGGCTTGAGTTCGCTCTTTACTATACAACAAGAAGAACAAACCCTTCCATATATTGGACTTTGTAAGCTGCCTGATTCTTTGAGGTTAGTCTCTTATTATAATCAATTACTATGGACTACAGATCGTTCTTTAATGTAACTAAACAAATACAAACAGGAAAAAGCCTACGGCTTTTCTTCTTTGAAACAGTAAGAGATGAAATTCAAAAAGTCAAGTAGCTAACTAAGTCCAATGTATGGAATGGTTTGTTATTTCAGTGACCGTCTTTTAATATAATAAAACTAGCAAAACAGTTTTTAAGTCTGATGAAGATTTAACTGATGTGTCAAAAGTAAGGTTGCAAGTCGACGATTTTGTTTTGGCCTTATTATAATTGGTATGGTGACATAATAATATGCATATGGTTCTTAAATCATACTTCTTTATGGTCCCATTCGGTCTAGTGGCTTGGATAGTTAACTTTCACTTAAGAGGCCCGGGCTCGATTCCCGGCGTGGGAAAATTTTTAACTCTATAATGTTCGAACATTCGAACCTTTTAGAATTTATAATGATGTATAATATAAATACAGTAATCTTCACTGTAGTGAAGTTGCCTATGCAAGTTAGTATAAAAAGAGTTCGATCTTTATTATAATACTTTTTAAAGTAGAATCAATTTTCTCAATAAAAATTGCATTTTTGATGTATTTTCATACTGCAGTCTTTTCAAAGATTTTACGTCACGTCGCTAATTAAGTCATGTATGGTTATTAGTACACAATAGGTTTTAGATATTACGTCATGTCACTTATTACGTCATATATGGTTATTAGTAGATAATCGGTAAAATATTCGTTCTTTATTATAATGACGTCAAGGCGTAATGATTTTATTGACGTCATGGCGCAATGATATTATTTCATGACGTCTTCAGAAACAACAATATATTTTCGTGTTTTTCTATTCACGTCATAGCTCTAATATAAAAAACTATGATGCCATCTGACTCTATTTTTAGGAGTTTTGGGTTTTGATGTTTCTTAGCATGGGACTGATCGTTTTTTGCTAGGTTGCTAGCTACTGCTGCAACCCAAATTATAAGAGGCAGCCTGGCCGAGTGGTCCAAGGCACTGGTGTTAGCCACCAGTCTCTTCGGAGGCGTGGGTTCAAATCTTACCGCTGGTATACGATTATGTTTGAAAGACTGCAGTGTGAAAAGACATCGAAAATGCAGTTTTTGGTGGAAAAATTTATTGTCTTTTAGAAATAATTTATTTTAGTTACTATAGATTTTTAACCCAATTAATTTCCTTTAAAATGAGCTATTGAACAACTCTCTACGATGTTCCAGTGCCAAGTTATCTCTGGAAACAAAGAAAAAAGAAAAAAAAAGAAAAAAATATCCCGTTTAGACAGAATATTGTAATAGCTGCCACTTTTCTTGATTTTCAAGCCAATATATTTCCCTTGCTGTTCAATCCAAGGGACAGAAAGTGTCCTTTACAGGGGTTTCTGACAAGGCGGTTCTAATGGTGTACTTTTTGTTTTGATCTGAATCCTTTTTTAGGAACTATGGGTTTTTATATTTCTTGACATTGGACGTGATCGTCTCTTACTAGGTTGCTAGCTACCGCTGCAACCCGGACTATTTAAATATAATTTGTTTTATAACTACAAAAAGTTTTTAACCCCATTAATTTGCTTTAAAATGAGCCATTAAACAACTCTCTACGATGTTCCAGTGCCAAGCTATCTGTGGAATTACTAACCTATACTATAATTAAGTGGCGTATAAAATTTAGTATAGACAAGAGGTCGTTCTTTATTATACATCAAGTTACTATCTCTGTTGTTTGTGTAGTACTCTTTTTTCAACTTGCGTATAGCCTGCTTTGATCTAACCATTATTCTAATCAAGAATGAGAGAATTTTCAGTTTTGACTTTCCTTATATACTAATTATGACGTCACTCTATTCACGTCATAGCTCTAATATAAAACTATGATGACGTTCATTATTTATCTAGTAGGGTTTCAGACAAGGTATTTCTAATGATGTACTTTTGTTTTGATCTGACTCTATTCTTAGGAGTTTTGGGTTTTTATATTTCTTAGCATTGGACTGATCGTCTCTTACTAGGTTGCTAGCTACTGCTGCAACCCAAATTCACATATATATTTATTTATGAGAGGCAGCCTGGCCGAGTGGTCCAAGGCACTGGTGTTAGCCACCAGTCTCTTCAGAGGCGTGGGTTCAATTCTTACCGCTGGTATACGATTATGTTTGAAAGACTGTAGTGTGAAAAGACATCAAAATGCAGTTTTTGGTGGAAAAATTTATTCTCTTTTAGAAATAATTTATTTTAGTTTCTATAGATTTTTAACCCAATTAATTTCCTTTAAAATGAGCTATTGAACAACCCTCTACGATGTTCCAGTGCCAAGCTATCTCTGGATACAAAAAAAGAAAAAAAAAAGAAAAAAAAAAAGAAAAAAATATCTCGTTTAGGCAGAATGTTGTAGTAGCTGCCACTTTTCTTGATTTTCAAGCCAATATATTTCCCTTGCTGTTCAAGCCAAGGGACAGAAAGTTTACTATACAGGGGTTTCGGACAAGGCGGTTCTAATGGTGTACTTTTTGTTTTGATCTGACTCCTTTTTTAGGAACTATGGGTTTTTATATTTCTTAACATTGGACGTGATCGTCTCTTACTAGGTTGCTAGCTACCGCTGCAACCCGGATCATAGCTCTAATATAAAACTATGATGACATTCATTATTTATCTAGTAGGGTTTCAGACAAGGTAATTCTAATGATGTACTTTTGTTTTGATCTGACTCTATTTTTAGGAGTTTTGTTATATTTCTTAGCATTGGACTGAACTGATCGTCTCTTACTAGGTTGCAAGCTACTGCTGCAACCCAAATTCACATATATATTTATTTATGAGAGGCAGCCTGGCCGAGTGGTCCAAGGCACTGGTGTTAGCCACCAGTCTCTTTGGAGGCGTGGGTTCAAATCTTACCGCTGGTATACGATTATGTTTGAAAGACTGCAGTGTGAAAAGACATCGAAAATGCAGTTTTTGGTGGAAAAATTTATTCTCTTTTAGAAATAATTTATTTTAGTTACAAAAGGTATTTAACCCAATTAATTTCCTTTGAAATGAGCTATTGAACAACCCTCTACGATGTTCCAGTGCCAAGCTATCAGTGGAAAAGAAAAAAGAAAAGAGAAAAAATATCCCGTTTGGGGAGAATAACGTGGTTAAAGTCAATTTTCTTGATTTTCAAGCCAATATATTTCCCTTGCTGTTCAAGCCAAGGGACAGAAAGTTTCCTATACAGGGGTTTCGGACAAGGCGGTTCTAATGGTGTACTTTTTGTTTTGATCTGACTCCTTTGTTAGGAACTATGGGTTTTTATATTTCTTAACATTGGACGTGATCGTCTCTTACTAGGTTGCTAGCTACCGCTGCAACCCGGATTACTGTAAGCATCATCTGTTTAATGGTTCCTTATAATTTTCAGTTACTATGGACTGAAGATCGTTCTCTAATGTAAACTTGTTTGATAATATAGTGTAACAAACAGGAAAATGCCTATGGCTTTTTCTTATTTGGAATAGTAAGAGACAAACTCTTGAGAATAGTAAGAGACAAACTCAGCTAACTTAGTCTAATATATGCCATGGTTCGTTCTTTATTAGGTTTCAGCCATCTCTACAGCAATGATACCGATGAAAATTACATAATCCCTATTTATATTTCAGAGAGCATGGGCTAGATGTCGTTCTTTACTATAATTTGGGCTTGAGTTCGTTCTTTACTAAGAAGCTCGTTACCAAGAACTATTTGATAAATGACACCATTGATCCTTTACGTAAATGCCAAGCTATCTGTGAAATTACTAACCTATACTATAATTAAGTGACGTATAAAATTTAGTATAGGCAAGAGGTCGTTCTTTATTATAAACTCTAACCCAGTTGGCTTGAGTTCAATTTCCGTATGGGAAATTTTTACTTATGATGATTTCTTAAGGAATATAATTAGAATTTCTTAATGTAATAAAAATAATTTGTTTTAGTTACAAAAGCTTTTTAACCCCATTAATTTCCTTTAAAATGAGCCATTGAACAACTCTACGATGTTCCAGTGCAAAGCTAACTGTTGAATTACTAACCTGTACTATAATTAAATGGCGTATAAAATTTAGTATAGGCAAGAAGTCGTTCTTAATTATAAAAACCCTGATAACAAACAGGAAAATATTACAAACAGGAAAAAGCCTTCGGCTTTTTCTTCTTTGAAATAGTAAGAGACGAACCTCGAACGATCAAGTAGCTAACTAACTCCAATGCATGCAATAAGATTTTATTCCAATGATCGTCTTTTATATCAGTTACTATGGGAGAGAGATCGTTCTTTACTGTAATTTATTGTAAAATAATTTGTTTTAATTACAAAATGTTTTTAACCCCATTAATTTGCTTCAAAATGAGCCATTGAACATCTCTCTACAATATTCCAGTGCCATGCTATCTGTTGAATTACTAACCTATACTATAATTACGTGGCGTATAAAATTTAGTATAGGTAAGAGGTCGTTCTTTATTATAATTCTTATATAGTAATTATGACGTCACTGCATCAAAAATACAGTTTTTATTGGAAAAATTTATTCTCTTTTAGAAATAATTTATTTTAGTTACAAAAGGTTTTTAACCCAATTAATTTCCTTTAAAATGAGCTATTGAACAACCCTCTACGATGTTCCAGTGCCAAGCTATCTGTGGAAAAGAAAAAGAAAAAAAAAAAGAAAAAAATATCCCGTTTGGGGAGAATAACGTGGTAAAAGTCTATTTTCTTGATTTTCAAGCCAATATATTTTCTTTATTATTCAAGCCAAAGGGCGGTAAGTTTCCTTTATGGAGGATTTGGACAAGGCGGTTCTAATGGTGTACTTTTTGTTTTGATCTGACTCCTTTGTTAGGAACTATGGGTTTTTATATTTCTTAACATTGGACGTGATCGTCTCTTACTAGGTTGCTAGCTACCGCTGCAACCCGGATTTGGCTGTATCAATTTTTGCATGTCTATAAACTTCATCATTATAAGAACGCTGTTTGTCACTATCTTCTTTGAAATAGTAAGAGACGAACCTCAAACAATCAAGTAGCTAACTAAGTCCAATGTATGCAATGGTTTGTTATTGTAATGATCTTCTTTTAATGTAATGTCGTAAGAAAAATGATTCTATTTTAAAAATAATTTGTTTTATAATTACAAAAAGTTTTTAACCCCATTAATTTGCTTTAAAATGAGCCGTTAAACAACTATCTACGATATTGCAGTGCCAAGCTATCTGTAGAATTACTAACCTATACTATAATTAAGTGGCGTATAAAATTTAGTATAGGCAAGAGGTCGTTCTTTATTATAACTCTTTTAGAAATAATTTATTTTAGTTACTATAGATTTTTAACCCAATTAATTTCCTTTAAAATGAGCTATTGAACAACCCTCTACGATGTTCCAGTGCCAAGCTATCTGTGGAAAAGAAAAAAAAAAGAAAAAAGAAAAAAATATCCCGTTTGGGGAGAATAACGTGGTTAAAGTCAATTTTCTTGATTTTCAAGCCAATATATTTCCCTTGCTGTTCAAGCCAAGGGACAGAAAGTTTCCTATACAGGGGTTTCGGACAAAGCGGTTCTAATGGTGTACTTTTTGTTTTGATCTGACTCCTTTGTTAGGAACTATGGGTTTTTATATTTCTTAACCTTGGACGTGATCGTCTCTTACTAGGTTGCTAGCTACCGCTGCAACCCGGATTGCTAGCTACCGCTGCAACCCGGATTTATGTAACCCGGATTAAAAAATTATTATCATATCTTATATGTAACTTTTATTTTATAAGTCTTCGATAGTCTAATGGTAAGTATGCCCACTTGTTACCTGGGAGAAGGGGGTTCGATTCCCCGTCGGGGAGAACTTTTAATATGTTGAATTAAAAGCACTATCTTTTCAATTTAAAATTTAAAAAAGAAACTTGTTTATTTACATTCTAGCTAAAATAATGAAGATAATATGAATGAACCACAGTGTTCAGTTTCTTTGGATTTGAGTTCGTTTTTTAACTATAAATACAAACAGGAAAAAGCCTACGGCTTTTTCTTCTTTTAAATAGTAAGAGCCGAAACTCAAACAATCAAGTAGCTAACTAAGTCCAATGTCTGGTAATTTAATGCAATACTTGTCGAAAGATGAACGTGTATAAATATTGCATTCACTTATTACGTCACATATGGTTATCTTTTAATGTATTATTACAAACAGGAAAAAGCCTACGGCTTTTTCTTCTTTGGAATAGTAAGAGACGAACCTCAAAGAATCAGGCAGCTAACTAAGTCCAATATAAGCAATTGTTTGTTCTTCTAATGATCATCTTTCAATTTGGCGTTTCTTACTAGGTTGCTAGCTACCACTTAAACCCGGATTATGTAATAGGTTGCTAGCTACCGCTGCAACCTAGATATTCTTATTTCTGCTACTATGGGCTAAGGTTCGTTCTTTCAGGTAAAACTAGCAAAACAATTTTTAAGCCTGATGAAGATTTAACTAATGTGTCAAAAGTAAGGTTGCAAGTCGACGATTTTGTTTTGGCCTTATTATAATTGGTATGGTGAAATAATAATATGCATATGGCTCTTAAATCATACTTCTTTATGGTTCTGTATGGTCTAGTGGCTAGGATAGTTAAATTTCAGTTAACAGTCTCTGGTTCGATTCCCGGTGTGGGAAAATTTTTAACTCTATAATCTTCGAACATTTGAACCTTTTATAATTTATAATGATGTATAATATAAATACCGTAATCTTAACTATAGCGAAGTTGCGTATGCAAGTTAGTATAGGGAAGAGTTCGATCTTTATTATAATCCAGTGCCAAGCTATCTGTGGAAAAGAAAAAGAAAAAAGAAAAAAATATCCCGTTTGTGGAGAATTACGTGGTAAAAGTCTATTTTCTTGATTTTCAAGCCAATATATTTTCTTTGTTATTCAAGCCAAAGGGCGGTAAGTTTCCTTTATAGAGGATTCGGACAAGGTGGTTCTAATGGTGTACTTTTTGTTTTGATCTGACTCTTTTTTTAGGAGTTGGGGGGTTTTATATTTCTTAACATTGGAGGTGATCGTCTCTTACTAGGTTGCTAGCTACCGCTGCAACCCGGATATTGCTAGCCCGGATAAGTGGCGTATAAAATTTAGTATAGGCAAGAGGTCGTTCTTTATTATAATAATAATAATTACAAACAGGAAAAAGCCTATGGTTTTTTCTTCTTTGGAATAGTAAGAGACGAACCTCAAAGAATCAGGAAGCTAACTAAGTCCAATATAAGCAATTGTTTTTTCTTCTAATGATCATCTTTTAATTTGGCGTTTCTTACTAGGTTGCTAGCTACCACTTAAACCCAGATTATGTAATAGGTTGCTAGCTACCGCTGCAACCTAGATATTCTTAGTTCTGCTACTATGGGCTAAGGTTCGTTCTTTCATGTAAAACTAGCAAAACATTTTTTAAACCTGATGAAGATTTAACTAATGTGTCAAAAGTAAGGTTGCAAGTCGACGATTTTGTTTTGGCCTTATTATAATTGGTATGGTGAAATAATAATATGTATATGGTTCTTAAATCATACTTCTTTATGGTTCCATATGGTCTAGCGGCTAGGATAGTTAACTTTCACTTAACAGGCTCGGGTTCGATTCCCGGTGTGTGAAAACTCTATAATCTTCGAACATTTGAACCTTTTATAATTTATAATGATGTATAATATAAATACTGTAATCTTAACTATAGTGAAGTTGCGTATGCAAGTTAGTATAGGGAAGAGTTCGATCTTTATTATAAGACATCAAAAATGCAGTTTTTGGTGGAAAAATTTCATCTCTTTTAGTAATAATTTATTTTAGTTACAAAAGGTTTTTAACCCAATTAATTTCCTTTAAAATGAGCTATTGAACAACCCTCTACGATGTTCCAGTGCCAAGCTATCTGTGGAAAGAAAAAAAGAAAGAAAAAAATATCCCGTTTAGGCAGAATGTTGTAGTAGCTTCCACTTTTCTTGATTTTCAAGCCAATATATTTCCCTTGCTGTTCAAGCCAAGGGACAGAAAGTTTCCTATACAGGGGTTTCAAACAAGGCGGTTCTAATGGTGTACTTTTTGTTTTGATCTGACTCCTTTGTTAGGAACTATGGGTTTTTATATTTCTTAACATTGGACGTGATCGTCTCTTACTAGGTTGCTAGCTACCGCTGCAACCCGGATACTACCTCTGTTGCAACTACTTGTAAGGCTAAGAGCATTAAGATCAAAATAACTAAAAGTATATGAATTATCAAAAGGATATATCAGCAATGTCATAGCAACGGCTAATTGTATTAAATTGAAACTTCCAGGATTTGAAGAGAGTTATGTTCAAATGACCAAAAGGCAATACGCAAATTCAAAAGGCAAATGACCAAAAGCCTATGGCTTTTTCTTAGTTTGTAGAGCAATTTTTAAAATGTATTAGGAGTTATGGGTTATTGAATTTCTTAGTATGGATTTCTTAGTCTCTTACTAGGTTGCTAACTACTGCTGCAACCCTGATTACAAACAGAAAAATTAAGAAAGAGTAGTCGAATCTTAGTTGAAAGAGTAGGAGACAAGCCTCAGAATGAAACTATACCCCAAACAAGTAACTTTTTAAAAGATGCTTGTATTATCTTAAGTTTTAGTTACTATTTTCCGTGGTTTCTTCTGTGATAGGTTTCAGCTGTATCCGATGAAATAGTTTTTCTCCAATCACGTTTTTTACCCTTTGGCTACTATGGGCCACGGTTGGCCTTTTACTACGTTGCAACTACAGCTGCCACCATGATAATTTAGATTTCGATATTTACTATAGCTGAGAGTTCGTTCTTTACTGTAATTTTGATCTGACTCTTTTTTTAGGAGTTGGGGGGTTTTATATTTCTTGACATTGGAGGTGATCGTCTCTTACTAGGTTGCTAGCTACCGCTGCAACCCGGATTCCCTTGCTGTTCAAGCCAAGGGACAGAAAGTTTCCTATACAGGGGTTTCAAACAAGGCGGTTCTAATGGTGTACTTTTTGTTTTGATCTGACTCCTTTCTTAGGAGTTATGGGTTTTTATATTTCTTAACATTGGACGTGATCGTCTCTTACTAGGTTGCTAGCTACCGCTGCAACCCGGATCTTAACTATAGTGAAGTTGCCTATGCAAGTTAGTATAGGGAAGAGTTCGATCTTTATTATAATTTCCTTCATTTGGGTTTCAAACAAGGCGGTTTTAATGGTGTACTTTTTGTTTTGATTTGACTCTTTTTTTAGGAGTTAGGGGGTTTTATATTTCTTAACATTGGACATGATCGTCTCTTATAATTTAACACAATTAATTTCCTTTAAAATGAGCCATTGAACAACTCTCTACGATGATCCAGTGCCAAGCTATCTGTGGAAAAGACAAAAAAGAGAAAGAAAAAAATATGTCGTTTGTGGGAAATAACGTGGTTAAAGTCAATTTTCTTGATTTTCGAGCCAATATATTTCTATTGCTGTTCAATCCAAGTGACAGAAAATTTCCTATACAGGGGTTTCAGACATGGCAGTTCTAATGGAGTACTTTTTGTTTTGATTTGATCTTTTTCTTAGGAGTTATGGGTTTTTATATATCTTAACATTGGACGTGATCGTCTCTTACTAGGTTGCTAGCTACCGCTGCAACCCGGATATACATGATATAATATTTAATCAAATAGTTGTGTAAGCCTTCGGTAGCTCAGTTGGTAGAGTCGTCGGACGGCAAACGGACGTATGTCGCTGGTTCAAATCCAGGTCGAAGGAATTTTTTACCACCTTTGTTTTCAACTATACTCTGTCTCGTGTTTTAAATTAAAAAACCACAGAAAATCAGGCAACTAAGATATTCAATTACATGCTGTTGTTTTTCATTTACTAATTTTCAGATCGATCCTTTAGGTATAAATTTTAAAAAAGAAACTTGTTTATTTACATTCTAGCTCAAATAATGAAGATAATATGAATGAACCACAGTGTTCAGTTTCTTTGGACTTGAGTTCGTTTTTTAACTATAAATACAAACAGGAAAAAGCCTACGGCTTTTTCTTCTTTTAAATAGTAAGAGACGAAACTCAAACAATCTAGTAGCTAACTAAGTCCAATGTATGGAATGGTTTGTTATTTCATATAAGTACTGTAATCTTAACTATAGTGAAGTTGCGTATGCAAGTTAGTATAGGGAAGAGTTTGATCTTTATTATATATTTCTCTTTTCAAGACGTTGTCTCTATTTTTTGTACTAACTCGCTTCTTATGACTCGTCATAATACTTTATTATGAAGTCAAAACACTTCTTATGACTCGTATCAAATGTCCATAACCTAACAAAAAGTAAAACTAATTTTTAAATTTTCAGGTATTTTGTTAGTTTGAATGAAAAGATTAAAATTATTGCTCAGATATCATAAATATTTTTGCAGTTTACATAATAACTTTAGCGATTATGAACTGAAAAATAAGATATATTAAAAAATGGAATTTTTTGGTCTTAAACTACATAGTCAATCTCACATCGGGTAGTTAGAACCTAACCAAAAATAAAACTAATTTTAACATTTTAAGGTATTTTTCTAGCTTGTATTGAAATATTCAAACTATTGCTCGGATACCATGGATATTTTTGCAGTTTACACAAGCTAATAAGAATATTCATTTATATAATTTATAAAGAATATAAATTAATATAGGTAAGAGGTCGTTCTTTATTATACATTTTTTCTACAATTATTTTAGAGTTTGTTCTTTGCTATGTACTATCAACTAAGATTCCAATTATTGTGAGCTAGCGTTCGTTCTTAATTATATCAAGCCAATATATTTCCCATTTTCGTAAAAAACCGGTTCTATTTTAAAGATAATTTGTTTTAGTTATAAAAAATTTTCAACCTCATTAATTTCCTTTAAAATGAGCCATTGAACAACTCTCTACGATGTTACAGTGCCAAGCTATCTGTGTAATTACTAACCTATACTATAATTAAGTAGCGTATAAAATTTAATATAGGCAAGAGGTCGTTCTTTATTATAATTTGGTCTTTAAGTTATCATATACTGTTAAAATTCTTTCTTATATGAACATTTCTTGGTGTAGTGGTTAGCACTTAAGACTTTGAATCCTGCGATCCGAGTTCAAATCCTGGCGGAAGGTCGTTATTAAATGTAGCTTACTTATACTACCATTTAGGTTTCTGCTGTAATTCTTTCTTTTCAAAATTAAATTAGTTACTATCGCCTAGAGTTAGTTCTTTACCACATCGTAATAATTTGTTTTATAATAATAATTAATTTTTTTAATTACAAAAGGTTTCTATATACAGCAGTTTCCTTTAAAATGAGCCATTACACAGCTCTTTACTATGACAACGAACCGTTTAATTTAATACTTAAGTTACTATGGGTTAAAGTTCGTTCCTTATAGTAAATATTGTGATATTCATGAATGATACCATTTACAGTTTTGACGTTTCTTATATAGTAATTATGACGTCACTGCATCAAAAATACAGTTTTTATTGGAAAAATTTATTCTCTTTTAGAAATAATTTATTTTAGTTACAAAAGGTTTTTAACCCAATTAATTTCCTTTAAAATGAGCTATTGAACAACCCTCTACGATGTTCCAGTGCCAAGCTATCTCTGGATACAAAGAAAAAAAAAAGAAAAAAATATCTCGTTTGGGGAGAATAACGTGGTAAAAGTCAATTTGCTTGATTTTCAAGCCAATATATTTCCCTTGCTGTTCAAGCCAAGGGACAGAAAGTTTCCTATACAGGGGTTTCGGACAAGGCGATTCTAATGGTGTACTTTTTGTTTTGATCTGACTCCTGCTTTAGGAGCTATGGGTTTTTATATTTAATAACATTGGACGTGATCGTCTCTTACTAGGTTGCTAGCTACCGCTGCAACCCGGATAAAACGTGGTTAAAGTCAATTTTCTTGATTTTCAAGCCAATATATTTCCCTTGCTGTTCAAGCCAAGGGACAGAAAGTTTCCTATACAGGGGTTTCGGACAAGGCGGTTCTAATGGTGTACTTTTTGTTTTGATCTGACTCCTTTGTTAGGAACTATGGGTTTTTATATTTCTTAACATTGGACGTGATTGTCTCTTACTAGGTTGCTAGCTACCGCTGCAACCCGGATTAACTATAGGCTAGAGTTCGTTCCTTATTATAACAAGTCGACGATTTTGTTTTGGCCTTATTATAATTGGTATGGTGAAATAATAATATGCATATGGTTCTTAAATCATACTTCTTTATGGACCCATAGGGTCTAGCGGCTAGGATAGTTAACTTTCACTCAACAGGCCCGGGTTCGATTCCCGGTGTGAAAAATTTTTAACTCTATAATCTTGAACAATTTGAACCTTTTATAATTTATAATGATGTATAATATAAATACTGTAATCTTAACTATAGTGAAGTTGCCTATACAAGTTAGTATAGGGAAGAGTTCGATCTTTATTATATTTAACGTAATCACTCATTACTTCATATATGGTTATTACATGTTTAAAATCATCACAATAATGTAAACATTCTGTTTTTTAGAGTTTTGGTTACTATTGACACGAGCTGCTGTTACAATACTGTTCTTTACCAGGAACTTTTTTTTATAAAAACCCTGGTTGCAAACCGGAAAAATCCTAAGGCTTTTTCTTCTTTGGAATAGTATAAGACGAACCTCAAAGAATCAGGCAGCTAACTAAGTCCATACTATATGGAATGGTTTTGTGTTCTAATGGGTTTTTATATTTCTTAACATTGGATATGTTCCTTATGAAGTTCGTCTTTTTATGTAAAAAGAAAAAAAAAAATATCCCGTTTAGGCAGAATGTTGTAGTAGCTGCCACTTTTCTTGATTTTCAAGCCAATATATTTCCCTTACTGTTCAAGCCAAGGGACAGAAAGTTTCCTATACAGGGGTTTCGGACAAAGCGGTTCTAATGGTGTACTTTTGAATTTGATCTGACTCCTTTGTTAGGAACTATGGGTTTTTATATTTCTTAACATTGGACGTGATCGTCTCTTACTAGGTTGCTAGCTACCGCTGCAACCCGGATTTAAAATGATCCATTGAACAACTCTTTACGATGTTCTAGTGCTAAGCTATCTATGGAATATAAAGTTTAAAATACAACCTTACCACGAACTGTTTGATTGCTTCAAAAACAAAAATCAAATGGCTTTGAAAAGACAGCAGTATGGAAAGACATCAAAAATACAGTTTTTAGTAGAAACATTTATCCTGTTTTAATTTGTTTTAGTTACAAAATGTTTTTAACCAAATTAATTTCCTTTAAAATGAGCCATTCAACAACTTTCTACGATGTTCCAGTGCAAAACTATCTCTGGATAAAAAGAAAGAAAAAAATATCCCGTTTAGGCAGAATGTTGTAGTAGCTGCCACTTTTCTTGATTTTCAAGACAATATATTTCCCTTGTTGTCCAGGCCAAATAACATAAAGTTTACTGTACAGGGGTTTCGGACAAGGCGGTTCTAATGGTGTACTTTTTGTTTTGATCTGACTCCTTTGTTAGGAACTATGGGTTTTTACATTTCTTAACATTGGACGTGATCGTCTCTTACTAGGTTGCTAGCTACCGCTGCAACCCGGATTTCTTATTTCTGCTACTATGGGCTAAGGTTCGTTCTTACATGTAAAACTAGCAAAACATTTTTTAAGTCTGATGAAGATTTAACTAATGTGTCAAAAGTAAGGTTGCAAGTCGGCGATTTTGTTTTGGCCTTATTATAATTGGTATGGTGAAATAATAATATGCATATGGCTCTTAAATCATACTACTTTATGGTCCCATATGGTCTAGTGGCTAGGATAGTTAACTTTCACTTAACAGGCCCGGGTTCGGTTCCCGGTGTGGAAAAATTTTTAACTCTATAATCTTCGAACATTCGAACCTTTTATAATTTATAATGATGTATAATATAAATACTGTAATCTTAACTATAGTGAAGTTGCCTATGCCAGTTAGTATAGGGAAGAGTTCGATCTTTATTATAATGGTCGACACATCCTCTACCTTTTCTAAAACCGCACTGCTCTTCTCTTAAAACTTTGTCTACAGCATCTCTCAGTCTAAAAAGTATCATATTACTAAGTAATTTACTACCTACAGAGACCAGACTAATGCCTCGATAATTACCACACTCAATTTTATCACCTTTCTTATAAAGTGGCATAATTAAGGTTTTCCTGAAATCATTAGGTACTTCCCCTTTTTCAAAAACCATATTCATAATCTTCAGTAACTTGTTTCTAACCTCAGAGCCACCATATTTAAGAAACTCGTTTACCACCCTATCAGCACCTGGAGCCTTATTATTCTTTAATCCTTTTAGTACTGTTGCTAATTCCTCCTCACAAAACAAATCTTCCTTCACATCCAAGGTATCACAAACTTTTTCATTTTCCTCTATATTTTTTCCTGCAACTCTATCTCGGTTAAGCAAATTCTCAAAATATTCGGCCCACCTCTCTTTAGTTTTTTCCTTATCGCTAATTGTGACCCCATTCCTATCTTTAACTGGGCCAAGTCCGGATTGACTACTCCCTCTCAATTTGTTAACGTGCCAGTAAGATATTTTACTATTATGCCGTCTAGCTGCATCTTCCAGATCCTCGGCAATTTTATCCATGGCCTCCACTTCACACCTCCTTAGTTCATATTTTAATGCTTTCTCCACTTTCTTTACATTTCTTTTGTTTTCATACGATCTATCACTCAGATAATTCTTGTACAAGTCCTTTCTCCTTTCTATTAAACATAAAGCTTTTTCACTAATATTCTTAGCTGCAGTTCTAGCTTTCTTCCCTAATACGCCTTCAGCAACTTCACAAATTATTTTTCTAAAATCATTCCAACCATCTTCCACATTATCAAATTTTAAACTCTGAAGTTTAGTATTCAACTGTTCCTGGAAAGTTTCTCTCAAATTCTCATCCTGGAGTCTACCAACATCATAACTTCCCGGGAGACGGTTACGCTTTCGATATTTTAGCTTTAAATTAACCCTTGACACTACTAGATGCTGATCTTTACTTTTAATATCAATAACAGTACTCCTATATACCCTAGTATCTTGTATTGATCCTGCCAGTCTTCGGTTTACTATAATATAATCAATGAGGTTTGCTGTCTTACCATCACGTGAATACCATGTTAACTTATGAGCCATTTTATGACCAAACACCGTATTGGTTATAACCATATATGGTATATGGTTATATTTGACCTATAGTTTGACAATTTCAGAGTGATTCAGAATTTTACTGACTTTATATTCAGCATGGTCAATTCAATCCAATTCTATACTAGACCCTTCTATTGGTTATTGACCACCTAAAACTTTTAACATCGACATTTTTTTCGTTTAACTCAATGACTAAATTGTAAAAATGGCATTATCATAAATATTGCAGCAACTTGCAAAGAGCAAATTAGTCAGATATGTACTTTTTTGTCAAATTTATTGCATTAACAAAATTTTAATAATTTTATACTTAAAAGTAATTTTTTTTTATGAAAGTAGACCTAAAGGGTGAAATTGAAGCTGAAAACGAACAAAAAATTGTTATTTCTTGGTCTTTGCAACACTACTACTACTACTACTAACAACTCACCGCAGCACCTGGCCGCCTGAGGCCAACACAGCTAAGCACGCTCCTCCTCTACCCCAATCTATTCAAAGCCTTCCTTTTTACACCTACCAACGAAGTTCCTATTTCCTTTACATCTTTCTATATGACATCCTTCCACCCCAGATGAGGACGACCTGCTTTCCGTTTAGCCCTAGATGGTTGGCCGAAAAGAACAATCTTCGGCAATCTGTCATCCTTCATCCACACAACGTGCCCTAACCACCTCAACCTTTCTTTCCTTACAGCCCTAGAGAGCGGTATTGAACCACATTTTCCGTATAGATTATTGTTTGAAATACGGGTACCCAGAACAATCCTTAAGCAATTTCTCTGGAAAACATCTAGCAAATCTTCATCCGCTTTTCGGAGCGCCCATGCTTCAGAAATACCAATAAGACTAGCTCAAATAAGATATTCAAAGGTTATTCCCTACATTTATGGAATTATGTAAAACTAGCACTTCATTGAAAACATCAAATAATTCATAACCTGAGTATAATATAAAAATAAAACGCTTTAGCATATTTTTTACATTAGAAAAAGTAAGCACTTTAGGATCTTTTATATGAACTAAATTCGCTCAGTGGAGTAAATAGAGTAATGAGGGAATTGTAGAGTAATGTTTTAAATCAATTAAACACTTTTGTACGGAGCTTGCGCTTACCTTAATATTGGAGTCCATTGAGTCACAAGCGTTGCAGACTGAATCTTTTTAAACATCAAGAGATTCGCTCGTGACAGCTGATGTCTGAAAAAAAATCCATCTCATAACTTTTAAAAGTCAAAATACTTTGATGCTGATGTGATGCAAAAAACAATAGTTAAAATAGACTCCAGGATTAATACGACAAAAAAAAAACATCCACAAAAGGAGGTGAAATAAAAATCGATCACCGATCTAAGGATATTGGTATAGTTGAATTAGATATATTTGGAACTGGTGTTGCCGACTTTATTCCACGCACAGCTCTTCTTGGGCAGATGAATGGAAGTCGGAGTGCCCCTTTCTGTGGCACTTAGCAAAGAGTGCAGCATCCTCTATGTAATTTTTATTTTCCCCTGTCACTTCGCACAGAAGGGTTTGTCCTAGGAACTTAGTAGGGGGTTAATTCAATGGAAACTGAGAATTCTAATGGAAACTGAAAGTTCAGTTCCTGATCGGAACTGAAAGTTTTGATCAGGAATGCGTGTTTATTTGTTTGTTTTTTCCCCAGGGGTGATCGTATCGATCCAGGGGCTCTAGAATATCATGAGAGAGTTCATTCGAACGGAAATTAAAAGTTCTAGTGCCCTTTTACAGAGACCAAAAAATTAGAGGGAAACTAGGCCCCCTCCCACGCTCATTTATTCCCAAAGTCACCCAAACAAAATTTTAAGATAGCCATTTTGTTCAGCATATTCTAAAATATAATAACTATGTCTTTGAAGATGACTTAATTTCCCACAGCCCCCGGGGGAAGGGCTGCAAGTTATGAACTTTGCCCATTGTTTACATATAGTATTGGTTATTGGGAAAAATACAGATGTTTTCAGGAGGGATTTTTTCTAGTGGGGGGGGTCAGGGGGAGGGGATTACTTGGGAAGATCTTTCCATGGAGGATGTTTCCATGGAAGAAGGAACATTTCTATGAAGGGGCCCCGGATTTCCGAGTATTATTTAGAAAATGATCAGAAATTAAATTAAAAAAAAAAGTTTTTTTTCAACTGAAAGTACGGAGCAACATTAAAACTTAAAACGAACAGAAAATATTACGTATATAAAGGATTTGCCCCCTAGTCAATACTTCACTGTTTACGCTAAAGTTTTTTTTAGTACTTTCAAAAGAGCCATCTATTCTAATTAAGCGACCTTTGTGACTCAAGGGTCATTCTTAAGCATTTGGAACAACATTCGAATATTTGAGTAAAGAGCGAGGTATTGACTAGGGGGAAAACCCCTCATACACGTAATAATTTTTGTCCGTTTTAAATTTTAATGTTGCTCCTTACTTTCAGTTGAAAAAAACTTGTTCTTTTTATTGAATACTATTCGAATCGCCTTATCCAAAATCCTTATGTAGGAAACTTACAGCTCCTTGGCTTGAATAAACAAGAAAATCCATTGGCTTGAAAGACATGAAAAATGCTTGAACTACGATATTGTGCATCGACAGCATCTTTTTTTCCTCCATGGTTAGCGGGGCACTGGAACATCATAGAGAACTGTTTAATGGCTCATTTTAAAGGAAAATTGACGTATTTAAAAATCTTTTGTTATTGACAAAAATAATTTTTAAAATAGAATAAATTTTTTACGAAAAACTGTATTTTCATGTACAAGATAGATGATGGACGTCATAATCTTAGGTTGCAACCATATATGACGTAAAAGTAAATGCAATATTATGATGGTAGCTATAGTGATATCAGTGAATTTTTACATATTTTAAGTTCAGAATCACTGAAGTTATTATGCAAACTGCAAAAGTATTTATGGTGTAAGAGCAATAATATAAAAAACCAATTCCTTTATACCTTTTCAACACATAGTAAATAGTAACCCTTTCAGTGTTATTATAATAACTTTATATTCGTTTTTTATTATAAAATTTTCAAAATCTAATTTGTTAAAGCTATAAATATGGTACTGGGTAATCAGTTTTTTTCAATATACATAATATTCACATAATTATGAGAGGCAGCGTGACCAAGAGGTCTAAGACGCTGGTGTTAGTCACCAGTCTCTTCGGAGGTGTGAGTTCAAACCTACCGCTGCCAGTAGTTTATTCCAAAGTAAACAAATTAATTGTTTGAGTCTTAAATTATAACCTTATTTTATTCTTTATCTCAAACTGTTTGATATAATTCTTCAGTTACAATGAACTAATTTTCATTCTTCAATTTAAATATAAGAGATAATAAAACAATCATTAGCTTTGAAAAATATATATATGGTCTATATATATGAAAAATATATATGGTCTAGTGGTTTTGGATAGTTGGCTTTCATCCGACCAGCTGAGGTTCAAATCACGGTGTGGTATTTATTTTTTAAAAATAATCTGAAAAAATTGATTAGTTAGTTTGACAAGACATAGGTTACTAAGGGCAAGAGTTCGTTCCTTACTATAAACAATTTTCTTGATTTTCAAGCCAATATATTTCCCTTGCTGTTCAAGCCAATGGACAGAAAGTTTCCTGTACAGGGGTTTCGGACAAGGCGGTTCTAATGGTGTACTTTTTGTTTTGATCTGACTCCTTTTTTAGGAACTATGGGTTTTTACATTTCTTAACATTGGACGTGATCGTCTACTACTAGGTTGCTAGCTACCGCTGCAACCCGGATTATTATGTCCTATATAGTCTAGTGGTTAGGATGATTGACTCTGACGCAGTTGACCCGAATTCGATTCCCGGAATGGAAAATTTTTACCTGTAACATCGTGGTTACAGCCACTTTCCTTGTTTTTCAAGCCAATACAATTGCCTTGTTGTTCAAGGTAAGAGACGGTAAGTTTATATAAGGGTTTCGGACAAGGCGGTTTTAATACTGTACTTCTTGTTTCCCTCTGACTCTATTTTTAGGAGTTACGGGTTATTTAGTTTTTATTATGGGGCGTGATCGTCTCTTACAAGGTTGCTAGTTAGCGCTGCAGCCCGAAAAAAATAGCTAAGTTGCCTATACATGTTAGTGTAGGCAAGAGTTCGTTCTTTATTGTATTAACTAGGTTGCTAGCTACCGCTGCAACCCGGATTAATGTAATAATTGACAAATAATATTTATGATGAACTCTATCGGTCCTTTATATATTTTTTGATTTTCTAGCCAATATATTTCCCTTGCTGTTCAAGCCAAGGGACAGAAAGTTTCCTATACAGGGGTTTCGGATAAGGCGATTCTAATGGTGTACTTTTTGTTTTGATCTGACTCCTTTTTTTAGGAACTATGGGTTTTTATATTTCTTAACATTGGACGTGATCGTCTCTTACTAGGTTGCTAGCTACCGCTGCAACCCGGATCAGTCCTTTATGTAAACTTTACTAACCTATACAATAGTTAAGTGGTCTATAAAATTTAGCATAGGCAAGAGGTCGCTCTTTATTATAAAGTATAGGCAAAAGATCGTTCTTTATTATAAACCGCTGCAACCAAGATTCTATGCTATATGATTACAAACAGGAAAAAGCCTACGGCTTTTTCTTCTTTGAAATAGTAAGAGACGAACGTCAAACAATCAAGTAGCTAACTAAGTCCAAAGACTGCAATGGTTTGTTATTGCAATGATCGTCCCTTAATGTAATTTCTGCTACTATGGGCTAAGGTTCGTTCTTTACTGCAAAACTAGCAAAACAGTTTTTAAGTCTGATGAAGATTTAACTGATGTGTCAAAAGTAAGGTTGCAATTCGACGATTTTGTTTTGGCCTTATTATAATTGGTATGGTGAAATAATAATATGCATATGGTTCTTAAATCATACTTTTTTATGGTCCCATTTGGTCTAGTGGCTAGGATAGTTAACTTTCACTTAGGAGGACCGGGTTCGATTCCCGGTGTGGGAAAATTTTTAACTCTATAATCTTCGAACATTCGAACCTTTTATAATTTATAATGATGTATAATATAAATACTGTAATCTTCACTATAGTGAAGTTGCCTATGCAAGTTAGTATAGGGAAGAGTTAGATCTTTATTATAAAATGACACCAATACTGCAGTCTCTGTCAGAAGATAATGATATGAAAATGACACCAATACTGCAGTCTCTGTCAGAAATCATCCTTTAATATAACATTATCACAAACAGGACTATCTTACTATCTTCTTTGGGATAGTAAGAGACGAGGCTCAAAAATCAGGCAGCTAACTAAGTCCAATTTATGCATTGGTTTGTTCTTCTAAATATCGTCTTTTGATAGAATTTATTTAAAATCAAATATAACTTCGAATGACATCATATACCACAAACCTCTTTTTCTTTTCCCTGTTGCATCACTTACTATGAGATAGACTTCGGTCTTTACTGTAATTAGTTACAAAAGGTTTTTAACCCAATTAATTTACTTTAAAATGAGCTATTGAACAACCCTCTACGATGTTCCAGTGCCAAGCTATCTCTTTTCTTAACATTGGACGTGATCGTCTCTTACTAGGTTGCTAGCTACCGCTGCAACCCGGATTTTCTTGATTTTTTAGTACTGATTTTTTAACTTGCGTGTAGCTTGCTTTGATCTAACCATTATGTATTCATGAATGAGACCATTTACAGTTTTGACGTTTCTTATATAGTAATTATGACGTCACTGCATCAAAAATACAGTTTTTATTGGAAAAATTTATTCTCTTTTAGAAATAATTTATTTTAGTTACAAAAGGTTTTTAACCCAATTAATTTCCTTTAAAATGAGCTATTGAACAACCCTCTACGATGTTCCAGTGCCAAGCTATCTCTGGATACAAAAGAAAAAAAAAAGAAAAAAATATCCCGTTTGGGGAGAATAACGTGGTAAAAGTCTATTTTCTTGATTTTCAAGCCAATATATTTTCTTTGTTATTCAAGCCAAAGGGCGGTAAGTTTCCTTTATGGAGGATTTGGACAAGGCGGTTCTAATGGTGTACTTTTTGTTTTGATCTGACTCTTTTTTTAGGAGCTACGGGTTTTTATATTTCTTAACATTGGAGGTGATCGTCTCTTACTAGGTTGCTAGCTACCGCTGCAACCCGGATTATTATAATTGGTATGGTGAAATAATAATACGCATATGGCTCTTAAATCATACTTCTTTATGGTTCAATATGGTCTAGTGGCTAGGATAGTTAACTTTCACTCAACAGGCCTGGGTTCGATTCCCGGTGTGGGAAAATTTTTAACTCTATAATCTTCGAACATTTGAACCTTTTATAATTTATAATGATGCATAATATAAATACTGTAATCTTAACTATAGTGAAGTTGCGTATGCAAGTTAGTATAGGGAAGAGTTCGATCTTTATTATAATGAACTGAAATATTCGAACTATTGCTCGGATACCATGGATATTTTTGCAGTTTACACAAGCTGCAAAGAACGCACAGGCTGATCTTTGTAAATTGAGAAAAATTTTACGAATGTTTTACCGGGATTACGAAAAATATTCAAAATTAAAGATTAAAATTATCTCTGAAAGAATAGATTTTGTTGAAAAGTCTGCTAGAGATGCTTTCACAAAACTTCATAGTAATATCCAAAAGAAATGTTGCATGTTTAGTGAAAATCTTCCAAGGTATGGACCGGCAACTGTGGAACAGTTTACAGATGTAATGGGAAATCTTATACATGACTGTGAATATATGGAGGCATAATTGTCCTTTACTTAGTTTCAGCTTAAATTCGATGATCGAGCCTTTATGTAATTGAAATAGTTAGAGACGAACCTCAAACGATCAAGTAGCTAACTAAGTCCAATGCATGCAATAACGTTTTATTCCAATGATCGTCTTTTAATGTAACATATCAGTTACTATGGGAGAGAGATCCTTCTTTACTGTAATGATCTGACTCTTTTTTTAGGCGTTGGGGGGTTTTATATTTCTTAACATTGGAGGTGATCGTCTCTTACTAGGTTGCTAGCTACCGCTGCAACCCTGATATGGGCGAGAGATCGTTCTTTATTGTAATTAAAGGTAGAGCTCTTTCTAATTGATTACAAACAGGAAAAAGCCTACGGCTTTTTCTTCTTTGAAATAGTAAGAGACTAGCCTCAAACATTCAAGTAGCTAACTAAATCAAATGTATGTATTGGGTTTTTATTCCAATGACCGTCTTTTAGTGGAAAATTTTAATATATTGACCTTAAATATAATAACTGTACTAGCCTATACTATTGTTAAGTGGCCTATAAAATTTAGTATAGGCAAGAGGTCGTTCTTTATTTTAAAAAAAGCCTACGGCTTTTTCTTCTTTTAAATAGTAAGAGACTAAACTCAAACAATCAAGTAGCTAACTAAGTCCAACGTATGGAATGGTTTGTTATTTCAGTGATCGTTTTTAATGTAAAAATTTCTTAATGTAATAAAAATAATTGTTTTAATTACAAAAAGCTTTTAACCCCATTAATTTCCTTCAAAATGAGCCATTGAACAACTCTCTACGATGTTCCAGTGCCATGGTATCTGTTGAATTACTAACCTATACTATAATTAAGTGGCGTATAAAATTTAGTATAGGCAAGAGGTCGTTCTTTATCATAACAAAATTAATATACGAATTTTCTAAGAAGTACGCCTCCGTATATTCACTGTGTTGTCAAACATTTTCCATTGCATCTATAAACTGTTCCGCAGTTGCCAATCCATACCTTGGAAGCTTTTCGTTAAACTGACAACATTTCTTTTGGATATTACTATGAAGCTTTGCCAAGGAATTTCTAGCCGACTTTTCAACAGCATCCGCTCTTTCAAAGAGAATTTTAATCTGTAATTTTGAATACTTTTCGTGATCCCGATAAAACATGCGTAAAATGGGCGGTAAGTTTCCTTTTTAGGGGTTTCGGACAAGGCGGTTCTAATCGTGTACTTTTTGTTTTGATCTGACTCTTTTTTTAGGAGCTAGGGGTTTTTATATTTCTTAACATTGGACGTGATCGTCTCTTACTAGGTTGCTAGCTACCGCTGCAACCCAGATTAAAGTAGTATCTCTTAAATTTACAATTTAAAAAAGAAACTCAGTTTCCCTACCTCTTAGCTAAATATAATAACTTTAATATAAATTAATAAAGGCAAGAGGTCGTTCTTTATTATAAATGCTGTTCAAGCCAAGGGACAGAAAGTTTCCTATACAGGGGTTTCGGACAAGGCGATTCTAATGGTGTACTTTTTGTTTTGATCTGACTCCTGCTTTAGGAGCTATGGGTTTTTATATTTCTTAACATTGGACGTGATCGTCTCTTACTAGGTTGCTAGCTACCGCTGCAACCCGGATGACAGTATTTTATACCAAAGCTGATTATAATCTTGTTTTAGTTACTATGGACTGAAGTTCGTTCTTTACTATAATTTATTATAAAAAATATTACTTTTCTTTTGCTAAATGGATGTCTTTACAAATTAACTACAAATTAACAATTTAGAAATTAACTAGCAAAAATTTTTTTAAGCCTGATGAAGATTTAACTAATGTGTCAAAAGTAAGGTTGCAAGTCGACGATTTTGTTTTGGCCTTAGTATAATTGGTATGGTGAAATAATAATATGCATATGGCTCTTAAATCATACTTCTTTATGGTTCCATATAGTCTAGTGGCTAGGATAGTTAACTTTCACTTAACAGGCTCGGGTTCGATTCCCGGTGTGGGAAAATTTTTAACTCTATAATCTTCGAACATTTGAACCTTTTATAATCTATAATGATGTATAATATAAATACTGTAATCTTAACTATAGTGAAGTTGCGTATGCAAGTTAGTATAGGGAAGAGTTCGATCTTTATTATAATGATCCCGATAAAACATGCGTAAAATGTTTCTCAATTTACAAAGATCAGCCTGCATTTTTGCCATCTTCTTGTATTTCTGAATGTAATTTTTCCCTTTGTCCTTATGCGTTCTTCGGTACAACCTCGCAGAGAATTTAATTTTTTCATTATAGCTTTTGTCACCCCAGTATCTACCCATTATTCTGGTAGCAACTTTTTTCTTGTGTTTGTTTCGGTAATCTATATCGTTATCATACCGTTCCTTGCTCTTTTGTTTCGCTGTCTCAATTTTCCCTTCTCGATACCCCTGATCCGTAAGATACCTCTGTTTTGCTCTGTCATATTTCATTTTCTTAAATCCTGGATCACAAGACATCTTAGCAGCAATCCTTACACGTGCTCGAGCTTTATTGCGTTCGGTGGCATTTTTATCTCTTCTAAATAAACTTTTCTTATATTTCAGGATGTTAGCTTTATTTTTTGTGTAGTAAAATTTTCTATTAGTAGAAATTTGGATCGCTCTATTTTGATATTTTTTTTGGTTATTCTTTCTTTTTTTCCTTTCAAGCGAGACCATATTTTTTCAAGGTTTAAAATTATTAAGTAGACAATACCCCGTGTCGAGTATCTAAAACCTAGCATAAAACAAAACTGGTTTTAAAATTTTCAGGTATTTATCTTGTTTGAATTACAAAATTAGTATTATTGGTTAGACACCATAAATGTTTTTGCAGTTTACATAATAAGTTTAGTGATTCTGGACTGAAAACTAAAATAATTGCAATTATGAGACAATAATATGGCGATACGTACTTTACGGGTTACAAACCAAAAAAAGTTTAGTTCCAGGATACAATAATAACTTTGAACTGAGATGAAAAAAATTTTGGTTCCAGGAGACAAACAGTAAAACTAATTTTAAAATTTTCATGTATTTTTGTTGTTTAAATTAAAAAAAGTACAATTACTGATTAGGCATCATGAATATTTTTGCAGTTTACATAATAACTTTAGCGATTAAGCCAAAAAAAGAAAATTTTGGTTCCAGGAGTTTCGGTTGCTATTGAGACAAGTAGATATTATTACTATAGAGTTCATTACCATGAACTGTTTGATTGCTTCAAAATTCAAATATCTTTGAAAAGACTGCAGTATGAAATACATCAAAAATGCAATTTTTTTGAAAAAATTGATTCTACTTTAAAAAGTATTTTATTTTTAAATACAAAAGGCACTAGATGTAGCAATTTCCTTTAAAATGAGCTATTATACAACTCCCTATGATTTTCCAGTGCCCAGCTAGCTGAGGAGAAAGAAAAAGCGGAAAGAAAAAAATATCCCGTTTGTGGAGAATAACGTGGTAAAAGTCAATTTTCTTGATTTTCAAGCCAATATATTTTCTGTGTTATTCAAGCCAAAGGGCGGTAAGTTTCCTTTATAGAGGATTCGGACAAGGCGGTTCTAATGGTGTACTTTTTGTTTTGATCTGACTCTTTTTTTAGGAGTTGGGGGGTTTTATATTTCTTGACATTGGAGGTGATCGTCTCTTACTAGGTTGCTAGCTACCGCTGCAACCCGGATGACTCTATTTTTAGAAGTTTTGTTATATTTCTTAGCATTGGACTGATCGTCTCTTACTAGATTGCTAGCTACTGCTGCAACCCGGATTCACATATATATTATTTATGAGAGGCAACCTGGCCGAGTGGTCCAAGGCACTGGTGTTAACCACCAGTCTCTTCGGAGGCCTAGGTTCAAATCTTACCGCTGGTATACGATTATGTTTGAAAGACTGCAGTGTGAAAAGACATCGAAAATGCAGTTTTTGGTGGAAAAATTTATTCTCTTTTAGAAATAATTTATTTTAGTTACAAAAGGTTTTTAACCCAATTAATTTACTTTAAAATGAGCTATTGAACAACCCTCTACGATGTTCCAGTGCCAAGCTATCTCTTTTCTTAACATTGGACGTGATCGTCTCTTACTAGGTTGCTAGCTACCGCTGCAACCCGGATTTTCTTGATTTTTTAGTACTGATTTTTTAACTTGCGTGTAGCTTGCTTTGATCTAACCATTATGTATTCATGAATGAGACCATTTACAGTTTTGACGTTTCTTATATAGTAATTATGACGTCACTGCATCAAAAATACAGTTTTTATTGGAAAAATTTATTCTCTTTTAGAAATAATTTATTTTAGTTACAAAAGGTTTTTAACCCAATTAATTTCCTTTAAAATGAGCTATTGAACAACCCTCTACGATGTTCCAGTGCCAAGCTATCTCTGGATACAAAAGAAAAAAAAAAAGAAAAAAATATCCCGTTTGGGGAGAATAACGTGGTAAAAGTCTATTTTCTTGATTTTCAAGCCAATATATTTTCTTTGTTATTCAAGCCAAAGGGCGGTAAGTTTCCTTTATGGAGGATTTGGACAAGGCGGTTCTAATGGTGTACTTTTTGTTTTGATCTGACTCTTTTTTTAGGAGCTACGGGTTTTTATATTTCTTAACATTGGAGGTGATCGTCTCTTACTAGGTTGCTAGCTACCGCTGCAACCCGGATTTGTGGAGAATAACGTGGTAAAAGTCTATTTTCTTGATTTTCAAGCCAA
This sequence comes from Artemia sinica, assembly GCA_027921565.1. Classification (NCBI taxonomy): domain Eukaryota; kingdom Metazoa; phylum Arthropoda; class Branchiopoda; order Anostraca; family Artemiidae; genus Artemia; species Artemia sinica. Next base: position 13,023,233 of record CM051273.1, read on the forward strand.
TATATTTTCTTTGTTATTCAAGCCAAAGGGCGGTAAGTTTCCTTTATAGAGGATTCGGACAAGGTGGTTCTAATGGTGTACTTTTTGTTTTGATCTGACTCTTTTTTTAGGAGTTGGGGGGTTTTATATTTCTTAACATTGGAGGTGATCGTCTCTTACTAGGTTGCTAGCTACCGCTGCAACCCGGATTCGTTAAAACGATCTGATAGACAATACTGATGGTTAGAGTTTGGTCTTTAAGTTATCATATACTGTTAAAATTCTTTCTTATATGAACATTTCTTGGTGTAGTGGTTAGCACTTAAGACTTTGAATCCTGCGATCCGAGTTCAAATCCTGGTGGACGGTCGTTATTAAATGTAGCTTACTTATACTACCATTTAGGTTTCTGCTGTAATTCTTTCTTTTCAAAATTAAATTAGTTGCTATCGCCTAGAGTTAGTTCTTTACCACATCGTAATAATTTGTTTTATAATAATAATTAATTTTTTTAATTACAAAAGGTTTCTATATACAGCAGTTTCCTTTAAAATGAGCCATTACAAAGCTCTTTACTATGACAACGAACCGTTTGATTTAATACTTAAGTTACTATGGGTTAAAGTTCGTTCCTTATTGTAATTTAAAATAAGCTATTATACAGCTCTCTATGATTTTCCAGTGCCCAGCTAGCTGAGGAGGAAAATCAAGCGGAAAGAAAAAAATATCCCGTTTGTGGAGAATAACGTGGTAAAAGTCAATTTTCTTGATTTTCAAGCCAATATATTTTCTTTGTTATTCAAGCCAAAGGGCGGTAAGTTTCCTTTATAGAGGTTTCGGACAAGGTGGTTCTAATGGTGTACTTTTTGTTTTGATCTGACTCTTTTTTTAGGAGTTGGGGGGTTTTATATTTCTTAACATTGGAGGTGATCGTCTCTTACTAGGATGCTAGCTACCGCTGCAACCCGGATTTTGATCTGACTCCTTTTTTAGGAGCTATGTTTTTTTTATTTCTTAACATTGGACGTGATCGTTTCTTACTAGGTAGCTAGCTACCGCTGCAACCCGGATACCACTGTAACCCTGATAACAAACAGGAAAATATTACAAACAGGAAAAAGCCTACGGCTTTTTCTTCTTTGAAATAGTAAGAGACGAACCTCAAACGATCAAGTAGCTAACTAAGTCCAGTGTATGCAATAACTTTTTATTTCAATGATCGTCTTTTAATGTAACATATCAGTTACTATGGGAGAGAGATCGTTTTTTACTGTAAAAAACAAAACTAATTTTAAAATTTTCAGGTATTTATCTTGTTTGAATTACAAAATTAGTATTATTGGTTAGACACCATAAATATTTTTGCAGTTTAAATAATAAGTTTAGTGATTCTGGACTGAAAACTAAAATAATTGCAATTATGAGACAATAATATGGAGATATGTACTTTACGGGTTACAGGATACAATAATAAATTTGAACTGAGATGAAAAAAAAATTTCTTCCAGGAGACAAAAAGCAAAACTAATTTTAGAATTTTCATGTATTTTTGTTGTTTAAATTAAAAAATTACTATTACTGATTAGGCATCATAAATATTTTTGCAGTTTACATAATAATTTTAGCGATTAAGCCAAAAAAGAAAATTTTGGTTCCAGGAGTTTCGGTTACTATTGAGACAAGTAGCTATTATTACTATAGAGTTCATTACATGGACTGTTTTATTGCTTCAAAATTCAAATATCTTTGAAAAGACTGCAGTATGAAAATACATCAAAAATGCAATTTTTTTGACAAAATTGATTCTACTTTAAAAAGTATTTTATTTTTAAATACAAAAGTGACTAGATGTTGCAATTTCCTTTAAAATGAGCTATTATACAGCTCTCTATGATTTTCCAGTGCCCAGCTAGCTGAGCAGAAAGAAAAAGCGGAAAGAAAAAAATATCCCGTTTGTGGAGAATAACGTGGTAAAAGTCAATTTTCTTGATTTTCAAGCCAATATATTTTCTTTGTTATTCAAGCCAAAGGGAGGTAAGTTTCCTTTATAGAGGATTCGGACAAGGCGGTTCTAATGGTGTACTTTTTGTTTTGATCTGACTCTTTTTTTAGGAGTTGGGGGGTTTTATATTTCTTGACATTGGAGGTGATCGTCTCTTACTAGGTTGCTAGCTACCGCTGCAACCCGGAAAGAAAAAAAAAGAAAAAAATATCCCGTTTAGGCAGAATGTTGTAGTAGCTGCCACTTTTCTTGATTTTCAAGCCAATATATTTCCCTTGCTGTTTAAGCCAATGGACAGAAAGTTTACTATACAGGGGTTTCGGACAAGGCGGTTCTAATGGTGTACTGTTGAATTTTATCTGACTCCTTTTTTAGGAACTATGGGTTTTTATATTTCTTAACATTGGACGTGATCGTCTCTTTCTAGGTTTCTAGCTACCGCTGCAACCCGGATGTAACTACACCTGGAACCACCATATATCAGTTAGTAAGGGAGAGAGATCGTTCTTTACTGTAATGTTCAAGCGAAGGGACAGAAAGTTTCCTATACAGGGGTTTCGGACAAGGCGGTTCTAATGGTGTACTTTTTGTTTTGATCTGACTCCTTTGTTAGGAACTATGGGTTTTTATATTTCTTAACATTGGACGTGATCGTCTCTTACTAGGTTGCTAGCTACCGCTGCAACCCGGAATATGAATGAACCACAGTGTTCAGTTTCTTTGGACTGGAGTTCGTTTTTTAACTATAAATACAAACAGGAAAAAGCCTACGGCTTTTTCTTCTTTTAAATAGTAAGAGACGAAACTCAAACAATCAAGTAGCTAACTAAGTCCAATGTATGGAATGGTTTGTTATTTCAGTGATCGTCTTTTAATGTAAAAATATAAATACTGTAATCTTAACTATAGTGAAGTTGCGTATGCAAGTTAGTATAGGGAAGAGTTTGATCTTTCTTATAAATTAATGGAAATAAAAAATTTAAATTGTTACTCAGACACCATAAATATTTTTGTAGTTTGCATAATTTGTGTTATATTATCTTATCTATAGATAAATATGTGTTACATCATCTTCTATATAATGATTCCTTTTAATACTTCAGTTACTATGTGGTACAGTTCGTTCTTTAATGTAAGTCTTATTATAGTTTGTTACCACGAACTGTTTGACTAGCACCATCGGGCTTTAACCAAAAGGATAGTGGTTTAAGGCCAAGTAGGGCCGATTTCTTTTACTCTGTAATTCGGGTTTCAATAAAACCATGATACCGATGATACTAACAAAATTCCAATTTTATCCTATCGTTTTTTAATATAATTCTGGCAAAAAATACCAAATACCACATATTTGCAGATAGGACTTTTTAAAAACTCTACAGTAAGATTCTCTCATATGCTGAATCTGATGATGTGATTTTCATTAAGATTCTATCACTTTTAGGTTTCTTTTTTTTCCTTTTTTTCAAAATAAGGCGAGTTTTCTCAGGCTCGTAACTTTTGATGGGTTAGATTAAACTTGATGAAACCCATATATTTAAAATCAGCATAAAAATTCTATTCTTTTGATGCATCTATTGATATCGAAATACCGTTTTTTAGAATTTCGGTTACTATTAAGACGAGTCGCTCTTACTATTCAGTTCGTTACCACGAACTGTTGGATCAGTTACTATGGACTAAAGTTCGCTCTTTAATGTAAAATTTACTAACCTAGACTATAGCTAAGTGGCCTATAAAATTTATATAGGCAAGAGGTCGTTCTTTATTATAACAACTCTCTACTATGTTCCAGTGCCAAGCTATCTGTTGAATTACTAGCCTATACTATAATTAAGTGGCGTATAAAATTTAGTATAGGCAAGAGGTCGTTCTTTATTATAAAACCGCTGCAACCCGGATATGATAATAAACGGATTACACACAGGAAAAAGCCTACGGCTTTTTCTTCTTTGAAATAGTAAGAGACGAGTCTCAAACAATCAAGTAGCTAGCTAATTCCATTGTATGCAATTGTTTGTTATTCCAATGATCGTCATTTATCGTAACTTCAGCCATCTCTACAGCCATGATACTGATGGAAATTACATAATCCCTATTTATGTTTCAGTTAACATGGGCAAGGTGTCGTTCTTTATTGTAAATATTCATGAATGAGACCATTTACAGTTTTGACGTTTCTTATATAGTAATTATGACGTCACTGCATCAAAAATACAGTTTTTATTGGAAAAATTTATTCTCTTTTAGAAATAATTTATTTTAGTTACTAAAGGTTTTTAACCCAATTAATTTCCTTTAAAATGAGCTATTGAACAACCCTCTACGATGTTCCAGTGCCAAGCTATCTCTGGATACAAAAAAGAAAAAAAAAAAGAAAAAAATATCTCGTTTGGGGAGAATAACGTGGTAAAAGTCAATTTGCTTGATTTTCAAGCCAATATATTTCCCTTGCTGTTCAAGCCAAGGGACAGAAAGTTTCCTATACAGGGGTTTCGGACAAGGCGATTCTAATGGTGTACTTTTTGTTTTGATCTGACTCCTGCTTTAGGAGCTATGGGTTTTTATATTTCTTAACATTGGAGGTGATCGTCTCTTACTAGGTTGCTAGCTACCGCTGCAACCCGGATGACAGTATTTTATACCAAAGCTGATTATAATCTTGTTTTAGTTACTATGGACTGAAGTTCGTTCTTTACTATAATTTATTATAAAAAATATTACTTTTCTTTTGCTAAATGGATGTCTTTACAAATTAACTACAAATTAACAATTTAGAAATTAACTAGCAAAAATTTTTTTAAGCCTGATGAAGATTTAACTAATGTGTCAAAAGTAAGGTTGCAAGTCGACGATTTTGTTTTGGCCTTATTATAACTGGTATGGTGAAATAATAATATGCATATGGCTCTTAAATCATACTTCTTTATGGTTCCATATAGTCTAGTGGCTAGGATAGTTAACTTTCACTTAACAGGCTCGGGTTCGATTCCCGGTGTGGGAAAATTTTTAACTCTATAATCTTCGAACATTTGAACCTTTTATAATCTATAATGATGTATAATATAAATACTGTAATCTTAACTATAGTGAAGTTGCGTATGCAAGTTAGTATAGGGAAGAGTTCGATCTTTATTATAATGATCCCGATAAAACATGCGTAAAATGTTTCTCAACTTACAAAGATCAGCCTGCATTTTTGCCATCTTCTTGTATTTCTGAATGTAATTTTTCCCTTTGTCCTTATGCGTTCTTCGGTACAACCTCGCAGAGAATTTAATTTTTTCATTATAGCTTTTGTCACCCCAGTATCTACCCATTATTCTGGTAGCAACTTTTTTCTTGTGTTTGTTTCGGTAATCTATATCGTTATCATACCGTTCCTTGCTCTTTTGTTTCGCTGTCTCAATTTTCCCTTCTCGATACCCCTGATCCGTAAGATACCTCTGTTTTGCTCTGTCATATTTCATTTTCTTAAATCCTGGATCACAAGACATCTTAGCAGCAATCCTTACACGTGCTCGAGCTTTATTGCGTTCGGTGGCATTTTTATCTCTTCTAAATAAACTTTTCTTATATTTCAGGATGTTAGCTTTATTTTTTGTGTAGTAAAATTTTCTATTAGTAGAAATTTGGATCGCTCTATTTTGATATTTTTTTTGGTTATTCTTTCTTTTTTTCCTTTCAAGCGAGACCATATTTTTTCAAGGTTTAAAATTATTAAGTACACAATACCCCGTGTCGAGTATCTAAAACCTAGCATAAAACAAAACTGGTTTTAAAATTTTCAGGTATTTATCTTGTTTGAATTACAAAATTAGTATTATTGGTTAGACACCATAAATGTTTTTGCAGTTTACATAATAAGTTTAGTGATTCTGGACTGAAAACTAAAATAATTGCAATTATGAGACAATAATATGGCGATACGTACTTTACGGGTTACAAACCAAAAAAAGTTTAGTTCCAGGATACAATAATAACTTTGAACTGAGATGAAAAAAATTTTGGTTCCAGGAGACAAACAGTAAAACTAATTTTAAAATTTTCATGTATTTTTGTTGTTTAAATTAAAAAAAGTACAATTACTGATTAGGCATCATGAATATTTTTGCAGTTTACATAATAACTTTAGCGATTAAGCCAAAAAAAGAAAATTTTGGTTCCAGGAGTTTCGGTTGCTATTGAGACAAGTAGATATTATTACTATAGAGTTCATTACCATGAACTGTTTGATTGCTTCAAAATTCAAATATCTTTGAAAAGACTGCAGTATGAAATACATCAAAAATGCAATTTTTTTGAAAAAATTGATTCTACTTTAAAAAGTATTTTATTTTTAAATACAAAAGGCACTAGATGTAGCAATTTCCTTTAAAATGAGCTATTATACAACTCCCTATGATTTTCCAGTGCCCAGCTAGCTGAGGAGAAAGAAAAAGCGGAAAGAAAAAAATATCCCGTTTGTGGAGAATAACGTGGTAAAAGTCAATTTTCTTGATTTTCAAGCCAATATATTTTCTGTGTTATTCAAGCCAAAGGGCGGTAAGTTTCCTTTATAGAGGATTCGGACAAGGCGGTTCTAATGGTGTACTTTTTGTTTTGATCTGACTCTTTTTTTAGGAGTTGGGGGGTTTTATATTTCTTGACATTGGAGGTGATCGTCTCTTACTAGGTTGCTAGCTACCGCTGCAACCCGGATGACTCTATTTTTAGAAGTTTTGTTATATTTCTTAGCATTGGACTGATCGTCTCTTACTAGATTGCTAGCTACTGCTGCAACCCGGATTCACATATATATTATTTATGAGAGGCAACCTGGCCGAGTGGTCCAAGGCACTGGTGTTAACCACCAGTCTCTTCGGAGGCCTAGGTTCAAATCTTACCGCTGGTATACGATTATGTTTGAAAGACTGCAGTGTGAAAAGACATCGAAAATGCAGTTTTTGGTGGAAAAATTTATTCTCTTTTAGAAATAATTTATTTTAGTTACAAAAGGTTTTTAACCCAATTAATTTACTTTAAAATGAGCTATTGAACAACCCTCTACGATGTTCCAGTGCCAAGCTATCTCTTTTCTTAACATTGGACGTGATCGTCTCTTACTAGGTTGCTAGCTACCGCTGCAACCCGGATTTTCTTGATTTTTTAGTACTGATTTTTTAACTTGCGTGTAGCTTGCTTTGATCTAACCATTATGTATTCATGAATGAGACCATTTACAGTTTTGACGTTTCTTATATAGTAATTATGACGTCACTGCATCAAAAATACAGTTTTTATTGGAAAAATTTATTCTCTTTTAGAAATAATTTATTTTAGTTACAAAAGGTTTTTAACCCAATTAATTTCCTTTAAAATGAGCTATTGAACAACCCTCTACGATGTTCCAGTGCCAAGCTATCTCTGGATACAAAAGAAAAAAAAAAAGAAAAAAATATCCCGTTTGGGGAGAATAACGTGGTAAAAGTCTATTTTCTTGATTTTCAAGCCAATATATTTTCTTTGTTATTCAAGCCAAAGGGCGGTAAGTTTCCTTTATGGAGGATTTGGACAAGGCGGTTCTAATGGTGTACTTTTTGTTTTGATCTGACTCTTTTTTTAGGAGCTACGGGTTTTTATATTTCTTAACATTGGAGGTGATCGTCTCTTACTAGGTTGCTAGCTACCGCTGCAACCCGGATTTGTGGAGAATAACGTGGTAAAAGTCTATTTTCTTGATTTTCAAGCCAATATATTTTCTTTGTTATTCAAGCCAAAGGGCGGTAAGTTTCCTTTATAGAGGATTCGGACAAGGTGGTTCTAATGGTGTACTTTTTGTTTTGATCTGACTCTTTTTTTAGGAGTTGGGGGGTTTTATATTTCTTAACATTGGAGGTGATCGTCTCTTACTAGGTTGCTAGCTACCGCTGCAACCCGGATTCGTTAAAACGATCTGATAGACAATACTGATGGTTAGAGTTTGGTCTTTAAGTTATCATATACTGTTAAAATTCTTTCTTATATGAACATTTCTTGGTGTAGTGGTTAGCACTTAAGACTTTGAATCCTGCGATCCGAGTTCAAATCCTGGTGGACGGTCGTTATTAAATGTAGCTTACTTATACTACCATTTAGGTTTCTGCTGTAATTCTTTCTTTTCAAAATTAAATTAGTTGCTATCGCCTAGAGTTAGTTCTTTACCACATCGTAATAATTTGTTTTATAATAATAATTAATTTTTTTAATTACAAAAGGTTTCTATATACAGCAGTTTCCTTTAAAATGAGCCATTACACAGCTCTTTACTATGACAACGAACCGTTTGATTTAATACTTAAGTTACTATGGGTTAAAGTTCGTTCCTTATTGTAATTTAAAATAAGCTATTATACAGCTCTCTATGATTTTCCAGTGCCCAGCTAGCTGAGGAGGAAAATCAAGCGGAAAGAAAAAAATATCCCGTTTGTGGAGAATAACGTGGTAAAAGTCAATTTTCTTGATTTTCAAGCCAATATATTTTCTTTGTTATTCAAGCCAAAGGGCGGTAAGTTTCCTTTATAGAGGTTTCGGACAAGGTGGTTCTAATGGTGTACTTTTTGTTTTGATCTGACTCTTTTTTTAGGAGTTGGGGGGTTTTATATTTCTTAACATTGGAGGTGATCGTCTCTTACTAGGATGCTAGCTACCGCTGCAACCCGGATTTTGATCTGACTCCTTTTTTAGGAGCTATGTTTTTTTTATTTCTTAACATTGGACGTGATCGTTTCTTACTAGGTAGCTAGCTACCGCTGCAACCCGGATACCACTGTAACCCTGATAACAAACAGGAAAATATTACAAACAGGAAAAAGCCTACGGCTTTTTCTTCTTTGAAATAGTAAGAGACGAACCTCAAACGATCAAGTAGCTAACTAAGTCCAGTGTATGCAATAACTTTTTATTTCAATGATCGTCTTTTAATGTAACATATCAGTTACTATGGGAGAGAGATCGTTTTTTACTGTAAAAAACAAAACTAATTTTAAAATTTTCAGGTATTTATCTTGTTTGAATTACAAAATTAGTATTATTGGTTAGACACCATAAATATTTTTGCAGTTTAAATAATAAGTTTAGTGATTCTGGACTGAAAACTAAAATAATTGCAATTATGAGACAATAATATGGAGATATGTACTTTACGGGTTACAGGATACAATAATAAATTTGAACTGAGATGAAAAAAAAATTTCTTCCAGGAGACAAAAAGCAAAACTAATTTTAGAATTTTCATGTATTTTTGTTGTTTAAATTAAAAAATTACTATTACTGATTAGGCATCATAAATATTTTTGCAGTTTACATAATAATTTTAGCGATTAAGCCAAAAAAGAAAATTTTGGTTCCAGGAGTTTCGGTTACTATTGAGACAAGTAGCTATTATTACTATAGAGTTCATTACATGGACTGTTTTATTGCTTCAAAATTCAAATATCTTTGAAAAGACTGCAGTATGAAAATACATCAAAAATGCAATTTTTTTGACAAAATTGATTCTACTTTAAAAAGTATTTTATTTTTAAATACAAAAGTGACTAGATGTTGCAATTTCCTTTAAAATGAGCTATTATACAGCTCTCTATGATTTTCCAGTGCCCAGCTAGCTGAGCAGAAAGAAAAAGCGGAAAGAAAAAAATATCCCGTTTGTGGAGAATAACGTGGTAAAAGTCAATTTTCTTGATTTTCAAGCCAATATATTTTCTTTGTTATTCAAGCCAAAGGGAGGTAAGTTTCCTTTATAGAGGATTCGGACAAGGCGGTTCTAATGGTGTACTTTTTGTTTTGATCTGACTCTTTTTTTAGGAGTTGGGGGGTTTTATATTTCTTGACATTGGAGGTGATCGTCTCTTACTAGGTTGCTAGCTACCGCTGCAACCCGGAAAAAGCCTACGGCTTTTTCTTCTTTGGAATAGTAAGAGACGAACCTCAAAGAATCAGGCAGCTAACTAAGTCCAATATAAGCAATTGTTTGTTCTTCTAATGATCATCTTTTAATTTGGCCTTTCTTACTAATTTGCTAGCTACCACTTAAACCCGGATTATGTAATAGGTTGCTAGCTACCGCTGCAACCTAGATATTCTTATTTCTGCTACTATGGGCTAAGGTTCGTTCTTTCATGTAAAACTAGCAAAACATTTTTTAAGTCTGATGAATATTTAACTAATGTGTCAAAAGTAAGGTTGCAAGTCGACGATTTTGTTTTGGCCTTATTATAATTGGTATGGTGAAATAATAATATGCATATGGCTCTTAAATCATACTTCTTTATGGTTCCATATGGTCTAGTGGCCAGGATAGTTAACTTTCACTTAACAGGCTCGGGTTCGATTCCCGGCGTGGGAAAATTTTTAACTCTATAATCTTCGAACATTTGAACCTTTTATAATTTATAATGATGTATAATATAAATACTGTAATCTTAACTATAGTGAAGTTGCCTATGCAAGTTAGTATAGGGAAGAGTTCGATCTTTATTATAAAATTTTTGTTATTCCAATGATCGTTTTTTATTGTAAATTACCATGAACTGTTTGATTGCTTCAAAATTCAAATATCTTTGAAAAGACTGCAGTATGAAATACATCAAAAATGCAATTTTTTGACAAAATTGATTCTACTTTAAAAAGTATTTTATTTTTAAATACAAAAGGCACTAGATGTTGCAATTTCCTTTAAAATGAGCTATTATACAGCTCCCTATGATTTTCCAGTGCCCAGCTAGCTGAGGAGAAAGAAAAAGCGGAAAGAAAAAAATATCCCGTTTGTGGAGAATAACGTGGTAAAAGTCAATTTTCTTGATTTTCAAGCCAATATATTTTCTGTGTTATTCAAGCCAAAGGGCGGTAAGTTTCCTTTATAGAGGATTCGGACAAGGCGGTTCTAATGGTGTACTTTTTGTTTTGATCTGACTCTTTTTTTAGGAGTTGGGGGGTTTTATATTTCTTGACATTGGAGGTGATCGTCTCTTACTAGGTTGCTAGCTACCGCTGCAACCCGGAAATTTACCCTTCAGTTCTGAGTTTCACAAAAGAAGAGAAAAAGATACACTTAAGTTTTGAATTTTCTCAAAGAGGAGAAAAAAAGTTACCTTTCGATTCTGAAAATTTTTCAAAGACAAGTGAAAGTTCCACATCGGATTTAAATTTTTCTCAAAGAAGAAAAAAATTTACACTTCAATTCTGAATTTGATAAAAGAAAAGAAAATGTTCCACGTCAGTTCTGAATTTTTCAACGAAAAGAAATAAAGCTCAAGTTCTGTTCTGACTTTTTCCATTGAACTGAAAAATGTTACACTTAGATTCTGAATTTTTTTGGAAGAGGAGAATAGAAGTTCCCCTTCAGTTTTGAATTTCTTCAAAGATGAGAAAAAAATTCAAATTCAGTTCAGAATTTTTTGAAAGAAGAAAAAAAGATCACACTTCGATTTTGAATTTTTGAACGTAAGAGAAAGGGTTCCACTTTAATTCTATATTTTCTTAAAGAATAGAAAAAAGCTATCTGTTCTGAATGTTCCCATAAAAAAAGAAAAAAGTTACACTTCGACTCTTTCCAAATACACTTCGAATTTACTTCGAATACCGCTGCAACCCGGATCAGTTACCACTTGGGTTTTCTTTTATGCTATATCATTACAAACAGGAAAAAGCCTACGGCTTTTTCTTCTTTTAAATAGTAAGAGACGAACCTCAAGTGTACTACCCCTGGAACCACCATTTATCAGTTACTATGGATGAGAGATCGTTCTTTACTGTAGCAACCCGGATAACCTATACTATAATTAAGTGGCGTATAATATTTAGCATAGGTAAGAGGTCGATCTTTATTATAATTCTAGCTCAAATAATGAAGATAATATGAATGAACCACAGTGTTCAGTTTCTTTGGACTTGAGTTCGTTTTTTAACTGTAAATACAAACAGGAAAAAGCCTACGGCTTTTTCTTCTTTTAAATAGTAAGAGACGAAACTCAAACAATCAAGTAGCTAACTAAGTCCAATGTATGGAATGGTTTGTTATTTCATATAAATACTGTAATCTTAACTATAGTGAAGTTGCGTATGCAAGTTAGTATAGGGAAGAGTTTGATCTTTATTATATTGCTAGCCCGGATAAGTGGCGTATAAAATTTAGTATAGGCAAGAGGTCGTTCTTTATTATAATCCCGGTGTGGGAAAATTTTTAACTCTATAATCTTCGAACATTTGAACCTTTTATAATCTATAATGATGTATAATATAAATACTGTAATCTTAACTATAGTGAAGTTGCGTATGCAAGTTAGTATAGGGAAGAGTTCGATCTTTATTATAATAATAACAAAATTTAATTAGAGTTCGTTCTTTATTGTTATGTTAGCATTGGACGTGATCGTCTCTTTGCTTGATTTTCAAGCCAATATATTTCCCTTGCTGTTCAAGCCAAGGGACAGAAAGTTTCCTATACAGGGGTTTCGGACAAGGCGGTTCTAATGGTGTACTTTTTGTTTTGATCTGACTCCTCTGTTAGGAACTATGGGTTTTTATATTTCTTAACATTGGACGTGATCGTCTCTTACTAGGTTGCTAGCTACCGCTGCAACCCGGATTTGATCTGACTCCTTTTTTAGGAGTTATGGGTTTTATATTTCTTAACATTGAACGTGATCGTCTCTTACAAGGTTGCTAGTTACCGCTGCAGCCCGGATGAACTATACCAGTCCTTAATGTAAACTTTACTAATATACTATAGTTAAGTGGCCTATAAAATTTAGCATGGGCAAGAGGTCGTTCTTTATTAAACTACCGCGGCAACCCGGAACCAACGCAGGTCTCCTAAATAAGTGTATTGCGGTTCTAATAGAGTATACTATTAATGAATATTTCAATTACTATGAGCTAAGGGTCGTTCTTTATTATAAAAATCTTCGATAGTCTAATGGTAAGTATGCCCACTTGCTACCTGGGAGAAGGGGGTTTGATTCCCCGTCGGGGAGAACTTTTAGTATGTTGAATTAAAAGCACTATCTTTGCAATTTATAATTTAAAAAAGAAACTTGTTTATTTACATTCTAGCTAAAATAATGAAGATAATATGAATGAACCACAGGGTTCAGTTTCTTTGGACTTGAGTTCGTTTTTAACTATAAATACAAACAGGAAAAGCCTACGGCTTTTTCTTCTTTTAAATAGTAAGAGACGAAACTCAAACAATCAAGTAGCTAACTAAGTCCAATGTATGGAATGGTTTGTTATTTCAGTGATCGTCTTTTAATGTAAATTTACTAACCTATACTATAGCTAAGTGGCCTATAAAATTTAGTATAGGCAAGAGGTCGTTCTTTATTAAAAGAAAAAGCAAAACTAATTTTAAAATTTTCATGTATTTTTGTAGTTTAAATTAAAAAATTACTATTACTGATTAGGCATCATGAATATTTTTACAGTTTACATAATAACTTTAGTGATTAAGCCAAAAAAAGAAAATTTTGGTTCCAGGAGTTTCGGTTACTATTGAGACAAGTAGCTATTATTACTATAGAGTTCATTACCATGAACTGTTTGATTGCTTCAAAATTCAAATATCTTTGAAAAGACTGCAGTATGAAATACATCAAAAATGCAATTTTTTTGACAAAATTGATTCTACTTTAAAAAGTATTTTATTTTTAATTACAAAAGGCACTAGATGTAGCAATTTCCTTTAAAATGAGCTATTATACAGCTCTCTATGATTTTACAGTGCCCAGCTAGCTGAGGAGAAGGAAAAAGCGGAAAGAAAAAAATATCCCGTTTGTGGAGAATAACGTGGTTAAAGTCAATTTTCTTGATTTTCAAGCCAATATATTTTCTTTGTTATTCAAGCCAAAGGGAAGTAAGTTTCCTTTATAAGGGTTTCGGACAAGGCGGTTCTAATGGTGTACTTTTTGTTTTGATCTGACTTTTTTTTTAGGAGTTAGGGGGTTTTATATTTCTTAACATTGGAGGTGATCGTCTCTTACTAGGTTGCTAGCTACCGCTGCAACTCGGATATTCATGAATGAGACCATTTACAGTTTTGACGTTTCTTATATAGTAATTATGACGTCACTGCATCAAAAATACAGTTTTTATTGGAAAAATTTATTCTCTTTTAGAAATAATTTATTTTAGTTATAAAAGGTTTTTAACCCAATTAATTTCCTTTAAAATGAGCTATTGAACAACCCTCTACGATGTTCCAGTGCCAAGCTATCTCTGGAAACAAAGAAAAAAAAAAGAAAAAAATATCCCGTTTGGGGAGAATAACGTGGTAAAAGTCAATTTGCTTGATTTTCAAGCCAATATATTTCCCTTGCTGTTCAAGCCAAGGGACAGAAAGTTTCCTATACAGGGGTTTCGGACAAGGCGGTTCTAATGGTGTACTTTTTGTTTTGATCTGACTCCTTTGTTAGGAACTATGGGTTTTTATATTTCTTAACATTGGACGTGATCGTCTCTTACTAGGTTGCTAGCTACCGCTGCAACCCGGATTCTTGACCGACGCCATTTATGATAACTTTATCGATCCCTTATGTAAAAACTGGAAAAATGTCTGAAAATTTAAAAATTAGTTTTTTTTTGTTAGGTTTTTATTTAATAACAAGCCGACATATTTTCTTTGTTGTTAAGCAAAGAGACTATTGCCGACATATTTTCTTTGTTGTTAAGCAAAGAGACTCCGGGTTAGAGCTACGGCTGCAACCTGGACACCGTTAAAATATGAATAGCTTGTAGTTACCCCTGGAACAACCGTATATCAGTTACTATGGGCGAGAGATCGTTCTTTACTGTACAAAATTCAAATATCTTTGAAAAGACTGTAGTATGAAAATACATCAAAAGTGCAATTTTTTGACAAAATTGATTCTACTTTAAAAAGTATTTTATTTTTAAATACAAAAGTGACTAGATGTTGCAATTTCCTTTAAAATGAGCTATTATACAGCTCTCTATGATTTTCCAGTGCCCAGCTAGCTGAGCAGAAAGAAAAAGCGGAAAGAAAAAAATATCCCGTTTGTGGAGAATAACGTGATTACAGTCAATTTTCTTGATCTTCAAGCCAATATATTTTCTTTGTTATTCAAGCCAAAGAGCGGTAAGTTTCCTTTTATAGGGGTTTCGGACGAGGTGGTTCTAATGGTGTTACTTTGGTTTTGATCTGACTCCTGTTTTAGGAGTTAGGGGTTTTCATATTTCTTAACATTGGACGTGATCGTCTCTTACTAGGTTGCTAGCTACCGCTGCAAACCAGATATCATTGCTATATAATTAACTAGCATAGGCTTATTTAGTATAGGAAAGAGTTCGTTCTTTATTATAATCCCGGTGTGGAAAATTTTTAACTCTATAATCTTCGAACAATTTGAACCTTTTATAATTTATAATGATGTATAATATAAATACTGTAATCTTAACTACAGTGAAGTTGCCTATGCAAGTTAGCATAGGGAAGAGTTAGATCTTTATTATAACTTTCATGCAAAACTAGCAAAACATTTTTTAAGTCTGATAAAGATTTAACAAATGTGTCAAAAGTAAGGTTGCAAGTCGACGATTTTGTTTTGGCCTTATTATAATTGGTATGGTGAAATAATAATATGCATATGGTTCTTAAATCATACTTCTTTATGGTCCCATATGGTCTAGTGACAAGGATAGTTAACTTTCACTCAACAGGCCCGGGTTCAATTCCCGGTGTGGAAAATTTTTTACTCTATAATCTTCGAACAATTTGAACCTTTTATAATTTATAATGATGTATAATATAAATACTGTAATCTTAATTATAGTGAAGATGCCTATGCAAGTTAGTATAGGGAAGAGTTCGATCTTTATTATAAGGTCCAAGGCACTGGTGTTAGCCACCAGTCTCTTCGGAGGCGTGGGTTCAAATCTTACCGCTGGTATACGATTATGTTTGAAAGACTGCAGTGTGAAAAGACATCGAAAATGCAGTTTTTGGTGGAAAAATTTATTCTCTTTTAGAAATAATTAATTTTAGTTACAAAAGGTTTTAACCCAATTAATTTCCTTTAAAATGAGCTATTGAACAACCCTCTATGATGTTCCAGTGCCAAGCTATCTCTGGATACAAAAAAAGAAAAGAGAAAAAAATATCCCGTTTGTGGAGAATAACGTGGCTAAAGTCAATTTTCTTGATTTTCAAGCCAATATGTTTCCTTTGCTGTTCAAGCCAAGGGAGAGAAAGTTTCCTATACAGGGGTTTCGGACAAGGCGGTTCTAATGGTGTACTTTTTGTCTCGATCTGACTCCTTTTTTAGGAACTATGGGTTTTTATATTTCTTAACATTGGACGTGATCGTCTCTTATTAGGTTGCTAGCTACCGCTGCAACCCGGATCAGCTATATCCGATTAAATTTATGCTATAAGAGATCATAACACAATTAATTAGCTTTTTAAACATATCTCATTTGGTCTAGTGGTTTAGGGTAGTTGGCGTTCAACCAACTGGCTTGGGTTCGAATCGCGGTGTGGGTATTATATTTAAAACAAAATCAGATGAAATTAATTAGCTAATTTGACAAGACATAGGTAACTAAGGTTAAGAGTTCGTTCTTTAGTATAACAACAAGGTTGACGTGTGTTACAACTTAGGTTTCGATTTATACTATATCATTACAAACAGGAAAAAGCCTACGGCTTTTTCTTCTTTGAAATAGTAAGGGACGAACCTCAAGCAATCAAATAGCTAACTAATTACAAGGCATGCAGTGGTGTGTTATTCCAATGAACGTCTTTTAATGTAAAATAATTTATTTTAGTTACAAAAGGTTTTTAACCCAATTAATTTTCTTTAAAATGAGCTACTGAACAACCCTCTACGATGTTCCAGTGCCAAGCTATCTGTGGAAAAGAAAAAAGAAAAAAAGAAAGAAAAAATTATCCCATTTAGGCAGAATGTTGTAGTAGCTGCCACTTTTCTTGATTTTCAAGCCAATATATTTCCCTTGCTGTTCAAGCCAAGGGACAGAAAGTTTCCTATACAGGGGTTTCGAACAAGGCGGTTCTAATGGTGCACTTTTTGTTTTGATCTGACTCCTTTGTTAGGAACTATGGGTTTTTATATTTCTTGACATTGGACGTGAGTCTCTTACTAGGTTGCTAGCTACCGCTGCAACCCGGATTGAATTACTAACCTATACTATAATTAAGTGTCGTATAAAATTTAGTATAAGCAAGAGGTCGTTCTTTATTATACTATTTTTAGGAGTTTTGTTATATTTCTTAGCATGGGACTGATTGTCTCTTACTAGGTTGCTAGCTACTGCTGCAACCCAAATTCACATATATATTTATTTATGAGAGGCAGCCTGGCCGAGTGGTCCAAGACACTGGTGTTAGCCACCAGTCTCTTCGGAGGCGTGGGTTCAAATCTTACCGCTGGTATACGATTATGTTTGAAAGACTGCAGTGTGAAAAGACATCAAAAATGCAGTTTTTGGTGGAAAAATTTATTCTCTTTTAGAAATAATTTATTTTAGTTACTATAGATTTTTAACCCAATTAATTTCCTTTAAAATGAGCTATTGAACAACCCTCTACGATGTTCCAGTGCCAAGCTATCTGTGGAAAAGAAAAAAAAAGAAAAAAGAAAAAAATATCCCGTTTGGGGAGAATAACTTGGTTAAAGTCAATTTTCTTGATTTTCAAGCCAATATATTTCCCTTGCTGTTCAAGCCAAGGGACAGAAAGTTTCCTATACAGGGGTTTCGAACAAGGCGGTTCTAATGGTGCACTTTTTGTTTTGATCTGACTCCTTTGTTAGGAACTATGGGTTTTTATATTTCTTGACATTGGACGTGAGTCTCTTACTAGGTTGCTAGCTACCGCTGCAACCCGGATTGAATTACTAACCTATACTATAATTAAGTGGTGTATAAAATTTAGTATAGGCAAGAGGTCGTTCTTTATTATACTATTTTTAGGAGTTTTGTTATATTTCTTAGCATGGGACTGATTGTCTCTTACTAGGTTGCTAGCTACTGCTGCAACCCAAATTCACATATATATTTATTTATGAGAGGCAGCCTGGCCGAGTGGTCCAAGACACTGGTGTTAGCCACCAGTCTCTTCGGAGGCGTGGGTTCAAATCTTACCGCTGGTATACGATTATGTTTGAAAGACTGCAGTGTGAAAAGACATCAAAAATGCAGTTTTTGGTGGAAAAATTTATTCTCTTTTAGAAATAATTTATTTTAGTTACTATAGATTTTTAACTCAATTAATTTCCTTTAAAATGAGCTATTGAACAACCCTCTACGATGTTCCAGTGCCAAGCTATCTGTGGAAAAGAAAAAAAAAGAAAAAAGAAAAAAATATCCCGTTTGGGGAGAATAACTTGGTTAAAGTGAATTTTCTTGATTTTCAAGCCAATATATTTCCCTTGCTGTTCAAGCCAAGGGACAGAAAGTTTCCTATACAGGGGTTTCGGACAAGGCGGTTCTAATGGTGTACTTTTTGTTTTGATCTGACTCCTTTGTTAGGAACTATGGGTTTTTATATTTCTTAACATTGGACGTGATCGTCTCTTACTAGGTTGCTAGCTACCGCTGCAACCCGGATTTTGATCTGACTCCTTTGTTAGGAACTATGGGTTTTTATATTTCTTAACATTGGACGTGATCGTCTCTTACTAGGTTGCTAGCTACCGCTGCAACCCGGATAACTGGTATACGATTATGTTTGAAAGACTGCAGTGTGAAAAGACTTCAAAAATGCAGTTTTTGGTGGAAAAATTTATTCTCTTTTAGAAATAATTTATTTTAGTTACTATAGATTTTTAACCCAATTAATTTCCTTTAAAATGAGCTATTGAACAACCCTCTACGATGTTCCAGTGCCAAGCTATCTGTGGAAAAGAAAAAAAAAAGAAAAAAATATCCCGTTTGGGGAGAATAACGTGGTTAAAGTCAATTTTCTTGATTTTCAAGCCAATATATTTCCCTTGCTGTTCACGCCAAGGGACAGAAAGTTTCCTATACAGGGGTTTCGGACAAGGCGGTTCTAATGGTGTACTTTTTGTTTTGATCTGACTCTTTTTTTAGGAACTATGGGTTTTTATATTTCTTAATATTGGACGTGATCGTCTCTTACTAGGTTGCTAGCTACCGCTGCAACCCGGATCAGCGCCAAGTTATCTGTGGAAATGGAAAAAAAGATGCCATTTAGGCATAATACTGTGGTAGCTGCCTGTTTTCTTAATTTTCAAGACAGTATATTTCCCTTACCGTTCAAGCCAAGAGAATTTTTCTTAACATTGTAGGTTTTTACCTACCGCTGTATCCCGGATTTGTTTGATATTCAGCCTTCAATAAATCCTATTTATAGTAACGATCCTTTATGTATCTAGCTACCGCTGCAACCCGGATGATGAAGATTTAACTGATGTGTCAAAAGTAAGGTTGCAAGTCGACGATTTTGGTTTGGCCTTATTATAATTGGTATGATAAAATAATAGTATGCATATGGTTCTTAAATCATACTATTTTATAGTCCCATATGGTCTAGCGGGTAGGATAGGTGGCTTTCATGTAGTAGGTCCGATTCCGGATATATAATTTATAATGAACCACATCGATACTTTATGTAATCTTTATTATAATTTTTAATATATTGACTTTAAATATAACTGTACTAGCCTATACTATAGTTAAGTGGCCTATAAAATTTAGCATAGACAAGAGATCGTTCTTTACTATAATTTTACTATACAGGGGTTTCGAACAAGCTGGTTCTAATGGTGTATTTTTTGTTTTGATCTGACTCCTTTGTTAGGAACTATGGGTTATATCATTCTTAACATTGGACGTGATCGTCTCTTTCTAGGTTGCTAGCTACCGCTGCAACCCGGAAATGACAGAAAGTTTCCTATGCAGGGGTTTCGAACATGGCGGTTCTAATGGTGTACTTTTTGTT
Source organism: Artemia sinica (assembly GCA_027921565.1). Classification (NCBI taxonomy): domain Eukaryota; kingdom Metazoa; phylum Arthropoda; class Branchiopoda; order Anostraca; family Artemiidae; genus Artemia; species Artemia sinica. The sequence goes on from CM051273.1 coordinate 13,043,167, forward strand.
TTGATCTGACTCCTTTTTTTTAGGAACTATGGGTTTTTATATTTATTAACATTGGACGTGATTGTATCTTACTAGATTGCTAGCTACCGCTGCAATCCGAAAAACAAAAAGGAAAATATTACAAACAGGAAAAAGCCTACGGCTTTTTCTTCTTTGAAATAGTAAGAGACGAACCTCAAACGATCAAGTAGCTAACTAAGTCTATTGTATGCAATAATTTTGTATTCCAATTATCCTCTTTTAATTTAATAATTGACAAACACCATTTACGATGAGATATATCGGCCCTTAATGTAACTAGATCTAGAGATTTCCTTTAAAATGACCCATTGAACAACTCTCTACAATGTCCCAGTGCCAAGCTATCTGTGGAAAAGAAGAAGAAGAAGAAGAAAGAAAAAAATATCCCGTTTGTGGGATATTTTTCTTGGCCGATTGGTCCAAGGCGCTGGTGTTAGTCACCAGTCTCTTCGGAGGTGTGGGTTCAAATCCTACGACTGGTATACGATTATGACGTCATTGAGCAATCTTTAATATGAAATATGTAATTTTTCGTAAAAAACTGATTCGCTTTTAAAAATACATTGTTTTAAGTACAAAATTTTTTAACACCATTAATTTCCTTTAAAATGAGCCATTGAACAACTCTCTACGATGTTCCAGTGCCAAGCTATCTGTGGAAAAGAAGAAGAAAGAAAAAAATATCCCATTTGTGGAGAATAACGTGGTAAAAGTCAATTTTCTTGATTTTCAAGCCAATGTATTTTCTTTGTTATTAAAGCCAAAGGACGGTAAGTTTCCCTTATAGGAATTTCGGACAAGGCGATTCTACTGGTGTACTTTTTGTTTTGATCTGACTCTTTTTTTAGGAGTTATGGGTTTTTAGATTTCTTAACATTGGACGTGATCGTCTCTTACTATGTTGCTAGCTACCGCTGCAACCCGGATTATGTATTTAATGTAATAACCAATGATCGTCTTTTATTGTAAATAAAGCTATGACATTCATTATTTATTTAGTTAAGTTTCAGACAAGGTGTTTCTAATGATGTATTTTTCTTTTGATCTGACCCTATTTTTAGAAGTTCTGGGTTTTTATGTTTTTAGCTTTGGACTGATCGTCTCTTATTAGGTTGCTCACTCTGTGGTGACGATCGATCTTGAATGATATCAGTTAACATGGACTAGGAGGCGTTCTTTATTGTAACTTTTATCATGATCAGCTTTAGGACGACAACATCTACAATATCCCGTGAATAAGCGATATGTGTCTTTCACCTTCTCCAGTGTCCCACAATCATGCTTTTCTGTTGCTTGATGTGGATGGTCCTTAGCGAGGTTTTTTGGAACTATGGGTTTTTATATGTCTTACCATTGGACGTGATCGTCTCTTACTAGGTTGCTAGCTACCGCTGCAACCCGGATCTCTTTCTAGGTTGCTAGCTACTGTTGCAACCCGAATAAACACCAGTCTCTTTGGAGGCGTGGGTCCAAATATTACCGCTGGTATACAATTATGATTTATGGACAAAAATCAAATATCTTTGAAAAGACTGCAGCATGAAAAGACATCAAAAATGCAGTTTTGGGTGGAAAAATTTATTCTCTTTTAGAAATAATTTATTTTAGTTACTAATGATTTTTAATCCAATTAATTTTCTTTAAAATGAGCTATTAAACAACTCTCTACCATGTTTCAGTGCCAAGCTATCTGTAGAAAAGAAGAAAAAAAAATATGCCTTTTGTGGAGAAAAACGTGGTTAAAGTCAATTTTCTTGATTTTCAAGCCAATATATTTCCCTTGCTGTTCAAGCCAAATGACAGACAGTTTCCTATACAGGGGTTTCAGACAAGGCGGTTCTAATGGTGTACTTATTGTTTTGATCTGACTCCTTTTTTAGGAGCTATGGGTTTTTTATTTCTTAACATTGGACGTGATCGTCTCTTACTAGGTTGCTAGCTACCGCTGCCACCCGGATATATTTTAAAGTTTCCGATTACAGTCATATATCAGTTACTATGGGAGAGAGAATATTCTTTACTTTAAATTACTATACAGGGGTTTCGGACAAGGCGGTTCTAATGGTGTACTTATTGTTTTGATCTGACTCCTTTGTTAGGAACTATGGGTTTTTATATTTCTTAACATTGGACGGGATCGTCTCTTACTAGGTTGCTAGCTACCGCTGCAACTCAGATTATATTTCTTAACATTGGACGTTATCGTCTCTTACTAGGTTGATTACAAACAGTAAAAAGCCTACGGCTTTTTCTTCTTTGAAATAGTAAGAGACGAACGTCAAACGATCAAGTAGCTAACTAAGTCCAATGTATGCAATAAGTTTTTATTCAAATGATCGTCTTTTAATTTAATTTTATATTTCTTAACATTGGACGTGATCGTCTCTTACTAGGTTTCTAGCTACCGCTGCAACCTGGATTTCAGCTATATCCGATGAAACTTACATATTCCCCATTTATACTGAACTGTATCGGTCCTTTATGTATCTTCCTGAAATAAGTCTTCGCTCTCACCTTTTAGTTTCTTGATTTGAAATTGGTTAGTACCAAGATCTTTCATCTGCTTAAAATCTTCAATGAAGTCTTTTGGAACCGCTGAATTGAGAGGCTGGACAGAAAAATGTTCAACCAATGTAGATTTTGCACTTTCTGTCAGTTTCTGAAGGATTGCAGCTTCCGGTATTTCAGGTAAATTATCAACACCAACCGCTTTTTCAGCAAGACGTGCTTCAAGTATTTTATTTAAATCTTCTAGGGTGTATGCACGTATTGTTTTATAGAGACGGTTGTTCTCTCTTAACCACAACAGTGCTTCATGGACTTTTCTCAGATCTATTAGTGCAGTCCAAACATTCTTGTTGTAAGTAGGCTGACCATTGACAATGACTACAAAACTATCAATGTTAAGAAGTTTTTCAGGCTGAATATCTGCATTTGCTTGCACATCAACAGGTAGATATACTATTCTCCCCTTAAGAGCGTCAACAAGTTCTGTTCTAGGTCTCTTCAATGCAGTTACCTGCCCTAATCTGACGATCGTAAGACAAGGCATTACAAATCGAATCATTGCCATTTCAAAATTATTTAAACACTTTATACATTCCGGTGTAGATTCTATATGAAGTTTATTTAATACTGATCGGACATTCTCTTGACTTTTCAACATTTCCCAGCACAGTAATCACAGACAGAGAATGAATCTATGACATCCTCTTTCCAACCTGTACAATCAATTAGCTGTTCTCTGTCATCTTTGGGTATGTCCTTTTGTAGGTGTTCTAAAATCGTGGCCATCATTACTTCAAAACCTTTCTTATTTGAAAGGGATCTTAGACTCTTCAATTGATATTTTGTCTTTATCTGCTCGCAACTGTCACAATTCATTGTGGGGTATACATCCCTGATGTTAGCTACCTTATCAAGGCTCTCACCAAGTAATTTTATTATTGTATTTTCATCCACAGAAACTCTAATATTGCTATCACCGTAGATGAAGTCTTGACTATTATTACGACAGAGTCTACTTGACACTTCTTCTATATAATGACTTAGTTCCTTGTACGAGCCCTCGACTTTTAGTAGATTAATATGTTGTATAATCTTACATTTTGATACTGCCTTATATACGCTATTAATGAAACAGTTCAAGACAGGAAAATGTGGAGCTAGTGCCCTTAGAGAACGCAAATAGCTCTGACATCCCTCATTTGGCTATAGTATAACGAATGCCCATGCTTTCTTGTGTCCCTGTAATTGATTTCACAATAATCCAAGCCACCAAGGTAGAAATTAACCACTTTGTCAGTTGAATATTTTAATGCTATATTATTTTCAAGGATATCCAAAAGAATTTGACATAATTCAATATCCGTCGGATAGAGCTTGCAGATATCAGGGTGACATTGCCAAGTAACCTGCTGCCCAATTTTTGGTTTTGAATGTTTACTCAGATTGTTATAGGTGACTTCAGCCATCATAATTTCCTTGTCAGATCTAGATTCAGAGCATTTTTCAATAGTTGTCTCGTACTTTTCAGGACAGTTTGTTCTACTACACAGAGAATTTTTTGCCAAATATTCAGTAGAACTAAAAGAACTGTTTAAAACACAGTTAGAAATGCTTTTTTTCTTGAGTCGGTGTTCCAGGAATTTGTTCTAAATCATTAGTCTTACAAACACATATACTAATAACCCTAACAGGCTCGTTTTCGCCACAATTGAAAAACATTGTTGAAAAACATTGCTTTTCCTTCGCTGTTGATAGGTATGCTTGTATATATATTTTTATTGCTGCTACATAAACTGCAATTGCTCCTTCCAAAATTAATATACGAATTTTCAAAGAAATACGCCTCCGTATATTCACTGTGTTGTCGAACATTTTCCATTGCATCTATAAACTGTTCCGCAGTTGCCAATCTATACCTTGGAAGCTTTTCATTAAACTGACAACATTTCTTTTGGATATTACTATGAAGCTTTGCCAAAGCATTTCTAGCCGACTTTTCAACAGCATCCGCTCTTTCAAAGAGAATTATAATCTGTAATTTTGAATACTTTTCGTAATCCTGGTAAAACATGCGTAAAATGTTTCTCAATTTACGAAGATCAGCCTGACTTTTTGCCATCTTCTTTTATTTCTGAAAGTAATTTTTCCCTTTGTCCTTATGCGTTCTTCGGTACAACCTCGCAGAGAATTTAATTTTTTCATTATAGCTTTTGTCACCCCAGTATCTACCCATTATTCTGGTGGCAACTTTTTTCTTATGTTTGTTTCGGTAATCTTCATCATTATCATACCGTTCATTGCTCTTTTGTCTAGCCTGCTCAATTGTTGCTTCTCTATAAAGTTTATCATTGTGATAACGCTCCTTGATCTTTTGTCTAGCCTGCTCAATTCTTGCTTCTCTGTAATCTTCATCATTTTGATAACGCTCCTTGATCTTTTGTCTAGCCTGCTCAATTCTTGCTTCTCTGTAATTTTCATCATTACCATACCGTTCCTTGCTCTTTTGTCTAACCTGCTCAATTGTTGCTTCTCTATAAAGTTTATCATTGTGATAACGCTCCTTGATCTTTTGCTTGGCTCTCTCAATTTTTACTTCTCGATATGCCTGGTCGGTTGAATACCTTTGCTTTTCTCTTTTCAAGTTACTATCTCTGTTGTCTGTGTAGTACTGTTTTTTTAACTTGCGTGCAGCTTGCTTTGATCTAACCATTATGTAATTCACGAATGAGACCATTTTCATCTTTGTAGTTCTTAAGTAGTAATTATGACGTCACGGCGTAATGATTTTATTTCATGATGACGTCATGACGCAATGATATTATTTCATGACGTCTTCAGAACCCACAACATAATTTCGTGTTTTTCTATTCACGTCATAGCTCTAATATAAAGCTATGATGACATTCATTATTTATCTAGTGGGGTTTCAGACAAGGTAGTTCTAATGATGTACTTTTGTTTTGATCTTACTCTATTTTTAGGAGTTTTGGGTTTTAATATTTCTTAGCATGGGACTGATCGTCTCTTACTAGGTTGCTAGCTACTGCTGCAACCCAAATTATAAGAGGGAGCCTGGCCGAGTGGTCCAAGACACTGGTGTTAGCCACCAGTCTCTTCGGAGGCGTGGGTTCAAATCTTACCGCTGGTATACGATTATGTTTGAAAGACTGCAGTGTGAAAAGACATCAAAAATGCAGTGTTTGGTGGAAAACTTTATTCTCTTTTAGAAATAATTTATTTTAGTTACTATAGATTTTTAACCCAATTAATTTCCTTTAAAATGAGCTATTGAACAACCCTCTACGATGTTCCAGTGCCAAGCTATCTGTGGAAAAGAAAAAAAGAAAAAAAAAGAAAAAAATATCTCGTTTAGGCAGAATGTTGTAGTAGCTGCCACTTTTCTTGATTTTCAAGCCAATATATTTCCCTTGCTGTTCAAGCCAAGGGACAGAAAGTTTCCTATACAGGGGTTTCGGACAAGGCGGTTCTAATGGTGTACTTTTTGTTTTGATCTCTCTCCTTTGTTAGGAACTATGGGTTTTTATATTTCTTAACATTGGACGTGATGATCGTCTCTTACTAGGTTGCTAGCTACCGCTGCAACCCTGATTTATTATAATCATATAACCTTAGTAAAAATAGTGGCTTATTTAGTATGGGAAAGAGTTCGTTCTTTATTATATAAAAAAGTAAAACTAATTATAAAATTTTCATGTATTTTTGTTGTTTAAATTAAGAACTTACTATTACTGATTAGGCATCATAAATATTTTTGCAGTTTAAATAATAATTTTAGCGATTAAGCCAAAAAAGAAAATTTTGGTTCCAGGAGTTTCGGTTACTATTGAGACAAGTAGCCATTATTACTATAGAGTTCATTACCATGAACTGTTTGATTGCTTCAAAATTCAAATATCTTTGAAAAGACTGCAGCATGAAAATACATCAAAAATGCAATTTTTTGACAAAATTGATTCTACTTTAAAAAGTATTTTATTTTTAATTACAAAAGGCACTAGATGTTGCAATTTCCTTTAAAATGAGCTATTATACAGCTCTCTATGATTTTCCAGTGCCCAGCTAATTGAGGAGGAAAATCAAACGGAAAGAAAAAAATATCCCGTTTGTGGAGAATAACGTGGTAAAAGTCAATTTTCTTGATTTTCAAGCCAATATATTTTCTTTGTTATTCAAGCCAAAGGGTGGTAAGTTTCCTTTATAGAGGATTCGGATAAGGCGGTTCTAATGGTGTACTTTTTGTTTTGATCTGACTCTTTTTTAGGAGTTGGGGGGTTTTATATTTTTTAACATTGGACGTGATCGTCTCTTACTAGGTTGCTAGCTACCGCTGCAACCCGGATCAAAAATGCAATTCTTTTGACAAAATTGATTCTACTTTAAAAAGTATTTTATTTTTAATTACAAAGGTGACTAGATGTTGCAATTCCCTTTTTTCCAATAGTATCATGGCTGTAGAGATGGCTGAAACCTAGTTACAATAAAAAATGATCATTGGAATAACAAAAAATTGCATACCTTTGGAATTAGCTAGCTACTTGATTATTTGAGACTCGTCTCTTACTATTTAAAAGAAGAAAAAGCCGTAGGCTTTTTCCTGTGTGTAATCAGTTTATTATCATAGGCAGCGCGCTAGCACTGCCTGAGTAAAGAACGATGCGGGCACAATGTGTTTTTTCTTACATAAAGGATCGATGTGGTTCATTATAAATTATAAAAGCTTTAGAGCTTCTAATGTTCGAAGATTATAGAGTTAAAAATTTTCCAATACCGGGAATCGAACCCGGGCCTTCTAGATGAAGGCCAGCTATCCAATCCGCTACACCATATGGGACTATAAAACAGCATGATTTAAGAACCATATGCATATTATTATTTCATCGTACCATCCGGGTTGCAGCGGTAGCTAGCAACCTAGTAAGAGACGATCACCTCCAATGTCAAGAAATATAAAACCCCCCAACTCCTAAAAAAAGAGTCAGATCAAAACAAAAAGTACATTTACAATAAAAGACGATCATTGGTTATTACATTAAATACATAATCCGGGTTGCAGCGGTAGCTAGCAACCTAGTAAGAGACGATCACGTCCAATGTTAAGAAATCTAAAAACCCATAACTCCTAAAAAAAGAGTCAGATCAAAACAAAAAGTACACCAGTAGAATCGCCTTGTCCGAAATTCCTATAAGGGAAACTTACCGTCCTTTGGCTTTAATAACAAAGAAAATACATTGGCTTGAAAATCAAGAAAATTGACTTTTACCACGTTATTCTCCACAAATAGGATATTTTTTTCTTTCTTCTTCTTTTCCACAGATAGCTTGGCACTGGAACATCGTAGAGAGTTGTTCAATGGCTCATTTTAAAGGAAATTAATGGTGTTAAAAAATTTTGTACTTAAAACAATGTATTTTTAAAAGCGAATCAGTTTTTTACGAAAAATTACATATTTCATATTAAAGATTGCTCAATGACGTCATAATCGTATACCAGTCGTAGGATTTGAACCCACACCTCCGAAGAGACTGGTGACTAACACCAGCGCCTTGGACCAATCGGCCAAGAAAAATATCCCACAAACGGGATATTTTTTTCTTTCTTCTTCTTCTTCTTCTTCTTTTCCACAGACAGCTTGGCACTGGGACATTGTAGAGAGTTGTTCAATGGGTCATTTTAAAGGAAATCTCTAGATCTAGTTACATTAAGGACCGATATATCTCATCGTAAATGGTGTTTGTCAATTATTAAATTAAAAGAGGATAATTGGAATACAAAATTATTGCATACAATAGACTTAGTTAGCTACTTGATCGTTTGAGGTTCGTCTCTTACTATTTCAAAGAAGAAAAAGCCGTAGGCTTTTTCCTGTTTGTAATATTTTCCTTTTTGTTTTTCGGATTGCAGCGGTAGCTAGCAATCTAGTAAGATACAATCACGTCCAATGTTAATAAATATAAAAACCCATAGTTCCTAAAAAAAAGGAGTCAGATCAAAACAAAAAGTACACCATTAGAACCGCCATGTTCGAAACCCCTGCATAGGAAACTTTCTGTCATTTCCGGGTTGCAGCGGTAGCTAGCAACCTAGAAAGAGACGATCACGTCCAATGTTAAGAATGATATAACCCATAGTTCCTAACAAAGGAGTCAGATCAAAACAAAAAATACACCATTAGAACCAGCTTGTCCGAAACCCATGTATAGTAAAATTATAGTAAAGAACGACCTCTTGTCTATGCTAAATTTTATAGGCCACTTAACTATAGTATAGGCTAGTACAGTTATATTTAAAGTCAATATATTAAAAATTATAATAAAGATTACATAAAGTATCGATGTGGTTCATTATAAATTATATATCGGGAATCGGACCTACTACATGAAAGCCACCTATCCTACCCGCTAGACCATATGGGACTATAAAATAGTATGATTTAAGAACCATATGCATACTATTATTTTATCATACCAATTATAATAAGGCCAAAATAAAATCGTCGACTTGCAACCTTACTTTTGACACATCAGTTAAATCTTCATCATCCGGGTTGCAGCGGTAGCTAGTTACATAAAGGATCGTTACTATAAATAGGATTTATTGAAGGCTGAATATCAAACAAATCCGGGATACAGCGGTAGGTAAAAACCTATAATGTTAAGAAAAATTCTCTTGGCTTGAACGGTAAGGGAAATATACTGTCTTGAAAATTAAGAAAACAGGCAGCTACCACAGTATTATGCCTAAATGGCATCTTTTTTTCCATTTCCACAGATAACTTGGCGCTGATCCGGGTTGAAGCGGTAGCTAGCAACCTAGTAAGAGACGATCACGTCCAATGTTAAGAAATATAAAAACCCATAGTTCCTAACAGAGGAGTCAGATCAAAACAAAAAGTACACCATTAGAACCGCCTTGTCCGAAACCCCTGTATAGGGAACTTTCTGTCCCTTGGCTTGAACAGCAAGGGGAATATATTGGCTTGAAAATCAAGAAAAGTGGCAGCTATTACAACATTCTGCCTAAACGGGATATTTTTTTCTTTCTTTTTTTCTTTTGTATCCAGAGATAGCTTTGCACTGGAACATCGTAGAGAGTTGTTCAATGGCTCATTTTAAAGGAAATTAATTGGGTTAAAAACCTTTTGTAACTAAAATAAATTATTTCTAAAAGAGAATAAATTTTTCCACCAAAAACTGCATTTTTGATGTCTTTTCACACTGCAGTATTTCAAACATAACCGTATACCAGCGGTAAGTTATAATAAAGAACGAATTCTTGCCTATACTAAATTATATAGGCCACTTAACTATAGTATAGGTTAGTAAATTTACATTAAAAGACGATAACTGAAATAACAAACCATTCCATACATTGGACTTAGTTATTAGCTACTTGATTTTTTGAGTTTCGTCTCTTACTATTAAAGAAGAAAAAGCCGTAGGCTTTTTCCTGTTTGTATTTATAGTTAAAAAACGAAGTCAGGTCCAAAGAAACTGAACCCTGTGGTTCATTCATATTATCTTCATTATTTTAGCTAGAATGCAAATAAACAGGTTTCTTTTTTAAATTTTAAACTGAAGAGATAGTGCTTTTAATTCAACATATTAAAAGTCCACCCCGACGGGGAATTGAACCCCCTTCTCCCAAGTAACAAGTGGGCATGCTTACTATTAGACTATCGAACACTTATAAAATAAAAGTTAATTATAAGATATGATAATAATTTTTTAATCCGGGTTGCAGCGGTAGCTAGCAACCTAGTAAGAGACGATCACGTCCAATGTTAAGAAATATAAAAACCCATAGCTCCTAAAAAAGGAGTCAGATCAAAACAAAATTTTATAATAAAGAACGAATAATCTACCGATTGTCTACAATATATGACGTAAGAAGTTAAATGACGTAATTTCTAACACCGATTTTGTACTAATAACCATATATACGTAATGAGTGACGTGATGTAAAAATTGTAAAAACCAATTTTTATTTTATCCGGGTTGTTATAATAAAGAACGACCTCTTACCTATACTAAATTTTATATTATCCGGGTTGCAGCGGTAGCTAGCAACCTAGTAAGAAACGATCACGTCCAATGTTAAGAAATATAAAAACACATAGCTCCTAAAAATCTGGGTAGCAGTGGTAGCTAGCAACCTATCCGGGCTGCAGCGGTAGCTAGCAACCTATTAAGAGACGATCATCCGGGTTCCAGCGGTAGCTAGCAACCTAGTAAGAGACGATCACGTCCAATGTTAAGGAATAAAAAAAATCATAGTTCTTAAAAAAGGAGTCAGATCAAAACAAAACGTACACCATTAGAACCGCCTTGTCCGAAACCCCTGTATCGGAAACTTTCTGTCCCTTGGCTTGAACATCAAGGGAAATATATTGGCTTTAAAATCAAGAGAATTGACTTTAACCACGTTATTCTTCCCAAACGGGATATTTTTATCTTTCTTTCTCTGTTTCCAGAGATAGCTTGGCACTGGAACATCGTAGAGGGTTGTTTAATTGCTCATCCTAAAGGAAATTAATTGGATTAAAAACCTTTTGTAACTAAAATAAATTATTTTTAAAAGAGAATAAATTTTTCCACTAAAATTATAATAAAGAACGAACTCTTTCCTATACTAAATAAGCCTATACTAGTTAATGATATATCCAGGTTGCACCGGTAGCTAGCAACCTAGTAAGAGACGATCACGTCCAATGTTAAGAAATATATACATAAAAGACTGGCTTACCAGAATCATCAAAAAATCCAGTTTATGAAAATTTGAAATTTCTATCTGTAACTGGTAAAAATTTGTTTCTGTAACTGTTTATAGAATGTTTTTTGCTTTTTCAGGATAACGTAAAACTGCAATAATATCCCTTGAAAATTCAATTAAACTATTAGTGAAGTTGCATCAAAACAATTAAAAATTTCTGCTCTTGCCTGTGCTGCTATGTAGACCTGTTGGCCAAAAGACCTGTAGGATAATTAAAATTTATGAAAATTTGAAATTTCTATCTGTAACTGGTAAAAATTTGTTTCTGTAACTGTTTATAGAATGTTTTTTGCTTTTTCAGGATAACGTAAAACTGCAATAATATCCCTTGAAAATTCAACAAAAGTTGTAAATAGTCTTGCCCTATTTAGTTCAAATGAAGCTATTAGTGAAGCCGCAACAAAATAATTAAAAATTTCTGCTCTTGCCTGTGCTGCTAGGTAAGTTTTTCTTTTCTTTCCCTTTGTCTCATTAGCGATAGCATAAAATCCTATTATAGATGGTGGAAGTAGTCGTTTTGTTTTAGCAATAAAAAGAGCTTTTTGTCTGATTTTCTCTTGCATGAAATAATTTCAGATAGAAATTACATAGAATAATTCTAGAATGAAAATTAAAATTTTTCTTTTAAAATCTTTTAAAAAAGCATCATGGCCAAAAGAGCTTAAAGCCCTGTTGGATAATTCTGGCTTTTCTTGGGTATGGAATGAGGGCCAAGCTTCTCATTGTAAATCTAATGATTTCCCTAGGATCTTAGATTCGTGCCTTCAGGACTGGATATACAGGTTTGGCTTACTGATATTGAGAAGTAATGTGCTTTAAGATTTTATAAGCAGATTAAAGAAGTGTATGGAGAGAAGTTTTACTTGAGACTTACTTACCGTTTAGGACTCTAAAGGACCCCCTGGACGGTCAATCATTTTGGTCAAAAGGTTCCATCAATCAATTGTTAAAGCAAAATTGACCGTCTAAGAACTGATTGATTCGTTCAAACGTTCTATCAATTACCATCAATGCTTGACTCAAGCGTCAAACAAGTTCCTAGATTGTCAATCATGTTTTAATTAATTGATTGACTGAGCCTTTTGATCAAACTGATTGACTGTCTAGGGTGTACTTTAAGTGGTGGATGGAAGTGATAGCAAATTATTTGCCACTGAGGCAATTTTTTTTTACTACGTAACGTTTATACTTTTACAAGGTTGCAGCTACCACTGTCACGACTATACTTTTCAGAATGTTTCTGACAAAAAAGGAAAAAATAATAAATACAACAAATTTTGTTTTGCTGAAGCTAGTAAACGAATCTTTGACTCTCAAACCAGCAGTCTGACACCCTCCCATCTGAGCTACTTCAGCTCAAGTATAATGGTGCTTGGGACTGTATATCGTTAAAATTATAATGATAAGAAATTATAAGAAAACATACCCCGTCTTAAAAACTAAGTCTACTTTGTAAAAACGTGACGAAAACTTTTGCATATATTTAATACCTTCAGAGAGTTGAATAAATCTTTTCACATTTTTTTGAGTGCTAATTTTGTTTCCCATAAATGTTGTGTAACGAACTACATAGCATTTTCTAATGAAGTCATTTTTGTTGGAATATCAGAATTATGCACAAATATTCAAATTAGTTACTGTTTAAAGGCTTGTAATTCCAGAATCTTTTTGGCTTTATTACTACAGATTAAACTTTTTTTTGCAGTTTTTAGTTTTAGAAAAAAGAAAAATATTTTTTCTAGTACCTTTGTTGTGCCACCATGATTGAAGCCTTCTCTCTTTTAATAAATAGCCTAATATACGAATGGTATAATTTTTTCTAAAAATATACGAATATAACATTATAAAGATTATATTATTCTCTCTATTTCCTTTCATTATCATTACTGATGATGATTTTTGATCCATAACTGCTAAAAATAGTGTCAGATAAAAATAAAAAGTATACCATTAGAACCGCCTTGTCCGAAACCCCTATATAGGAAACTTTCTCTCCCTTGGCTTGAACAGAAAGGGAAATATATTGGCTTGAAAATCAAGAGAAGTGGCAGTTACTACAACATTCTGCCTATACAGCATCTTTTTTATTCTATTTTCCACAAATAGCTTAAGAAATTAATAAATTAATGGAAATTAATAGGGTTAAGAACCTTTTGTAATTAAAACAAATAATTTTTTAAATAGAATAGTTTTTTTCAAAAAACTGCATATTTTATGTTAAAGATTGCTCAATGACGTCATAATCGTAGGTTGTAGCTGGGTCGTCTCTCACTATTTCAATTTGGAAAAATCCATAAGCTTTTTCCTGTTTGTAGTTTCACATCAAATAAAGAACATCTATATTAGAGAACAACCAGCCTAAGTTCATCGCATTTTTGTATATCTGTCTGTTTTGTATATAAAGTGAATGTAATCACATTGGAAAGGTTACTGTTTACAATATGTTGAAAAGATAGGAAGGGAATGATTTTTCTCGTATTACAAAGACAAGAGTACCAAACGAATCCGGATTGCAGCAGTACCTAGCAACCTAGTAAGACATGATCACGCCCCTTAGTAAAAATTAAAGTAACCCATAACTCCTGAAAATAGGCTCAGATCAAAATTAGAAGAACACTATTAGAACTGCCTTGTCCTAAACCTCTTTATAGCAAACTTACCGTCCCTTTGCTTGAATAACAAGGAAAATATATTGCCTTGTTATCCGGGTTGCAGCGGTAGCTAGCAACCTAGTAAGAGACGATCACGTCCAATGTTAAGAAATATAAAAACCCATAGGTCCTAACAAAGGAGTCAGATCAAAACAAAAAGTACACCATTAGAACCGGCTTGTCCGAAACCTCTGTATAGGAAACTTTCTGTCCCTTGGCTTAAACAGCAAGGGAAATATATTGGCTTGAAAATCAAGAAAAGTGGCAGCTACTACAACATTCTGCCTAAACGGGATATTTTTTCTTTCTTTTTTTCTTTTTTTCTTTTCCACAGATAGCTTGGCACTGGAACATCGTAGAGGGTTGTTCAATAGCTCATTTTAAAGGAAATTAATTGGGTTAAAAATCTTTTGTAACTAAAATAAATTATTTCTAAAAGAGAATAAATTTTTCCACCAAAAACTGCATTTTCGATGTCTTTTCACACTGCAGTCTTTCAAACATAATCGCATACCAGCGGTAAGATTTGAACCCACGCCTCCGAAGAGACTGATGGCTAATTACAATAACCATAGCTCCTAAAAAAGGAGTCAGATCAAAACAAAAAGTACACCATTAGAATCGCCTTGTCCGAAACCCCTGTATAGGAAACTTTCTTTCATTTGGCTTGAACAGCAAGGGAAATATATTGGCTTGAAAATAAAGAAAATTGACTTTAACCACGTTATTCTCCACAAACGGCATATTTTTTTTTGTTTCTTTTCCACAGATAGCTTGGCACTGGAACATCGTAGAGAGTTGTTCAATAGCTCATTTTAAAGGAAATTAATTGGGTTAAAAATCTATAGTAGCTAAAATAAATTATTTCTAAAAGAGAATAAATTTTTCCATCAAAACTGCATTTTTGATGTCTTTTCATGCTGCAGTCTTTTCAAAGATATTTGATTTTTGTACATAAATCATAATTGTATACCAGCGGTAAGATTTGGACCCACGCCTCCGAAGAGACTGATGGATAACACCAGCGCCTTGGACCACAAGGCCAGGCTGCCTCTCATAACTATATATGTGAATCCGAGTTGCAGCAGTAGCTAGCAACCTAGTAAGAGACGATCATGTCCAAATCAAAAAATAAAACAGTCCATTTCTTGTAAGACTTGAGTCAGATAAAAAAAAAGGAAGTACACTATTAGAACCGCCTTGTTCAATACCCTTAAGTAGGAAAATAACTGTCCCTTGGCTTGAATAACGAGGAATTGTCAACTGAAACTATAATAATTCCTGGTAATTTATTAATTAAATAATTGTCAATTTTCAGAAGAAATTGTCAAGTCGCTTTGGGGAAAAATGCAGCCATTAAAAAAAATAATACTAGAAGCCTGGGATTCATCCAGACCCTGGCACTAGACACATGGCACGCTCGTATCAAATATGATTGGAGGACAACCAGCCTCCTTCAATATGATTTTTTCTCTAAGTGCATCCGATTAAAATTTTGAGATAGATATTTATTCAAAAATAGTAAAAAGGCAATTAATTGACTATACCTCCATGGTTGAAAACTCCTCCAGCCCCCGCGGTATGTGGTGTATGTCAAGCTAGTTGCCCATCGTTAAAATATAAGGTTCTTATGGAAAAATTGTTATAATAAAGAACGACCTCTTGCCTATACTAAATTTTATACGGCCCTTAATTATAGTATAGGATAGTAATTCAACAGATAGATTGGCACTGGAAGATTATAGAGAGTTGTTCAATGGCTCATTTTAAAGGAAATTAAAGGGGTTAAAAACCTTTTGTAATTAAAACAAATTATTTTTATTACATTAAGAAATTTTATTTATAATTCCTTAAGAAATCATCATAAGTAAAAATTTTCCATACGCAAATTGATTACAGTAAAGAAAGATCTCTCGCCCATAGTCCGGGTTGCAGCGGTTTATAATAAAGAATTTATAATAAAGAACGACCTCCTTCCTATATTAATTTATATTAAAGTTATTATATTTGGCTAAGAGGTAGCTATATCCGGGTTGCAGCGGTAGCTAGCAACCTAGTAAGAGACGATCTCGTCCAATGTTAAGAAATCCGGGTTGCAGCGGTAGCTAGCAACCATAAGAGACGATCACGTCCAATGTTAAGAAATATAAAAACCCAAAGCTCCTAAAAAAGGAGTCAGATCAAAACAAAAAGTACACCATTAGAACTGCCCTGTCCGAAACCCCTTTATAGGAAACTTTCTGTCCCTTGGCTTGAACAGAAAGGGAAATATATTGGCTTGAAAATCAAGAAAATTGACTTTAACCACGTTATTCTCCCCAAACGGGATACTTTTTTCTCTTTTCTTTGTATCCAGAGATAGCTTGGCACTGGAACATCGTAGAGGGTTGTTCAATAGCTCATCCTAAAGGAAATTAATTCGGTTAAAAATCTATAGTAACTAAAATAAATTATTTCTAAAAGAGAATAAATTTTTCCAATAAAACTGTATTTTTGATGCAGTGACGTCATAATTACTATATAAGAAACGTCAAAACTGTATCCGGGTTGCATATAGTAAAGAACGAACTTCAGTCCATAGTAACTAAAACAAGATTATAATTAGCTTTGGTATAAAATACTGTCAGCAGTGGGATTCGATCCCATGCCTCCGAATTGAAGAGTGGCTAACACCAGCACCTTAAACCGCTCGACCACGCTGCCTCACATAACTATGCCGTTATAATGCCATTATAAACGCCATAATACTCTAAATTAAAACTCTAAACTAAAACTTAAACTCTTCGATGTGTTTTGCTATCAGGCCACCTTTCTATGAAGCTGTTATTACAGTAAAGAACGATCTCTCGTCCATATCCGGGTTGCAGCGGTAGCTAGCAATCCGGGTTGCAGCGGTAGCTAGCAACCTAGTAAGAGACGATCACCTCCAATGTTAAGAAATATAAAAACCCGTAGCTCCTAAAAAAAGAGTCAGATCAAAACAAAAAGTACACCATTAGAACCGCCTTGTCCAAATCCTCCATAAAGGAAACTTACCGCCCTTTGGCTTGAATAACAAAGAAAATATATTGGCTTGAAAATCAAGAAAATAGACTTTTACCACGTTATTCTCCCCAAACGGGATATTTTTTTCTTTTTTAAAAAAAAGAAAAGGGTTGTTCAATAGCGCATTTTAAAGGAAATTAATTGGGTTAAAAATCTATAGTAACTAAAATAAATTATTTCTAAAAGAGAATAAATTTTTCCACCAAAAACTGCATTTTTGATGCAGTGACGTCATAATTATTATATAAGAAACGTCAAAACTGTAAATGGTCTCATTCATGAATACATAATGGTTAGATCAAAGCAAGCTACACGCAAGTTAAAAAATCAGTACTAAAAAATCAAGAAAAGTGGCAGCTACTACAACATTCCGCCTTAACGGGATATTTTTTTCTCTTTTCTTTGTTTCCAGTATAATAAAGATCAAACTCTTCCCTATACTAACTTGCATACGCAACTTTACTATAGTTAAGATTACAGTATATATATATTTTTTTACATTATTTACAATAAGGAACGAACTTTAACCCATAGTAACTTAAGTATTAAATCAAACGGTTCGTTGTCATAGTAAAGAGCTGTGTAATGGCTCATTTTAAAGGAAACTGCTGTATATAGAAACCTTTTGTAATTATTATAATAAAAGATTAGATACTCAACTTAATTATAGTTAATGATATAGTAATGATAGGGTTTTATTGATAGTAGTATAATAAAGAACGACCTCTTGCCTATACTAAATTTTATAGGCCACTTAACTATAGAGTATAGGCTAGTACAGTTATGTTTAAGGTCAATATATTAAAATTTTCCATTAAAAGACGATCATTAGAATGAAAACTCATTACATACATTTGATTTAGTTACCTACTTGATTGTTTGAGGCTAGTCTCTTACTATTTCAAAGAAGAAAAAGCCGTAGGCTTTTTCCTGTTTGAAAATACATAAAGGATTGATCACGACCCATTGTAAAAAATAAAATCGCCCGTAATTCGTAAAAATAAAGTCAGATCGAAACACAAAGTAGACCATTATAATTATAATGTCTTTTCCGAAAACCCTATGTAGGAAACTTACATCCGGTTTGCAGCGGTAGCTAGCAACCTAGTAAGAGACAATCACGTCCAATGTTAAGAAATATAAAAACCCATAGCTCCTAAAAAAGGAGTCATATCAAAAAAAAAGTACACCATTAGAACCGCCTTATCCGAAAACCGTATAAAGGAAATTTACGGCCCTTTGACTTGAATAACAAAGAAAATACATTGGCCTGAAAATCATCCGGGTTGCAGCGGTAGCTAGCAACCTAGTAAGAGACGATCACGTCCAATGTTAAGAAATATAAAAACCCATAGTTCCTAACAGAGGAGTCAGATCAAAACAAAAAGTACACCATTAGAACCACCTTGTCCGAAACCCCTGTGTAGGAAACTTTCTGTCCCTTGGCTTGAACAGCAAGGGAAATATATTGGCTTGAAAATCAAGAAAAGTGGCAGCTACTACAACATTCTGCCTAAACGAGATATTTTTTTCTTTTTTTCTTTTTTTCTTTTCCACAGTATAATAAAGAACGACCTCTTGCCTATACTAAATTTTATGCGCCACTTAATTATAGTATAGGTTAGTAATTCAACAGATAGCTTGGCACTGGAACATCGTAGAGAGTTGTTCAATGGTTACAATAAGGAATGAACTGAACCCATAGTAACTTAAGTATTAAATCAAACAGTTCGTGGTCATAATAAAGAGCTGTGTAATGGCTCATTTTAAAGAAAACTGCTATATATAGAAACCTTTTGTAATTAAGAACTTAATTATTATTAAAAAATAAATTGTTACGACATGGTAAAGAACTAACTCATGGCGATAGTAACTAATTTAATTTTGAAAAGAAATAATTACGGCAGAAACCTAAATGGTAGCATAAGTAAGCTAAATTTCTTAAGAACCGCCCACCGGGATTTGAACTCGAATAGCCGGATTCAAAGTCTTATGTGTTAACCACTACACCAAGAAACGTTCATATAAAAAAGAATTTTAACAGTATATGATAACTTAAACACCGAACTAAGTGCTAACCCCTACACCAAGAAACATTCATATAAAAAAGGATTTTAACAGTTTATGATAACTTAAAGACCAAACTATAATCATCAGTTTTGTCAATCAGTTCGTTACATAAAGGATCGATACTTTAACTGGGTTTTTTGTAAGTAAATTTACTTTAAAATGAGCTATTGAACAACCCTCTACGATGTTCCAGTGCCAAGCTATCTCTTTTCTTAACATTGGACGTGATCGTCTCTTACTAGGTTGCTAGCTACCGCTGCAACCCGGATTTTCTTGATTTTTTAGTACTGATTTTTTAACTTGCGTGTAGCTTGCTTTGATCTAACCATTATGTATTCATGAATGAGACCATTTACAGTTTTGACGTTTCTTATATAGTAATTATGACGTCACTGCATCAAAAATACAGTTTTTATTGGAAAAATTTATTCTCTTTTAGAAATAATTTATTTTAGTTACAAAAGGTTTTTAACCCAATTAATTTCCTTTAAAATGAGCTATTGAACAACCCTCTACGATGTTCCAGTGCCAAGCTATCTCTGGATACAAAAGAAAAAAAAAAGAAAAAAATATCCCGTTTGGGGAGAATAACGTGGTAAAAGTCTATTTTCTTGATTTTCAAGCCAATATATTTTCTTTGTTATTCAAGCCAAAGGGCGGTAAGTTTCCTTTATGGAGGATTTGGACAAGGCGGTTCTAATGGTGTACTTTTTGTTTTGATCTGACTCTTTTTTTAGGAGCTACGGGTTTTTATATTTCTTAACATTGGAGGTGATCGTCTCTTACTAGGTTGCTAGCTACCGCTGCAACCCGGATCATCCGTATCATGGTTTTAATGGTAGCTGAATTACAATTTAAAGAAATTGACCCCGGGTGGCCTTGAACCACCAACCTTTCGGTTAACGGCCGATCGTGTTAGCCCCTTACACCACGACGTCATCTGGGAAAGTTGTAAAATTAACAATATGATACATAGAGTTTCGATACAGCTCATTATAATGGGAACTATGTAAGTTTAATCGGATATAGCTGAAACATAGTAAAGAACAAACCACGGCAAATAGTAACTAAAAGTTAAGATAGTAAAAGCATCATCTCTTGCTATTCCATCTACGAAAAAACCATAAGCTTTTTCCTGTTTTTTCCTGATCCGGGTTGCAGCGGTAGCTAGCAACCTAGTAAGAGACGATCAGTCCAATGCTAAGAAATATAAAAACCCATAGCTCCTAAAAAAGGAGTCAGATCAAAAGAAAAAGTACACCATTAGAACCGGCTTGTCCGAAACCCCTATATAGGAAACTTTCTGTCCCTTGGCTTGAACAGCAAGGGAAATATATCGGCTTGAAAATCAAGAAAAGTGGCAGCTACTACAACATTCTGCCTAAATGGGGTATTTTTTGTTCTTTTTTTTTCTTTTCCACAGATATCTTGGTACTGGATCATCGTAGAGAGTTGTTCAATGGCTCATTTTAAAGGAAATTTTACATTAAGAGACGATCATTGGAATAAAAAACCATTGCACACTTTGGACTTAGTTGGCTGCTTGATTGCTTGAGATTCGTCTCTTACTATTTCAAAGAAGAAAAAGCCATAGGATTTTTCCTGTCTGTAATCATATAGCATAGAATCTGGGTTGCAGCAGTACCTAGCAACCTAGTAAGAGACGATCAGTCCAATGCTAAGAAATATAAAAACCCAGAACTCCTAAAAATAGAGTCAGATCAAAACAAAAGTACATAATTAGAACCACCTTTTTTGAAACCCTAATAGATAAGTAATGAATGTCGTCATAGTTTTATTAGAGCTATGACGTGAAAAAAAACACGACATTATTTTGGTATTTCTGAAGACGTCATGAAATAATATCATTACGCCATGACGTAATGAAATAAAATCATTACGCCATGACGTCATAGTGACTATATAAAAGCGACAAAGATGTAAATGGTCTCATTCATGATTACATAATGGTTAAATCAAAGCAAGCTACACGCAAGTTAAAAAATTATAATAAAGAACGAACTTTAGCTCATAGTAATTTTACGTTAAAGGACGAACTATTTTTAGTATCCGGGTTGCAACGGTAGCTAGCAACCTAGTAAGAGACGATCACGTCCAATGTTAAGAAATATAAAAACCCATAGTTCCTACCAAAGGAGTCAGATCAAAACAAAAAGTACACCATTAGAACCGCCTTGTCCGAAACCCCTGTATAGGAAACTTTCAGTCCCATAGCTTGAACAGCAAGGGAAATATTTTGGCTTGAAAATCAAGAAAAGTGGCAGCTACTACAACATTCTGCCTAAACGGGATATTTTTTTTTCTCTTTTCTTTTGTATCCAGAGATAGCTTGGCACTGGAACATCGTAGAGAGTTTTATAATAAGGAACGACCTCTTGCCTGGTCAAACTAAACTTAGCACAAAACATAAATGCATTTAAATTAAAAGGGATACTAAGAAAGTGTCAGCAATTAAACTACAGTAAATCAATAAAAGAGTTAAAGACAATAAAAGCTGGTCAAGAAAGGGGGGGGGCAAGCAAAAGAGCGCAAGAACCTGGGCAGTACCATCAGCTAATAAACAACAAAAGAGGGCAAAAAAGAAACTATTGAGGCATTTTATTCATTTTCTCTGTAATGAAGGGGATAAAAGTTCTTTCGTATCTGGAAGTAACGCAGCGAATGGGGGACAAAGCAGGGATGGGCTCAGAAACAGCTCGAGGCGGCCGTATTCTGGATGGGGAGTGACGTTTGGGGAAAATACTTGCCGTCCGAGGGTTTGTTATGGCATTTTTGCCATAACAAACGTGCTCTTCCGTGCGCTGGAAGAGCACGTGTCACGTTGTCCACTTAACTGGACAAGGGGAATAAATGACAAGCAGCAATGACATCTGTTCAATTTTCAGATAAAAATATTCGTTTTTCAAGATAGTAGATGGCATCCAAACTACCATAAAACCAAGCCATGCGTCATTTATTTCTCTAAACCTAGTCGCGCAGTCCAGATAATTGGACAGAACTTCAGCATAGCCTCAAGCACATACTTCAAGTGATTTCGGCCATAAAAAAATACCTGTCTATTTCTAATGATCCATATTTTGACACAATAATTTTTTTTCGATCATTTTATGTCTTTTTGAAGCAGAGAAAAAAATTATTTTACCTGGTTTTTTCCCAATCCATTGTTTCCAATAAAGTCGATGTTCACGTGCTGTCAGGGTGAGAATTAGCGATAAACTGAGGCGATTACACCCCTGAGGCTGTAGCCAGCGAACAGGAGAATATATTAGTGCGATCATATTTACGAAATTCCTAATAGTTAGGAAAAGAAGAGCATTTTTAATTTTGTCCAACTAACTGGTCACGGTGACGGAAGGGGATAGTATTCTTCAAAAGTTACAAGCCTGAGAAAATTTGCCTTATTTAAAAAAAAGCGAAACACCCACTAAAAACTATAGAATCTTAATGAAAATCTTGCCATCATATTCAGCGTATTAGAGAACTTTACAATGCAACAGAGCTCATAACTTTTTGTTTTCGGATCCGGGTTGCAGTGGTAGCTAGCAACCTAGTAAGAGACGATCACGTCGAATGTTAAGAAATATAAAACCCATAAATCCTAAAAAATTACATTAAAGGACGATCTATAGCCCATAGTAACTGGAATACGGGTTGCAATAGTAGCGTGCAACCTATCTGGGTTGAGGCGGTAGCTAGCAACCTAGTAGGAGAGGATCACACCACATAGTAAAAAATGAAATAGTCACATTGAAAGACGATCAATGGAATAAAAAAGTATTGTATACATTGGAATAAGTAAAAGTAAAAAATAAACTCTTACTCAGCTTATCCGGGATGCAGTGGTAGCTATCAACCTAGTAAGAGACGATCAAGTCCAATGTTAAGAAATATAAAAACCCATAGCTCCTAAAACAGGAGTCAGTTTTTTTTTTCTTTCTTTTCCACCGATAGCATGGCACTGGAACATCGTAGAGAGCTGTTCAATAGCTCATTTTAAATGAAATTAATTGGGTTAAAAATCTATAGTAACTAAAATAAATTATTCCTAAAAGAGAATAAATTTTTCCACCAAAAACTGCATTGTTGATGTCTTTTCATGTTTTGATTGTGTACATAAATCCGGGTTGCAGCGGTAGCAACTAATCCGGGCTGCAGCGGTAGCTAGCAACATAGTAAGAGACGATCAGGCCCAATGTTAAGAAATATAAAACCCAGAGCTCCTAAAACAGGAGTCAGATCAAAACAAAAAGTACACCATTAGAACCACCTTGTCCGAAACCCCTGTATAGGAAACTTTCTGTCATTTGGCTTGAACAGCAATGGAAATATATTGGCTTGAAAATCAATAAAATTGACTTTAACCACGTTATTCTCCACAAACGGCATATTTTTTCTTTCTCTTTTTTCTTTCTTCTAGCAACCTAGTAAGAGACGATCACGTCTAATGTTAAGTTATAATAAAGATCGAACTCTTCCCTATACTAACTTGCATACGCAACTTCACTATAGTTAAGATTACAGTATTTATATTATACATCATTATAAATTATAAAAGGTTCAAATGTTCGAAGATTAATTTTCCCACACCGGGAATCGAACCCGAGCCTGTTAAGTGAAAGTTAACTATCCTAGCCACTAGACCATATGGAACCATAAAAAAGTATGATTTAAGAGCCATATGCATATAATTATTTCACCATACCAATTATAATCCGGGTTGCAGCGGTAGCTAGCAACCTAGTAAGAGACGATCACGTCCAATGTTAAGAAATATAAAAACCCTTAGCTCCTAATATAAACAAAGAAAAAAAAAAAGAAAAAAATAACCCGTTTGTGGAGAATAACGTGGTTAAAGTCAATTTTCTTGATTTTTAAGCCAATATATTTTCTTTGTTATTCAAGCCAAAGAGTGATAAGTTTCTTTAATAGGGGCTTTGGACAAGATGGTTCTAATGGTGTAATTTTTGTTTTGATCTGACTCTTTTCTCAGGAGTTAGGGTTTTTTATATTTTTTAACATTGGACGTGATCGTCTCTTACTAGGTTGCTAGCTACCGCTGCAACCCAGATATAATGTAATAATTTTAAAGGTAGAACTCTTTCTAATTGATTACAAACAGGAAAAAGCCTACGGCTTTTTCTTCTTTGAAATAGTAAGAGACTAGCCTCAAACAATCAAGTAGCTAACTAAATCAAATGTATGTATTGGGTTTTTATTCCAATTACCATCTTTTAGTGGAAAATTTTAAAATATTGACCTTAAATATAATAACTGTACTAGCCTATACTATAGTTAAGTGGCCTATAAAATTTAGTATAGGCAAGAAGTCGTTCTTTATCCGGGTTGCAGCGGTAGCTAGCAACCTAGTAAGAGACGATCACGTCCAATGTTAAGAAATATAAAAACCCGTAGTTCCTAACAGAGGAGTCAGATCAAAACAAAAAGTACACCATTAGAACCGCCTTGTCCAAATCCTCCATAAAGGAAACTTACCGCCCTTTGGCTTGGATAACAAAGAAAATATATTGGCTTGAAAATCAAGAAAATAGACTTTTACCACGTTATTCTCCCCAAACGGGATATTTTTTTCTTTTTTTTTTCTTTGTTTATATTAGGAGCTAAGGGTTTTTATATTTCTTAACATTGGACGTGATCGTCTCTTACTAGGTTGCTAGCTACCGCTGCAACCCGGATTATAATTGGTATGGTGAAATAATTATATGCATATGGCTCTTAAATCATACTTTTTTATGGTTCCATATGGTCTAGTGGCTAGGATAGTTAACTTTCACTTAACAGGCTCGGGTTCGATTCCCGGTGTGGGAAAATTAATCTTCGAACATTTGAACCTTTTATAATTTATAATGATGTATAATATAAATACTGTAATCTTAACTATAGTGAAGTTGCGTATGCAAGTTAGTATAGGGAAGAGTTCGATCTTTATTATAACTTAACATTAGACGTGATCGTCTCTTACTAGGTTGCTAGAAGAAAGAAAAAAGAGAAAGAAAAAATATGCCGTTTGTGGAGAATAACGTGGTTAAAGTCAATTTTATTGATTTTCAAGCCAATATATTTCCATTGCTGTTCAAGCCAAGGGACAGAAAGTTTCCTATACAGGGGTTTCGGACAAGGTGGTTCTAATGGTGTACTTTTTGTTTTGATCTGACTCCTGTTTTAGGAGCTCTGGGTTTTTATATTTCTTAACATTGGGCCTGATCGTCTCTTACTATGTTGCTAGCTACCGCTGCAGCCCGGATTAGTTGCTACCGCTGCAACCCGGATTTATGTACACAATCAAAACATGAAAAGACATCAACAATGCAGTTTTTGGTGGAAAAATTTATTCTCTTTTAGGAATAATTTATTTTAGTTACTATAGATTTTTAACCCAATTAATTTCATTTAAAATGAGCTATTGAACAGCTCTCTACGATGTTCCAGTGCCATGCTATCGGTGGAAAAGAAAGAAAAAAAAACTGACTCCTGTTTTAGGAGCTATGGGTTTTTATATTTCTTAACATTGGACTTGATCGTCTCTTACTAGGTTGATAGCTACCACTGCATCCCGGATAAGCTGAGTAAGAGTTTATTTTTTACTTTTACTTATTCCAATGTATACAATACTTTTTTATTCCATTGATCGTCTTTCAATGTGACTATTTCATTTTTTACTATGTGGTGTGATCCTCTCCTACTAGGTTGCTAGCTACCGCCTCAACCCAGATAGGTTGCACGCTACTATTGCAACCCGTATTCCAGTTACTATGGGCTATAGATCGTCCTTTAATGTAATTTTTTAGGATTTATGGGTTTTATATTTCTTAACATTCGACGTGATCGTCTCTTACTAGGTTGCTAGCTACCACTGCAACCCGGATCCGAAAACAAAAAGTTATGAGCTCTGTTGCATTGTAAAGTTCTCTAATACGCTGAATATGATGGCAAGATTTTCATTAAGATTCTATAGTTTTTAGTGGGTGTTTCGCTTTTTTTTAAATAAGGCAAATTTTCTCAGGCTTGTAACTTTTGAAGAATACTATCCCCTTCCGTCACCGTGACCAGTTAGTTGGACAAAATTAAAAATGCTCTTCTTTTCCTAACTATTAGGAATTTCGTAAATATGATCGCACTAATATATTCTCCTGTTCGCTGGCTACAGCCTCAGGGGTGTAATCGCCTCAGTTTATCGCTAATTCTCACCCTGACAGCACGTGAACATCGACTTTATTGGAAACAATGGATTGGGAAAAACCAGGTAAAATAATTTTTTTCTCTGCTTCAAAAAGACATAAAATGATCGAAAAAAAATTATTGTGTCAAAATATGGATCATTAGAAATAGACAGGTATTTTTTTATGGCCGAAATCACTTGAAGTATGTGCTTGAGGCTATGCTGAAGTTCTGTCCAATTATCTGGACTGCGCGACTAGGTTTAGAGAAATAAATGACGCATGGCTTGGTTTTATGGTAGTTTGGATGCCATCTACTATCTTGAAAAACGAATATTTTTATCTGAAAATTGAACAGATGTCATTGCTGCTTGTCATTTATTCCCCTTGTCCAGTTAAGTGGACAACGTGACACGTGCTCTTCCAGCGCACGGAAGAGCACGTTTGTTATGGCAAAAATGCCATAACAAACCCTCGGACGGCAAGTATTTTCCCCAAACGTCACTCCCCATCCAGAATACGGCCGCCTCGAGCTGTTTCTGAGCCCATCCCTGCTTTGTCCCCCATTCGCTGCGTTACTTCCAGATACGAAAGAACTTTTATCCCCTTCATTACAGAGAAAATGAATAAAATGCCTCAATAGTTTCTTTTTTGCCCTCTTTTGTTGTTTATTAGCTGATGGTACTGCCCAGGTTCTTGCGCTCTTTTGCTTGCCCCCCCCCCTTTCTTGACCAGCTTTTATTGTCTTTAACTCTTTTATTGATTTACTGTAGTTTAATTGCTGACACTTTCTTAGTATCCCTTTTAATTTAAATGCATTTATGTTTTGTGCTAAGTTTAGTTTGACCAGGCAAGAGGTCGTTCCTTATTATAAAACTCTCTACGATGTTCCAGTGCCAAGCTATCTCTGGATACAAAAGAAAAGAGAAAAAAAATATCCCGTTTAGGCAGAATGTTGTAGTAGCTGCCACTTTTCTTGATTTTCAAGCCAAAATATTTCCCTTGCTGTTCAAGCTATGGGACTGAAAGTTTCCTATACAGGGGTTTCGGACAAGGCGGTTCTAATGGTGTACTTTTTGTTTTGATCTGACTCCTTTGGTAGGAACTATGGGTTTTTATATTTCTTAACATTGGACGTGATCGTCTCTTACTAGGTTGCTAGCTACCGTTGCAACCCGGATACTAAAAATAGTTCGTCCTTTAACGTAAAATTACTATGAGCTAAAGTTCGTTCTTTATTATAATTTTTTAACTTGCGTGTAGCTTGCTTTGATTTAACCATTATGTAATCATGAATGAGACCATTTACATCTTTGTCGCTTTTATATAGTCACTATGACGTCATGGCGTAATGATTTTATTTCATTACGTCATGGCGTAATGATATTATTTCATGACGTCTTCAGAAATACCAAAATAATGTCGTGTTTTTTTTCACGTCATAGCTCTAATAAAACTATGACGACATTCATTACTTATCTATTAGGGTTTCAAAAAAGGTGGTTCTAATTATGTACTTTTGTTTTGATCTGACTCTATTTTTAGGAGTTCTGGGTTTTTATATTTCTTAGCATTGGACTGATCGTCTCTTACTAGGTTGCTAGGTACTGCTGCAACCCAGATTCTATGCTATATGATTACAGACAGGAAAAATCCTATGGCTTTTTCTTCTTTGAAATAGTAAGAGACGAATCTCAAGCAATCAAGCAGCCAACTAAGTCCAAAGTGTGCAATGGTTTTTTATTCCAATGATCGTCTCTTAATGTAAAATTTCCTTTAAAATGAGCCATTGAACAACTCTCTACGATGATCCAGTACCAAGATATCTGTGGAAAAGAAAAAAAAAGAACAAAAAATACCCCATTTAGGCAGAATGTTGTAGTAGCTGCCACTTTTCTTGATTTTCAAGCCGATATATTTCCCTTGCTGTTCAAGCCAAGGGACAGAAAGTTTCCTATATAGGGGTTTCGGACAAGCCGGTTCTAATGGTGTACTTTTTCTTTTGATCTGACTCCTTTTTTAGGAGCTATAGGTTTTTATATTTCTTAACATTGGACGTGATCGTCTCTTACTAGGTTGCTAGCTACCGCTGCAACCCGGATCAGGAAAAAACAGGAAAAAGCTTATGGTTTTTTCGTAGATGGAATAGCAAGAGATGATGCTTTTACTATCTTAACTTTTAGTTACTATTTGCCGTGGTTTGTTCTTTACTATGTTTCAGCTATATCCGATTAAACTTACATAGTTCCCATTATAATGAGCTGTATCGAAACTCTATGTATCATATTGTTAATTTTACAACTTTCCCAGATGACGTCGTGGTGTAAGGGGCTAACACGATCGGCCGTTAACCGAAAGGTTGGTGGTTCAAGGCCACCCGGGGTCAATTTCTTTAAATTGTAATTCAGCTACCATTAAAACCATGATACGGATGATCCGGGTTGCAGCGGTAGCTAGCAACCTAGTAAGAGACGATCACCTCCAATGTTAAGAAATATAAAAACCCGTAGCTCCTAAAAAAAGAGTCAGATCAAAACAAAAAGTACACCATTAGAACCGCCTTGTCCAAATCCTCCATAAAGGAAACTTACCGCCCTTTGGCTTGAATAACAAAGAAAATATATTGGCTTGAAAATCAAGAAAATAGACTTTTACCACGTTATTCTCCCCAAACGGGATATTTTTTTCTTTTTTTTTTTCTTTTGTATCCAGAGATAGCTTGGCACTGGAACATCGTAGAGGGTTGTTCAATAGCTCATTTTAAAGGAAATTAATTGGGTTAAAAACCTTTTGTAACTAAAATAAATTATTTCTAAAAGAGAATAAATTTTTCCAATAAAAACTGTATTTTTGATGCAGTGACGTCATAATTACTATATAAGAAACGTCAAAACTGTAAATGGTCTCATTCATGAATACATAATGGTTAGATCAAAGCAAGCTACACGCAAGTTAAAAAATCAGTACTAAAAAATCAAGAAAATCCGGGTTGCAGCGGTAGCTAGCAACCTAGTAAGAGACGATCACGTCCAATGTTAAGAAAAGAGATAGCTTGGCACTGGAACATCGTAGAGGGTTGTTCAATAGCTCATTTTAAAGTAAATTTACTTACAAAAAACCCAGTTAAAGTATCGATCCTTTATGTAACGAACTGATTGACAAAACTGATGATTATAGTTTGGTCTTTAAGTTATCATAAACTGTTAAAATCCTTTTTTATATGAATGTTTCTTGGTGTAGGGGTTAGCACTTAGTTCGGTGTTTAAGTTATCATATACTGTTAAAATTCTTTTTTATATGAACGTTTCTTGGTGTAGTGGTTAACACATAAGACTTTGAATCCGGCTATTCGAGTTCAAATCCCGGTGGGCGGTTCTTAAGAAATTTAGCTTACTTATGCTACCATTTAGGTTTCTGCCGTAATTATTTCTTTTCAAAATTAAATTAGTTACTATCGCCATGAGTTAGTTCTTTACCATGTCGTAACAATTTATTTTTTAATAATAATTAAGTTTCTTAATTACAAAAGGTTTCTATATATAGCAGTTTTCTTTAAAATGAGCCATTACACAGCTCTTTATTATGACCACGAACTGTTTGATTTAATACTTAAGTTACTATGGGTTCAGTTCATTCCTTATTGTAACCATTGAACAACTCTCTACGATGTTCCAGTGCCAAGCTATCTGTTGAATTACTAACCTATACTATAATTAAGTGGCGCATAAAATTTAGTATAGGCAAGAGGTCGTTCTTTATTATACTGTGGAAAAGAAAAAAAGAAAAAAAGAAAAAAATATCCCGTTTAGGCAGAATGTTGTAGTAGCTGCCACTTTTCTTGATTTTCAAGCCAATATATTTCCCTTGCTGTTCAAGCCAAGGGACAGAAAGTTTCCTACACAGGGGTTTCGGACAAGGTGGTTCTAATGGTGTACTTTTTGTTTTGATCTGACTCCTCTGTTAGGAACTATGGGTTTTTATATTTCTTAACATTGGACGTGATCGTCTCTTACTAGGTTGCTAGCTACCGCTGCAACCCGGATGATTTTCAGGCCAATGTATTTTCTTTGTTATTCAAGTCAAAGGGCCGTAAATTTCCTTTATACGGTTTTCGGATAAGGCGGTTCTAATGGTGTACTTTTTTTTTGATATGACTCCTTTTTTAGGAGCTATGGGTTTTTATATTTCTTAACATTGGACGTGATTGTCTCTTACTAGGTTGCTAGCTACCGCTGCAAACCGGATGTAAGTTTCCTACATAGGGTTTTCGGAAAAGACATTATAATTATAATGGTCTACTTTGTGTTTCGATCTGACTTTATTTTTACGAATTACGGGCGATTTTATTTTTTACAATGGGTCGTGATCAATCCTTTATGTATTTTCAAACAGGAAAAAGCCTACGGCTTTTTCTTCTTTGAAATAGTAAGAGACTAGCCTCAAACAATCAAGTAGGTAACTAAATCAAATGTATGTAATGAGTTTTCATTCTAATGATCGTCTTTTAATGGAAAATTTTAATATATTGACCTTAAACATAACTGTACTAGCCTATACTCTATAGTTAAGTGGCCTATAAAATTTAGTATAGGCAAGAGGTCGTTCTTTATTATACTACTATCAATAAAACCCTATCATTACTATATCATTAACTATAATTAAGTTGAGTATCTAATCTTTTATTATAATAATTACAAAAGGTTTCTATATACAGCAGTTTCCTTTAAAATGAGCCATTACACAGCTCTTTACTATGACAACGAACCGTTTGATTTAATACTTAAGTTACTATGGGTTAAAGTTCGTTCCTTATTGTAAATAATGTAAAAAAATATATATATACTGTAATCTTAACTATAGTAAAGTTGCGTATGCAAGTTAATATAGGGAAGAGTTTGATCTTTATTATACTGGAAACAAAGAAAAGAGAAAAAAATATCCCGTTAAGGCGGAATGTTGTAGTAGCTGCCACTTTTCTTGATTTTTTAGTACTGATTTTTTAACTTGCGTGTAGCTTGCTTTGATCTAACCATTATGTATTCATGAATGAGACCATTTACAGTTTTGACGTTTCTTATATAATAATTATGACGTCACTGCATCAAAAATGCAGTTTTTGGTGGAAAAATTTATTCTCTTTTAGAAATAATTTATTTTAGTTACTATAGATTTTTAACCCAATTAATTTCCTTTAAAATGCGCTATTGAACAACCCTTTTCTTTTTTTTAAAAAAGAAAAAAATATCCCGTTTGGGGAGAATAACGTGGTAAAAGTCTATTTTCTTGATTTTCAAGCCAATATATTTTCTTTGTTATTCAAGCCAAAGGGCGGTAAGTTTCCTTTATGGAGGATTTGGACAAGGCGGTTCTAATGGTGTACTTTTTGTTTTGATCTGACTCTTTTTTTAGGAGCTACGGGTTTTTATATTTCTTAACATTGGAGGTGATCGTCTCTTACTAGGTTGCTAGCTACCGCTGCAACCCGGATTGCTAGCTACCGCTGCAACCCGGATATGGACGAGAGATCGTTCTTTACTGTAATAACAGCTTCATAGAAAGGTGGCCTGATAGCAAAACACATCGAAGAGTTTAAGTTTTAGTTTAGAGTTTTAATTTAGAGTATTATGGCGTTTATAATGGCATTATAACGGCATAGTTATGTGAGGCAGCGTGGTCGAGCGGTTTAAGGTGCTGGTGTTAGCCACTCTTCAATTCGGAGGCATGGGATCGAATCCCACCGCTGACAGTATTTTATACCAAAGCTAATTATAATCTTGTTTTAGTTACTATGGACTGAAGTTCGTTCTTTACTATATGCAACCCGGATACAGTTTTGACGTTTCTTATATAGTAATTATGACGTCACTGCATCAAAAATACAGTTTTATTGGAAAAATTTATTCTCTTTTAGAAATAATTTATTTTAGTTACTATAGATTTTTAACCGAATTAATTTCCTTTAGGATGAGCTATTGAACAACCCTCTACGATGTTCCAGTGCCAAGCTATCTCTGGATACAAAGAAAAGAGAAAAAAGTATCCCGTTTGGGGAGAATAACGTGGTTAAAGTCAATTTTCTTGATTTTCAAGCCAATATATTTCCCTTTCTGTTCAAGCCAAGGGACAGAAAGTTTCCTATAAAGGGGTTTCGGACAGGGCAGTTCTAATGGTGTACTTTTTGTTTTGATCTGACTCCTTTTTTAGGAGCTTTGGGTTTTTATATTTCTTAACATTGGACGTGATCGTCTCTTATGGTTGCTAGCTACCGCTGCAACCCGGATTTCTTAACATTGGACGAGATCGTCTCTTACTAGGTTGCTAGCTACCGCTGCAACCCGGATATAGCTACCTCTTAGCCAAATATAATAACTTTAATATAAATTAATATAGGAAGGAGGTCGTTCTTTATTATAAATTCTTTATTATAAACCGCTGCAACCCGGACTATGGGCGAGAGATCTTTCTTTACTGTAATCAATTTGCGTATGGAAAATTTTTACTTATGATGATTTCTTAAGGAATTATAAATAAAATTTCTTAATGTAATAAAAATAATTTGTTTTAATTACAAAAGGTTTTTAACCCCTTTAATTTCCTTTAAAATGAGCCATTGAACAACTCTCTATAATCTTCCAGTGCCAATCTATCTGTTGAATTACTATCCTATACTATAATTAAGGGCCGTATAAAATTTAGTATAGGCAAGAGGTCGTTCTTTATTATAACAATTTTTCCATAAGAACCTTATATTTTAACGATGGGCAACTAGCTTGACATACACCACATACCGCGGGGGCTGGAGGAGTTTTCAACCATGGAGGTATAGTCAATTAATTGCCTTTTTACTATTTTTGAATAAATATCTATCTCAAAATTTTAATCGGATGCACTTAGAGAAAAAATCATATTGAAGGAGGCTGGTTGTCCTCCAATCATATTTGATACGAGCGTGCCATGTGTCTAGTGCCAGGGTCTGGATGAATCCCAGGCTTCTAGTATTATTTTTTTTAATGGCTGCATTTTTCCCCAAAGCGACTTGACAATTTCTTCTGAAAATTGACAATTATTTAATTAATAAATTACCAGGAATTATTATAGTTTCAGTTGACAATTCCTCGTTATTCAAGCCAAGGGACAGTTATTTTCCTACTTAAGGGTATTGAACAAGGCGGTTCTAATAGTGTACTTCCTTTTTTTTTATCTGACTCAAGTCTTACAAGAAATGGACTGTTTTATTTTTTGATTTGGACATGATCGTCTCTTACTAGGTTGCTAGCTACTGCTGCAACTCGGATTCACATATATAGTTATGAGAGGCAGCCTGGCCTTGTGGTCCAAGGCGCTGGTGTTATCCATCAGTCTCTTCGGAGGCGTGGGTCCAAATCTTACCGCTGGTATACAATTATGATTTATGTACAAAAATCAAATATCTTTGAAAAGACTGCAGCATGAAAAGACATCAAAAATGCAGTTTTTGATGGAAAAATTTATTCTCTTTTAGAAATAATTTATTTTAGCTACTAAAGATTTTTAACCCGATTAATTTCCTTTAAAATGAGCTATTGAACAACCCTCTACGATGTTCCAGTGCCAAGCTATCTGTGGAAAAGAAACAAAAAAAAATATGCCGTTTGTGGAGAATAACGTGGTTAAAGTCAATTTTCTTTATTTTCAAGCCAATATATTTCCCTTGCTGTTCAAGCCAAATGAAAGAAAGTTTCCTATACAGGGGTTTCGGACAAGGCGATTCTAATGGTGTACTTTTTGTTTTGATCTGACTCCTTTTTTAGGAGCTATGGTTATTGTAATTAGCCATCAGTCTCTTCGGAGGCGTGGGTTCAAATCTTACCACTGGTATGCGATTATGTTTGAAAGACTGCAGTGTGAAAAGACATCGAAAATGCAGTTTTTGGTGAAAAAATTTATTCTCTTTTAGAAATAATTTATTTTAGTTACAAAAGATTTTTAACCCAATTAATTTCCTTTAAAATGAGCTATTGAACAACCCTCTACGATGTTCCAGTGCCAAGCTATCTGTGGAAAAGAAAAAAAGAAAAAAAGAAAGAAAAAATATCCCGTTTAGGCAGAATGTTGTAGTAGCTGCCACTTTTCTTGATTTTCAAGCCAATATATTTCCCTTGCTGTTTAAGCCAAGGGACAGAAAGTTTCCTATACAGAGGTTTCGGACAAGCCGGTTCTAATGGTGTACTTTTTGTTTTGATCTGACTCCTTTGTTAGGACCTATGGGTTTTTATATTTCTTAACATTGGACGTGATCGTCTCTTACTAGGTTGCTAGCTACCGCTGCAACCCGGATAACAAGGCAATATATTTTCCTTGTTATTCAAGCAAAGGGACGGTAAGTTTGCTATAAAGAGGTTTAGGACAAGGCAGTTCTAATAGTGTTCTTCTAATTTTGATCTGAGCCTATTTTCAGGAGTTATGGGTTACTTTAATTTTTACTAAGGGGCGTGATCATGTCTTACTAGGTTGCTAGGTACTGCTGCAATCCGGATTCGTTTGGTACTCTTGTCTTTGTAATACGAGAAAAATCATTCCCTTCCTATCTTTTCAACATATTGTAAACAGTAACCTTTCCAATGTGATTACATTCACTTTATATACAAAACAGACAGATATACAAAAATGCGATGAACTTAGGCTGGTTGTTCTCTAATATAGATGTTCTTTATTTGATGTGAAACTACAAACAGGAAAAAGCTTATGGATTTTTCCAAATTGAAATAGTGAGAGACGACCCAGCTACAACCTACGATTATGACGTCATTGAGCAATCTTTAACATAAAATATGCAGTTTTTTGAAAAAAACTATTCTATTTAAAAAATTATTTGTTTTAATTACAAAAGGTTCTTAACCCTATTAATTTCCATTAATTTATTAATTTCTTAAGCTATTTGTGGAAAATAGAATAAAAAAGATGCTGTATAGGCAGAATGTTGTAGTAACTGCCACTTCTCTTGATTTTCAAGCCAATATATTTCCCTTTCTGTTCAAGCCAAGGGAGAGAAAGTTTCCTATATAGGGGTTTCGGACAAGGCGGTTCTAATGGTATACTTTTTATTTTTATCTGACACTATTTTTAGCAGTTATGGATCAAAAATCATCATCAGTAATGATAATGAAAGGAAATAGAGAGAATAATATAATCTTTATAATGTTATATTCGTATATTTTTAGAAAAAATTATACCATTCGTATATTAGGCTATTTATTAAAAGAGAGAAGGCTTCAATCATGGTGGCACAACAAAGGTACTAGAAAAAATATTTTTCTTTTTTCTAAAACTAAAAACTGCAAAAAAAAAGTTTAATCTGTAGTAATAAAGCCAAAAAGATTCTGGAATTACAAGCCTTTAAACAGTAACTAATTTGAATATTTGTGCATAATTCTGATATTCCAACAAAAATGACTTCATTAGAAAATGCTATGTAGTTCGTTACACAACATTTATGGGAAACAAAATTAGCACTCAAAAAAATGTGAAAAGATTTATTCAACTCTCTGAAGGTATTAAATATATGCAAAAGTTTTCGTCACGTTTTTACAAAGTAGACTTAGTTTTTAAGACGGGGTATGTTTTCTTATAATTTCTTATCATTATAATTTTAACGATATACAGTCCCAAGCACCATTATACTTGAGCTGAAGTAGCTCAGATGGGAGGGTGTCAGACTGCTGGTTTGAGAGTCAAAGATTCGTTTACTAGCTTCAGCAAAACAAAATTTGTTGTATTTATTATTTTTTCCTTTTTTGTCAGAAACATTCTGAAAAGTATAGTCGTGACAGTGGTAGCTGCAACCTTGTAAAAGTATAAACGTTACGTAGTAAAAAAAAATTGCCTCAGTGGCAAATAATTTGCTATCACTTCCATCCACCACTTAAAGTACACCCTAGACAGTCAATCAGTTTGATCAAAAGGCTCAGTCAATCAATTAATTAAAACATGATTGACAATCTAGGAACTTGTTTGACGCTTGAGTCAAGCATTGATGGTAATTGATAGAACGTTTGAACGAATCAATCAGTTCTTAGACGGTCAATTTTGCTTTAACAATTGATTGATGGAACCTTTTGACCAAAATGATTGACCGTCCAGGGGGTCCTTTAGAGTCCTAAACGGTAAGTAAGTCTCAAGTAAAACTTCTCTCCATACACTTCTTTAATCTGCTTATAAAATCTTAAAGCACATTACTTCTCAATATCAGTAAGCCAAACCTGTATATCCAGTCCTGAAGGCACGAATCTAAGATCCTAGGGAAATCATTAGATTTACAATGAGAAGCTTGGCCCTCATTCCATACCCAAGAAAAGCCAGAATTATCCAACAGGGCTTTAAGCTCTTTTGGCCATGATGCTTTTTTAAAAGATTTTAAAAGAAAAATTTTAATTTTCATTCTAGAATTATTCTATGTAATTTCTATCTGAAATTATTTCATGCAAGAGAAAATCAGACAAAAAGCTCTTTTTATTGCTAAAACAAAACGACTACTTCCACCATCTATAATAGGATTTTATGCTATCGCTAATGAGACAAAGGGAAAGAAAAGAAAAACTTACCTAGCAGCACAGGCAAGAGCAGAAATTTTTAATTATTTTGTTGCGGCTTCACTAATAGCTTCATTTGAACTAAATAGGGCAAGACTATTTACAACTTTTGTTGAATTTTCAAGGGATATTATTGCAGTTTTACATTATCCTGAAAAAGAAAAAACATTCTTTGAACAGTTACAGAAACAAATTTTTACCAGTTACAGATAGAAATTTCAAATTTTCATAAATTTTAATTATCCTACAGGTCTTTTGGCCAACAGGTCTACATAGCAGCACAGGCAAGAGCAGAAATTTTTAATTGTTTTGATGCAACTTCACTAATAGTTTAATTGAATTTTCAAGGGATATTATTGCAGTTTTACGTTATCCTGAAAAAGCAAAAAACATTCTATAAACAGTTACAGAAACAAATTTTTACCAGTTACAGATAGAAATTTCAAATTTTCATAAACTGGATTTTTTGATGATTCTGGTAAGCCAGTCTTTTATGTATATATTTCTTAACATTGGACGTGATCGTCTCTTACTAGGTTGCTAGCTACCGGTGCAACCTGGATATATCATTAACTAGTATAGGCTTATTTAGTATAGGAAAGAGTTCGTTCTTTATTATAATTTTAGTGGAAAAATTTATTCTCTTTTAAAAATAATTTATTTTAGTTACAAAAGGTTTTTAATCCAATTAATTTCCTTTAGGATGAGCAATTAAACAACCCTCTACGATGTTCCAGTGCCAAGCTATCTCTGGAAACAGAGAAAGAAAGATAAAAATATCCCGTTTGGGAAGAATAACGTGGTTAAAGTCAATTCTCTTGATTTTAAAGCCAATATATTTCCCTTGATGTTCAAGCCAAGGGACAGAAAGTTTCCGATACAGGGGTTTCGGACAAGGCGGTTCTAATGGTGTACGTTTTGTTTTGATCTGACTCCTTTTTTAAGAACTATGATTTTTTTTATTCCTTAACATTGGACGTGATCGTCTCTTACTAGGTTGCTAGCTACCGCTGGAACCCGGATGATCGTCTCTTAATAGGTTGCTAGCTACCGCTGCAGCCCGGATAGGTTGCTAGCTACCACTGCTACCCAGATTTTTAGGAGCTATGTGTTTTTATATTTCTTAACATTGGACGTGATCGTTTCTTACTAGGTTGCTAGCTACCGCTGCAACCCGGATAATATAAAATTTAGTATAGGTAAGAGGTCGTTCTTTATTATAACAACCCGGATAAAATAAAAATTGGTTTTTTACAATTTTTACATCACGTCACTCATTACGTATATATGGTTATTAGTACAAAATCGGTGTTAGAAATTACGTCATTTAACTTCTTACGTCATATATTGTAGACAATCGGTAGATTATTCGTTCTTTATTATAAAATTTTGTTTTGATCTGACTCCTTTTTTAGGAGCTATGGGTTTTTATATTTCTTAACATTGGACGTGATCGTCTCTTACTAGGTTGCTAGCTACCGCTGCAACCCGGATTAAAAAATTATTATCATATCTTATAATTAACTTTTATTTTATAAGTGTTCGATAGTCTAATAGTAAGCATGCCCACTTGTTACTTGGGAGAAGGGGGTTCAATTCCCCGTCGGGGTGGACTTTTAATATGTTGAATTAAAAGCACTATCTCTTCAGTTTAAAATTTAAAAAAGAAACTTGTTTATTTGCATTCTAGCTAAAATAATGAAGATAATATGAATGAACCACAGGGTTCAGTTTCTTTGGACCTGACTTCGTTTTTTAACTATAAATACAAACAGGAAAAAGCCTACGGCTTTTTCTTCTTTAATAGTAAGAGACGAAACTCAAAAAATCAAGTAGCTAATAACTAAGTCCAATGTATGGAATGGTTTGTTATTTCAGTTATCGTCTTTTAATGTAAATTTACTAACCTATACTATAGTTAAGTGGCCTATATAATTTAGTATAGGCAAGAATTCGTTCTTTATTATAACTTACCGCTGGTATACGGTTATGTTTGAAATACTGCAGTGTGAAAAGACATCAAAAATGCAATTTTTGGTGGAAAAATTTATTCTCTTTTAGAAATAATTTATTTTAGTTACAAAAGGTTTTTAACCCAATTAATTTCCTTTAAAATGAGCCATTGAACAACTCTCTACGATGTTCCAGTGCAAAGCTATCTCTGGATACAAAAGAAAAAAAGAAAGAAAAAAATATCCCGTTTAGGCAGAATGTTGTAATAGCTGCCACTTTTCTTGATTTTCAAGCCAATATATTCCCCTTGCTGTTCAAGCCAAGGGACAGAAAGTTCCCTATACAGGGGTTTCGGACAAGGCGGTTCTAATGGTGTACTTTTTGTTTTGATCTGACTCCTCTGTTAGGAACTATGGGTTTTTATATTTCTTAACATTGGACGTGATCGTCTCTTACTAGGTTGCTAGCTACCGCTTCAACCCGGATCAGCGCCAAGTTATCTGTGGAAATGGAAAAAAAGATGCCATTTAGGCATAATACTGTGGTAGCTGCCTGTTTTCTTAATTTTCAAGACAGTATATTTCCCTTACCGTTCAAGCCAAGAGAATTTTTCTTAACATTATAGGTTTTTACCTACCGCTGTATCCCGGATTTGTTTGATATTCAGCCTTCAATAAATCCTATTTATAGTAACGATCGTTTATGTAACTAGCTACCGCTGCAACCCGGATGATGAAGATTTAACTGATGTGTCAAAAGTAAGGTTGCAAGTCGACGATTTTATTTTGGCCTTATTATAATTGGTATGATAAAATAATAGTATGCATATGGTTCTTAAATCATACTATTTTATAGTCCCATATGGTCTAGCGGGTAGGATAGGTGGCTTTCATGTAGTAGGTCCGATTCCCGATATATAATTTATAATGAACCACATCGATACTTTATGTAATCTTTATTATAATTTTTAATATATTGACTTTAAATATAACTGTACTAGCCTATACTATAGTTAAGTGGCCTATAAAATTTAGCATAGACAAGAGGTCGTTCTTTACTATAATTTTACTATACATGGGTTTCGGACAAGCTGGTTCTAATGGTGTATTTTTTGTTTTGATCTGACTCCTTTGTTAGGAACTATGGGTTATATCATTCTTAACATTGGACGTGATCGTCTCTTTCTAGGTTGCTAGCTACCGCTGCAACCCGGAAATGACAGAAAGTTTCCTATGCAGGGGTTTCGAACATGGCGGTTCTAATGGTGTACTTTTTGTTTTGATCTGACTCCTTTTTTTTAGGAACTATGGGTTTTTATATTTATTAACATTGGACGTGATTGTATCTTACTAGATTGCTAGCTACCGCTGCAATCCGAAAAACAAAAAGGAAAATATTACAAACAGGAAAAAGCCTACGGCTTTTTCTTCTTTGAAATAGTAAGAGACGAACCTCAAACGATCAAGTAGCTAACTAAGTCTATTGTATGCAATAATTTTGTATTCCAATTATCCTCTTTTAATTTAATAATTGACAAACACCATTTACGATGAGATATATCGGTCCTTAATGTAACTAGATCTAGAGATTTCCTTTAAAATGACCCATTGAACAACTCTCTACAATGTCCCAGTGCCAAGCTGTCTGTGGAAAAGAAGAAGAAGAAGAAGAAGAAAGAAAAAAATATCCCGTTTGTGGGATATTTTTCTTGGCCGATTGGTCCAAGGCGCTGGTGTTAGTCACCAGTCTCTTCGGAGGTGTGGGTTCAAATCCTACGACTGGTATACGATTATGACGTCATTGAGCAATCTTTAATATGAAATATGTAATTTTTCGTAAAAAACTGATTCGCTTTTAAAAATACATTGTTTTAAGTACAAAATTTTTTAACACCATTAATTTCCTTTAAAATGAGCCATTGAACAACTCTCTACGATGTTCCAGTGCCAAGCTATCTGTGGAAAAGAAGAAGAAAGAAAAAAATATCCTATTTGTGGAGAATAACGTGGTAAAAGTCAATTTTCTTGATTTTCAAGCCAATGTATTTTCTTTGTTATTAAAGCCAAAGGACGGTAAGTTTCCCTTATAGGAATTTCGGACAAGGCGATTCTACTGGTGTACTTTTTGTTTTGATCTGACTCTTTTTTTAGGAGTTATGGGTTTTTAGATTTCTTAACATTGGACGTGATCGTCTCTTACTAGGTTGCTAGCTACCGCTGCAACCCGGATTATGTATTTAATGTAATAACCAATGATCGTCTTTTATTGTAAATGTACTTTTTGTTTTGATCTGACTCTTTTTTTAGGAGTTGGGGGGTTTTATATTTCTTGACATTGGAGGTGATCGTCTCTTACTAGGTTGCTAGCTACCGCTGCAACCCGGATGGTACGATGAAATAATAATATGCATATGGTTCTTAAATCATGCTGTTTTATAGTCCCATATGGTGTAGCGGATTGGATAGCTGGCCTTCATCTAGAAGGCCCGGGTTCGATTCCCGGTATTGGAAAATTTTTAACTCTATAATCTTCGAACATTAGAAGCTCTAAAGCTTTTATAATTTATAATGAACCACATCGATCCTTTATGTAAGAAAAAACACATTGTGCCCGCATCGTTCTTTACTCAGGCAGTGCTAGCGCGCTGCCTATGATAATAAACTGATTACACACAGGAAAAAGCCTACGGCTTTTTCTTCTTTTAAATAGTAAGAGACGAGTCTCAAATAATCAAGTAGCTAGCTAATTCCAAAGGTATGCAATTTTTTGTTATTCCAATGATCATTTTTTATTGTAACTAGGTTTCAGCCATCTCTACAGCCATGATACTATTGGAAATCACATAATCCCTATTTATGTTTCAGTTAACATGGGCAAGGTGTCGTTCTTTATTGTAATTCTATTTTTAAAATAATTTGTTTTATAAATACAAAAGGTTTTTAACCCCATTAATTTCCTTTAAAATGAGCCATTAAACAACTCTCTACGATGTTCCAGTGCCAAGCTATCTGTTGAATTACTAACCAATACTATAATTAAGTGGCGTATAAAATTTAGTATAGGCAAGAGGTCGTTCTTTATTATAATTACCATGAACTGTTTTATTGCTTCAAAATTCAAATATCTTTGAAAAGACTGCAGTATGAAAATACATCAAAAATGCAATTTTTTTGACAAAATTGATTCTACTTTAAAAAGTATTTTATTTTTAAATACAAAAGGCACTAGATGTAGCAATTTCCTTTAAAATGAGCTATTATACAACTCCCTATGATTTTCCAGTGCCCAGCTAGCTGAGGAGAAAGAAAAAGCGGAAAGAAAAAAATATCCCGTTTGTGGAGAATAACGTGGTAAAAGTCAATTTTCTTGATTTTCAAGCCAATATATTTTCTGTGTTATTCAAGCCAAAGGGCGGTAAGTTTCCTTTATAGAGGATTCGGACAAGGCGATTCTACTGGTGTACTTTTTGTTTTGATCTGACTCTTTTTTTAGGAGTTGGGGGGTTTTATATTTCTTGACATTGGAGGTGATCGTCTCTTACTAGGTTGCTAGCTACCGCTGCAACCCGGATAAAGCTATGACATTCATTATTTATCTAGTAAAGTTTCAGACAAGGTGTTTCTAATGATGTATTTTTCTTTTGATCTGACCCTATTTTTAGAAGTTCTGGGTTTTTATGTTTTTAGCTTTGGACTGATCGTCTCTTATTAGGTTGCTAGCTACTGCTGAAACCCGGATTTTCATATATAGTTATGAGAATCAGCTTGACCGAGTGGCCCAAGGCGCTGGTGTTAGCCACCAGTCTCTTTGGAGACGTGGGTTCAAATCTTATCACTGGTATACGATTATTTCTTTGAAAAGCCAATTAATTCCCTTTAAAATGAACCATTTAACAACTCTCTACGATGTTCCAGTGCCAAGCTATCTGTGGAAAAGAAAAAAAGAAAGAAAAAAATATGCCGTTTAGGTAGAAGTTTGTAGTAGCCGCAACTTTTCTTGACTTTCAAGCCAATAAGTTTTCCTTGCTGTTCGAGCCAAATAACAGAAAGTTTACTATAGAGGGGTTTCGGACGAGGCGGTTCTAATGATGTACTTTTTGTTTTGATCTGACTTTTTTAGGAGTTATGGGTTTTTATATTTCTTAACATTGGACGTGATCGTCTCTTACTAGGTTGCTAGCTACAACTGCAACCCGGATTGCTATCTACCGCTGCAACCCGGACCAAGGAGAATCATCCATTAAGATTAATAGAGGAGACGAAAAAGTTAAATGTTCCTCAAACGTATGAGATAACTTTTCACACATTTGTATCACGTCTTAGACATCATAATCTGAATGGTAGATTTATATTAAAAGTTGCCACCGGTACAGTGGAGTAAGGACTTACCTTTGATTCCGAAGGATTTGAGTTCAACCCACTCTGTGGTGACGATCGATCTTGAATGATATTCTCATACCTATCCATGTTTTCTCTATATTATTTTCTTTCAAAACGTTTACTAGGTTATTGTGACGTTCAACATCATGAATTATAGGGAGTGTAGAGGTGGAGAAAAATTTTTTACATTTTTCTTGTGCATGATCAAAAATTTGTTTATCATCTTTATATAGTTTGTAGCAGACACATTCCTTTTGTTTTGAATTACAGCTTACTTTGAGTTTATTTTCACGACAAAAATTAATCGCTCTTTGGTCCCAAGCAAACGCTATTTTGAAAAATAAAAGTATGTAGATCATAAAGATATAGTTCATTTTAAAATTATTCATTCTTTTACTTTGTCTCATGAGACTATAATATCTCTTCAATTTAAAAGGTTCCACCCGAAATTGACACGTCAAGTACTTTAAATCCAACAAAAAAGAAACCAATTTTAAAATTTTTTAGGTATTTTCTAGCTAAAATTAAAAATTCCAAATTTTGCTAGGGCACCATAAATATTTTTGCAATTTACCTAATAACTAGTAATTCTGAACTGAAAATGGAAATAAAATAAAATTCATTTCGTATTTTATTTATCGAAATAAATCTACATGTTAAAGAATAGCTCACTTTAGAATGTCTTGAAAAGACATGCTCATTAGAAAAGAAATTCGGTAATGATGTTTTTCTAACAGCGAATTCTATTAAAGTCCAAACTTTTATTTTTTTTAAAGGTTTTCGATTCTTTGTAATCCCTTGTTAAAATATATACAGATATTTTTGCAATTACCAGTTTTCAACTTTTTCCACAACTTAATTTCTTTTCATACTGTGTCTTTTCAAATATATTTGATTATTGAGTCGTGTCCGATTTCAAACAACGATTTCTACTAAGCTTCAAACTTTTGGTTTTACTTTTTAAGGTTTTTAATTGTTGTAATCTCATGTCAAAATAGAGAATAATCATTTGTAATAATTACAAATTTTGTTTTTGGGCCTCCCCACTGACATCATATAACTGGTTATATTCCAAAAAATTTTCTATTTTAATGTTTTTGAATCGTCGTAATCCCTTGTTAAAATATATACAAATGTTTTTGCGATTACCAATTTTTTACTCTGTGCGTAATTTAATGTCTTTTCATACTTCTGTTTTTTTTTAAGATATTTGATTATTGAAGATAATCCAATTTCTAACAACGATATGTACTAAACTAGAAAATTTTTATTTTCTTTTGTGAGGTTTTTGAATTGTAGTAATCTCTTGTCAAACTAGAGAATCATCATATG
Source organism: Artemia sinica (assembly GCA_027921565.1). Classification (NCBI taxonomy): domain Eukaryota; kingdom Metazoa; phylum Arthropoda; class Branchiopoda; order Anostraca; family Artemiidae; genus Artemia; species Artemia sinica. The sequence continues at coordinate 13,087,681 of CM051273.1, forward strand.
TAATAATTGCAAATTTTTATTTTTCGGACCTTGCTATTGACATTATATAGCTGGTTGCGTTCAAACCTGTAAGTTTAATAACGTAGCGAGTTGATTTTATCTAACAAAAAACAAACTAATCTTAAACTTTTCAGGTATTTTTTTAGTTTATTGTAAAACATCAAACTAACTGCTCAGGCACCGTATATATTTTGCAGTTTATGTTACAACTTCAGCGATTCTAAACTGAACTTAAAAAATGAACTTTTTTATGTCCTAAAAAGGCTTTGCTTATTTTAAAAGAAAAGAAATTCGGTAAAGATTTCTTTTTTAACAACAATTCCTACTATGCTTCAAATTTTTGGTTTTCTTTTTAAAGGTTTTTGAAAAGTTATAATGTAGTTAAAATATATATAAATATTTTTGCGATTGCAAGTTTTTTGCTCTTTACACAATTTAATGTCTTTTCAAAGTTTAAAGAAATTTGATTATTAAATCATATCCGATTTCAAACAACCATTTCTACTAAATTCCAGAAATTGGTTTTCTTTTTGAATGTTTTTAATTTGTTGTAATCCCTTCTCAAAATAAATACAAATATTTTTACAATTTTCAGTTTTTTGCTCTTTAAACAATTTAATGTAGACTTTTCCATGCATGAAAATTTTCAATTTTTCAATATAAGTTTGACATGAGTAGTATAGCATCAGTAGACGAGAAAGATAATCAGTAGATCAGTAGACGTATAAAGCAATCAGAACAAGTTATATTCGTACCAAATTGGTATACAATACAAAAGATACAACGCATAAAGCAATCGGAGCCGGTTATATTTGGACCAAATTGGTATACAATACGGAAGATACATCGTATATAGCAATCAGAACCAGTTATATTCGGGCTAATAGTTGTAGGCAATACGGATGGCACTTCGTATAACGAAATTGCGACACAGTCCAGTTATTATTATAAATTTTAAACCTGTAATTGCTAAGCATTAAAGGCTCTTAACTCATGAGTTGAATATTCAGATAAAACCAGATGAATATAATAAGAATATTTTTTTTTATTTGGATTGAATGAAACAGGTACTGGGTTTAAATAGCTTACCAACTAGAGGTAAGCCTGAGGGAATGATGAATCCCACGTCACATCATGTAAATGTCAGAATAGGATTAGCTTATATTCATCCTTCACAAGTCGATTGATTTGATTGATCTAGCTTCACTTCTTGGCTGTGGTCGGTATAGTACACAAGTACCAAGTGAGGAGTGCAGCCAATATAAAATATTACTGCGGTTTCTATTATACACAAGTACCAAGTGAGGAATATAGCTAATATAATATAGGGTTTAGTATTTTTCAGATATGATAATTCAATTAAAGTTTCCATTCAATTTTTATTTTCTAAATCCTTTTTTTTTCAATGCACAGGATAACTTTCACGGCCAATAATCAGGTTAGCCCATTGGTGGACTGTCTTAATACATATAGTGTTCAACAAAATGGAATTTTTAACACCTATCAGTTAGACGCTCGTAAAATAGGGGTTACGAAAGCATAAAGTAAAATTGAGGAGTATTTATGCCAATAACCTGTTTTTATCCAATTCAACAAACTAAAATTATCCTATGGTAGAGTTGCAATCCTCCCAACTTTTTAAATTCTTAGAGCCAGTCAAAAATATAGCCAGGCGATATTTGCAAGTGTATTATTTACCCATAAAATACACATAACCAGTTTTTCTTTTTTAACTGATTGCAAAGAGCAGCACTGAAACTTAAAACAAACAAAAAATATTCCGTATCTGAGGGAGATACTCTACCCCCTTTTTGGGTAAGAGAATCTCCCCTGGGGGAAGAGAATTATACATCGAATGCTACTGTGGAAAAATGAGCGTTGGAGGGGGCTCTGTTGCCTTCTATTTCATTGGTCATTTAAATAGGTTACTAGAACTTTTAACTTCCATTTGAATGAGCCCTCCCACGATATTCTAGAACCCCTGGGTCCATACGATCAACCCTGAAAAAAAAACAAATAAACACGCATCCGTGATCTTTCTTCTGCCAAAAAAAAATTCCACATTTTTGCAAACTGGAGCTTGAAACCTCTACAGTAGGGTTCTTTGATACGCTGAATATGATGGTGTGATTTTCATTAAGGTTTTTATAACTTTTAGGGGGTGTTTTCCCCTTTTTTTGAAAATCAGGCAAATTTTCTCAGGCGCGTAACTTTTGATGTGTAAGACTAAACTTGATTAAACTTATACATTTGAAATCAGCTTTAAAATTTAATTCTTTTGATGTATCTATTGGTATTGAAATTCTGTTGTTTTAGTTTTGGTTACTATTGAGCCGGGTTAATCCTTGTTTAGAGTTTGTTACCACAAAATGTTTGATAAAAACTAAAAAAAAGTAGTTTTTTTCTTTTTTTACGGCAATTCACTCATTTCGTCATATATGGTTATTCTTGTCGAAAGATAAACGTGTGATAGTAATCCATTCACTTATTACGTCATATATGGATATAATTAATACCTTTGTATCTTTTCAATACGTTGTAAACAGTAACCTTATCAATGCGATTATAATTACTTTATATTCGTTCTTTATTATAATCATATTACCATTTCATCTTACTATACACTTTGTTACCATAAACTGTTTGACTATCAATAGAACCATGATATCGATGTTACTTACAAAATTCCCATTCACAGTATCGATCCTTTATGTAATTCTTTACTTAGGCAGTGCGATTGCGCTGCCTATGATGAGGAGCTGCCATTGCCTAATACGATGCAAGATTTAGCCAAAGTCAATTCCGAAAGCCTTATGATGAACAGAAATAACAAGAATGGTTTAAACAATTTCTTCTGATGTAAACATTGCAGCAACAAAACTATTTTTCGTACTTCCTTGTTAGCTGGTACACACTCGAGAATTTACATCACGAACATGAGACAATAACCAGTTTTCATGGTCTTTTTACCAGGCAATCATCTTCGGCTCGGTAAGAAACTACATTGTAGCTAAATTTTGATTAAATATTTAGTTGGTATTTTGGTTAGGTTAGGTTAAATTAGGTTAGGTTGGGTTAGTTTAGGTTACATATTTAATATAATGCGGTCTGGGCGGCCATTTTCCATAATTTTGTTACTGAAGTATTATATTTTTATCATATTTTGGTATATTTCATTATTATTAACCTAACTTCAATTCTTGAATGTTTAATAGCTAACAAGGAAGTGCCCTATTTTTGCGCCATTAGAATTTTTTTAAGTTATATTTACAAGTAGCCTAGGTGAATTTAATATGCATAAATTATTTTTGGTATCTGTTTCTTATCAAGAGTTCGTTATAATTGCGTGTTAGAAACAATTTTCGAATCAGGAAACTTTTTTGTCCAACTCAAGCATCCAGGTATTAAGAACCGTTATTCAAATGATGTATTTCAATTGATCAGCCTGATCACCGATCGTTCTTTACTGTAATTATAATAATAATTAATTTGGTTAATTACAAAAGGTTTCTATATACAGCAGTTTCCTTTAAAATGAGCCATTACACAGTTCTTTATTATGACCACGAACTGTTTGATTTAATACTTAAGTTACTATGGGTTCAGTTCGTTCCTTATTGTGCCCGGATATAAAAAGAGTATATTGACAAACACCATTTATGATGAACTATATTGGTCCTTTATGTATTCATTCTTTATTATAAAATAAATTACAAACAGGAAAAAGCCTACGGCTTTTTCTTCTTTGGAATAGTAAGAGACGATCCTCAAATAATCAGGCAGCTAACTAGGTTTATAATTTGTTCTTTAACATAAACTTCATTAATCGGATATTTTAATATATCCTATATGGTCTAGAGGTTTGGATAGCTCTCACTCAGTAGGCTTGAGTTCAGTTTCCGTATGGGAAATTTTTATTCATGATGATTTCTTAAGGAACATAATTAAAAATTTCTTAATATAATAAAAATAATTTGTTTTAATTACAAAATGTTTTAACCCCATTAATTTCCTTTAAAATGAGCCATTGAACAAATCTCTAAGATGTTCCAATGCCATGCTATCTGTTGAATTACTAACCTAAACTATAATTAAGTGGCGTATAAAATTTAGCATAGGCAAGAGGTCGTTCTTTATTATATTTCTTAACATTGGACGTGATCGTCTCTTACTAGGTTGCTAGCTACCGCTGCAACCCGGATGTTAGCCACCAGTCTCTTCGGAGGCGTGGGTTCAAATCTTACCGCTGGTATACGATTATGTTTGAAAGACTGCAGTGTGAAAAGACATCGAAAATGCAGTTTTTGGTGGAAAAATTTATTCTCTTTTAGAAATAATTTATTTTAGTTACAAAAGGTTTTTAACCCAATTAATTTCCTTTAAAATGAGCTATTGAACAACCCTCTACGATGTTCCAGTGCCAAGCTATCTGTGGAAAAGAAAAAAAAAGAAAAGAGAAAAAAATATCCCGTTTGGGGAGAATAACGTGGTTAAAGTCAATTTTCTTGATTTTCAAGCCAATATATTTCCCTTGCTGTTCAAGCCAAGGGACAGAAAGTTTCCTATACAGGGGTTTCGGACAAGGCGGTTCTAATGGTGTACTTTTTGTTTTGATCTGACTCCTGCTTTAGGAGCTATGGGTTTTTATATTTCTTAACATTGGACGTGATCGTCTCTTACTAGGTTGCTAGCTACCGCTGCAACCCGGATCAGTAAACATGGACTAGGAGGCGTTCTTTATTGTAACTTTTATCATGATCAGCTTTAGGACGACCACATCTACAATATCCCGTGAATAAGCGATATGTGTCTTTCACCTTCTCCAGTGTCCCACAATCATGCTTTTCTGTTGCTTGATGTGGATGGTCCTTAGCGAGGTTTTTTGGAACTATGGGTTTTTATATGTCTTACCATTGGACGTGATCGTCTCTTACTAGGTTGCTAGCTACCGCTGCAACCCGGATCTCTTTCTAGGTTGCTAGCTACTGTTGCAACCCGAATAAACACCAGTCTCTTTGGAGGCGTGGGTCCAAATATTACCGCTGGTATACAATTAAGATTTATGGACAAAAATCAAATATCTTTGAAAAGACTGCAGCATGAAAAGACATCAAAAATGCAGTTTTGGGTGGAAAAATTTATTCTCTTTTAGAAATAATTTATTTTAGTTACTAATGATTTTTAATCCAATTAATTTTCTTTAAAATGAGCTATTGAACAACTCTCTACCATGTTTCAGTGCCAAGCTATCTGTAGAAAAGAAGAAAAAAAAATATGCCTTTTGTGGAGAATAACGTGGTTAAAGTCAATTTTCTTGATTTTCAAGCCAATATATTTCCCTTGCTGTTCAAGCCAAATGACAGAAAGTTTCCTATACAGGGTTTTCAGACAAGACGGTTCTAATGGTGTACTTATTGTTTTGATCTGACTCCTTTTTTAGGAGCTATGGGTTTTTTATTTCTTAACACTGGACGTGATCGTCTCTTACTAGGTTGCTAGCTACCGCTGCCACCCGGATATATTTTAAAGTTTCCGATTACAGTCATATATCAGTTACTATGGGAGAGAGAATGTTCTTTACTTTAAATTACTATACAGGGGTTTCGGACAAGGCGGTTCTAATGGTGTACTTATTGTTTTGATCTGACTCCTTTTTTAGGAGCTATGGGTTTTTTATTTCTTAACATTGGACGTGATCGTCTCTTACTAGGTTGCTAGCTACCACTGCAACCCGGATTATATTTCTTAACATTGGACGTTATCGTCTCTTACTAGGTTGATTACAAACAGTAAAAAGCCTACGGCTTTTTCTTCTTTGAAATAGTAAGAGACGAACGTCAAACGATCAAGTAGCTAACTAAGTCCAATGTATGCAATAAGTTTTTATTCAAATGATCGTCTTTTAATTTAATTTTATATTTCTTAACATTGGACGTGTTCGTCTCTTACTAGGTTGCTAGCTACCGCTGCAACCTGGATTTCAGCTATATCCGATGAAACTTACATATTCCCCATTTATACTGAACTGTATCGGTCCTTTATGTATCTTCCTGAAATAAGTCTTCGCTCTCACCTTTTAGTTTCTTTATTTGAAATTGGTCAGTACCAAGATCTTTCATCTGCTTAAAATCTTCAATGAAGTCTTTTGGAACCGCTGAATTGAGAGGCTGGACAGAAAAATGTTCAACCAATGTAGATTTTGCGCTTTCTGTCAGTTTCTGAAGGATTGCAGCTTCCGGTATTTCAGGTAAATTATCAACACCAACCGCTTTTTCAGCAAGACGTGCTTCAAGTATTTTATTTAAATCTTCTAGGGTGTATGCATGTATTGTTTTATAGAGACTGTTGTTCTCTCTTAACCACAACAGTGCTTCATGGACTTTTCTCAGATCTATTAGTGCAGTCCAAACATTCTTGTTGTAAGTAGGCTGACCATTGACAATGACTACAAAACTATCAATGTTAAGAAGTTTTTCAGGCTGAATATCTGCATTTGCTTGCACATCAACAGGTAGATATACTATTCTCCCCTTAAGAGCGTCAACAAGTTCTGTTCTAGGTCTCTTCAATGCAGTTACTTGCCCTAATCTGACGATCGTAAGACAAGGCATTACAAATCGAATCATTGCCATTTCAAAATTATTTAAACACTTTATACATTCCGGTGTACAGTCTATATGAAGGTTATTTAATACTGATCGGACATTCTCCTGACTTTTCAACATTTTCCCAGCACAGCAATCACAGACAAAGAATGAATCTATGACGTCCTCTTTCCAACCTGTACATTGAATTAGTTGTTCTCTGTCATCTTTGGGTATGTCCTGTTGTAGGTGTGCTAAAATCGTGGCCATCATTACATCAAAACCTTTCCTATTTGAAAGGGATCTTAGACTCTTCAATTGATATTTTGTCTTTATCTGCTCGCAACTGTCACAATTCATTGTGGGGTATACATCCCTGATGTTAGCTACCTTATCAAGGCTCTCACCAAGTAATTTTATTATTGTATTTTCATCCACAGAAACTCTAATATTGCTATCACCGTAGATGAAGTCTTGACTATTATTACGACAGAGTCTACTTGACACTTCTTCTATATAATGACTTAGTTCCTTGTACGAGCCCTCGACTTTTAGTAGATTAATATGTTGTATAATCTTACATTTTGATACTGCCTTATATACGCTATTAATGAAACAGTTCAAGACAGGAAAATGTGGAGCTAGTGCCCTTAGAGAACGCAAATAGCTCTGACATCCCTCATTTGGGCTATAGTATAACGAATGCCCATGCTTTCTTGTGTCCCTGTAATTGATTTCACAATAATCCAAGCCACCAAGGTAGAAATTAACCACTTTGTCAGTTGAATATTTTAATGCTATATTATTTTCAAGGATATCCAAAAGAATTTGACATAATTCAATATCCGTCGGATAGAGCTTGCAGATATCAGGGTGACATTGCCAAGTAACCTGCTGCCCAATTTTTGGTTTTGAATGTTTACTCAGATTGTTATAGGTGACTTCAGCCATCATAATTTCCTTGTCAGATCTAGATTCAGAGCATTTTTCAATAGTTGTCTCGTACTTTTCAGGACAGTTTGTTCTACTACACAGAGAATTTTTTGCCAAATATTCAGTAGAACTAAAAGAACTGTTTAAAACACAGTTAGAAATGCTTTTTTCTTGAGTCGGTGTTCCAGGAATTTGTTCTAAATCATTAGTCTTACAAACACATATACTAATAACCCTAACAGGCTCGTTTTCGCCACAATTGAAAAACATTGTTGAAAAACATTGCTTTTCCTTCGCTGTTGATAGGTATGCTTGTATATATATTTTTATTGCTGCTACATAAACTGCAATTGCTCCTTCCAAAATTAATATACGAATTTTCAAAGAAATACGCCTCCGTATATTCACTGTGTTGTCGAACATTTTCCATTGCATCTATAAACTGCTCCGCAGTTGCCAATCTATACCTTGGAAGCTTTTCATTAAACTGACAACATTTCTTTTGGATATTACTATGAAGCTTTGCCAAAGCATTTCTAGCCGACTTTTCAACAGCATCCGCTCTTTCAAAGAGAATTATAATCTGTAATTTTGAATACTTTTCGTAATCCTGGTAAAACATGCGTAAAATGTTTCTCAATTTACGAAGATCAGCCTGCATTTTTGCCATCTTCTTTTATTTCTGAAAGTAATTTTTCCCTTTGTCCTTATGCATTCTTCGGTACAACCTCGCAGAGAATTTAATTTTTTCATTATAGCTTTTGTCACCCCAGTATCTACCCATTATTCTGGTGGCAACTTTTTTCTTATGTTTGTTTCGGTAATCTTCATCATTATCATACCGTTCCTTGCTCTTTTGTCTAGCCTGCTCAATTGTTGCTTCTCTATAAAGTTTATCATTGTGATACGGCTCCTTGATCTTTTGTCTAGCTTGCTCAATTCTTGCTTCTCTGTAATCTTCATCATTTTGATAACGCTCCTTGATCTTTTGTCTAGCCTGCTCAATTCTTGCTTCTCTGTAATCTTCATCATTACCATACCGTTCCTTGCTCTTTTGTCTAACCTGCTCAATTGTTGCTTCTCTGTAAACTTTATCATTGTGATAACGCTCCTTGATCTTTTGCTTGGCTCTCTCAATTTTTACTTCTCGATACGCCTGGTCGGTTGAATACCTTTGCCTTTCTCTTTTCAAGTTACTATCTTTGTTGTCTGTGTAGTACTGTTTTTTTAACTTGCGTGGAGCTTGCTTTGATCTAACCATTATGTAATTCACGAATGAGACCATTTTCATCTTTGTAGTTCTTAAGTAGTAATTATGACGTCACGGCGTAATGATTTTATTTCATGATGACGTCATGACGCAATGATATTATTTCATGACGTCTTCAGAACCCACAACATAATTTCGTGTTTTTCTATTCACGTCATAGGTCTAATATAAAGCTATGATGACATTCATTATTTATCTAGTAGGGTTTCAGACAAGGTAGTTCTAATGATGTACTTTTGTTTTGATCTTACTCTATTTTTAGGAGTTTTGGGTTTTTATATTTCTTAGCATGGGACTGATCGTCTCTTACTAGGTTGCTAGCTACTGCTGCAACCCAAATTATAAGAGGGAGCCTGGCCGAGTGGTCCAAGACACTGGTGTTAGCCACCAGTCTCTTCGGAGGCGTGGGTTCAAATCTTACCGCTGGTATACGATTATGTTTGAAAGACTGCAGTGTGAAAAGACATCAAAAATGCAGTGTTTGGTGGAAAACTTTATTCTCTTTTAGAAATAATTTATTTTAGTTACTATAGATTTTAACCCAATTAATTTCCTTTAAAATGAGCTATTGAACAACCCTCTACGATGTTCCAGTGCCAAGCTATCTGTGGAAAAGAAAAAAAGAAAAAAAAAAGAAAAAAATATCTCGTTTAGGCAGAATGTTGTAGTAGCTGCCACTTTTCTTGATTTTCAAGCCAATATATTTCCCTTGCTGTTCAAGCCAAGGGACAGAAAGTTTCCTATACAGGGGTTTCGGACAAGGCGGTTCTAATGGTGTACTTTTTGTTTTGATCTCTCTCCTTTGTTAGGAACTATGGGTTTTTATATTTCTTAACATTGGACGTGATGATCGTCTCTTACTAGGTTGCTAGCTACCGCTGCAACCCTGATTTATTATAATCATATAACCTTAGTCAAAATAGTGGCTTATTTAGTATGGGAAAGAGTTCGTTCTTTATTATATAAAAAAGTAAAACTAATTATAAAATTTTCATGTATTTTTGTTGTTTAAATTAAGAACTTACTATTACTGATTAGGCATCATAAATATTTTTGCAGTTTACATAATAATTTTAGCGATTAAGCCAAAAAAGAAAATTTTGGTTCCAGGAGTTTCGGTTACTATTGAGACAAGTTGCCATTATTACTATAGAGTTCATTACCATGAACTGTTTGATTGCTTCAAAATTCAAATATCTTTGAAAAGACTGCAGTATGAAAATACATCAAAAATGCAATTTTTTTGACAAAATTGATTCTACTTTAAAAAGTATTTTATTTTTAATTACAAAAGGCACTAGATGTTGCAATTTCCTTTAAAATGAGCTATTATACAGCTCTCTATGATTTTCCAGTGCCCAGCTAGCTGAGGAGAAAAATCAAGCGGAAAGAAAAAAATATCCCGTTTGTGGAGAATAACGTGGTAAAAGTCAATTTTCTTGATTTTCAAGCCAATATATTTTCTTTGTTATTCAAGCCAAAGGGCGGTAAGTTTTCTTTATAGAGGATTCGGATAAGGCGGTCCTAATGGTGTACTTTTTGTTTTGATCTGACTCTTTTTTAGGAGTTGGGGGGTTTTATATTTTTTAACATTGGACGTGATCGTCTCTTACTAGGTTGCTAGCTACCGCTGCAACCCGGATCAAAAATGCAAATCTTTTGACAAAATTGATTCTACTTTAAAAAGTATTTTATTTTTAATTACAAAGGTGACTAGATGCTGCAATTTCCTTTAAAATGAGCTATTATACAGCTCTCTATGATTTTCCAGTGCCCAGCTAATTGAGGAGGAAAATCAAGCGGAAAGAAAAAAATAACCCGTTTGTGGAGAATAACGTGGTTAAAGTCAATTTTCTTGATTTTTAAGCCAATATATTTTCTTTGTTATTCAAGCCAAAGAGTGATAAGTTTCTTTAATAGGGGTTTTGGACAAGGTGGTTCTAATGGTGTAATTTTTGTTTTGATCTGACTCTTTTCTCAGGAGTTAGGGTTTTTTATATTTCTTAATATTGGACGTGATCGTCTCTTACTAGGTTGCTAGCTACCGCTGCAACCCAGATATAATGTAATAATTTTAAAGGTAGAACTCTTTCTAATTGATTACAAACAGGAAAAAGCCTACGGCTTTTTCTTCTTTGAAATAGTAAGAGACTAGCCTCAAACAATCAAGTAGCTAACTAAATCAAATGTATGTATTGGGTTTTTATTCCAATTACCATCTTTTAGTGGAAAATTTTAATATATTGACCTTAAATATAATAACTGTACTAGCCTATACTATAGTTAAGTGGCCTATAAAATTTAGTATAGGCAAGAAGTCGTTCTTTATTATATGGGGGAATAACGTGGTTAAAGTCAATTTTCTTGATTTTCAAGCCAATATATTTCCCTTGCTGTTCAAGCCAAGGGACAGAAAGTTTCCTATACAGGGGTCTCGGACAAGGCGGTTCTAATGGTGTACTTTTTGTTTTGATCTGACTCCTTTGTTAGGAACTATGGGTTTTTATATTTCTTAACATTGGACGTGATCGTCTCTTACTAGGTTGCTAGCTACCGCTGCAACCCGGATTAGGAGCTAAGGGTTTTTATATTTCTTAACATTGGACGTGATCGTCTCTTACTAGGTTGCTAGCTACCGCTGCAACCCGGATTATAATTGGTATGGTGAAATAATTATATGCATATGGCTCTTAAATCATACTTTTTTATGGTTCCATATGGTCTAGTGGCTAGGATAGTTAACTTTCACTTAACAGGCTCGGGTTCGATTCCCGGCGTGGGAAAATTTTTAACTCTATAATCTTCGAACATTTGAACCTTTTATAATTTATAATGATGTATAATATAAATACTGTAATCTTAACTATTGTGAAGTTGCGTATGCAAGTTAGTATAGGGAAGAGTTCGATCTTTATTATAACTTAACATTAGACGTGATCGTCTCTTACTAGGTTGCTAGAAGAAAGAAAAAAGAGAAAGAAAAATATGCCGTTTGTGGAGAATAACGTGGTTAAAGTCAATTTTATTGATTTTCAAGCCAATATATTTCCATTGCTGTTCAAGCCAAATGACAGAAAGTTTCCTATACAGGGGTTTCGAACAAGGTGGTTCTAATGGTGTACTTTTTGTTTTGATCTGACTCCTGTTTTAGGAGCTCTGGGTTTTTATATTTCTTAACATTGGGCGTGATCGTCTCTTACTATGTTGCTAGCTACCGCTGCTGCCCGGATTAGTAGCTACCGCTGCAACCCGGATTTATGTACGAAAATCAAAACATGAAAAGACATCAACAATGCAGTTTTTGGTGGAAAAATTTGTTCTCTTTTAGGAATAATTTATTTTAGTTACCATAGATTTTTAACCCAATTAATTTCATTTAAAATGAGCTATTGAACAGCTCTCTACGATGTTCCAGTGCCATGCTATCTGTGGAAAAGAAAGAAAAAAAAACTGACTCCTGTTTTAGGAGCTATGGGTTTTTATATTTCTTAACATTGGACTTGATCGTCTCTTACTAGGTTGATAGCTACCACTGCATCCCGGATAAGCTGAGTAAGAGTTTATTTTTTACTTTTACTTATTCCAATGTATACAATACTTTTTTATTCCAATGATCGTCTTTCAATGTGACTATTTCATTTTTTACTATGTGGTGTGATCCTCTCCTACTAGGTTGCTAGCTACCGCCTCAACCCAGATAGGTTGCAAGCTACTATTGCAACCCGTATTCCAGTTACTATGGGCTATAGCTCGTCCTTTAATGTAATTTTTTAGGATTTATGGGTTTTATATTTCTTAACATTCGACGTGATCGTCTCTTACTAGGTTGCTAGCTACCACTGCAACCCGGATCCGAAAACAAAAAGTTATGAGCTCTGTTGCATTGTAAAGTTCTCTAATACGCTGAATATGATGGCAAGATTTTCATTAAGATTCTATAGTTTTTAGTGGGTGTTTCGCTTTTTTTTAAATAAGGCAAATTTTCTCAGGCTTGTAACTTTTGAAGAATACTATATCATTACAAACAGGAAAAAGCCTACGGCTTTTTCTTCTTTGAAATAGTAAGAGACGAACCTCAAGTAACTACCCCTGGAACTACCATATAACAGTTACTATAGATGAGAGACCGTTCTTTACTGTAAATATCTCTGGATACAAAAAAGAAAAAAAAAAAGAAAAAAATATCTCGTTTGGGGAGAATAACGTGGTAAAAGTCTATTTTCTTGATTTTCAAGCCAATATATTTTCTTTGTTATCCAAGCCAAAGGGCGGTAAGTTTCCTTTATGGAGGATTTGGACAAGGCGGTTCTAATGGTGTACTTTTTGTTTTGATCTGACTCCTCTGTTAGGAACTACGGGTTTTTATATTTCTTAACATTGGACGTGATCGTCTCTTACTAGGTTGCTAGCTACCGCTGCAACCCGGATTTATAGAGGATTCGGACAAGGCGGTTCTAATGGTGTACTTTTTGTTTTGATCTGACTCTTTTTTTAGGAGTTGGGGGGTTTTATATTTCTTAACATTGGAGGTGATCGTCTCTTAATAGGTTGCTTTTCAATTTAAAATTTAAAAAAGAAACTTGTTTATTTACATTCTAGCTAAAATAATGAAGATAATATGAATGAACCACAGTGTTCAGTTTCTTTTGACTTGAGTTCGTTTTTTAACTATAAATACAAACAGGAAAAAGCTTACGGCTTTTTCTTCTTTTAAATAGTAAGAGACGAAACTCAAACAATCAAGTAGCTAACTAAGTCCAATGTATGGAATGGTTTGTTATTTCAGTGATCGTCTTTTAATGTAAAACTCTTTCAAAGAGAATTTTAATCTGTAATTTTGAATACTTTTCGTGATCCCGATAAAACATGCGTAAAATGTTTCTCAATTTACAAAGATCAGCCTGCATTTTTGCCATCTTCTTGTATTTCTGAATCTAATTTTTCCCTTTGTCCTGACACCATAAATATTGTTCAGACACCATAAATATTTTTGCAGTTTATAACTTTAGCGATTCTAAACTAAAAACGAAAATAAAATAAAAATTTATTTTTTCAATTTTTACGTCACGTCGCTCATTAAGTCATAAACCTATTGTGTACTATTATTAGTACACAATAGGTTTTAGATATTACGTCATGTCACTTATTACGTCATATATGGTTATTAGTAGATAATCGGTAAAATATTCGTTCTTTATTATAATGCCTATGCAAGTTAGTATAGGGAAGAGTTTTATCTTTATTATAATTACATAATAAGTTTGTTGATTCTGGACTGAAAACTAAAATAAATGCAATTATAAGACAATAATATGGAGATACGTACTTTACGGGTTACAAACCAAAAAAAGTTTGGTTCCAGGATACAATAATAACTTTGAACTGAGATGAAAAAAAATTTTCTTCCAGGAGACAAAAAGTGAAACTAATTCTAAAATTTTCATGTATTTTTGTTGTTTAAATTAAGAACTTACTATTACTGATTAGGCATCATAAATATTTTTGCAGTTTACATAATAATTTTAGCGATTAAGCCAAAAAAGAAAATTTTGGTTCCAGGAGTTTCGATTACTATTGAGACAAGTAGCTATTATTACTATAGAGTTCATTACCATGAACTGTTTGATTGCTTAAAAATTCAAATATCTTTGAAAAGACTGCAGTATGAAAATACATCAAAAATGCAATTTTTTTGACAAAATTGATTCTACTTTAAAAAGTATTTTATTTTTAATTACAAAAGGCACTAGATGTTGCAATTGCCTTTAAAATGAGCTATTATACAGCTCTCTATGATTTTCCAGTGCCCAGCTAGCTGAGGAGGAAAAAAAAGCGGAAAGAAAAAAATATCCCGCTTGTGGAGAATAACGTGGTAAAAGTCAATTTTCTTGATTTTCAAGCCAATATATTTTCTTTGTTATTCAAGCCAAAGGGCGGTAAGTTTCCTTTACAGAGGATTCGGCCAAGGCGGTTCTAATGGTGTACTTTTTGTTTTGATCTGACTCTTTTTTTAGGTTTTTGGATGTTTTATATTTCTTAACATTGGAGGGGATCGTCTCTTACTAGGTTGCTAGCTACCGCTGCAACCCGGATTGCAAGCCAATATATTTCCCTTGCTGTTCAAGCCAAATGACAGAGAAGTTTCCTAAACAGGGGTTTCAGACAAGGTGGTTCTAATGGTGTACTTTTTGTTTTGATCTGACCTTTTTTTAGTAGTTAGGGGTTCTTATATTTCTTAACATTGGACGTGATCGTCTCTTACTATGTTGGGTAATTTTATAATTTATAATGATGTATAATATAAATACTATAATATTCACTATAGTGAAGTTGCCTATGCAAGTTAGTATAGGGAAGAGATCAATCTTTATTATAACTGTGGAAAAGAAAAAAAAGAAAAGAGAAAAAAATATCCCGTTTGGGGAGAATAACGTGGTTAAAGTCAATTTTCTTGATTTTCAAGCCAATATATTTCCCTTGCTGTTCAAGCCAAGGGAAAGAAAGTTTTCTATACAGGGTTTTCGGACAAGGCGGTTCTAATGGTGTACTTTTTGTTTTGATCTGACTCCTTTTTTAGGAGTTAGGGGTTTTTATATTTCTTAACATTGGACGTGATCGTCTCTTACTAGGTTGCTAGCTATCGCTGCAACCCGGAAAAAAAACACATTGTGCACACATCGTTCTTTACTCAGGCAGTGCTAGCGCGCTGCCTATGATAATCAACTGATTACACACAGGAAAAAGCCTACGGCTTTTTCTTCTTTTAAATAGTAAGAGACGAGTCTCAAATAATCAAGTAGCTAGCTAATTCCAAAGGTATGCAATTTTTGTTATTCCAATGATCGTTTTTTATTGTAACTAGGTTTCAGCCATTTCTACAGCCATGATACTATTGGAAATTACATAATCCCTATTTATGTTTTAGTTAACATGGGCAAGGTGTCGTTCTTTATTGTATATGGACTAAGGTTCGTTCTTTCATGTAAAACTAGCAAAACATTTTTTAAGCCTGATGAAGATTTAACTAATGTGTCAAAAGTAAGGTTGCAAGTCGACGATTTTGTTTTGGCCTTATTATAATTGGTATGGTGAAATAATAATACGCATATGGCTCTTAAATCATACTTCTTTATGGTTCAATATGGTCTAGTGGCTAGGATAGTTAACTTTCACTTAACAGGCTCGGGTTCGATTCCCGGGGTGGGAAAATTTTTAACTCTATAATCTTCGAACATTTGAACCTTTTATAATTTATAATGATGCGTAATATAAATACTGTAATCTTAACTATAGTGAAGTTGCGTATGCAAGTTAGTATAGGGAAGAGTTCGATCTTTATTATAAAAAGAAATTAAGTACAAATGGCACTAGATCTAGAGATTTTCTTTAAAATGAGCCATTGAACAACTCTTTACGATGTTCCAGTGCCAAGCTATCTGTGGAAAAGAAAGAAAAAAAGATGCCTTTTAGGCAGAATGCCGTAGTAGCTGCCACTTTTCTTGATTTTCAAGCGAATATATTTCCCTTGCTGTTCAAGTCAAATGACAGAAAGTTTCCTCTACTGGGGTTTCAGACATGTCGGTTCTAATGATGTACTTTTTGTTTTGATCTGACTTTTTTTAAGGGGTTATGGGTTTTTATATTTCTTAACATTTTACGTGATCGTCTTTTACTAGGTTCCTAGCTACCGCTGCAACCCGGAAATATCTTGTGAAATGATCATTTCAGTTAACATGGGGTAGAGGTCGATCTTTACTATAACAAATACAACTTTTTCTTTTCTCTGTTACATCAGTTACTATGAGATAGACTTCGGTCCTTACTGTAACATCTTATTTAGAATAGTAAGAGACGAAATTCAGAGAGTCAGGCAGCTAACTTACACTAATATGTGTCATGGTTTGTAATTCAATTTCAGCCATCTATAAAGCCAAGATACCGATGATAATTACATAATCCCTATTTTTGTTTCAGTTAACATGGGATAGATGTCGTTCTTTACTATAATCTCTCAATTATTACTTCTCGATACGCCTGGTCGGTTGAATACCTTTGCTTTTTTCTTTTCAAGTTACTATCTCTGTTGTTTGTGTAGTACTGTTTTTTCAATATCCGTGCAGCTTGCTTGATTGAAACCATTATGTAATTATGAATGTGAACTTTTACAGTTCTGAAGCTTCTTATATAGTAATTATGACGTCACAGCGTAATGATTTTGTTGACGTCATAGCGCAATGATATTATTTCATGACGTCTTCAGAAACAACAATATAATTTCGTGTTTGTCTATTCACATCATAGCTCTAATATAAAACTATGACGACATTCAATATTTATCTAGTAGGATTTCAGACAAGGTAATTCTAATGATGCACTTTTGTTTTGATCTGACTCTATTTTTAGGAGTTTTGTTATATTTCTTAGCATTGGACTGATCGTCTCTTACTAGATTGCTAGCTACTGCTGCAACCCGGATTCACATATATATTATTTATGAGAGGCAACCTGGCCGAGTGGTCCAAGGCACTGGTGTTAACCACCAGTCTCTTCGGAGGCCTAGGTTCAAATCTTACCGCTGGTATACGATTATGTTTGAAAGACTGCAGTGTGAAAAGACATCGAAAATGCAGTTTTTGGTGGAAAAATTTATTCTCTTTTAGAAATAATTTATTTTAGTTACAAAAGGTTTTTAACCCAATTAATTTACTTTAAAATGAGCTATTGAACAACCCTCTACGATGTTCCAGTGCCAAGCTATCTCTTTTCTTAACATTGGACGTGATCGTCTCTTACTAGGTTGCTAGCTACCGCTGCAACCCGGATTTTCTTGATTTTTTAGTACTGATTTTTTAACTTGCGTGTAGCTTGCTTTGATCTAACCATTATGTATTCATGAATGAGACCATTTACAGTTTTGACGTTTCTTATATAGTAATTATGACGTCACTGCATCAAAAATACAGTTTTTATTGGAAAAATTTATTCTCTTTTAGAAATAATTTATTTTAGTTACAAAATGTTTTTAACCCAATTAATTTCCTTTAAAATGAGCTATTGAACAACCCTCTACGATGTTCCAGTGCCAAGCTATCTCTGGATACAAAAGAAAAAAAAAAAGAAAAAAATATCCCGTTTGGGGAGAATAACGTGGTAAAAGTCTATTTTCTTGATTTTCAAGCCAATATATTTTCTTTGTTATTCAAGCCAAAGGGCGGTAAGTTTCCTTTATGGAGGATTTGGACAAGGCGGTTCTAATGGTGTACTTTTTGTTTTGATCTGACTCTTTTTTTAGGAGCTACGGGTTTTTATATTTCTTAACATTGGAGGTGATCGTCTCTTACTAGGTTGCTAGCTACCGCTGCAACCCGGACAAGCCGGACAATTGACAAACACCATTTATGATGAGCTATATTCGTCCTTTATGTAACTACACCTAGAACCACCATATATCAGTTAGTATGGGAGAGAGATCGTTCTTTACTGTAACTACTTTAAAAAGTATTTTATTTTTAATTACAAAACGCACTAGATGTAGCAATTTCCTTTAAAATGAGCTATTATACAGCTCTCTATGATTTTCCAGTGCCCAGCTAGCTGAGGAGGAAAATCAAGTGGAAAGAAAAAAATATCCCGTTTGTGGAGAATAACGTGGTAAAAGTCAATGTTCTTGATTTTCAAGCCAATATATTTTCTTTGTTATTCAAGCAAAAGGGTGGTAAGTTTCCTTTATAGAGGTTTCGGACAAGGCGGTTCTATAGGTGTACTTTTTGTTTTGATCTGACTCTTTCTTTAGGAGTTGGGGGGTTTTATATTTCTTAACATTGGATGTGATCGTCTCTTACTAGGTTGCTAGCTACCGCTGCAACCCTGATATGGGCGAGAGATCTTTCTTTACTGTAATTAAAGGTAGAACTCTTTCTAATTGATTACAAACAGGAAAAAGCCTACGGCTTTTTCTTCTTTGAAATAGTAAGAGACTAGCCTCAAACAATCAAGTAGCTAACTAAATCAAATGTATGTATTGGGTTTTTATTCCAATGACTGTCTTTTAGTGGAAAATTTTAATATATTGACCTTAAATATAATAACTGTACTAGCCTATACTATAGTTAAGTGGCCTATAAAATTTAGTATAGGCAAGAGGTCGTTCTTTATTATAAATAGTGTCGTGTCTGATTCCTAATATATAATACCGCAGCAACTCGGATAGTGGACTATTATTTCAATGATCGTCTTTTAATGTAGAACTTCTTAACATTGGAAGTGATCGTCTCTTAATAGGTTGCTGGCTACCGCTGCAACCCGGATCTAATATTCATGTAAACATCTCTAATTCTCTCGTAGTAATAAGGGTTCGTAGCTCAGACGTAGAGCAATCGACTGCAGATCGTTGAGATAGGTCACCGGTTCGGATCCGGTCGGGTGGTAATTTTTTAGAAACTAATTATGGTTTAAAATCTAATCACTGGTGTTTTACCCTAAACAAGATTTTAATTTATGTCTAATATTAATCATTAAGTACTTCAATAACTATGTACGAAAGTTCGTTCTTTAATGTAACTCTTACTAGGTTGCTAGCTACCGCTGCAACCCGGATACCGCTGCAACCCGGATCCTTGAAATAAGAATTTTGTTCATTACAAAAGGTTTCTATATACAGCAGTTTCCTTTTAAATTAGCCATTACACAGCTCTTTATTATGAACACGAACTGTTTGATTTAATACTTAAGTTACTATTGGTTACAGTTCGTTCCTTATTGTAACTGATGGAAATAAAATAATCCCTATTTATGTTTCAGTTAACATGGGCTAGGTGTCGTTCTTTATTGTAATATGAGATAGACTTCGGTCCTTATTGTTAAAAATGTAATTAGAGTTCGTTCTTTATTGTAAAAATAAAAAAATCTCATTCTTTTTTTTTGGAAATATAGGACTATAATATAAAGATTCGTTCACTATGGATTAAGCCAAAGTTTGGTTCCAGGATCGCCTTTTAATGAAATCAAGCCAATATATTTCCCTTGCTGTTCAAGCCAAGGGACAGAAAGTTTCCTATACAGGGGTTTCGGACAAGGCGGTTCTAATGGTGTACTTTTTGTTTTGATCTGACTCCTTTTTTAGGAACTATGGGTTTTTATATTTCTTAACATTGGACGTGATCGTCTCTTACTAGGTTGCTAGCTACCGCTGCAACCCGGATATAGCTCGTTGTTTAATGCAATACTTGTCGAAAGATGAACGTGTATAAATATTGCATTCACTTATTACGTCACATATGGTTATCTTTTAATGTATTATTACAAACAGGAAAAAGCCTACGGCTTTTTCTTCTTTAGAATAGTAAGAGACGAACCTCAAAGAATCAGGCAGCTAACTAAGTCCAATATAAGCAATTGTTTGTTCTTCTAATGATCATCTTTTAATTTGGCGTTTCTTACTAGGTTGCTAGCTACCACTTAAACCCGGATGATGTAATAGGTTGCTTGCTACCGCTGCAACCTAGATATTCTTATTTCTGCTACTATGGGCTAAGGTTCGTTCTTTCATGTAAAACTAGCAAAAAAATTTTTAAGCCTGATGAAGATTTAACTAATGTGTCAAAAGTAAGGTTGCAAGTCGACGATTTTGTTTTGGCCTTATTATAATTGGTATGGTGAAATAATAATATGCATATGGCTCTTAAATCATACTTCTTTATGGTTCCATATGGTCTAGTGGCTAGGATAGTTAAATTTCGCTTAACAGGCTCGGGTTCGATTCCCGGTGTGGGAAAATTTTTAACTCTATAATCTTCGAACATTTGAACCTTTTATAATCTATAATGATGTATAATATAAATACTGTAATCTTAACTATAGTGAAGTTGCGTATGCAAGTTAGTATAGGGAAGAGTTCGATCTTTATTATATTTTTAGGAGCTAAGGGTTTTTATATTTCTTAACATTGGACGTGATCGTCTATTACTAGGTTGCTAGCTACCGCTGCAACCCGGATTATTGCTACCCACCGCTGCATCCCGGGCTACTAACAAACAGGAAAAACCCTACGGCTTTTTCTTCTTTGAAATGGTAAGAGACGAACGTACAATAGCTGAACCTAAGTCAAATGTATGCAATGGTTTGTTATTCCAATGATCGTCTTTTAATGTAAAATTATTCCAATAATCGTCTTTTAATGTAATTTTCAAACCAAATTAGCTACTATGGCCTTGAATTCGTTCTTTACAATAATGAGCAATATCAGTCCTTTATGTAAAATTTACTAACCTATACTATAGTTAAATGGCCTATATAATTTAGTATAGGCAAGAGGTCGTTCTTTATTATAATTATCTAGTAGGGTTTCAGACAAGGTATTTCTAATGATGTACTTTTGTTTTGATCTGACTCTATTTTTAGGAGTTTTGGGTTTTTATATTTCTTAGCATTGGACTGATCGTCTATTACTAGGTTGCTAGCTACTGCTGCAACCCAAATTCACATATATATTTATTTATGAGAGGCAGCCTGGCCGAGTGGTCCAAGGCACTGGTGTTAGCCACCAGTCTCTTCAGAGGCGTGGGTTCAATTCTTACCGCTGGTATACGATTATGTTTGAAAGACTGCAGTGTGAAAAGACATCAAAAATGCAGTTTTTGTGGAAAAATTTATTCTCTTTTAGAAATAATTTATTTTAGTTACTATAGATTTTTAACCCAATTAATTTCCTTTAAAATGCGCTATTGAACAACCCTTTACGATGTTCCAGTGCCAAGCTATCTGTGGAAAAGAAAAAAGAAAAAAAAAGAAAAAAAAAAAGAAAAAAATATCCCGTTTAGGCAGAATGTTGTAGTAGCTGCCACTTTTCTTGATTTTCAAGCCAATATATTTCCCTTGCTGTTCAAGCCAAGGGACAGAAATTTTACTGTGCAGGGGTTTCGGACAAGGCGGTTCTAATGGTGTACTTTTTGTTTTGATCTGACTCTTTTTTAAGAACTATGGGTTTTTATATTTCTTAACATTGGACGTGATCGTCTCTTACTAGGTTGCTAGCTACCGCTGCAACCCGGACTACCGCTGCAACCCGGATGTGGACGAGAGATCGTTCTTTACTGTAATGCTTCTCTGTAATGTTCATCATTACCATACCGTTCTTTTGCTCTCTCAATTATTACTTCTCGATACGCCTAGTCGGTTGAATACCTTTGTTTTGCTCTCTCAATTATTACTTCTCGATACACCTGGTCGGTTGAATACCTTTGCTTTTTTCTTTTCAAGTTACTATCTCTGTTGTTTGTGTAGTACTCTTTCTTCAACTTGCGTATAGCCTGCTTTGATCTAACCATTATTCTAATCAAGAATGAGAGAATTTTCAGTTTTGACTTTCCTTATATACTAATTATGACGTCACTCTATTCACGTCATAGCTCTAATATAAAACTATGATGATCTTATATAGTAATTATGACGTCACTGAATCAAAAATACAGTTTTTATTGCAAAATTTATTCTCTTTTAGAAATAGTTTATTTTAGCTACTATAGATTTTTAACCCAATTAATTTCCTTTAAAATGAGCTATTGAACAACCCTCTACGATGTTCCAGTGCCAAGCTATCTCTGGATACAAAAAAAAAGAAAAAAATATCCCTTTTGGGGAGAATAACGTGGTTTAAGTCAATTTTCTTGATTTTCAAGCCAATATATTTCCCTTGCTGTTCAAGCCAAGGGACAGAAAGTTTCCTATACAGGTGTTTCGGACAAGGCGGTTCTAATGGTGTACTTTTTGTTTTGATCTGACTCCTTTTTTAGGAGCTATGGGTTTTTATATTTCTTAACATTGGACGTGATCGTCTCTTACTAGGTTGCTAGCTACCGCTGCAACCCGGAAAGGTTAATAGTATAATAGGCTCAACTTTATAATGTGACCACCCAAAATTACTATGCTGAATGAAGACCCCCAGGATCGTCTGGGGGTCTTATTCACAAAGACCCTAAAAAAAAAATTAAATGAAAACTTATTATTCTATACTGTAATATGGACTACAGTTCGTTCTTTAATGTAACATCCAATGACTATGACGTCACTGATCAATATTGTACAAAAAAATTAAGTTTTCGTAAGAAATTGATTCTATTTAAAAAAATTTATTAAAAATGGCACTAGATCTAGAGATTTCCTTTAAAATGAGCCATTGAACAACACTCTACGATGTTCCAGTGCCATGCTATCTGTGGAAAAGAAAGAAGAAAGAAAAAAAGATGCCGTTTAGGCAGCATCTTGTAGTAGCAGCCACTTTTCTTGATTTTCAAGCCGAAATATTTCCCTTGCTCTTCAAGCCAAATGACAGAAATTTTCCTATACAGGGGTTTCAGACATGGCGGTTCTAATTGTGTACTTTTTGTTTTGATCTGAGTTTTTTTTAGGAGTTATGGGGTTTTATATTTCTTAACATTGGACGTGATCGTCTCTTATTAGGTTGCTAGCTACCGCTGCAACCCGGATAATGTAACTTCATATTAGTCTAATGATGTGCTTTGTAGTTCAATTATTATAGGCTATAGTTGGTTCTTTACTATAATGTATATTAAAGCTACGAAACATTTTATAATAGTTTAAAATGGTGATTAGCTCTTTGGTTAAGTGGGTGTGTGACTGGGCTAGTCCGGGGAGGGGGCTTTAGAGGGGGCAGGACCCCAGAATTTCCTACAGAGAAACTAGAAATAGCATTGTTTTAATGGGATTTCTGAGAGTAGAAGACCCCAAGATTAAGTGGTTGTAGTTTGTTTGGCGTATGTGGAGGCAAGCTTAACATGATCAACTGGCTCTCTTTCGCTACCTGGATGGCTTCAACTGATAAGTGAGATTCGTGACTGTCTATAATGAGTAGCTGGGACTTCTCTTTGCTTGGCAGCACAGTGGAAACGAAGTATTAAGAGATAATTAAAGAACAAGCTGGTGTCCAGCTACTGTCGCTAACACAAGCAACAGTACCGGGTTGAACCCCTAAAGTCATCCTATATAATGTCTTTTTCCTTGGGAAGACCAGCATTGATGGAATTGAGTTTCCAGATTCTGAAACACAGGCAAGAATTGTCACAGTCTGTCCTCTATCTGCAGAAGTTGCTCTTCCAACTTGACGTAATCTAATCTTGGCAGCAATATTGAGTGACTTTTGTATGGTTTTCAAGGCACTCTCATCCATATTATGTATATTCTGGGGAGAGAAAGTATACCTGGCATATGTTAGCATAGATGCTAACATTGTAGTGGTTGAATCTGGCTCCCCTAGAGGGGATAGTTGCTTCAAGTCTTTTGAGTGAAAGGACTTGGTTTCGCTACATAGTCCATAATACCATTTCTCGCCTGCTCTTTTCTTGTCATCCCAACTTGAAGGATACAGCAATAAATTTTTCCTTGCATACTCGTAGGCTAACTCACGAACTTCCAAGTCAAGAAATCTTAACATGTCAAAGCAAAGTAAACCCTGCCTATTTTATTTCTGTTTATAGTTGCGATACATAGGACATGTCTCAAGGACCAATACTTGGTCCTTGAGATAATCGTCGGTCCTTGGGCCGACACCCCTCGGCCCATTTCTCTTTCATTTAGTTGCACCAACAATGCCTAAAAAAACAAGGTATTGAAGCATAATACGTACAACTATCTTATCATTGTAGGCGGAAAAATCTCATTTGACATGGCTACACATTAGGGTTTGTGTTGTGCGATAGCACATAGATCAAAACATAGGGTTCTCAAAGAATTTTGGTAATTATTGTATTGGAAAATTGAATATGAATTTTTGGTAAAGTAAATGCTAAGAAACTACTTTTGTTTTGGCATTAATGACAGCGCAGCTAACTCCCAGTTTTCAATAAACACAATATATTGTCACGGCTGTTGAACAAAAGGGAGAAATAATACTAAAAATAAGCAAAATCCAAAAAGCAGTACATAAACATTTTGTTACCTTTCCTAAAAGTAAATTCTTTTTAAAATTTCCATGTCATTCTTTTCATATTTAAGTCCTTTTTATATTAGCAACGCTAAAGAACTTGATTTATAACAATCTGAAATGCTTAAAAAAATGATATTTAGAAAGATCCACATAGACCTGGCGAGGGGACACCCTTGGTCTTTGGGCATGGGGATAAAGGCTTTAGCATTGTTTTTAGTTATTGCTCTCGTAAACGGGTTCTACACAAGGAAATTGGAAAGCTGTGACGTCAAACTGCATCAGTTAAGGAAAAAGGGGAAAACTTTCACCAGACCGGTCAGAAGGACCACATGTGAGTCACTTATATGACACAGAAAACTTATAAAAACGAGTATCTTTTATTTCAGAAAATTACTGTGTTTATGCGGCCATGAACATTGCTTACGTATATAGCATAACAATTAATTCTTTTTAAATTTCTGCTTACAATATTCTTCTGGAACACTGGCAGCTTGTAAGGCAGGGTATAACCAAAATCCAAACATTAATAATACAGTAACCAAATACGTAGGAACAGCTATTGCCCAATACCTCCTTGGGTAATAGGTGACCCTCATCATGGCTAACCAAGAGTCTGGCAAAGAAGCCCATAGTAAATACAAAATAATAACACAGGTAATAAAAATAAAAGCGGCAAATCCATACGTAGCTCGAAGTGGCGTAGGGTTTGGTGCAGCTCCGGAGAGTTTTGACGCCATCGCATTAACTTAGAGGCGTAAAAAATGGCGTAGCGAGTCAATTGAAGCAAAGGGAAAACCAAACTAAATTAAAAATTTTCAGGTTTTTTTCTGGTTTGAATTAATAAATGGAAATTGTTGTTCAGACACCATAAATATTTTTGCACTTTGCAGCTAAATAAAATTATTTTATTTAAAATTTTCAGGAATTATTCTAGTTTCAGTTGACAAATAAGTTTTTTTTTCAAGGAATCGAGCAGCTAAGTCCAATATATGCAATGGTATGTTCTTTGAATGAAATATAACTTCAGTTACTATAGACTAAAGTTCGTTCTTTAATGTAATGCTAAGCTATCTGTTGAACTACTAACCTATACTATAATTAAGTGGTGTATAAAATAATAACATTGGACGTGATCGTCTCTTACTAGGTTGCTAGCTACCGCTGCAACCCGGATTTGTTATTTCAGTGATCGTCTCTTAATGTAAAACCCGGATAACATTGGACGTGATCGTCTCTTACTAGGTTGCTAGCTATCACTGCAACCCGGATCAAACAATCAACTCGCTAACTAAGTCCAATGTATGCAATGGTTTTTATTCCAATGATCGTCTTTTAATTTAACTATTTCATTTTTTATTATGGGGTGTGATCGTCTCTTACTAGGTAGCTAGCTACCGCCGCAACCCGGATTCAGTTACTTTGGGCTATAGTTTGTCCTTTAATGTAAAATTAGCATAAAAATACGATTCTTTTGATGTACTTTTTGGTGTCAAAATTCCATTTTTTAGAGTTTCGGTTACTATTGAGACGGGTCGCTCTTACTATACAGTTCGTTACCACGAACTGTTTGATAGGCGAACCTCAAACAATCAAGTAGCTAAATAAGTCCAATATATGCAATGGTTTGTTATTCCAATGATCATCTTTTAATGTAAAACTCTCCTTGATCTTTTGTTTGGCTGTCTCAATTTTTGCATGTCTATAATCTTCATCATTGTGATAACACATCTTGCTGTTTTGTTTTGCTCTCTCAATTATTACTTCTCGATACGCCTGGTCGGTTGAATACCTTTGTTTTGCTCTCTCAATTATTACTTCTCGATACGCCTGGTCGGTTGAATACCTTTGTTTTGCTCTCTCAATTATTACTTCTCGATACGCCTGGTCGGTTGAATACCTTTGTTTTGCTCTCTCAATTATTACTTCTCGATACGCCAGGTCGGTTGAATACCTTTGTTTTGCTCTCTCAATTTTTACTTCTCGATGCGCCTGGTCGGTTGAATATTTTTGCTTTTCTCTTTTCAAGATACTATCTCTGTTGTTTGTGTAGTACTGTTTTTTCAACTTGCGTGCGACTTGCTTGATTGAAACCATTATGTAATTATGAATGAGAACATTTTCATCTTTGTAGTTCTTAAGTAGTAATTATGACGTCACAGAGTAATGATTTTGTTGACGTCATAGAGCAATGATATTATTTCATGACGTCTTCAGAAACAACAATATAATTTCATGTTTTTCTATTCACGTCATAGCTCTAATATAAAACTATGATGACATTCATTATTTATCTAGTAGGGTTTCAGAGAAGGTAATTCTAATGATGTACTTTTGTTTTGATCTGACTCTATTTTTAGGAGTTTTGTTATGTTTCTTAGCATTGGACTGATCATCTCTTACTAGGTTGCTAGCTACTGCTGCAACCCAAATTCACATATATATTTATTTATGAGAGGCAGCCTGGCCGAGTGGTCCAAGGCACTGGTGTTAGCCACCAGTCTCTTCGGAGGCGTGGGTTCAAATCTTACCGCTGGTATACGATTATGTTTGAAAGACTGGAGTGTGAAAAGACATCGAAAATGCAGTTTTTGGTGGAAAAATTTATTCTCTTTTAGAAAAAATTTATTTTAGTTACAAAAGGTTTTTAACCCAATTAATTTACTTTAAAATGAGCTATTGAACAACCCTCTACGATGTTCCAGTGCCAAGCTATCTGTGGAAAAGAAAAAAAAAAAAGAAAAAAGAAAAAAAATATCCCGTTTGGGGAGAATAACGTGGTTAAAGTCAATTTTCTTGATTTTCAAGCCAATATATTTCCCTTGCTGTTCAAGCCAAGGGACAGAAAGTTTCCTATACAGGGGTTTCGGACAAGGCGGTTCTAATGGTGTACTTTTTGTTTTGATCTGACTCCTTTGTTAGGAACTATGGGTTTTTATATTTCTTAACATTGGACGTGATCGTCTCTTACTAGGTTGCTAGCTACCGCTGCAACCCGGATTTTCAGTAAATATGTAAGGGTTAGATTAGCTCAATATACATATTAAACAAGCTATAGCTAGTCTTTTTCATTTAATTTGTGACATAACAGTCTCTGGTTTTTTCCTGGCCACAGAACCTTACGTCTATGTTTATGTTTAAGTGTTTTTGTTGTGAATTTATTGATTGAATAAATTGATTAATTGCAAGGCCGTAACCAGTATTTTTTTTTAAGGGGGGGGGCACAAAAAACTCAAAAAATGCATTAAAAAATTTGTTTATATCCATGTTTGTTACGTTTTTACGAGCCAGACAAACATTTTGGGGGGGAGGGGGATTCAAAACTCCTTAACCCCCCCCCCTGGGTACGGCCTTGATTAATTGATTGGTAACTTGTTGAGACGCGGAGATAATGGATTTCTTATAGTTATGCAATAGGCATGATACGATTAATTGTTTAAATTAATCCACATTCCATATAATATGTTAAAGCGTGTTATGGTCAGGTTTACTTATTAATATCTCTTACTAGGTTGCTAGCTACCGCTGCAACCCGGATAAAAAGCAAGCGAATTACTTGTTTGTATCTTAAATTATAATCTTAGTTACTATGGGCTGAAGCTCGTTCCTTGCTGTAACTATGGACTAAAGTTCGTTCTTTAATGCAAAACATTAGAATCTCTAAACCTTTTATAATTTATAATGAACCACATCGATCTTTTATGTAATGTAAAACTTTTTTTTAGATTAAAACTATTGCTCAGATATCATAAATATTTTTGCAGTTTACATAATAACAAGATGTTGTCTCTTTTTTTGTATAGTACTGTTTTTTTAAATTACGTATAATAACTCGCTTAGAAGGCATCTTATTACAAAACAAGAAATAATATTTTCATCTAATTAACACTTCTTATGACTCGTATCGAGTATCCATAACCTAACAAAAAGTAAAACTAATTTTTAAATTTTCAGGTATTTTATTAGTTTGAATGAAAAGATTAAAATTATTGCTCAGATATCATAAATATTTTTGCAGTTTACATAATAACTTTAGCGATTCTAAACTGAAAAACTAACTCAGTCCAATATATGCAATGGTGTGCTTTTCTAATGATCGTCCTTTAATATAAACTATGGACTAAAGTTCGTTCTTTAATATAAAAATTCGATGGTCGAGCCTTTATGTAACCCGGATTAAAAAATTATTATCATATCTTATATGTAACTTTTATTTTATAAGTCTTCGATAGTCTAATGGTAAGTATGCCCACTTGTTACCTGGGAGAAGGGGGTTCGATTCTCCGTCGGGGAGAACTTTTAATATGTTGAATTAAAAACACTATCTTTTCAATTTAAAATTTAAAAAAGAAACTTGTTTATTTACATTCTAGCTAAAATAATGAAGATAATATGAATGAACCACAGTGTTCAGTTTCTTTGGACTTGAGTTCGTTTTTTAACTATAAATACAAACAGGAAAAAGCCTACGGCTTTTTCTTCTTTTAAATAGTAAGAGACGAAACTCAAACAATCAAGTAGCTAACTAAGTCCAATGTATGGAATGGTTTGTTATTTCAGTGATCGTCTTTTAATGTAAAAATATAAATACTGTAATCTTAACTATAGTGAAGTTGCGTATGCAAGTTAGTATAGGGAAGAGTTCGATCTTTATTATAAACTGTAATCTTAACTATAGTGAAGTTGCGTCGATCTTTATTATATTATACTACTGCTGCAACCCAAATTCACATATATATTTATTTATGAGAGGCAGCCTGGCCGAGTGGTCCAAGGCACTGGTGTTAGCAACCAGTCTCTTCGGAGGCGTGGGTTCAAATCTTACCGCTGGTATACGATTATGCTTGAAAGACTGCAGTGTGAAAACACATCGAAAATGCAGTTTTTGGTGGAAAAATTTATTCTCTTTTAGAAATAATTTATTTTAGTTACAAAAGGTTTTTAACCCAATTAATTTCCTTTAAAATGAGCTATTGAACAACCCTCTACGATGTTCCAGTGCCAAGCTATCTGTGGAAAAGAAAAAAAGAAAAGAGAAAAAAATATCCCGTTTGGGGAGAATAACGTGGTTAAAGACAATTTTCTTGATTTTCAAGCCAATATATTTCCCTTGCTTTTCAAGCCAAGGGACAGAAAGTTTCCTATACAGGGGTTTCGGACAAGGCGGTTCTAATGGTGTACTTTTTGTTTTGATCTGACTCCTTTGTTAGGAACTATGGGTTTTTATATTTCTTAACATTGGACGTGATCGTCTCTTACTAGGTTGCTAGCTACCGCTGCAACCCGGAAAACTAGCAAAAAATTTTTTAAGCCTGATGAAGATTTAACTAATGTGTCAAAAGTAAGGTTGCAAGTCGACGATTTTGTTTTGGCCTTATTATAATTGGTATGGTGAAATAATAATATGCATATTGCTCTTAAATCATACTTCTTTATGGTTCCATATGGTCTAGTGGCTCGGATAGTTAACTTTCACTTAACAGGCTCGGATTCAATTCCCGGTGTGGGAAAATTTTTAACTCTATAATCTTCGAACATTTGAAGCTTTTATAATCTATAATGATGTATAATATAAATACTGTAATCTTAACTATAGTGAAGTTTCGTATGCAAGTTAGTATAGGGAAGAGTTCGATCTTTATTATACATACTATAATGCCTTATGTATGATATCCTAATGATCGTCTTTTTGTAATTCTTTATGGTTCCATATGGTCTAGTGGCTAGGATAGTTAACTTTCACTTAACAGGCTCGGGTTCGATGCCCGGTGTGGGAAAATTTTTAACTCTATAATCTTCGAACATTTGAACCTTTTATAATCTATAATGATGTATAATATAAATACTGTAATCTTAACTATAGTGAAGTTGCGTATGCAAGTTAGTATAGGGAAGAGTTCGATCTTTATTATAATAATAACAAAATTTAATTAGAGTTCGTTCTTTATTGTTATGTTAGCATTGGACGTGATCGTCTCTTATTGTGATATTCATGAATGAGACCATTTACAGTTTTGACGTTTCTTATATAGTAATTATGACGTCACTGCATCAAAAATACAGTTTTTATTGGAAAAATTTATTCTCTTTTAGAAATAATTTATTTTAGTTACAAAAGGTTTTTAACCCAATTAATTTCCTTTAAAATGAGCTATTGAACAACCCTCTACGATGTTCCAGTGCCAAGCTATCTCTGGATACAAAGAAAAGAGAAAAAAATATCCCGTTTGTGGAGAATAACGTGGTTAAAGTCAATTTTCTTGATTTTCAAGCCAATATATTTCCCTTGCTGTTCAAGCCAAGGGACAGAAAGTTTCCTATAAAGGGGTTTCGGACAAGGCAGTTCTAATGGTGTACTTTTTGTTTTGATCTGACTCCTTTTTTAGGAGCTATGGGTTTTTATATTTCTTAACATTGGACGTGATCGTCTCTTATGGTTGCTAGCTACCGCTGCAACCCGGATTTCTTAACATTGGACGAGATCGTCTCTTACTAGGTTGCTAGCTACCGCTGCAACCCGGATATAGCTACCTCTTAGCCAAATATAATAACTTTAATATAAATTAATATAGGAAGGAGGTCGTTCTTTATTATAAATTCTTTATTATAAACCGCTGCAACCCGGACTATGGGCGAGAGATCTTTCTTTACTGTAATCAATTTGCGTATGGAAAATTTTTACTTATGATGATTTCTTAAGGAATTATAAATAAAATTTCTTAATGTAATAAAAATAATTTGTTTTAATTACAAAAGGTTTTTAACCCCTTTAATTTCCTTTAAAATGAGCCATTGAACAACTCTCTATAATCTTCCAGTGCCAATCTATCTGTTGAATTACTATCCTATACTATAATTAAGGGCCGTATAAAATTTAGTATAGGCAAGAGGTCGTTCTTTATTATAACAATTTTTCCATAAGAACCTTATATTTTAACGATGGGCAACTAGCTTGACATACACCACATACCCCGGGGGCTGGAGGAGTTTTCAACCATGGAGGTATAGTCAATTAATTGCCTTTTTACTATTTTTGAATAAATATCTATCTCAAAATTTTAATCGGATGCACTTAGAGAAAAAATCATATTGAAGGAGGCTGGTTGTCCTCCAATCATATTTGATACGAGCGTGCCATGTGTCTAGTGCCAGGGTCTGGATGAATCCCAGGCTTCTAGTATTATTTTTTTTTAATGGCTGCATTTTTCCCCAAAGCGACTTGACAATTTCTTCTGAAAATTGACAATTGTTTAATTAAAAATTACCAGGAATTATTATAGTTTCAGTTGACAATTCCTCGTTATTCAAGCCAAGGGACAGTTATTTTCCTACTTAAGGGTATTGAACAAGGCGGTTCTAATAGTGTACTTCCTTTTTTTTATCTGACTCAAGTCTTACAAGAAATGGACTGTTTTATTTTTTGATTTGGACATGATCGTCTCTTACTAGGTTGCTAGCTACTGCTGCAACTCGGATTCACATATATAGTTATGAGAGGCAGCCTGGCCTTGTGGTCCAAGGCGCTGGTGTTATCCATCAGTCTCTTCGGAGGCGTGGGTCCAAATCTTACCGCTGGTATACAATTATGATTTATGTACAAAAATCAAATATCTTTGAAAAGACTGCAGCATGAAAAGACATCAAAATGCAGTTTTTGATGGAAAAATTTATTCTCTTTTAGAAATAATTTATTTTAGCTACTAAAGATTTTTAACCCGATTAATTTACTTTAAAATGAGCTATTGAACAACTCTCTACGATGTTCCAGTGCCAAGCTATCTGTGGAAAAGAAACAAAAAAAATATGCCGTTTGTGGAGAATAACGTGGTTAAAGTCAATTTTCTTTATTTTCAAGCCAATATATTTCCCTTGCTGTTCAAGCCAAATGAAAGAAAGTTTCCTATACAGGGGTTTCGGACAAGGCGGTTCTAATGGTGTACTTTTTGTTTTGATCTGACTCCTTTGTTAGGAACTATGGGTTTTTATATTTCTTAACATTGGACGTGATCGTCTCTTAACTAGGCTGCTAGCTACCGCTGCAACCCGGATTATGTCCCACTATACAAGTTTGTATAGGCAAGAGTTCGTTCTTTATTGTAATTAGCCATCAGTCTCTTCGGAGGCGTGGGTTCAAATCTTACCACTGGTATACGATTATGTTTGAAAGACTGCAGTGTGAAAAGACATCGAAAATGCAGTTTTTGGTAAAAAAATTTATTCTCTTTTAGAAATAATTTATTTTAGTTACAAAAGATTTTTAACCCAATTAATTTCCTTTAAAATGAGCTATTGAACAACCCTCTACGATGTTCCAGTGCCAAGCTATCTGTGGAAAAGAAAAAAAGAAAAAAAGAAAGAAAAAATATCCCGTTTAGGCAGAATGTTGTAGTAGCTGCCACTTTTCTTGATTTTCAAGCCAATATATTTCCCTTGCTGTTTAAGCCAAGGGGCAGAAAGTTTCCTATACAGAGGTTTCGGACAAGCCGGTTCTAATGGTGTACTTTTTGTTTTGATCTGACTCCTTTGTTAGGAACTATGGGTTTTTATATTTCTTAACATTGGACGTGATCGTCTCTTAACTAGGTTGCTAGCTATCGCTGCAACCCGGATAACAAGGCAATATATTTTCCTTGTTATTCAAGCAAAGGGACGGTAAGTTTGCTATAAAGAGGTTTTGGACAAGGCAATTCTAATAGTGTTTTTCTAATTTTGATCTGAGCCTATTTTCAGGAGTTATGGGTTACTTTAATTTTTACTAAGGGGCGTGATCATGTCTTACTAGGTTGCTAGGTACTGCTGCAATCTGGATTCGTTTGGTACTCTTGTCTTTGTAATACGAGAAAAATCATTCCCTTCCTATCTTTTCAACATATTGTAAACAGTAACCTTTCCAATGTGATTACATTCACTTTATATACAAAACAGACAGATATACGAAAATGCGATGAACTTAGGCTGGTTGTTCTCTAATATAGATGTTCTTTATTTGATGTGAAACTACAAACAGGAAAAAGCTTATGGATTTTTCCAAATTGAAATAGTGAGAGACGACCCAGCTACAACCTACGATTATGACGTCATTGAGCAATCTTTAACATAAAATATGCAGTTTTTTGAAAAAAACTATTCTATTTAAAAAATAATTTGTTTTAATTACAAAAGGTTCTTAACCCTATTAATTTCCATTAATTTATTAATTTCTTAAGCTATTTGTGGAAAATAGAATAAAAAAGATGCTGTATAGGCAGAATGTTGTAGTAACTGCCACTTCTCTTGATTTTCAAGCCAATATATTTCCCTTTCTGTTCAAGCCAAGGGAGAGAAAGTTTCCTATATAGGGGTTTCGGACAAGGCGGTTCTAATGGTATACTTTTTATTTTTATCTGACACTATTTTTAGCAGTTATGGATCAAAAATCATCATCAGTAATGATAATGAAAGGAAATAGAGAGAATAATATAATCTTTATAATGTTATATTCGTATATTTTTAGAAAAAATTATACCATTCGTATATTAGGCTATTTATTAAAAGAGAGAAGGCTTCAATCATGGTGGCACAACAAAGGTACTAGAAAAAAATATTTTTCTTTTTTCTAAAACTAAAAACTGCAAAAAAAAGTTTAATCTGTAGTAATAAAGCCAAAAAGATTCTGGAATTACAAGCCTTTAAACAGTAACTAATTTGAATATTTGTGCATAATTCTGATATTCCAACAAAAATGACTTCATTAGAAAATGCTATGTAGTTCGTTACATAACATTTATGGGAAACAAAATTAGCACTCAAAAAAATGTGAAAAGATTTATTCAACTCTCTGAAGGTATTAAATATATGCAAAAGTTTTCGTCACGTTTTTACAAAGTAGACTTAGTTTTTAAGACGGGGTATGTTTTCTTATAATTTCTTATCATTATAATTTTAACGATATACAGTCCCAAGCACCATTATACTTGAGCTGTCAACTGCTGGTTTGAGAGTCAAAGATTCGTTTACTAGCTTCAGCAAAACAAAATTTGTTGTATTTATTATTTTTTCCTTTTTTGTCAGAAACATTCTGAAAAGTATAGTCGTGACAGTGGTAGCTGCAACCTTGTAAAAGTATAAACGTTACGTAGTAAAAAAAATAGCCTCAGTGGCAAATAATTTGCTATCACTTCCATCCACCACTTAAAGTACACCCTAGACAGTCAATCAGTTTGATCAAAAGGCTCAGTCAATCAATTAATTAAAACATGATTGACAATCTAGGAACTTGTTTGACGCTTGAGTCAAGCATTGATGGTGATTGATAGAACGTTTGAACGAATCAATCAGTTCTTAGACGGTCAATTATGCTTTAACAATTGATTGATGGAACCTTTTGACCAAAATGATTGACCGTCCAGGGGGTCCTTTAGAGTCCTAAACGGTAAGTAAGTCTCAAGTAAAACTTCTCTCCATACACTTCTTTAATCTGCTTATAAAATCTTAGAGCACATCACTTCTCAATATCAGTAAGCCAAACCTGTATATCCAGTCCTGAAGGCACGAATCTAAGATCCTAGGGAAATCATTAGATTTACAATGAGAAGCTTGGCCCTCATTCCATACCCACGAAAAGCCAGAATTATCCAACAGGGCTTTAAGCTCTTTTGGCCATGATGCTTTTTTAAAAGATTTTAAAAGAAAAATTTTAATTTTCATTCTAGAATTATTCTATGTAATTTCTATCTGAAATTATTTCATGCAAGAGAAAATCAGACAAAAAGCTCTTTTTCTTGCTAAAACAAAACGACTACTTCCACCATCTATAATAGGATTTTATGCTATCGCTAATGAGACAAAGGGAAAGAAAAGAAAAACTTACCTAGCAGCACAGGCAAGAGCAGAAATTTTTAATTGTTTTGTTGCGGCTTCACTAATAGCTTCATTTGAACTAAATAGGGCAAGACTATTTACAACTTTTGTTGAATTTTCAAGGGATATTATTGCAGTTTTACATTATCCTGAAAAAGAAAAAACATTCTTTGAACAGTTACAGAAACAAATTTTTACCAGTTACAGATAGAAATTTCAAATTTTCATAAATTTTAATTATCCTACAGGTCTTTTGGCCAACAGGTCTACATAGCAGCACAGGCAAGAGCAGAAATTTTTAATTGTTTTGATGCAAATTCACTAATAGTTTAATTGAATTTTCAAGGGATATTATTGCAGTTTTACGTTATCCTGAAAAAGCAAAAAAACATTCTATAAACAGTTACAGAAACAAATTTTTACCAGTTACAGATAGAAATTTCAAATTTTCATAAACTGGATTTTTTGATGATTCTGGTAAGCCAGTCTTTTATGTATATATTTCTTAACATTGGACGTGATCGTCTCTTACTAGGTTGCTAGCTACCGGTGCAACCTGGATATATCATTAACTAGTATAGGCTTATTTAGTATAGGAAAGAGTTCGTTCTTTATTATAATTTTAGTGGAAAAATTTATTCTCTTTTAAAAATAATTTATTTTAGTTACAAAAGGTTTTTAACCCAATTAATTTCCTTTAGGATGAGCCATTAAACAACCCTCTACGATGTTCCAGTGCCAAGCTATCTCTGGAAACAGAGAAAGAAAGATAAAAATATCCCGTATAACGTGGTTAAAGTCAATTCTCTTGATTTTAAAGCCAATATATTTCCCTTGATGTTCAAGCCAAGGGACAGAAAGTTTCCGATACAGGGGTTTCGGACAAGGCGGTTCTAATGGTGTACGTTTTGTTTTGATCTGACTCCTTTTTTAAGAACTATGATTTTTTTTATTCCTTAACATTGGACGTGATCGTCTCTTACTAGGTTGCTAGCTACCGCTGCAACCCGGATGATCGTCTCTTAATAGGTTCCTAGCTACCGCTGCAGCCCGGATAGGTTGCTAGCTACCACTGCAACCCAGATTTTTAGGAGCTATGGGTTTTTATATTTCTTAACATTGGACGTGATCGTTTCTTACTAGGTTGCTAGCTACCGCTGCAACCCGGATAATATAAAATTTAGTATAGGTAAGAGGTCGTTCTTTATTATAACAACCCGGATAAAATAAAAATTGGTTTTTACAATTTTTACATCACGTCACTCATTACGTATATATGGTTATTAGTACAAAATCGGTGTTAGAAATTACGTCATTTAACTTCTTACGTCATATATTGTAGACAATCGGTAGATTATTCGTTCTTTATTATAAAATTTTGTTTTGATCTGACTCCTTTTTTAGGAGCTATGGGTTTTTATATTTCTTAACATTGGACGTGATCGTCTCTTACTAGGTTGCTAGCTACCGCTGCAACCCGGATTAAAAAATTATTATCATATCTTATAATTAACTTTTATTTTATAAGTGTTCGATAGTCTAATGGTAAGCATGCCCACTTGTTACTTGGGAGAAGGGGGTTTCAATTCCCCGTCGGGGTGGACTTTTAATATGTTGAATTAAAAGCACTATCTCTTCAGTTTAAAATTTAAAAAAGAAACTTGTTTATTTACATTCTAGCTAAAATAATGAAGATAATATGAATGAACCACAGGGTTCAGTTTCTTTGAACCTGACTTCGTTTTTTAACTATAAATACAAACAGGAAAAAGCCTACGGCTTTTTCTTCTTTAACAGTAAGAGACGAAACTCAAAAAATCAAGTAGCTAATAACTAAGTCCAATGTATGGAATGGTTTGTTATTTCAGTTATCGTCTTTTAATGTAAATTTACTAACCTATACTATAGTTAAGTGGCCTATATAATTTAGTATAGGCAAGAATTCGTTCTTT
Organism: Artemia sinica; assembly: GCA_027921565.1. NCBI lineage: Eukaryota > Metazoa > Arthropoda > Branchiopoda > Anostraca > Artemiidae > Artemia > Artemia sinica. Next base: position 13,125,196 of record CM051273.1, read on the forward strand.
ATTATAACTTACCGCTGGTATACGATTATGTTTGAAATACTGCAGTGTGAAAAGACATCAAAAATGCAGTTTTTGGTGGAACAATTTATTCTCTTTTAGAAATAATTTATTTTAGTTACTATAGATTTTTAACCCAATTAATTTCCTTTAAAATGAGCCATTGAACAACTCTCTACGATGTTCCAGTGCAAAGCTATCTCTGGATACAAAAGAAAAAAAGAAAGAAAAAAATATCCCGTTTAGGCAGAATGTTGTAGTAGCTGCCACTTTTCTTGATTTTCAAGCCAATATATTCCCCTTGCTGTTCAAGCCAAGGGACAGAAAGTTCCCTATACAGGGGTTTCGGACAAGGCGGTTCTAATGGTGTACTTTTTGTTTTGATCTGACTCCTCTGTTAGGAACTATGGGTTTTTATATTTCTTAACATTGGACGTGATCGTCTCTTACTAGGTTGCTAGCTACCGCTGCAACCCGGATTACTTTAGTTTTTACTATGGGGCGTGGTCGTCTCTTACTAGGTTGCTATCTACCGCTGCAACCCGGATAATAAACTGATTACAAACAGGAAAAAGCCTACGACTTTTTCTTCTTTGAAATAGTAAGAGACAAACCTCAAACAATCAAATAGCTAACTAATTCCAATGTATGCAATTGTTTGTTATTCCAATGATCGTCTTTTAATGTAACATTTTCCATTGCATCTATATACTGTTCTGCTGTTGCCAATCCATACCTTGGAAGCTTTTCCTTAAACTGACAACATTTCTTTTGGATATTACTATGAAGCTTTGCCAAAGCATTTCTAGCCGACATTTCAACAGAAGCCGCTCTTTCAAAGAGAATTTTAATCTGTAATTTTGAATACTTTTCGTGATCCTGGTTAAACATGCGTAAAATGTTTCTCAATTTACGAAGATCAGCCCGCATTATTGCCATATTCTTGTATTTCTGAATGTAATTTTTCCCTTTCTCCTTGTGCGTTCTTCGGTACAACCTCGCAGAGAATTTAATTTTTTCATTATAGCTTTTTTCACCCCAGTATCTACCCATTATTCTGGTAGCAACTTTTTTCTTATATATATTTTCGGTAATCTTCATCATTGTGATAACGCTCCTTGATCTTTTGTCTAGCCTGCTCAATTGTTGCTTCTCTGTAATCTTTATCATTATCATACCTTTCCTTTCTCTTTTATCTAGTCTGCTCAATTTTTACTTCTCGATATGCCTGGTCGGTTGAATACCTTTGCTTGCCAAAGCATTTCTAGCCGACTTTTCAACAGCATCCGCTCTTTCAAAGAGAATTTTAATCTGTAATTTTGAATACTTTTCGTGATCCCGGTAAAACATGCGTAAAATGTTTCTCAATTTACAAAGATCAGCCTGCATTTTTGCCATCTTTTTGTATTTCTGAATGTAATTTTTCCTTCTGTCCTTACGCGTTCTTCGGTACAACCTCGCAGAGAATTTAATATTTTCATTATAGCTTTTGTCACCCCAGTATCTACCCATTATTCTGGTAGCAACTTTTTTCTTATGTTTGTTTCGGTAATCTTCATCATTATCATACCGTTCCTTGCTCTTTTGTCTAGCCTGCTCAACTGTTGCTTCTCTATAAAGTTTATCATTTTGATAACGCTCCTTGATCTTTTGTTTGGCTGTCGCAATTTTTACTTCTCGATACACCTGGACGGTTGAATACCTTTGTATTTGGTTTTTCTTATATTTGATGCGGTAATCTTCATCATTGTGATAACTCTCCTTGAACTTTTGTTTGGCTGTCTCAATTTTTGCATGTCTATAATCTTCATCATTGAGATAACACATCTTGCTGTTTCGTTTTGCTCTCTCAATTATTACTTCTCGATACGCCTGGTCGGTTGAATACCTTTGCTTTTTTCTTTTCAAGTTACTATCTCTGTTGTTTGTGTAGTGCTGTTTTTTCAACTTGCGTATAGCCTGCTTGATTGAAACCATTATGTAACCATTAGTTGAATGTTTATGTCACGTATCAAGTATCAAGAACCTAACAAAAAATTAAACTAAATTTTAAATTTTCAGGTATTTTTCTAGTCTAAATTAAAAGATTAAAACTATTGTTCAGACACCATAAATATTTTTGCAGTTTATAACTTTAGCGATTCTGAACTAAAAACGAAAATAAAATAAAATAAAAATTTTCAATTTTTACGTCACGTCGGTGACTAATTCATATATGGTTATTAGTACACAATAGGTTTTAGATATTACGTCATGTCACTTATTACGTCATATATGGTTATTAGTAGATAATCGGTAAAATGTTCGTTCTTTATTATAAACATACCTTAGAAAATATATTTTCAAATCGTTCTTTACTATAATTCTATTTTGAATATAATTTCTTTTAATTACAAAAGGTTTTTAACCCCATTAATATTCTTTAAAATGAGCCATTAAACAACTCTCTACGATGTTCCAGTGCCAAGCTATCTGTCGATTTATTAACCTATACTAAAATTAAGTAGCGTATAAAATTTAGTTTAGGCAAGAGGTCGTTCTTGATTATAAAAATTTGACAAATGTTTTTCCGGGATTACGAAAAATATTCAAAATTAAAGATTAAATTTATCTCTGAAAGAGTGGATTTTGTTGAAAAGTCGGCTAGAGGTGCTTTCGCAAAACTTCATAGTAATATCAAAAAGAAATGTTGCATGTTTAATGAAAAGCTTCCAAGGTATGGACCGGCAACTGTGGAACAGTTTAAAGATGTAATGGGAAATCTTATACGTCAATTTGAATATATGGAGGCACAATTGTTCTTTACTTAGTTTCAGCTTAAATTCGATGATCGAGCATTGATGTACTAACTACATCCAACAACTATGACGTCATTGATCAATATTTGTTTTGATCCGACTCTTTTTTTAGGTGTTAGGGGTTTTTATATTTCTTAACATTGGACGTGATTGTCTCTTACTAGGTTGCTAGCTACTGCTGCAACCCGGATCTTCTTTGGAGCAGTAAGGGACAAATCTCAAAGAATTAGGTAGCTAACTAAGTTCAATGTATAAAATGTTCTATTCTTCTGATGATCGTCTTTTAATAGTTTTACCACAAACTTTTTGATTGCTTCACAAATCAAATATCTTTGGAAAGACTGCAGTGTCAAAAGAAATCAAAAATGCAGTTTCTAGTGTAACAACTTATTCTGTTTTTAAAATATTTTTTTAGTTATAAAAGGTTTTTAACCTCGTTAACTGCCATTATAATGAGCCATTGAACAACTCTCTACGATGTTCCAGTGCCAAGATATCTGTGGAATTACTAACCTATACTTTTATAATTAAGTGGCGCATAAAATTTAGCATAGGCCAAAGGCCGTTCTTTATTATATAATTTCCTTTAAAATGAGCTATTGAACAACCCTCTACGATGTTCCAGTGCCAAGCTATCTGTGGAAAAGAAAGAAAAGAGAAAAAAAGAAAAAAATATCTCGTTTAGGCAGAATGTTGTAGTAGCTGCCACTTTTCTTGATTTTCAAGCCAATATATTTCCCTTGCTGTTCAAACCAAGGGACAGAAAGTTTCTTATACAGGGGTTTCGGACAAGGCGGTTCTAATGGTGTACTTTTTGTTTTGATCTGACTCCTTTGTTAGGAACTATGGGTTCTTATATTTCTTAACATTGCTGTTCATGCCAAATGACAGAAATTTTCTTATACAGGGGTTTCGGACAAGGCGGTTCTAATGGTGTACTTTTTGTTTTGATCTGACTCCTTTGTTAGGAACTATGGGTTTTTATATTTCTTAACATTGGACGTAATCGTCTCTTACTAGGTTGCTAGCTTCCGCTGCAACCCGGAAAAACCCGGATTCAGAAACCAAAACATAATTTCGTGTTTTTCTATTCACGTCATAGCTCTAATATAAAGCTATGACGATATTCATTATTTATCTAGTAGGGTTTCAGACAAGGTAGTTCTAATGATGTACTTTTGTTTTGATCTTACTCTATTTTTAGGAGTTTTGGGTTTTTATATTTCTTAGCATGGGACTGATCGTCTCTTACAAGGTTGCTAGCTACTGCTTCAACCCAAATTATAAGAGGCAGCCTGGCCGAGTGGTCCAAGACACTAGTGTTAGCCACCAGTCTCTTCGGAGGCGTGGGTTCAAATCTTACCGCTGGTATACGATTATGTTTGAAGGACTGCAGTGTGAAAAGACATCAAAAATGCAGTTTTTGGTGGAAAAATTTATTCTCTTTTAGAAATAATTTATTTTAGTTACTATAGATTTTTAACCCAATTAATTTCCTTTAAAATGAGCTATTGAACAACCCTCTACGATGTTCCAGTGTCAAGCTATCTGTGGAAAAGAAAAAAAGAAAAAAAATAAAAAAATATCCCGTTTAGGCAGAATGTTGTAGTAGCTGCCACTTTTCTTGATTTTCAAGCCAATATATTTCCCTTGCTGTTCAAGCCAAGGGACAGAAAGTTCCCTATACAGGGGTTTCAAACAAGGCGGTTCTAATGGTGTACTTTTTGTTTTGATCTGACTCCTCTGTTAGGAACTATGGGCTTTTATATTTCTTAACATTGGACGTGATCGTCTCTTACTAGGTTGCTAGCTACCGCTGCAACCCGGATTTAATGTAATAACCAATGATCGTCTTTTATTGTAAATTCTATATATATCTCATATGGTTTAGTTGTTTAGGATAGTTGACTTTCAATTAATTGTCTTGGGTTTGAATCCCGGTGTGGGAATTATTTTAAACAAAATTAGATGACATTAATTAGCTAATTTGACATGACATAATAGGTAACTAAGGGCAAGAGTTCTTTCTTTACTATAACAACCAGGATGACGTCAGTTACAACTTGGAATTCGTTTTATGCTATATCATTACAAACAGGAAAAAGCCTACGGCTTTTTTTTCTTTGAAATAGTAAGAGACGAACCACAAGTAACTACCCCTGGAACCACCATACATCAGTTACTATGCATGAGCGATCGTTCTTTGCTGTAAACTAGCTACCGCTGCAACCCGGATCACTTGCGTATGATCTTCTAATGATCGTCTTTTAATATAACCTCCCTCCCCCACGCTCATCATTCCCCAAAACACATCCAATCAAAATTTTGAGACAGCCATTTTGTTCAATGCTTGTGTTTGAAAATGCAACTTTTTTGTTAAAATTGGTCTAGCTACAGCTGCAACCCGGATAATAAACTGATTACAAACAGGAAAAAGCCTGCGGCTTTTTCTTCTTTGAAATAGTAAGAGACGAACCTCAAACCATCAAGTACCTAAGTAATTCCAATGTATGCAATTGTTTGTTATTGCAATGATCGTCTTTTAATGTAAAATCCAATTAATTTCCTTTAAAATGAGCTATTGAACAACTCTCTACGATGTTCCAGTGCCAAGCTATCTGTGGAAAAGAAGAAAAAAAAATATGCCTTTTGTGGAGAATAACGTGGTTAAAGTCAATTTTCTTGATTTTCAAGCCAATATATTTCCCTTGCTGTTCAAGCCAAATGACAGAAAGTTTTCTATACAGGGGTTTTGGACAAGTTGGTTCTAATGGTGTACTTTTTGGTTTGATCTGACTCCTTTTGTAGGATCTATGGGTTTTTTATTTCATAACATTGGACGTTATCGTCTCTTACTAGGTTGCTAGCTACCGCTGCAACCCGAATATAATTTAAAGTCTCCAATTACAGTCGTATGTCAGTTACTATGGGTGAGAGATTGTTCTTTACTGTAAATTACTATACAGGGGTTTCGGACAAGGCAGTTCTAATGGTGTACTTTTTGTTTTGATCCGACTCCTTTGTTAGGAACTATGGGTTTTTATATTTCTTAACATTGCTGTTCATGCCAAATGACAGAAATTTTCTTATACAGGGGTTTAGGACAGGGCGGTTCTAATGGTGTACTTTTTGTTTTGATCTAACTCCTTTGTTAGGAACTATGGGTTTTTTATATTTCTTAACATTGGACGTAATCGTCTCTTACTAGGTTGCTAGCTTCCGCTGCAACCCGGAAAAACCCGGATTCAGAAACCAAAACATAATTTCGTGTTTTTCTATTCACGTCATAGCTCTAATATAAAGCTATGACGATATTCATTATTTATCTAGTAGGGTTTCAGACAAGGTAGTTCTAATGATGTACTTTTGTTTTGATCTTACTCTATTTTTAGGAGTTTTGGGTTTTTATATTTCTTAGCATGGGACTGATCGTCTCTTACAAGGTTGCTAGCTACTGCTTCAACCCAAATTATAAGAGGCAGCCTGGCCGAGTGGTCCAAGACACTAGTGTTAGCCACCAGTCTCTTCGGAAGCGTGGGTTCAAATTTTACCGCTCGTATACGATTATGTTTGAAAGACTGTAGTGTGAAAAGACATCAAAAATGCAGTTTTTGGTGGAAAAATTTATTCTTTTTTAGCAATAATTTATTTTAGCTACTATAGATTTTTAACCCAATTAATTTCCTTTAAAATGAGCTATTGAACAACCCTCTACGATGTTCCAGTGCCAAGCTATCTGTGGAAAAGAAAAAAAGAAAAAAAAAGAAAAAAATATCCCGTTTAGGCAGAATGTTGTAGTAGCTGCCAGTTTTCTTGATTTTCAAGCCAATATATTTCCCTTGCTGTTCAAGCCAAGGGACAGAAAGGTTCCTATACAGGGGTTTCGGACAAGTCGGTTCTAATGGTGTACTTTTTGTTTTGATCTGACTCCTCTGTTAGGAACTATGGGTTTTTATATTTCTTAACATTGGACGTGATCGTCTCTTACTAGGTTGCTAGCTACCGCTGCAACCCGGATTTAATGTAATAACCAATGATCGTCTTTTATTGTAAATTCTATATATATCTCATATGGTTTAGTTGTTTAGGATAGTTGGCTTTCAATTAATTGTCTTGCATTCGAATCCCGGTGTGGGAATTATTTTAAACAAAATTAGATGACATTAATTAGCTAATTTGACATGACATAGTAGGTAACTAAGGGCAAGAGTTCGTTCTTTACTATAACAACCAGGATGACGTCAGTTACAACTTGGAATTCGTTTTATGCTATATCATTACAAACAGGAAAAAGCCTACGGCTTTTTCTTCTTTGAAATAGTAAGAGACGAACCACAAGTAACTACCCCTGGAACCACCATACATCAGTTACTATGCATGAGCGATCGTTCTTTACTGTAAACTAGCTACCGCTGCAACCCGGATCACTTACGTATGATCTTCTAATGATCGTCTTTTAATATAACCTCCCTCCCCCACGCTCATCATTCCCCCAAACACATCCAATCAAAATTTTGAGACAGCCATTTTGTTCAATGCTTGTGTTTGAAAATGCAACTTTTTTGTTAAAATTGGTCTAGCTACAGCTGCAACCCGGATAATAAACTGATTAATAACAGGAAAAAGCCTACGGCTTTTTCTTCTTTGAAATAGTAAGAGACGAACCTCAAACCATCAAGTACGTAAGTAATTCCAATGTATGCAATTGTTTGTTATTGCACTGATTGTCTTTTAATGTAAAATCCAATTAATTTCCTTTAAAATGAGCTATTGAACAACTCTCTACGATGTTCCAGTGCCAAGCTATCTTTGGAAAAGAAGAAAAAAAATATGCCTTTTGTGGAGAATAACGTGGTTAAAGTCAATTTTCTTGATTTTCAAGCCAATATATTTCCCTTGCTGTTCAAGCCAAATGACAGAAAGTTTTCTATACAGGGGTTTTGGACAAGGCGGTTCTAATGGTGTGCTTTTCGTTTTGATCTGACTCCTTTTGTAGGATCTATGGGTTTTTTATTTCTTAACATTGGACGTTATCGTCTCTTACTAGGTTGCTAGCTACCGCTGCAACCCGAATATAATTTAAAGTCTCCGATTACAGTCGTATATCAGTTACTATGGGTGAGAGATTGTTCTTTACTGTAAATTACTATACAGGGGTTTCGGACAAGGCAGTTCTAATGGTGTACTTTTTGTTTTGATCCGACTCCTTTGTTAGGAACTATGGGATTTTATATTTCTTAAAATTGGGCGTGATCGTCTCTTACTAGGTTGCTAAATACCGCTGCAACCCGGATTATATTTCTTAACATTGGACGTTATTGTCTCTTACTAGGTTGATAGCTATCGCTGCAACCCGGATATTATATCACAAACAGGAAAAAGCCTACGGCTTTTTTTTCTTTGAAATAGTAAGAGATGAACGTCAAACGATCAAGTAGCTAACTAAGTCCAATGTATGCAATATGTTTTTATTCCAATGATCGTCTTTAAATTTCATTTTATATTTCTTAACATTGAATGTGATCGTCTCTTACTAGGTTGCTAGCTACCGCTGTAACCCGGATTTCAGATATATCTGATGAAACTTGCATATTCCCCATTTATACTGAACTGTATCGGTTCTTTATGTATTTAATGTAATAACCAATGATCGTCTTTTATTGTAAACTGTTCCACAGTTGCCAATCCATACCTTGGAAGCTTTTCATTAAACTGACAACATTTCTTTTTGATACTACTATGAAGCTTTGCCAAAGCATTTCTAGCCGACTTTTCAACAGCATCCGCTCTTTCAAAGAGAATTTTAATATGTAATTTTGAATACTTCTCGTGATCCTGGTAAAACATGCGTAAAATTTTTCTCAATTTATGAAGATCAGCCTGCATTTTTGCCATCTTCTTGTATTTCTGAATGTAATTTTTCCCTTTGTCCTTCTGCGTTCTTCGGTACAACCTCGCAGAGAATTTTTTTTTCATTATAGATTTTGTCACCCCAGTAACGCTCCTTGATCTTTTGTTTGGCTGTCTCAATTTTTACTTCTAGATACACCTGGACGGTTGAATACCTTTGCTTTTGGTTTTTCTTATATTTGATGCGGTAATCTTCATCATTGTGATTACTCTCCTTGAACTTTTGTCTGGCTCTCTCAATTTTTTTCACGTCTATAATCTTCATCATTGAGATAACACATCTTGCTGTTTTGTTTTGCTCTCTCAATTATTACTTCTCGATTCGCCTGGTCGGTTGAATACCTTTGCTTTTTTCTTTTCAAATTACTATCTCTGTTGTTTGTGTAGTACTGTTTTTTTAACTTGCGTATAGCTTGCTTCGATCTAACCATTATCTAATCAAGAATGAGAGAATTTACATCTTTGTCGTTCTTAAGTAGTAATTATGACGTTACGGCGTAATGATTTTATTGACGTCATGGCGCAATGATAATATTTCATGACGTCTTCAGAAACAACAATATATTTTCGTGTTTTTCTATTTACGTCATAGCTCTAATATAAAACTATGATGACATTCATTATTTATCTAGTAGGGTTTCAGACAAGGTAGTTCTAATGATATACTTTTGTTTTGATCTGACTCTATTTTTAGGAGTTTTGGGTTTTTATATTTCTTAGTATTGGACTGATCGTCTCTTACTAGGTTGCTAGCTAATGCTGCAACCCAAATTCAGATATATATTTATTTATGAGAGGCAGCCTGGCCGATTGGTCCAAGGCACTGGTGTTAGCCACCAGTCTTTTCGGAGGCGTGGGTTCAAATCTTACCGTTGGCATACGATTATGTTTGAAAGACTGCAGTGTGAAAAGACATCGAAAATGCAGTTTTTGATTGAAAAATTTATTCTCTTTTAGAAATAATTTATTTTAGTTACTGTAGATTTTTAACCCAATTAATTTCCTTTAAAATGAGCTATTGAACAACCCTCTACGATGTTCCATTGCCAAGCTATCTCTGGATACAAAAGAAAAGAGAAAAAAATATCCCGTTTAGGCAGAATGTTGTAATAGCTGCCACTTTTCTCGATTTTCAAGCCAATATATTTCCCTTGCTGTTCAAGCCAAGGGACAGAAAGTTTCCAGTAAAGGGGTTTTGGACAAGGCGGTTCTAATGGTGTACTTTTTGTTTTGATCTGACTCCTTTTTTAGGAACTATGGGTTTTTATATTTCTTAGTATTGGACTGATCGTCTCTTACTAGGTTGCTAGCTACCGCTGCAACCCGGATTAAATAAAAAAAACAAGTTTTTTAAACTGAAAGTAAGGAGCGACATTAAAACTTAAAACGAACAGAAATTATTCCGTATATGAAAGGGGCTGTCCCCTCCTCAACGCCTCGGTCTTTACGCTAAAGTTTTTTATTGTTTTAAAAAATAAAGTTGTGACACAGAGTCAAACTTTAGCTTAAAGAGTGAGGGGTAGAGGAGGGGACAGCCCCTTTCATATACGGAATAATTTCTGTTCGTTTTAAGTTTTAATGTCGCTCCTTAATTTCAGTTTAAAAAACTTGTTTTTTCTATTTAATTTCTGATCGTTTTTTAGTTAATGCACCTTTTATTTTGGCTCGCCGTCATTGAATAAGTAAACACAATTTGCATAAAAATTTTACTTTTCTTTTGCTAAATGGCTGTCTCTAAATTTGGTTCTGACGTAATTTACAAATTAACTTACGTAACGAACTTCTATATTCGTATATTTTTCTTCTGGCAAAAAATACAAAGTTGCAGAATTTTCAAGATATGAGCTTGAAACCTTTGTTATAGGGTTTTCTGATACGCTGAATCTGACGGTGGGATTTTTATTAAAATTCTTTCACTTTTAGGGGATGTTTCCCCCCTCTTTAAAAAATCAGGTAAATTTTCTCAGGCTGGTAGCCTTTGATGAGTAATACTAAACTTAATAAAATTCATATATTTAGAATCAGCATTATAAGCCCATTCTTTTGATATATTTATTGACATCAAAGTTCCGTTTTTAAAAGTTTCGATTACTATTGAGGCGTATCGCTTGTTTTTTTTATTGTTTTTTTACGTATATGTTATTACGTATATGATGGGGTTTTCCCCTTAGTCAATACCACGCTCTTTACGTTAAAAGTTTAAAAAAAATTAATTCACAAACCCCTGAATCACAAAGGCCGTTTAATTAGAATAGATAGCTCTTTTGAAAGCACTAAAAAAACTTAAGCGTAAAGAGCAAGGTATTGACTTGGGGGAGAATCCCCTCATATACGTAATAATTTCTGTTCATTTTAAGTTCTAATGTTGCTTCTTACTTTCAGTTGAAAAAACTTTTTTTTTTAAATTTAATTTCTGATCGTTTTTTAAATAATGCTTGGAAATACGGCACCCCCTTCATAGAAATTTCCCTTTCCCCAAAGAAACATCCTCCACGGAAAGATTCTCCCGAGTAGCCCCCTCCTCCATCCCCCCCCACCAGAAAAAAATTCTTCCTGAAAATGTCTGTATGCTTCCCAATAACCAATACAATATGTAAGCAATGGGCAAAGTTCATAACTTGCAGCCCATCCCCTGGGAACTGTGGGGGATTAAGTCATCGTAAAAGACATATTTATTAGATTTTCAACTATGCTGAAAAAAATGGCTATCTCAAAATTTTAATTGGGTGACTTTGAGAGAAAAATGAGCGTGGGAGGGGGCCTAGTGGCCCTCCATTTTTTTTGGTCACTTAAAAAGGTCACTAGAACTTTTAATATCCGTTCCAATGAGCCCTCTTACGATATTCTAGGACCACTGGGTCAATACGATTACCCCTGGGGAAAAAAACAAACAAACAAACAAATAAACACGCACCCATGATCTTTCTTCTGGCAAAAAATGCAAAATTCCACATTTTTCTAGATAGGAGCTTGAAACCTCTACAGTAGGGTTCTCTGATACGCTGAATATGATGGTGTGAATTTCATTAAGGTTTTGCAATTTTTAGGGGGTCTTTCCCCCTTTTTTCGAAAATCAGCCAAATTTTCTCAGGCATGTAACTTTTGATGGGTAAGATTAAAATTGATGAAACTTATATATTTGAAATCATAATTAAAATTTGATTCTTTTGATGTATCTATTGGTACCAAAATTCCGTTTTTTAGAGTTTCGATTACCATTGAGCCGGGTCGCTCCTTACTTACAGTTCGTTACCACGAACTGTTTGATAGCTACTGCTGCAACCCAAATTCACATATATATTTATTTATGAGAGGCAGCCTGGCCGAGTGGTCCAAGGCACTGGTGTTAGCCACCAGTCTCTTCGGAGGTGTGGGTTCAAATCTTACCGCTGGTATACGATTATGTTTGAAAGACTGCAGTGTGAAAAGACATCAAAAATGCAGTTTTTGGTAGAAAAATTTATTCTCTTTTAGAAATAATATATTTTAGTTACAAAAGGTTTTTAACCCAATTAATTTCCTTTAAAATGAGCCATTGAACAACTCTCTACGATGTTCCAGTGCAAAGCTATCTCTGGAAAAGAAAGAAAAAAAGAAAAAAAAATATCCCGTTTAGGCAGAATGTTGTAGTAGCTGCCACTTTTCTTGATTTCAAAGCCAATATATTTCCCTTGCTGTTCAAGCCAAGGGAAAGAAATTTTACTATACAGGGGTTTCGGACAAGGCGGTTCTAATGGTGTACTTTTTGTTTTGATCTGACTCTTTTTTAAGGAACCATGGGTTTTTATATTTCTTAACATTGGACGTGATCGTCTCTTACTAAGTTGCTAGCTACTGCTGCAACCCGGATCAAGCTTTAACATGAAAATCTCTACAGCCTTGCTACCGATTAAACTTACATAATTTCCATCAATAATTAACTAGACTCATCGTTCATATTATTCTAATAGTATGCGTTGTAGTTCAACTACTATAGGCTATAGTTCGTTCTTTACTATAAATTTTTTGTTTTTTGACTAAAACAGGCACTAGAACTTTTAATTTCCTTTTGAATGAGCCCTCTTGCAACATTTTAGAAGCAATGAGTCGATACAGTCACTCCTGGTAAAAAAGGGGTAAAATAAACACGCATCCGTATATAATCTTCTGAAAAAAAAGAAAATTCCACGTTTTTGCTAGATAAGAGCATGAAACTTCTACAGTGAGATTCGTTGTTACGCTTTATCTGATGATGTGATTTTCATTACGTTTCTCTGACCTTTAGGGGGTGTTTCCCCTTTTTTTAAAAATAGGGCAAATTTTTCTCTGGCTCAAAACTTTTGATTTGTATAATTAAACTAAAATTTTTATCAGCATAAAAATTTGGTTCTTTTGATCTAACTATTGGTATCAAACTTCCGAATTTTAGAGTTTTGGTTACTGTTGAAACGGGTCACTCTTACTATACAGTTCGCCACCACCAACTGCTTGATCAGACAACATAAACTTTAATAACTGGATAAAATGACATAAACAGAGAATTAAGCCAACAGTTTCATCTAAAACTAAGCAAACAGCTGCAAACAATCAAGCCAATAGCCGAAAGTGAAACTAAGACATTAGCTGTTGGCACAAGTGAAATAAACAATTAAGCCAACAGTCTCATCCAAAATTAAGCCAAAAGCTGAAGACAATTAAGCCAACAGTTGCATCTCATTATACTAAAAAACAAATTCTAGTCAAACTGACTAAGATATTTCAAAGTTCAAAGAAGTAAAATGGTTTTTTGGCACGAATTATTGCATTTATGGTAAGGATAAATCATTATTGTTATTATTGAAGCTCTGTCTTAAAATGAAGCAAAAGATAGAAAAATTAGAGATAGCAATAAATAAAACATAACAGAAAAAAATGTAACGACCGTTATAACTTCGCGTTTCCTTATATTTTGATCGTGTCTTGTAGTCACGAAATGTGTCAGCTGCTTTTTCAAGTTTATGCTCCAAATTTTGCATCTTCCACTGTTGCTTTTTCCCAGATATTGGGAACTCCTCGCCCAATTCTTGCAGTTCTAGCCAGTCCCTAATGGCATCCAAAGCAATTTGTATGTCTTTTTGAGCTCTTCGTGCCTTAGATAGCAATTCATGATCATAAGTGCTAAAAGTGTCTTTATCAAGAGAATCTCGATTTGTTTCTAATTCTTTTATTTTGTCATACAAGATCAAGGCTGGAATATAGATCTTGTTTTCTGTAGGATAAATTTTCTTGTCTTTTGAATCCAGTGAGTGCACAAGAGCATGAGGAGTATTACTACGTGGAACTATATCAGGAATAGGAGAAGCCAGAAGAGTAGGGTTAAGATTTTTGTTAGAAAAGAGAATAGGAGCAATATGTACTGCATTAGTAGTAGAAGTAGTAGTAGCAGTAGTAGTTGTAAGAATAAAAGTAGAAATGGGAATTGTAGCAGTAGCTGTAGCAGCATTAGTAGTAGCATGAGGAAGAGTAGTAGTAAGAACAGCAGCAACATCAGTAATGGTGGGAGTATCCGGGTTGCAGCGGTAGCTAGCAACCTAGTAAGAGACGATCACCTCCAATGTTAAGAAATATAAAAACCCGTAGCTCCTAAAAAAAGAGTCAGATCAAAACAAAAAGTACACCATTAGAACCGCCTTGTCCAAATCCTCCATAAAGGAAACTTACCGCCCTTTGGCTTGAATAACAAAGAAAATATATTGGCTTGAAAATCAAGAAAATAGACTTTTACCACGTTATTCTCCCCAAACGGGATATTTTTTTCTTTTTTCTTTTTTTTTCTTTTCCACAGATAGCTTGGCACTGGAACATCGTAGAGGGTTGTTCAATAGCTCATTTTAAAGGAAATTAATTGGGTTAAAAACCTTTTGTAACTAAAATAAATTATTTCTAAAAGAGAATAAATTTTTCCAATAAAAACTGTATTTTTGATGCAATGACGTCATCCGGGTTGCAGCGGTAGCTAGCAACCTAGTAAGAGACGATCACCTCCAATGTTAAGAAATATAAAAACCCGTAGCTCCTAAAAAAAGAGTCAGATCAAAACAAAAAGTACACCATTAGAACCGCCTTGTCCAAATCCTCCATAAAGGAAACTTATATATAATAAAGATCGAACTCTTCCCTATACTAACTTGCATACGCAACTTCACTATAGTTAAGATTACAGTATTTATATTATACATCATTATAGACTATAAAAGGTTCAAATGTTCGAAGATTGTAGAGTTAAAAATTTTCCCGCACCGGGAATCGAACCCGAGCCTGTTAAGTGAAAGTTAACTATCCTAGCCACTAGACCGTATGGAACCATAAAGAAGTATGATTTAAGAGCCATATGCATATTATTATTTCACCATACCAATTATAATAAGGCCAATCCGGGTTGCAGCGGTAGCTAGCAACCTAGTAAGAGACGATCACGTCCAGTGTTAAGAAATATAAAAACCCGTAGCTCCTAAAAAAAGAGTCAGATCAAAACAAAAAGTACACCATTAGAACCGCCTTGTCCAAATCCTCCATAAAGGAAACTTACCGCCCTTTGGCTTGAATAACAAAGAAAATATATTGGCTTGAAAATCAAGAAAATAGACTTTTACCACGTTATTCTCCCCAAACGGGATATTTTTTTCTTTTTTTTTTCTTTTTTCTTTTCCACAGATAGCTTGGCACTGGAACATCGTAGAGGGTTGTTCAATAGCTCATTTTAAAGGAAATTAATTGGGTTAAAAATCTATTCGGGATATTTTTTTCTTTTTTTTTTCTTTTTTTTTCTTTTTTTTGTATCCAGAGATAGCTTGGCACTGGAACATCGTAGAGGGTTGTTCAATAGCTCATTTTAAAGGAAATTAATTGGGTTAAAAATCTATAGTAACTAAAATAAATTATTTCTAAAAGAGAATAAATTTTTCCACCAAAAACTGCATTTTGATGTCTTTTCACACTGCAGTCTTTCAAACCTTACAATAAAGAACGAACTCTTGCCTTTACTAATACATAAATGATCGAAATAGTTCATTATAAATGGGAAGTATGTAATCCGGGTTGCAGCGGTAGCTAGCAACCTAATAAGAGACGATCACGTCCAATGTTAAGTAATATAAAAACCCATAGTTCCTAAAAAAGGAGTCAGATCATCCGGGTTGCAGCGGTAGCTAGCAACCTAGTAAGAGACAATCACGTCCAGTGTTAAGAAATATAAAAACCCTTAGTTCCTAACAACGAAGTCAGATCCAAACAAAAAGTACACCATTAGAACCGCCTTGTCCGAAACCCCTGTATAGTAAACTTTCTGTCCCTTGGCTTGAACAGCAAGGGAAATATATTGGCTTGAAAATCAAGAAAAGTGGCAGCTACTACAACATTCTGCCTAATCCGGGTTGCAGCGGTAGCTAGCAACCTAGTAAGAGACGATCACGTCCAGTGTTAAGAAATATAAAAACCCTTAGTTCCTAACAGAGGAGTCAGATCAAAACAAAAAGTACACCATTAGAACCGCCTTGTCCGAAACCTCTATAAAGGAAACTTACCGCCCTTTGGCTTGAATAACAAAGAAAATATATTGGCTTGAAAATCAAGCAAATTGACTTTTACCACGTTATTCTCCACAAACGGGATATTTTTTTCTCTTTTCTTTCTTTTCCATAGATAGCTTTTCACTGGAACATCGTAGAGAGTTGTTCAATAGCTCATTTTAAAGGAAATTAATTGGGTTAAAAACCTTTTGTAACTAAAATAAATTATTTCTAAAAGAGAATAAATTTTTCCACCAAAAACTGCATTTTTGATGTCTTTTCACACTGCAGTATTTCAAACATAATTGTATACCAGCGGTAAGATTTGAACACACGCCTCCGAAGAGACTGGTGGCTAACACCAGTGTCTTTGACCACTCGGCCAGGCTGTCTCACATAAATGATATATATGTGAATCTGGGTTGCAGCAGTAGCTAGCAACCTAGTAAGAGACGATCAGTCCAATGCTAAGAAATATAACAAAACTCCTAAAAATAGAGTCAGATCAAAACAAAAGTACTTCATTAGAATTACCTTGTCTGAAACCCTACTAGATAAATAATGAATGTCGTCATAGCTTTATATTAGAGCTATGACGTGAATAGAAAAACACGATATTATATTGTTGTTTCTGAAGACGTCATGAATCCGGGTTGCAGTGGTAGCTAGCAACCTAGTAAGAGACGATCACGTCCAATGTTAAGAAATATAAAAACCCGTAGCTCCTAAAAAAAGAGTCAGATCAAAACAAAAAGTACACCATTAGAACCGCCTTGTCCGAATCCTCTATAAAGGAAACTTACCTCCCTTTGGCTTGAATAACAAAGAAAATATATTGGCTTGAAAATCAAGAAAATTGACTTTTACCACGTTATTCTCCCCAAACGGGATATTTTTTTCTTTCCGCTTTTTCTTTCTGCTCAGCTAGCTGGGCACTGGAAAATCATAGAGAGCTGTATAATAGCTCATTTTAAAGGAAATTGCAACATCTAGTGCCTTTTGTATTTAAAAATAAAATACTTTTTAAAGTAGAATCAATTTTGTCAAAAAAATTGCATTTTTGATGTATTTTCATACTGCAGTCTTTTCAAAGATATTTGAATTTTGAAGCAATAAAACAGTTCATGGTAATGAACTCTATAGTAATAATAGCTACTTGTCTCAATAGTAACCGAAACTCCTGGAACCAAAATTTTCTTTTTTGGCTTAATCGCTAAAATTATTATGTAAACTGCAAAAATATTTATGATGCCTAATCAGTAATAGTAATTTTTTAATTTAAACAACAAAAATACATGAAAATTCTAAAATTAGTTTTGCTTTTTGTCTCCTGGAAGAAATTTTTTTTTCATCTCAGTTCAAATTTATTATTGTATCCTGTAACCCGTAAAGTACATATCTCCATATTATTGTCTCATAATTGCAATTATTTTAGTTTTCAGTCCAGAATCACTAAACTTATTATTTAAACTGCAAAAATATTTATGGTGTCTAACCAATAATACTAATTTTGTAATTCAAACAAGATAAATACCTGAAAATTTTAAAATTAGTTTTGTTTTATGCTAGGTTTTAGATACTCGACACGGGATTTTGTGTGCTTAATAATTTTAAATCTTGAAAAAATATGGTCTCACTTGAAAGGAAAAAAGAAAGAATAACCAAAAACAATATCAAAATAGAACAATCCAAATTTCTACTAATAGAAAACTTTACTACACAAAAAATAAAGCTAACATCCTGAAATATAAGAAAAGTTTATTTAAAAGAGATAAAAATGCCACCAAACGCAATAAAGCTCGAGCACGCGTAAGGATTGCTACTAAGATGTCTTGTGATCCAGGATTTAAGAAAATGAAATATGACAGAGCAAAACAGAGGTATCTTACGGATCAGGGGTATCGAGAAGGGAAAATTGAGACAGCGAAACAAAAGAGCAAGGAACGGTATGATAACGATATAGATTACCGAAACAAACATAAGAAAAAAGTTGCTACCAGAATAATGGGTAGATACTGGGGTGACAAAAGCTATAATGAAAAAATTAAATTCTCTGCGAGGTTGTACCGAAGAACGCATAAGGACAAAGGGAAAAATTACATTCAGAAATACAAGAAGATGGCAAAAATGCAGGCTGATCTTTGTAAATTGAGAAACATTTTACGCATGTTTTATCGGGATCACGAAAAGTATTCGAAATTACAGATTAAAATTCTCTTTGAAAGAGCGGATGCTGTTGAAAAGTCGGCTAGAAATGCTTTGGCAAAGCTTCATGGCAATATCCAAAAGAAATGTTGTCAGTTTAACGAAAAGCTTCCAAGGTATGGATTGGCAACTGCGGAACAGTTTATAGATGCAATGGAAAATGTTCGACAACACAGTGAATATACGGAGGCGTACTTCTTAGAAAATTCGTATATTAATTTTGGAAGGAGCAATTGCAGTTTATGTAGCAGCAATAAAAATATATATACAAGCATACCTATCAACAGCGAAGGAAAAGCAATGTTTTTCAATTATGGCGAAAACGAGCCTGTTAGGGTTATTAGTAAATGTGTTTGTAAGACTAATGATTTAGAACAAATTCCTGGAACACCGACTCAAGAAAAAAGCATTTCTAACTGTGTTTTAAACAGTTCGTTTAGTTCTACTGAATATTTGGCAAAAAATTCTCTGTGTAGTAGAACACACTGTCCTGCAAAGTACGAGACAACTATTGAAAAATGCTCTAAAACTAGATCTGATTATCCGGGTTGCAGCGGTAGCTAGCAACCTAGTAAGAGACGATCACGTCCAATGTTAAGAAATATAAAAACCCATAGCTCCTAAAAAAGGAGTCAGATCAAAACAAAAAGTACACCATTAGAACCGCCTTGTCCGAAACCCCTGTATAGGAAACTTTCTGTCCCTTGGCTTGAACAGCAATGGAAATATATTGGCTTGAAAATCAAGAAAATTGACTTTAACCACGTTATTCTCGTCAAAAGGGATATTTTTTTCTTTTTTTTTTTCTTTTTTTGTATCCAGAGATAGCTTGGCACTGGAACATCGTAGAGGGTTGTTCAATAGCTCATTTTAAAGGAAATTAATTGGGTTAAAAATCTATAGTAACTAAAATAAATTATTTCTAAAAGAGAATAAATTTTTCCAATAAAAACTGTATTTTTGATGCAGTGACGTCATAATTACTATATAAGATCATCATAGTTTTATATTAGAGCTATGACGTGAATAGAGTGACGTCATAATTAGTATATAAGGAAAGTCAAAACTGAATCCGGGTTGCAGCGGTAGCTAGCAACCTAGTAAGAGACGATCACGTCCAATGTTAAGAAATATAAAAACCCATAGTTCCTAAAAAAGGAGTCAGATCAAAACAAAAAGTACACCATTAGAACCGCCTTGTCCGAAACCCCTGTATAGGAAAATTTCTGTCCCTTGGCTTGAACAGCAAGGGAAATATATTGGCTTGAAAATCAAGAAAAGTGGCAGCTACTACAACATTCTTCCCAAACGGGATATTTTTTTCTTTTTTTCTTTGTTTCCAGAGATAGCTTGGCACTGGAACATCGTAGAGGGTTGTTCAATAGCTCATTTTAAAGGAAATTAATTGGGTTAAAAACCTTTTGTAACTAAAATAAATTATTTCTAAAAGAGAATAAATTTTTCCACCAAAAACTGCATTTTCGATGTCTTTTCACACTGCAGTATTTTCAAAGATATTTGATTTTTGTACATAAATCATATCCGGGTTGCAGCGGTAGCTAGCAACCTAGTAAGAGACGATCACGTCCAATGTTTTACATTAAAAGACGATCATTAGAATAATAAAAGACCATCGCATACATTGGACTTAGTTACCTACTTGATTGTTTGAGGTTCGTCTCTTACTACTTCAAAGGAGAAAAAGCCAAAGGCTTTTTCCTGTTTGTAATCATATAGCATAGTATGAACCCCAGCTGCAACTGACATTATCATCCGATTATTATCCGGGTTGCAGCGGTAACTAGCAATCCGGGTTGCAGCGGTAGCTAGCAACCTAGTAAGAGACGATCACCTCCAATGTTAAGAAATATAAAAACCCATAGTTCCTAACAGAGGAGTCAGATCAAAACAAAAAGTACACCATTAGAACCGCCTTGTCCGAAACCCCTGTATAAGAAACTTTCTGTCCCTTGGCTTGAACAGCAAGGGAAATATATTGGCATGAAAATCAAGAAAATTGACTTTAACCACGTTATTCTCCCCAAACGGGATATTTTTTTCTTTTTTCTTTTTTTTTTCTTTTTCTTTTCCACAGATAGCTTGGCACTGGAACATCGTAGAGGGTTGTTCAATAGCTCATTTTAAAGGAAATTAATTGGGTTAAAAATCTATAGTAACTAAAATAAATTATTTCTAAAAGAGAATAAATTTTTCCACCAAAAACTGCATTTTTGATTTACATTAAAGAACGATCTTCAGTCCATAGTAACTGAAGTGTTATAAGGAACTTTTAAATAGATGATGCTTACTGTAATCAAAGGTTACTGTTTACATGTTTTGAAAAGATATTAAAAGACTATCATTGGAATATCAAACCATTCTGTACATTGGAACTAGTTAGCTACTTCATTGTTTGAGGTTCGTCTCTCACTATTTGAAAGAAGAATCCGGGTTGCAGTGGTAGCTAGTCCGGGTTGCAGCGGTAGCTAGCAACCTAGTAAGAGACGATCACGTCCAATGTTAAGAAATATAAAAACCCATAGTTCCTAACAAAGGAGTCAGATCAAAACAAAAAGTACACCATTAGAACCGCCTTGTCCGAAACCCCTGTATAGGAAACTTTCTGTCCCTTGGCTTGAACAGCAAGGGAAATATATTGGCTTGAAAATCAAGAAAAGTGGCAGCTACTACAACATTCTGCCTAAACGGGATATTTTTTTCTTTTTTCTTTTCCACAGATAGCTTGGCACTGGAACATCGTAGAAGGTTGTTCAATAGCTCATTTTAAAGGAAATTAATTGGGTTAAAAACCTTTTGTAACTAAAATAAATTATTTCTAAAAGAGAAAAAATTTTTCCACCAAAAACTGCATTTTTGATGTCTTTTCACACTGCAGTCTTTCAAACATAATCGTATACCAGCGGTAAGATTTGAACCCACGCCTCCGAAGAGATTGGTGGCTAACACCAGTGCCTTGGACCACTCGGCCAGGCTGCCTCTCATAAATAACTATATATGTGAATCTGGGTTGCAGCAGTAGCTAGCAATCTAGTAAGAGACGATCAGTCCAATGATAAGAAATATAACAAAACTCCTAAAAATAGAGTCAAATCAAATCCGGGTTGCAGCGGTAGCTAGCAACCTAGTAAGAGACGATCACGTCCAATGTTAAGAAATATAAAAACCCATAGCTCCTAACAAAGGAGTCAGATCAAAACAAAAAGTACACCATTAGAACTGCCTTGTCCGAAACCCCTGTATAGGAAACTTTCTGTCCCTTGGCTTGAACAGCAAGGGAAATATATTGGCTTTAAAATATAATAAAGTACGACCTCTTGCCTATACTAAATTTTATACGCCACTTAATTATAGTATAGGTTAGTAATTCAACAGATAGCATGGCACTGGAACATCGTAGAGAGTTGTTCAATGGCTCATTTTAAAGGAAATTAATGGGGTTAAAAACCTTTTGTAATTAAAACAAATTATTTTTATTACATTAAGACATTTTAATTATGTTCCTTAAGAAATCATCATAAGTAAAAAATTTCCCATTATACTAAAGAACGAACTCTTGCCCTTAGTTTTATAATAAAGAACGACCTCTTACCTATATACTAAATTTTATACGCCACTTAATTATAGTATAGGTTAGTAATTCAACAGATAGCATGGCACTGGAACATTGTAGAGAGTTGTTCAATGGCTCATTTTGAAGGATTATAGTAAAGAACCAAACTTTTGCACTTAGTTACCTATGTCTTGTCAAATTAGCTAATTAATTTCACCTGATTTTGTTTTAAAAATAATTCCCGCACGGGGATTCGAACCCAAGCTAATTGGTTGAAAGCCAACTATCCTAAACCACTAGACCATATGAGATATGTGTAATCCGGGTTGCAGCGGTAGCTAGCAACCTAGTAAGAGACGATCACGTCCAATGTTAAAAAATATAAAACCCCCCAACTCCTAAGAAAAGAGTCAGATCAAAACAAAAAGTACACCATTAGAACCGCCTTATCCAAATCCTCTATAAAGGAAACTTACCGCCCTTTGGCTTGAATAACAAAGAAAATATATTGGCTTGAAAATCAAGAAAATTGACTTTTACCACGTTATTCTCCACAAAGGGGATATTTTTTTCTTTCCGCTTGATTTTTCTCCTCGGCTAGCTGGGCACTGGAAAATCATAGAGAGCTGTATAATAGCTCATTTTAAAGGAAATTGCAACATCTAGTGCCTTTAGCAATTAAAAATAAAATACTTTTTAAAGTAGAATCAATTTTGTCAAAAAATTGCATTTTTGATGTATTTTCATACTGCAGTCTTTTCAAAGATATTTGAATTTTGAAGCAATCAAAAAGTTCATGGTAATGCACTCTATAGTAATAATAGCTACTTGTCTCAATAGTATTAGAATAAAGAACGAACGCTTGCTCATAGTAACTGAAAAATAATCAAAAGTAGTAGCTCTAGCTTTAGTGGCAGTATTATCATCGGTAAACTTTTCTAGAGTATGGTGCGATAATTGACTCACTTACATGCTTTATTCTCTGAAATTCGTCTCTTACTACTCAAACTAAGAAAAAGCCGTAAGCTTTTTCCTGTTTGTAATTTCAACAAAAAATTAAACTAATTTAAAATTTTTCGGGTAGTTTTCCAGTTTAAATTAGAAGGTTAAAGTTATTGCTCAGGTACCATAAATGTTTTGCAGTTTATAATCTCGGTTGCAGCGATAGCTAGCAACCTAGTAAGAGACGATCACGTCCAATGTTAAGAAATATAAAAACCCATAACTCCTAAAAATTCTATAAAGGATCGATATAATTGATTACAAATGGGGACTATGCAAGTTTCATTGGATATAGCTGAAATCTAGTAAACGACATACCAGGGTACATAGTATTACTACTTAAGAACGACACAGATATAAATTCTCTCATTCTTGATTAGAATAATGGTTAGATCGAAGCAAGCTATACGCAATTTGAAAAAACAGTACTACACAAACAACAGAGATAGTATCTTGAAAAGAGAAAAGCAAAGGTATTCAACCGACCAGTTGCATCGAGAAGTAAAAATTGAGAGAGCAAAACAAAGGTATTCAACCGACCAGGCGTATCGAGAAGTAATAATTGAGAGAGCAAAACAAATGTATTCAACCGACCAGGCGTATCGAGAAGTAATAATTGAGAGAGCAAAACAAAACAGCAAGATGTGTTATCACAGTGATGAAGATTATAGACATGCAAAAATTGAGACAGCCAAACAAAAGTTCAAGGAGAGTTATCACAATGATGAAGATTACCGCATCAAATATAAGAAAAACCAAAAGCAAAGGTATTCAACCGTCCAGGTGTATCGAGAAGTAAAAATTGAGACAGCAAAACAAAAGATCAAGGAGCGTTACTGGGGTGACAAAATCTATAATGAAAAAATTAAATTCTCTGCGAGGTTGTACCGAAGAACGCATAAGGACAAAGGGAAAAATTACATTCAGAAATACAAGAAGATGGCAAAAATGCAGGCTGATCTTTGTAAATTGAGAAACATTTTACGCATGTTTTATCGGGATCACGAAAAGTATTCCAAATTACAGATTAAAATTCTCTTTGAAAGAGCGGATGCTGTTGAAAAGTCGGCTAGAAATTCCTTGGCAAAGCTTCATAGTAATATCCAAAAGAAATGTTGTCAGTTTAACGAAAAGCTTCCAAGGTATGGATTGGCAACTGCGGAACAGTTTATAGATGCAATGGAAAATGTTCGACAACACAGTGAATATACGGAGGCGTACTTCTTAGAAAATTCGTATATTAATTTTGGAAGGAGCAATTGCAGTTTATGTAGCAGCAATAAAAATATAAATACAAGCATACCTATCAACAGCGAAGGAAAAGCAATGTTTTTCAATTATGGCGAAAATACTACTTAAGAACGACAAAGATGTAAATGGTCTCATTCGTCAATTACATAATGGTTAGATCAAAGCAAGCTACACGCAAGTTAAAAAAACAGTACTGCCAAAAAAACAGAGATAGCATCTTGATATGAGAAAAGCAAAGGTATTCAACCGACCAGGCGTATCGAGAAGTAAAAATTGAGAGAGCAAAACAAAACAGCAAGATGTGTTATCACAATGATGAAGATTATAGACATGCAAAAATTGAGACAGCCAAACAAAAGATTAAGGAACGGTATGATAATGATGAAGATTACAGAGAAGCAACAATTGAGACAGCCAAACAAAAGAGCAAGGAACGGTATGATAACGATATAGATTACCGAAACAAACATAAGAAAAAAGTTGCTACCAGAATAATGGGTAGATACTGGGGTGACAAAAGCTATAATGAAAAAATTAAATTCTCTGCGAGGTTGTACCGAAGAACGCATAAGGACAAAGGGAAAAATTACATTCAGAAATACAAGAAGATGGCAAAAATGCGGGCTGATCTTTGTAAATTGAGAAACATTTTACGCATGTTTTATCGGGATCACGAAAAGTATTCAAAATTACAGATTAAAATTCTCTTTGAAAGAGCGGATGCTGTTGAAAAGTCGGCTAGAAATACTTTGGCAAAGCTTCATAGTAATATCCAAAAGAAATGTTGGCAGTTTAATGAAAAGCTTCCAAGGTATGGACTGGCAACTGCGGAACAGTTTATAGA
This sequence comes from Artemia sinica, assembly GCA_027921565.1. Lineage (NCBI taxonomy): Eukaryota > Metazoa > Arthropoda > Branchiopoda > Anostraca > Artemiidae > Artemia > Artemia sinica. Next base: position 13,150,300 of record CM051273.1, read on the forward strand.
TACAATGGAAAATGTTCGACAACACAGTGAATATACAGAGGCGTACTTCTTAGAAAATTCGTATATTAATTTTGGAAGGAGCAATTGCAGTTTATGTAGCAGCAATAAAAATATATATACAAGCATACCTATCAGCAGCGAAGGAAAAGCAATGTTTTTCAATTATGGCGAAAACGAGCCTGTTAGGGTTATTAGTATATGTGTTTGTAAGACTAATGATTTAGAACAAATTCCTGGAATACCGACTCAAGAAAAAAGTATTTCTAACTGTGTTTTAAACAGTTCTTTTAGTTCTACTGAATATTTGGCAAAAAATTCTCTGTGTAGTATAACAAACTGTCCTGAAAAGTACGAGACAACTATTGTTATAATAAAGAACGACCTCTTGCCTATACTAAATTTTATACGCCACTTAATTATAGTATAGTTTAGTAATTCCACAGATAGCTTGGCACTGGAACATCGTAGAGAGTTGTTTAATGGCTCATTTTAAAGGAAATTAATGGGGTTAAAAACCTTTTGCATTTAAAAAACAAATTATTTTTAATCCGGGTTGCAGCGGTAGCTAGCACCCTAATAATTACAATAAAAGACGATCATTGGAATAACAAACAATTGCATACATTGGAATTAGCTAGCTACTTGATTGTTTGAGACTCGTCTCTTACTATTTCAAAGAAGAAAAAGCCGTTGGCTTTTTCCTGTGTGTTTACAGTAAAGAACGATCTCTGGCTTATAGTAACTGATATATTATGGTTGCACGGGTAGCTGTATCTGGGTTGCAGCGGTAGCTAGCAACCTATTAAGAGACGATCACGTCCAATGTTAAGAAATATAAAAACCCATAACTCCTTAAAATAAAGTCCGATCAAAACAAAAAGTATACCATTAGAACTGCCTTGTCCAAAACCCTTATATAGGAAACTTTCTGTCGTTTGACTTTAACAGTAAGGGAAATATATTGGCTTGAAAATCAAGAAAACTGAGAGCTACTACAGCATTCTGCCCAAACGGCATATTTTTTTTCTTTTCCACAGATAGCTTGGCACTGGAACATCGTAGAGATTTGTTCAATGACTCATTTTTAAGAAAATCTCTAGATCTAATGCCATTTGCAATTAATTTTTTTTTTAAACAGAAAAGATTTTTACAAAAAACTTCATTTTTTATGTACAATATTGATAAATGACTTCATAGTCGTTGGATGTAGTACATAAGGGTTCGATCCTCGAATAAAGCTGAAACTAAGTAAAGGACAATTATGCCTCCATTTATTCACAGTGATGTCTAATATTTCCCATTACATCTGTAAACTGTTCCACAGTTCCCGGTCCATACCTTGGAAGATTTTCATTAAACATACAACATTGTTTTTGGATATTACTATGAAGTTTTACCAAAGCATTTCTAGTCAACTTTTCAACAAATCCGCTCTTTCAGAGAGAATTTTAATCCGAATTTTGAATATTTTTATAATAAAGAACGACCTCTTGCCTATACTAAATTTTATACGCCACTTAATTATAGTATAGGTTAGTAATTCAACAGATAGTTATAATAAAGAACGACCTCTTGCCTATACTAAATTTTATAAGCCACTTAATTATAATAAAGAACGAACGCTTGCTCATAGTAACTGAAATATTAATTAAAAGTAGTATATACATAAAGGATCGATCTGAAAATTAATAAATAACAAACAACAGCATGTAATTGAATAGCTTAGTTGCCTGATTTTCTGTGGTTTTTTAATTTATCCGGGTTGCAGCGGTAGCTAGCAACCTAGTAAGAGACGATCACGTCCAATGTTAAGAAATATAAAAATCCATAGTTCCTAACAAAGGAGTCAGATCAAAACAAAAAGAACACCATTAGAACCGCCTTGTCCAAAACCCCTGTATAGGAAACATTCTGTCCCTTGGCTTGAACAACAAGGGAAATATACTGGCTTGAAAATCAAGAAAATTGACTTTAACCACGTTATTCTCCCCAAACGGGATATTTTTTTCTTTTTTCTTTTTTTTTCTTTTCCACAGATAGTTTGGCACTGGAACATCGTAGAGGGTTGTTCAATAGCTCATTTTAAAGGAAATTAATTGGGTTAAAAATCTATAGTAACTAAAATAAATTATTTCTAAAAGAGAATAAATTTTTCCACCAAAAACTGCATTTTTGATGTCTTTTCACACTGCAGTCTTTCAAACATTATAATAAAGATCGAACTCTTCCCTATACTAACTTGCATACGCAACTTCACTATAGTTATTTTACAGTAAAGAACGAACCTTAGCCCATAGTAACAGAAACAAGATTTTATAATAAAGAACGACCTCTTGCCTATACTAAATTTTATACGTCACTTAATTATAGTATAGGTTAGTAATTCAACAGATAGAATGGCACTGAAACATCGTAGAGAGTTTTTCAATGGCTCATTTTAAATGAAATTAATGGGGTTAAAAATCTTTTGTAATTTACACAAAGGACCGATATAGCTCATTATAAATGGTGTTTGTCAATTATCCGGGTTGCAGCGGCAGCTAGCTTATAATAAAGAACGACCTCTTTGCCTATACTAAATTTTATACGCCACTTAATTATTGTATAGGTTAGTAATTCAACAGATAGCATGGCACTGGAACATCGTATATAAGAACTACAATAGCCCATAACTCCTTAAAATAAAATTTACAGTCTTTTGGCTTTAACAAAATTACATTAAAAGACGATCATAGGAATAACAAACAATTGCATACATTGGAATTAAACAGCTACTTGATTGTTTGATGTTTGTCTCTTACTATATCAAAGAAGAAAAAGCCGTAGGCTTTTTCCTGTTTGTAATCAGTTTATTATCCGGGTTGCAGCGGTGGCTAGCAACTTACATAAAGGACCGAAATAGTTCATCATAAATGTTATTTGTCAATTAGCTTTTTTTTATATTTACATTAAGGATCGATGTAGTTCATTACATATATTAGAGTTAAGAGCGAACTCAAGGACTCAGGAACTGAACCCTGTGGTTCATCCATATTATCATCATTATTTCAGCCAGGAGGTAACTGAAATAACTTTATTTTTTTATGTTACATTAATGAGTGAACTGTAGCCCGTAGTAACTGGAGTAATAAAAGGAATCATTATATAGATGATTATTTTAATTATGTTCGTTAAGAAATCATCATAGGTAAAAATTTCCTTTGAGCTAACTGGATGAGAGCCAGCTATCCTAACCATTAGACCACGTAGGATATATTATAATAACTGATTAATGAAGTTTATGATAAAGAACAAATTATGGACTTAGTTAGATACCTGATTCTTTGAGGATCGTCTCTTACTATTCCAAAAAAGAAAAAGCCATAGGCTTTTTTCTGTTTGTAATCCGGTTTCTTTACATGTATTATGAAAGATTATACGTTTTGAGACAATATTTTATCCGGGTTGCAGCGGTAGCTAGCAACCTAGTAAGAGACGATCACGTCCAATGTTAAGAAATATAAAAACTCATAGTTCCTAAAAAAAGAGTCAGATCAAAACAAAAAGTACACCATTAGAACCGCCTTGTCCAAATCCTCCATAAAGGAAACTTACCGCCCTTTGGCTTGAATAACAAAGAAAATATATTGGCTTGAAAATCAAGAAAATAGACTTTTACCACGTTATTCTCCCCAAACGGGATATTTTTTTCTTTTTTTTTTTCTTTTGTATCCAGAGATAGCTTGGCACTGGAACATCGTAGAGGGTTGTTCAATAGCTCATTTTAAAGGAAATTAATTGGGTTAAAAACCTTTTGTAACTAAAATAAATTATTTCTAAAAGAGAATAAATTTTTCCAATAAAAACTGTATTTTTGATGCAGTGACGTCATAATTACTATATAAGAAACGTCAAAACTGTAAATGGTCTCATTCATGAATACATAATGGTTAGATCAAAGCAAGCTACACGCAAGTTAAAAAATCAGTACTAAAAAATCAAGAAAATCCGGGTTGCAGCGGTAGCTAGCAACCTAGTAAGAGACGATCACGTCCAATGTTATAATAAAGAACGAACTCTTGCCTATAATAGATTAGATACTCAACTTAATTATAGTTAATGATATAGTAATGATAGGGTTTTATTGATAGCTGAACTACAAATTAAAAGAAAAAGACACCGGCTGGATTTGTTACATTAAAAGACGATCACTGAAATAACAAACCATTCCATACATTGGACTTAGTTAGCTACTTGATTGTTTGAGTTTCGTCTCTTACTATTTAAAAGAAGAAAAAGCCGTAGGCTTTTTCCTGTTTGTATTTATAGTTAAAAAACGAACTCAAGTCCAAAGAAACTGAACACTGTGGTTCATTCATATTATCTTCATTATTTTATCTAGAATTACAATAAGGAACGAACTTTACCCCATAGTAACTTAAGTATTAAATCAAACGGTTCGTTGTCATAGTAAAGAGCTGTGTAATGGCTCATTTTAAAGGAAACTGCTGTATATAGAAACCTTTTGTAATTAAAAAAATTAATTATTTCACAATAAGAGACGATCACGTCCAATGCTAACATAATACAGTATTTATATTATACATCATTACAATAAAAAACGATCATTGGAATAACAAAAATTGAATACCTTTGGAATTAGCTAGCTACTTGATTATTTGAGACTCGTCTCTTACTATTTAAAAGAAGAAAAAGCCGTAGGCTTTTCCTGTGTGTAATCAGTTTATTATCATTACAGTAAAGAACGATCTCTCTCCCATACTAACTGATATATGGTTCCGGGTTGCAGCGGTAGCTAGCAACCTAGTAAGAGACGATCAGGTCCAATGTTAAGAAATATAAAAACCCCTAACTCCTAAAAACAGAGTCAGATCAAAACAAAAAGTTTATAGTAAAGAGCGAACTCAAGCCCAAAGGAAATGAACATTGTTTCTTGTTTAAATTTTTACAATAAGGAACGAACTTTAACCCATAGTAACTTAAGTATTAAATCAAACGGTTCGTTGTCATAGTAAAGAGCTGTGTAATGGCTCATTTTAAAGGAAACTGCTGTATATAGAAACCTTTTGTAATTAACAAAATTAATTATTATTATAAAAACAAATTATTACGATGTGGTAAAGAACTAACTCTAGCCGATAGTAACTAATTTAATTTTGAAAAGAATTATAATAAAGAACGACCTTTTGCCTATACTAAATTATAGGCCACTTAACTATAGTATAGGTAATTATAATAAAGATCGAACTCTTCCCTATGCTAACTTGCATACGCAACTTCACTATAGTTAAGATTACAGTATTTGTATTTGTACATTAAAAGACGATCACTGAAATAACAAACCATTCCATACATTAGACTTAGTTAGCTACTTGATTGTTTGAGTTTCGTCTCTTACTATTTAAAAGAAGAAAAAGCCGTAGGCTTTTTCCTGTTTGTATTTATAGTTAAAAAAAGAACTCAAGTCCAAAGAAACTGAACACTTTGGCTCATTCATATTATTTTCATTATTTTAGCTAGAATGTAAATAAACAAGTTTCTTTTTTAATATAATAAAGATCGAACTCTTCCCTATACTAACTTGCATACGCAACTTCACTATAGTTAAGATTACAGTATTTATATTATGCATCATTATAAATTATAAAAGGTTCAAATGTTCGATGATCATAGAGTTAAAAATTTTCCCACACCGGGAAACGAACCCGAGCCTGTTAAGTGAAAGTTAACTATCCTAGCAACTAGACCATATGGAACCATAAAGAAGTATGATTTAAGAGCCATATGCATATTATTATTTCACCATACCAATTATAATATTAAAAGATCTTCAGTCCATAGTAACTGGAGTGTTATATGGAACCATTAAATAGATGATGCTTACAGTAATCAAAGGTTACTGTTTTTATAATAAAGAACGACCTCTTGCCTATGCTATATTTTATTGGCCACTTAACTATATTATAGGTTAGTAAAGTTTACATAAAGGACCGATTGAGTTCATCATAATCCGGGTTGCAGCGGTAGCTAGCAACCTAGTAAGAGACGATCACGTCCAATGTAAAGAAATATAAAAACCCATAACTCCTAAAAAATTTTAAAAGAGTATATTAAAAGACGATCATTAGAAGAACAAATCGTTGCATATATTTGACTGATTTAGATGCCTGATTCTTTGAGGCATGTCTCTTGCTATTCCAAAGAAGTTGGAGAAAAGGTCAATCCGGGTTGCAGCGGTAGCTAGCAACCTAGTAAGAGACGATCACGTCCAATGTTAAGAAATATAAAAACCCATAGTTCCTAACAAAGGAGTCAGATCAAAACAAAAAGTACACCATTAGAATCGCCTTGTCCGAAACCCCTGTATAGGAAACTTTCTGTCCCTTGGCTTGAACAGCAAGGGAAATATATTGGCTTGAAAATCAAGAAAATTGACTTTTACCACGTTATTCTCCCCAAACGGGATATTTTTTTCTTTTTTCTTTCTTTTCCAGAGATAGCTTGGCACTGGAACATCGTAGAGGGTTGTTCAATAGCTCATTTTAAAGGAAATTAATTGGGTTAAAAACCTTTTGTATATAATAAAGATCGAACTCTTCCCTATACTAACTTGCATACGCAACTTCACTATAGTTAAGATTACAGTATTTATATTTCCGGGTTGCAGCGGTAGCTAGCAACCTAGTATTTACAGTAAAGAACGACCTCTCTCCCATACTAACTGATATATGGTGGTTCCAGGTGTAGTTACATCTGGGTTGCAGCGGTAGCTAGCAACGTAGTAAGAGACGATCACGTTCAATGTTAAGAAATAAAAAAAAACCATAGTTCCTAAATATAATAAAGAACAACCTCTTGCCTATACTAAATTTTACACGCCACTTACTTATAGTACAGGTTAGTAATTCCACAGATATTATAATAAAGATCGAACTCTTCCCTATACTAACTTGCATACGCAACTTCACTATAGTTAAGATTACAGTATTTATATTATACATCATTATAGATTATAAAAGGTTCAAATGTTCGAAGATTATAGAGTTAAAAATTTTCCCACACCGGGAATCGAACCCGAGCCTGTTAAGTGAAAGTTAACTATCCTAGCCACTAGACCATATGGAACCATAAAGAAGTATGATTTAAGAGCCATATGCATATTATTATTTGACCATACCAATTATAATAAGGCCAAAACAAAATCGTCGACTTGCAACCTTACTTTTGACACATTAGTTAAATCTTCATCAGGCTTAAAAAATTTTTTTGCTAGTTTTACATGAAAGAACGAACCTTAGCCCATAGTAGCAGAAATAAGAATATCTAGGTTGCAGCGGTAGCTAGCAACCTATTACATAATCCGGGTTTAAGTGGTAGCTAGCAACCTAGTAAGAAACGCCAAATTAAAAGATGATCATTAGAAGAACAAACAATTGCTTATATTGGACTTAGATAGCTGCCTGATTCTTTGAGGTTCGTCTCTTACTATTCCAAAGAAGAAAAAGCCGAAGGCTTTTTCCTGTTTGTAATAATACATTAAAAGATAACCATATGTGACGCAATAAGTGAAAGCAATATTTATACACGTCCATCTTTCGACAAGTATTGCATTAAACAACGAGCTATATCCGGGTTGCAGCGGTAGCTAGCAACCTAGTAAGAGACGATCACGTCCAATTCTAAGAAATATAAAAACCCATACTTCCTTAAAAAGGAGTCAGATCAAATTCAAAAGTACACCATTAGAACCGCCTTGTCCGAAACCCCTGTAAAGGAAACTTTCAGTCCCTTGGCTTGAACAGCAAGGGAAATATATTGGCTTGATCAAACAGTTCGTGGTAACGAACTGTAAGTAAGGAGCGACCCGGCTCAATGGTAACCGAAACTCTAGAAAACGGGTTTTTAATACCAATAGATATATCAAAAGAATCAGATTTCAATGCTGATTTCAAATATATAACTTTCATCAAGTTTAGTGCTACCCATCAAAAGTTACGTGCCTGAGAAAATTTGGCTGATTTTCGAAAAAAGGGGGAAAGACCCCCTAAAAGTTATAGAACCTTAATGAAAATCACACCATCATATTCAGCGTATCAGAGAACCCTGCTGTAGAGGTTTCAAGCTCCTATCTACAAAAATGTGGAATTTTCCATTTTTTGCCAGAAGAAAGATCACGGATGCGTGTTTATTTGTTTGTTTGTTTTTTTTTTTTGTTTTTTTTTTCCCCAGGGGTGATCGTATCGACCCAGTGGTCCTAGAATATCGTGGGAGGGCTCATTGGAACGGAAATTAAAAGTTCTAGTGCCCTTTTTAAGTGACCAAAAAAAATGGAGGGCAACTAGGCCCCCTCCCACGCTCATTTTTTCCCAAAGTCTCCCGATCAAAATTTTGAGATAGCCATTTTATTCAGCATGGTCGAAAATATGATAAAAATGTCTTTTAGGATGACTTGATCCCCCAAAGTCCCCAGGGGGAGGGCTGAAAGTTATGAACTTTACTCAATGTTAACATATAGTATTGGTTATTGGGAAGTATACAGACTTTTTCAGAGGAGATTTTTTCTGGTAGGTGGGGGAAGGAGAGGGTCGGGGGCTATATGGAAGGATCTTTCCATGAAGGAAGTTTTCATGGGGGAAGGGAAACTGCCATGAAGGGGGCGCCGGACTTGCCAGCATTATTTATTGGTTATTGGGAAGTATACAACCATTTTCAGGAAGGATTTTTTCTGGAGGGGGGGGGCTAGAGGAGGGGGTTACTCTGGAGAATATTTCCGTGGAGGATGTTTCTTTGGGGTAAGGGACATTTCTATGAAGGGGGCGCCGGATTTCCAAGCATTATTTAAGAAACGATCAGAAATTAAATAAAAAAAACAAGTTTTTTCAACTGAAATGTAAGAAGGAATATTAGAACTTAAAAAGAACAGAAATTATAACGTATGTGAGGGGGTTCTCCCCCAAGTCAATACCTCGCTCTTTACGCTACAGTTTTTTTTAGTGCTTTCAAAAGAGCTATCTATTCTAATTAAACGGCCTTTGTGATTCAGGAGTTTGTGAATCAAAATTTTTTTTAACTTTTAACGTAAAGAGCGTGGTATTGACTAAGGGGAGAACCCCTTCATATAAGTAATAACATATACGTAATAAAAAAAAACAATAAAAAAACAAGCGATACGGCTCAATAGTAATCGAAACTTTTAAAAACGAAATTTTGATGTCAATAAATGTATCAAAAGAATGTGTTTATAATGCTGATCCTAAATATATAAATTTTATTAAGTTTAGTATTACTCATCAAAGGCTACGAGCCTGAGAAAATTTACTCGTTTTTTTAAAGAGGGGGGAAACATCCCCTACAAGTGAAAGAATTTTAATGAAAATCACACCGTCAGATTCAGCGTATCAGAAAACCCTATTACATAGGTTTCAAGCTCATATCTGCAAAAATCTGCAACTTTGTATTTTTTGCCAGAAGAAAAATATACGAATATAGAAGTTAGTTACGTAAGTTAATTTGTAAAGACATCCATTTAGCAAAAGAAAATTAAAATTTTTATGCAAATAAAAGCTGCATTAACTAAAAAACGATCAGAAATTAAATAAAAAAAAACAAGTTTTTTAAACTGAAAGTAAGGAGCGACATTAAAACTTAAAACGAACAGAAATTATTCTGTATATGAAAGGGGCTGTCCCCTCCTCAACGCCTCGCTCTTTACGCTAAAGTTTGACTCTGTCTCACAACTTTATTTTTTAAAACAATAAAAAACATTAGCGTAAAGAGCGAGGCGTTTAGGAGGGAACAGTCCCTTTCATATACAGAATAATTTCTGTTCGTTTTAAGTTTTAATGTCGCTCCTTACTTTCAGTTTAAAAAACTTGTTTTTTTTTATTTAATTTCATTAAAAGACGATCCTGGAACCAAACTTTGGCTTAATCCATAGTGTACGAATCTTTATATTATAGTCCTATATTTCCAAAGAAAAAAGAATGAGATTTTTTTATTTCAGTTTTTAGTTCATAGTCACTAAGACTATTATGTAAACTGCAAAAATATTTATGCTGTCAAACCAATAAAACTAATTTTTTAATTCAAACTAGAAAAATATAATAAAGAACGACCTCTTGCCTATTATAAACTTTATAGCCCACTTAACTATAGTATAGCTTAGTAACACCGGGTTGCAGCGGTAGCTAGCAACCTAGTAAGAGACGATCACGTCCAATGTTAAGAAATATAAAAACCCATTTTTCGTAAAAAAAGAGAGTAAGATCAAAGCAAAAAGTACACCATTAGAACCGCCTTGTCCAAAACCCCTGTATAGGAAACTTTCTGTCCCTTGGCTTGAACATCAAGGGAAATATATTGGCTTGAAAATCAAGAAAAGTGGCAGCTACTACAACATTCTGCCTAAACGGGATATTTTTTTTCTTTCTTGTTTTCCACAGATAGCTTGGCACTGGAACATCGTAGAGAGTTGTTCAATGGCTCATTTTAAAGAAAATTCATTGGGTTAAAAATCTTTTGTAACTAAAATAAATTATTTCTAAAAGAGAATAAATTTTTCAATTAAAAAATGCATTTTTGATGTCTTTTCATACTGCAGTCTTTTCAAAGATATTTGATTTTTGTCCATAAATTATAATCGTATACCAGCGGTAGGATTTGAACCCATTACAATAAGTTTATAATCCGGGTTGCAGCGGTAGCTAGCAACCTAGTAAGAGACGATCACGTCCAATGTTAAGAAATATAAAAACCCCTAACTCCTAAAAAAAGAGTCAGATCAAAACAAAAAGTACACCATTAGAGCCGCCTTGTCCAAAACCCCTATAAACTAAACTTACCGCCCTTTGGCTTGAATAACAAAGAAAATATATTGGCTTGAAATTTATAATAAAGAACCAAACAGTTTGTGGTAACGATCTGTATAGTAAGAACGACTCGTCTCAGTAGTAACCGAAACTCTAAAAAACGGAATTTCAATATCAATAGATACATCAAAAGAATCGGATTTTTATGCTGATTTTAAATATATAAGCTTCAACTTTAAATATATAAGCCTCAATTTTACTCATATCCATCAATAGTTAAGAAAATTTGCCTTATTTATAAAAAAGAGGTTTAGAGGTTTCAAGCTCCGATCTGCAAAAATGTGGAATTTTGTATTTTTTGCCAGAAGAAAGATTACGGATGCGTGTTTATTTGCCTTTTTCTTTTTACCAGGGGTGATCATATCGACCCAGATGTCCTAGAATTTCGCGAGAGGGCTTAATTGAAGAGAAATCAAAAGTTTTAGTGCCTTTTTTAATCAAAAAACAAAAAAAAAATGAAAAATAGAATCACTTTTACTAAAAAACTGCATTTTTATCACATTTGTCACTTGTCTTCACTTTTATCACTTGTCTTTTCATATTGCAGTATTTTCAAAGATATTTGATTGTTTGTAAAGCAATACTCATAATCGATTAATGTCAATCCCAATTCAAATATTTGTTTAGTAATCATGTAAAACTAAAGAAGAATTTAGGCTACTAGACCCATTTAGACTGTATATTTGTAATTGAAAAACTCCGGCGATTTTTTTTTTGTGAATACAGTAAAGAACGAACTTCAGCCCATATTAAATTAATTAAAATTATAATTTATGACTCAAATAAGTAATTTGTTTCCTTTGGTGTAAAATAGCGTCACCAGTGGGATTCGAACCCATGCCTCCGAAATGACGGGTGGCTAACACCAGCGCCTTAAACCACTCGGCCACGCTTCCTCACACAACTATGTAAATATTGCCTCGCTAACATCTAAGTACACAGGCAGTGAAATAACTTCAAAAACCAGTTCCCATTGACAAGAATTGTCATGTTAAGTGGAAATATTACTTTATAAGACTTGCTATGTTAAGTGGAAATTTTGTGAAAATAATTACAGTCACTGGAATAGTCATTCGGATGCATTTGTGAGCTTGGCCCTCAGAGAGAGATAAGTAATCTTTCTAATTATTATAGCCATATTTCCGGATTAATTATGACTTCGGTTAATTTATCTAAAACTCTACAAGAAATTAATCGAAAATTGAACGGAATAAAAATAGTTTCGTCGCAGGTTCAAGAACTTAGAAACGACCTATCTGCTATTTCGTCGCGAATTGATTCGACAGCAGAGAAGTTCTCGAAGGATACGTCACAATGTAAGAAAGATTACCTAAGTTTGCAAGCTGAAATGTCGGCTACTAACGTAAAATGGCAAAGACTAGAAAATGAGTCTAAAAATTGTAATTTGGTCCTGTATAATTTCGATCCTACAAACAAAGGTTCTTCGTTACGAGAAGATGTAATGAAAGCACTCAACTTACATGTGCCAAATTTAGGGCTGAAAATGATGGACATTAGAGACATTTTTCGGCTTAAAACTAAACAAGGCACGCGACCGGTGTTGGTTAAGTTTACAAGCGGTTACATTCGTGATATTATATTGCGTTCAAGTGCGCACCTGAAAAGGGCGGGTCTTGTTCTTAGTCCCGATTATACAAAGCGTGAACTGTCTATCCGTAACCGCCTAAAGCCTTTTCTTGAACGGGCTAGAGGAGAAAATAGAGAAGCAAGACTAAGAGGGACAAAGTTATATATTGGTCAACAGTGTTTTACGTATAGCTTTGATAAGCAGTCTGTAGTTGAGGTTACGAATGCCCCAAATACACAGTCATCAGCGAGTACCATGACCCATTTTAAGGAAAATTTTGGACAAAAGTTTCACCGTGAACCTGGGTCTTTATCAGTGCCACAAAAAAGTTTAGAAAAGAGTTTTGTCTCTGAAAATAATCGGTTTAACCTGGAAGAACCTTGCAATTCAAGATCGCGTTCTGGATCTTCATCCTCAATTCAATCTTTCTTTAGTGTAGTGGAGGAGCATAGTAGTGATAACGAAATAAATGGGGTGAACAGTGAAACTCCTGTTGTTAAAAAAGGCTCCACATCAACTTTTTTCGGGCCTGTGGGGGTTCCAAAACGTAACAGCCAACAAATTATTAGCCCAGATGACCACTTAAGACAGAAGAGCAAGTCGGTTAGAGCTGACGACCCTAATAAAATGGAGCCTAGGCGGCTATTTAACCCGTCAAAACCCATTGGCTCAGAAAGTGGATAGGATAAGCAGGGCCATGGCGCAAATTACGAGTGTCTTTTAGCGCATTGGAATGTTCAGGGCTTTTCGCATCTTAAAGTAGAGTGTCTTCTTAAATGTCAGGATTTTTCAGTTGTATCATTAGTAGAAACGTGGCTGGAAAAAGAGGAGAGAATAGAAGGTTTTTCTTATTTTGGATCACAAAGAAAGCGATCGCAGAATGGTAGAACTTATGAAGGAGTGGCATTATTGATAACGAATAGATGGCGAAATGTATCTCGGTTGAAAAGTGTTTCATGTAATCTAGTATGGGTGCGAGTATCTTTAGGTAGTAACTCGTTTATCTTTTGTTCAGTGTATTTACCGGCGGAAACTAGCACTTTTAGTGATGAAGATACCTGGGAGATATTAGAAAATGATATGGATCGTTTTTTAGAACAGTTTCCGTCTGATCATTTTATTGTTCCAGGGGATTTTAACGGATATGGACGAAGGACGAAGGAGCCCGTGAGGAGGAGGTTTATCTCAAACTATTATTAGCCCAGATGACCACTTAAGACAGAAGAGCAAGTCGGTTAGAGTAGACGACCCTAATAAAATGGAACCTAGGCGGCTATTTAACCCGTCACAACCCATTGGCTCAGATAGTGGATAGGATAAGCAGGGCTATGGCGCATATTACGAGTGTCATTTAGCGCATTGGAATGTTCAGGGTTTTTCGCATCTTAAAGTAGAGTGTCTTCTTAAATGTCGTGATTTTTTAGTTGTATCATTAGTAGAAACGTGGCTGGAAAAAGAGGAGAGAATAGAAGGTTTTTCTTATTTTGGATCACAAAGAAAGCGATCGCAGAATGGTAGAACTTATGGAGGAGTGGCATTATTGATAACGAATAGATGGCGAAATGTATCTCGGTTGAAAAGTGTTTCATGTAATCTAGTATGGGTGTGAGTATCTTTAGGTAGTAACTCGTTTATCTTTTGTTCAGTGTATTTACCGCCGGAAACTAGCACTTTTAGTGATGAAGATACCTGGGATCCGGGTTGCAGCGGTAGCTAGCAACCTAGTAAGAGACGATCACGTCCAATGTTAAGAAATATAAAAACCCATAGTTCCTAACAAAGGAGTCAGATCAAAACAAAAAGAACGAACCTTAGCCCTTAGTAGCAGAAATAAGAATATCTAGGTTGCAGCGGTAGCTAGCAACCCATTACATAATCCGGGTTTAAGTGGTTATAATAAAGAACGACCTCTTGCCTATACTAAATTTTATATGCCACTTAATTAGAGTATAGGTTAGTAATTCCACAGATAGCTTGGCACTTAAACATCGTAGATATTTGTTTAATCCGGGTTGCAGCGGTAGCTAGCAACCTAGTAAGAGACGATTACGTCCAATGGTAAGAAATATAAAAAACCATAGCTCCTAAAAAAGGAGTCAGATCAAAACAAAAAGTACACCATTAGAACCGCCTTGTCCGAAACCCCTGTATAGTAAAATTTCTGTCCCTTGGCTTGAACAGCAAGGGAAATATATTGGCTTGAAAATCAAGAAAATTGACTTTAACCACGTTATTTTCCACAAACGGGATATTTTTTTTTCTTGTTTTCCAGAGATAGCTTGGCACTGGAACATCGTAAAGAGTTGTTTAATAGCTAATTTAAAAGGAAATTAATTGGGTTGCAAATCAATAGTAACTAAAATAAATTATTTCTAAGAGAGAATAAATTTTTCCACCAAAAACTGCATTTTTGATGTCTTTTCACACTGCAGTCTTTCAAACATAATCGTATACCAGCGGTAAGATTTGAACCCACACCTCCAAAGAGACTGGTGGCTAACACCAGTGCCTTGGACCACTCGGCAAGGCTGCCTCTCATAAATATATATATGTGAATTTTACATTAAAAGACGATCCTTGGAATAACATACCACTGCGTACATTGGACTTAGTTAGCTACTTGATTGCTTGAGGTTCGTCTCTTACTATTTCAAAGAAGAAAAAGCCGTAGGCTTTTTCCTGTTTGTAATGATAGCATAAAACGAAACCCAAGTTGTAACTGACGTCATCCTGGTTGTCCGGGTTGCAGCGGTATCTAGCAACCTAGTAAGAGACGATCACGTCCAATGTGAAGAAATATAAAAACCCATAGTTCCTAAGAAAAAGATCCGGGTTGCAGCGGTAGCTAGCATCCGGGTTGTAGCGGTAGCTAGCAACCTAGTAAGAGACGATCACGTCCAATGTTAAGAAATATAAAAACCCATAGTTCCTAACAAAGGAGTCAGATCAAAACAAAAAGTACACCATTAGAACCGCCTTGTCCAAAACCCCTGTATAGGAAACTTTCTGTCCCTTGGCTTGAACAGCAAGGGAAATATATTGGCTTGAAAATCAAGAAAATTGACTTTAACCACGTTATTCTCCCCAAACGGGATATTTTTTTCTTTTTTCTTTTTTTTTCTTTTCCACAGATAGCTTGGCACTGGAACATCGTAGAGGGTTGTTCAATAGCTCATTTTAAAGTAAATTAATTGGGTTAAAAACCTTTTGTAACTAAAATAAATTATTTCTAAAAGAGAATAAATTTTTCCACCAAAAACTGCATTTTCGATGTCTTTTCACACTCCAGTCTTTCAAACATAATCGTATACCAGCGGTAAGATTTGAATCCGGGTTGCAGCGGTAGCTAGCAACCTAGTAAGAGACGATCACGTCCAATGTTAAGAAATATAAAAACCCATAGCTCCTAAAAAAGGAGTCAGATCAAAACAAAAAGTACACCATTAGAACCGCCTTGTCCGAAACCCCTGTATAGGAAACTTTCTGTCCCTTGGCTTGAACAGCAAGGGAAATATATTGGCTTGAAAATCAAGAAAATTGACTTTAACCACGTTATTCTCCCCAAACGGGATATTTTTTTCTTTTTTCTTTTTTTTTCTTTTCCACAGATAGCTTGGCACTGGAACATCGTAGAGGGTTGTTCAATAGCTCATTTTAAAGGAAATTAATTGGGTTAAAAATCTATAGTAACTAAAATAAATTATTTCTAAAAGAGAATAAATTTTTCCACCAAAAACTGCATTTTGATGTCTTTTCACACTGCAGTCTTTCAAACATAATCGTATACCAGCGGTAAGAATTGAACCCACACCTCTGAAGAGACTGGTGGCTAACACCAGTGCCTTGGACCACTCGGCCAGGCTGCCTCTCATAAATAAATATATATGTGAATTTGGGTTGCAGCAGTAGCTAGCAACCTAGTAAGAGACGATCAGTCCAATGCTAAGAAATATAAAAACCCAAAAATCCTAAAAATAGAGTCAGATCAAATCACAATAAGAGACGATCACGTCCAATGCTAACATAACAATAAAGAACGAACTCTAATTAAATTTTGTTATTATTATATTACAGTAAGGAACGAAGTCTATCTCATAGTATAACAGAGAAAAGAAAAAGAGGTATAATGTATATGAAGTCATTATAATGATAAAATAACTCTTGGCTATACTAACTGGCATAGTCAAGTTAGTATAGCCGTTAGAATACATTTATCAAAATCTATTTATCCGTATATACACAGATTTGTGGAAAAATCAAGTCAATGAATACCTTACTACAGCACAATGGATGAAAGTGTGCCTCATGATTCGAGGTTTGCGGGTTTTATAATAAAGAGCGACCTCTTGCCTATGCTAAATTTTATAGACCACTTAACTATAGTATAGGTTAGTAAAGTTTACATAAAGGACTGATCCGGGTTGCAGCGGTAGCTAGCAACCTAGTAAGAGACGATCACGTCCAATGTTAAGAAATATAAAAACCCATAGTTCCTAACAAAGGAGTCAGATCAAAACAAAAAGTACACCATTAGAACCGCCTTGTCCGAAACCCCTGTATAGGAAAATTTCTGTCCCTTGGCTTGAACAGCAAGGGAAATATATTAGCTTGAAAATCAAGAAAAGTGGCAGCTACTACAACATTCTGCCTAAACGGGATATTTTTTTCTTTTGTATCCTTACACTAAAGAACGATCTCTCTCCCATAGTAACTGATGTGTTACATTAAAAGACGATCATTGGAATTTAAAGCTATTGCATACATTGGACTTAGTTAGCTACTTGATCGTTTGAGGTTCGTCTCTTACTATTTCAAAGAAGAAAAAGCCGTAGGCTTTTTCCTGTTTGTATTTACAGTATATACATTAAAAGACGATCATTGGAATAAAAATTTATTGCATACATTGGACTTAGTTAGCTACTTGATCGTTTGATCCGGGTTGCAGCGGTAGCTAGCACCCTAGTAAGAGACGATTACAGTAAGGACCGAAGTCTATCTCATAGTAAATGATGCAACAGGAAAAAAGGGGTATCCGGGTTGCAGCAGTAGCTAGAAACCTAGTAAGAGACGATCACGTCCAATGTTAAGAAATATAAAAACCCATAAACTCCTAACAAAGGAGTCAGATCAAAACAAAAAGTGCACCATTAGAACCGCCTTGTCCGAAACCCCTGTATAGTAAAGTTTCTGTCCCTTGGCTTGAACAGCAAGGGAAATATATTGGCTTGAAAATCAAGAAAAGTGGCAGCTACTACAACATTCTGCCTAAACGGGATATTTTTCTTTTGTATCCAGAGATAGCTTGGCACTGGAACATCGTAGATAGTTGTTCAATGGCTCATTTTAAAGGAAATTAAATGGGTTAAAAATCTATAGTAACTAAAATAAATTATTTCTAAAAGAGAATAAATTTTTCCACCAAAAACTGCATTTTTGATGTCTTTTCACACTGCAGTCTTTCAAACATAATCGTATACCAGCGGTAAGATTTGAACCCACGCCTCCGAAGAGACTGGTGGCTAACACCAGTGCCTTGGACCTTTAGGTTGCAGCAGTAGCTAGCAACCTAGTAAGAGACGATCAGTCCAATGCTAAGAAATATAAAAACCCAAAACTCCTAAAAATAGAGTCAGATCAAAACAAAAGTACCTCATTATAACTACCTTGTCTGAAACCCTACTAGATAAATAATGAATGTCATCATAGTTTTATATTAGAGCTTTACATTAAAAGACGATCACTGAAATAACAAACCATTCCACACATTGGACTTAGTTAGCTACTTGATTGTTTGAGTTTCGTCTCTTACTATTTAAAAGAAGAAAAAGCTGTAGGTTTTTTCCTGTTTGTATTTATAGTTAAAAAACGAACTCGAGCCCAAAGAAACTGAACCATGTGGTTCATTCATATTATCTTCATTATTTTAGCTAGAATGTAATTAAACAAGTTTACAATA
Organism: Artemia sinica; assembly: GCA_027921565.1. Lineage (NCBI taxonomy): Eukaryota > Metazoa > Arthropoda > Branchiopoda > Anostraca > Artemiidae > Artemia > Artemia sinica. Next base: position 13,168,712 of record CM051273.1, read on the forward strand.
AGGAACGAACTTTAACCCATAGTAACTTAAGTATTAAATCAAACGGTTCGTTGTCATAGTAAAGAGCTGTGTAATGGCTCATTTTAAAGGAAACTGCTGTATATAGAAACCTTTTGTAATTAAAAAAATTAATTATTATTATAAAACAAATTATTACGATGTGGTAAAGAACTAACTCTAGGCGATAGCAACTAATTTAATTTTGAAAATTATAATAAAGAACGACCTCTTGCCTATACTAAAATAAAAATCCATTACATACATTTGATTTAGTTAGCTACTTGATTGGTTGTTATTGCATTAAGGGACGATCATTGCAATAACGAACCATTGCAGACTTTGGACTTAGTTAGCTACTTGATCCGGGTTGCAGCGGTAGCTAGCAACCTAGGAAGAGACGATCACCTCTAATGTTAAGAAATATAAAACCCCCCAACTCCTTAAAAAAGAGTCAGATCAAAACAAAAAGTACCCCATTAGAACCGCCTTGTCCGAATCCTCTATAAAGGAAACTTACCGCCCTTTGGCTTGAATAATAAAGAAAATATATTGGCTTGAAAATCAAGCAAATTGACTTTTACCACGTTATTCTCCACAAACGGGATATTTTTTTCTTTCCGCTTTTTTTTCCTCCTCAGCTAGCTGGGCACTGGAAAATCATAGAGAGCTGTATAATAACTCATTTTAAAGGAAATTGCAACATCTAGTCACTTTTGTAATTAAAAATAAAATACTTTTTAAAGTAGAATCAATTTTGTTATAATAAAGAGCGACCTCTTACCTATACTAAATTTTATACGCCACTTAATTATAGTATAGTTTAGTAATTCAACAGATAGCATGGCTTTGGAACATTGTAGAGAGTTGTTCAATGACTCATTTTGAAGAAAATTAATGGGGTTAAAAACTTTTTGTAATTAAAACAATTATTTTTATTACATTAAGAAATTTTATATGTTTCTTAAGAAATTCTAGTAAGAGACGATCAGTCCAATGCTAAGAAATATAACAAAACTCCTAAAAATAGAGTAAAATCAAAACAAAAGTACATCATTAGAATTACCTTGTCTGAAACCCTACTAGATAAATATTGAATGTCGTCATAGTTTTATATTAGAGCTATGACGTGAATAGAAAAACACGAAATTATATTGTTGTTTCTGAAGACGTCATGAAATAATATCATTGCGCTATGACGTCAATAAAATCATTACGCTGTGACGTCATAATTACTATATAAGAAGCGTCAGAACTGTAAATGTTCACATTCATAATTTTACATAAAGGATCGATGTGGTTCATTATAAATTATTAAAGGTTTAGAGCTTCCAATGTTCGAAGATTATAGAGTTAAAAATTTTCCAATACCGGGAATCGAACCCGGGCCTTCTAGATCAAAGCCAGCTATCCTATCCGCTACACCATATGGGACTATAAAACAGCATGATTTAAGAACCATATGCATATTATTATTTCATCGTATTTCCGGGTTGCAGCGGTAGCTAGCAACCTAGTAAGAGACGATCACGTCCAATGTTAAGAAATATAAAAACCCATAACTCCTAAAAAAGGAGTCAGATCAAAACAAAAAGTACACCATTAGTATCGCCTTGTCCAAAATTCCTATAAGGGAAACTTACCGCCCTTTGGCTTGAATAACAAAGAATGTATATTGGCTTGAAAATCAAGAAAATTGACTTTTACCACGTTATTCTCCACAAAGGGGATATTTTTTTCTTTCTTCTTCTTTTCCACAGATAGCTTGGCACTGGAACATCGTAGAAATTTGTTCAATGGCTCATTTTAAATGAAATTAATTGGGTTAAAAACCTTTTGTGCTTAAAACAATGTATTTTTAAAATAGAATCAGTTTTTTACGAAAAATCGCATATTTCATATTAAAGATTGATCAATGACGTCATAATCGTATACCAGTGGTAGGATTTGAACCCACATTTCCGAAGAGACTAGTGACTAACACCAGCGCCTTGGACCACTCGGCCAAGAAAAATATCCCACAAACGGGATATTTTTTCTTTCTTTCTTCTTCTTCTTCTTTTCCACAGATAGCTTGGCACTGGGACATTGTAGAGAGTTGTTCAATAGCTCATTTTAAAGGAAACCTCTAGATCTAGTGCTATTTTTACTTAATTTTCTTTTAAATTAATTATTTTTTACGGAAAACTTAAATTTTTATTATAATAAAGAACGAACTCTATTATTATAATAAAGAACGAATATTTTACCGATTATCTACTAATAACCATATATGACGTAATAAGTGAAATGATGTAATATCTAAAACCTATTTTTTACTAATAACCATATATGACTTAATGAGTGACGTGACGTAAAAATTGAAAAAATTATTTTTTTTTTTATTTTCGTTTTTAGTTCAGAATCGCTAAAGTTATAAACTGCAAAAATATATTTATGGTGTCTGAACAATAGTTTTAATCTTTTAATTTAGACTAGAAAAATACCTAAAAATTTAAAATTTAGTCTAATTTTTTGTTAGGTTCTTGATACTTGATACGTGACATGAACATTTAACTAACGGTTACATAATGGTTTCAATCAAGCAAGCTACACGCAAGTTAAAAAAACATTATAATAAAGATCGAACTCTTCCCTATACTAACTTGCATACGCAACTTCACTATAGTTAAGATTACAGTATTTATATTATACATCATTATAAATTATAAAAGGTTGAAATTTTCGAAGATCTTTATAATAAAGATCGAACTGCTACCCTATACTAACTTGCATAGGCAACTTCACTATAGTGAAGATTACAGTATTTATATTATACATCATTATAAATTATAAAAGGTTCGAATGTTCGAAGATTATAGAGTTAAAAATTTTCCCACACCGGGAATCGAATCCAGTCCTCTTACGTGAAAGTTAACTATCCTAGCCACTAGACCCAATAGGACCACAAAGAAGTATGATTTAAGAACCACATGCATATTATTATTTCACCATACCAATTATAATAAGGCCAAAACAAAATCGTCGACTTGTATTTTTATAATAAAGAACGACCTCTTGCCTATACTAAATTTTATACGCCACTTAATTATAGTATAGGTTAGTAATTCCACAGATAGATTGGCACTGGAACATCGTAGAGAGTTGTTTAATGGCTCATTTTAAAGGGAATTAATGGGGTTAAATCCGGGTTGCAGCGGTAGCTAGCAACCTAGTAAGAGACGATCACGTCCAATGTTAAGAAATATAAAAACCCATAGTTCCTAACAAAGGAGTCAGATCAAAACAAAAAGTACACCATTAGAACCGCCTTGTCCGAAATCCCTGTATAGGAAACTTTCTTATCCTTGGCTTGAACAGCAGGGGAAATATATTAGCTTGAAAATCAAGAAATGTGGCAGCTACTACAACATTCTGCCTAAACGGGATATTTTTTTCTTTATTCTTTTCCACAGATAGCTTGGTTCTGGAACATCGTAGAGAGTTGTTCAATGGCTCATTTTAAAGGAAATCTCTAGATCTAGCAACTTTTGCACTTAATTTTATTTTTCAATTAATTGTTTTTTACGAAAAACTTAATTTTTTATATACAATATTGATCAATGACGTCATAGTCGTTGGATGTAGTTAGTATTACATAAATCCGGGTTGCAGCGGTAGCTAGCAACCTAGTAAGAGACGATCACGTCCAATGTTAAGAAATATAAAAACCCATAGTTCCTAACAAAGTTATAATAAAGAACGAACATTTTCCTATACTAAATAAGCCTTTATAGGCCATCCGGGTTGCAGCGGTAGCTAGCAACCTAGTAAGAGACGATCACGTCCAATGTTAAGAAATATAAAAACCCATAGTTCCTAAAAAAGGAGTCAGATCAAAACAAAAAGTACACCATTAGAACCGCCTTGTCAGAAACCCCTGTATAGAAAAATTTCTGTCCCTTGGCTTGAACAGCAAGGGAAATATATTGGCTTGAAAATCAAGAAAATTGACTTTAACCACGTTATTCTCCACAAAGGGGATATTTTTTTCTTTCTTCTTCTTTTCCACAGATAGCTTGGCACTGGAACATCGTAGAGAGTTGCTCAATGGCTCATTTTAAAGGAAATTAATGGCGTTAAAAACTTTTTGTACTTAAAACAATATATTTTTAAAATGGAATCAGTTTTTTTACGAAAAATTGCATATTTCATATTAAAGATTGATCAATGACGTCATAATCGTATACCAGTGGTAGGATTTGAACCCACACCTCCGAAGAGACTGGTGACTAACACCAGCGCCTTGGACCACTCGGCCAAGAAAAATATCCCACAAACGGGATATTTTTCTCTTTCTTCTTCTTCTTCTTCTTTTCCACAGATAGCTTGGCACTGGGACATTGTAGAGAGTTGTTCAATGGCTCATTTTAAAGGAAATCTCTAGATCTAGTGCTATTTCTACTTAGTTTTTTTTTAAATTAATTATTTTTTACGGAAAACTTAAATTTTTATTATAATAAACAACGAACTCTATTATAATAAAGAACGAATATTTTACCGATTATCTAATAATAACCATATATGACGTAATAAGTGACATGACGTAATATCTAAAACCTATTGTGTACTAATAACCATATATGACTTAATGAGCGACGTGACGTAAAAATTGAAAAAATTAATTTTTATTTTATTTTCGTTTTTAGTTCAGAATCGCTAAAGTTATAAACTGCAAAAATATTTATGGTGTCTGAACAATAGTTTTAATCTTTTAATTTAGACTAGAAAAATACCTGAAAATTAAAAAATTAGTTTAATTTTTTATTAGGTTCTTGATACTTGATACGTGACATAAACATTCAACTAATGGTCACATAATGGTTTCAATCAAGCAAGCTACACGCAAGTTAAAAAAATAGTACTACCAAAAAAACAGAGATAGCATCTTGAAAAGAGAAAAGCAAAGGTATTCAACCGACCAGGCGTATCGAGATGCGAAAATTGATAGTGACAAATTTACATTAAAGAGCGAACTATAGTCTATAGTAACTGGAATCTGGGTTGCAGCTGTAGCTAGCAACCTAGTAAGAGTTATATTAAAAGACGATTATCCGGGTTGCAGCGGTAGCTAGCAACTAAAATAAATTCCGACACCTGGCCCATGTTAACTGAATCATAAATAGGGATTATGTAATTTCCATCAGTTTCATGGCTTTAGAGATGGCTGAAACCTAGTGAAGAACAAACCATTACAGTAAAGAACATTTCATGTTAAAGATTGATCAATGATGCCATAACCATAGTTTGTAGCCAGGTCGTCTCTTACTATTCCAATTAAGAAAAAGCCATAGGCTTTTTCCTTATTGTAATCCGGGTTGCAGCGGTATACATAAAGGATTGATATAATTCTTTGTAAATGCTATAGTAAAGAACAAACTCTAGCATGTAGCAATTTTAAATATAAACTTGAAAAAGACTAATTTATTATGTATCTGGATTGCAGCGATAGCTAGCATACATAAAGGATCAATATAGTTCATTATAAATGGAGAATAAGTAAGTTTGTCGGATATAGATGAGACCTAGTAAAGAACAAACCACGGAACATAATAATTAAAACTTAATATAATAAAACCATCTTTTTAATGGAAGTTAGCTGCCTGACGTTTTGAGGTTCGTCTCTTACTATTCCAAATAAGCAAAAGCCATAGGCTTTTACCTGTTTGCAATTTACTTTGAAAAAAATGTTTCTCGTCCATCTTGCACAAGACGAAACACGGCCCATAGTAATCCGGGTTGCAGCGTTAAATTAAAGAACAAACTATAGCCCATAGTAACTAAGGTATTAAAAGGACTCATTATATAGATGATGATGCAACACATACTTATCTTTTGATAAGATAGTATAAAAAAATTTATTTTAAAAAGTTGCTTCCCTTGGGTATGGTGTCATATCTCACTGACTTTGCTGCCTGATTGCCTTTGGTCCGTGTCTTATTATTCCATCTGGGTTGCAGCAGTCACTAGCAACCTCCTAAAAGACGATCATGCCCCATAGTAAAAACTACAATAGCCCATTATTCCTAATCCGGGTTGCAGCGGTAGCTAGCAACCTAGTAAGAGACGATCACGTCCAATGTTAAGAAATATAAAAACCCATAGTTCCTAACAAAGGAGTCAGATCAAAACAAAAAGTACACCATTAGAACCGCCTTGTCCGAAACCCCTGTATAGGAAACTTTCTGTCCCTTGGCTTGAACAGCAAGGGAAATATATTGGCTTGAAAATCAAGAAAATTGACTTTAAGCACGTTATTCTCCACAAACGGGATATTTTTTTCTTTTTTTCTTTTTTTGTATCCAGAGATAGCTTGGCACTGGAACATCGTAGAGGGTTGTTCAATAGCTCATTTTAAAAGAAATTAATTGGGTTAAAAATCTATAGTAACTAAAATAAATTATTTCTAAAAGAGAATACATTTTTCCACTAAAAACTGCATTTTTGATGTCTTTTCACACTGCAGTCTTTCAAACATAATCGTATACCAGCGGTAAGATTTGAACCCACGCCTCCGAAGAGACTGGTGGCTAACACCAGTGCCTTGGACCACTGGGCCAGGCTGCCTCTCATAAATAAATATATATGTGAATTTGGGTTGCAGCAGTAGCTAGCAACCTAGTAAGGGACGATCAGTCCAATGCTAAGTTTACAGTAAAGAACGATCTCCCATACTAACTGATATATGGTGGTTCCAGGTGTAGTTACATAAAGGACGAATATAGCTCATCATAAATGGTGTTTGTCAATTATCCGGGTTGCAGCGGTAGCTAGCAACCTAGTCTGGGTTGCAGCGGTAGCTAGCATCCTAGTAAGAGACGATCACGTCCAATGTTACGAAAAATAAAAACTCATAGTTCCTAAAAAAGGAGTCAGATCAAAACAAAAAGTACACCATTAGAACCTCCTTGTCCGAAATCCCTGTATAGGACACTTTCAGTCCCTTGGCTTGAACAGCAAGGGAAATATATTGGCTTGAAAATTAAGAAAATTACATTAAAATACGATCATTGGAATAACATACCACTGTATACATTGGACTTAGATAGCTACTTGATTGCTTGAGGATCGTCTCTTACGATTTCAAAGAAGAAAAAGCCGTAGGCTTTTTCCTGTTTGTAATGATATAGCATAAAAAGAAACCCAAGTTGTAACTGACGTCATCCGGGTTGTTATAGTAAAGAATTATAATAAAGATTCATTAATCCGGGTTGCAGCGGTAGTTATAGTAAAGAACGAACTCTAGCAACTTATTACATTGAAAGACGATCATTGGAATTATCGTCTATTATCCTGGAAAAATCTTGGAAAAATTACAAACAGAAATAATCCTGTTTGTAATGCATAAAGGATCGATATGGTTTAAAGTATATAATAAAGAACGACCTCTTGCCTATACTAAATTTTATAGGTTGTAGTAAAGAATGAACTTCAGCCCATACTAACTAAAACAAGATTATAATTTGCTTTGTTATAAAATATTTGCAGTGGTGGGATTCGAACCCATGCCTCCGAATTGACGGGTGGCTAACACCAGTACTTTAAACCGCTCGACCACGCTTCCTCAGATAACTATACCGTTATAATGCCATTATAAATGGCGACAACGTAGGTTTCATCGGTATCATAGCAGAAACTTAGTATAGAACAAATCATGGCACAAATTAGGCTTAGTTTGATGCCTCATCCGGGTTGCGGCGGTATCTAGCAACCTAGTAAGAGACGATCACGTCCAATTTTAAGAAATGTAAAAACCCATAGTTCCTAACAAAGGAATCAGATCAAAACAAAAAGTACACCATCAGAACCGCCTTGTCAGAAATACCTGTATAGGAAACTTTCTGTCCCTTGGCTTGAACAGCAAGGAAAATATATTGCCTTGAAAACCAAGAAAAGTAGCAGTTACTACGGCATTCTGCCTAAACGGCATCTTTTTTTCTTTTTTCTTTTTTTTTCTTTTCCACAGATAACTTGGCACTGGAACATCGTAGAGAGTTGTTGAATGGCTCATTTTAAAGGAAATTAATGGGGTTAAAAACCTGTTGTAATTTAAACAAATTATTTTTAAAATCCGGGTTGCAGCGGTAGCTAGAAACCTAGTAAGAGACGATCACGTCCAATGTTAGAAATATAAAAACCCATAGTTCCTAACAAAGGAATCAGATCAAAACAAAAAGTACACCATTAGAACCGCCTTGTCCGAAACCCCTGTATAGGAAACTTTCTGTCCCTTGGCTTGAACAGCAAGGGAAATATATTGGCTTGAAAATCAAGAAAATTGACTTTAACCACGTTATTCTCCCCAAACGGGATATTTTTTTTCTTTTTTTCTTTTTTTTTCTTTTCCACAGATAGCTTGGCACTGGAACATCGTAGAGGGTTGTTCAATAGCTCATTCTAAAGGAAATTAATTGGGTTAAAAATCTATAGTAACTAAAATAAATTATTCCTAAAAGAGAATAAATTTTTCCACCAAAAACTTCATTTTTGATGTCTTTTCACACTGCAGTCTTTCAAACATAATCGTATACCAGCGGTAAGATTTGAACCCACGCCTCCAAAGAGACTGGTGGCTAACACCACTGTCTTGGACCACTCGGCCAGGCTGCCTCTCATAAATAAATATATATATGAATTTGGGTTGCAGCAGTAGCTAGCAACCTAGTAAGAGACGATCAGTCCCATGCTAAGAAATATAACAAATTTATAATAAAGAACGACCTTTTGCCTATACTAAATTTTATACACCACTTAAATATAGTATAGGTTAGTAATTCAACAGATAGCGTGGCACTGGAACATCGTAGAGAGTTTTTCAATGGTTTATCCGGGTTGCAGCGGTAGCTAGCAACCTAGTAAGAGACGATCACGTCCAATGTTAAGAAATATAAAAACCCATAGCTCCTAAAGCAGGAGTCAGATCAAAACAAAAAGTACACCATTAGAATCGCCTTGTCCGAAACCCCTGTATAGGAAACTTTCTGTCCCTTGGCTTGAACAGCAAGGGAAATATATTGGCTTGAAAATCAAGCAAATTGACTTTTACCACGTTATTCTCCCCAAACGAGATATTTTTTTCTTTTTTTTTTTCTTTGTATCCAGAGATAGCTTGGCACTGGAACATCGTAGAGGGTTGTTCAATAGCTCATTTTAAAGGAAATTAATTGGGTTAAAAACCTTTTGTAACTAAAATAAATTATTTCTAAAAGAGAATAAATTTTTCCAATAAAAACTGTATTTTTGATGCAGTGACGTCATAATTACTATATAAGAAACGTCAAAACTGTAAATGGTCTCATTTTATAATAAAGAACGACCTCTTGCCTATACTAAATTTTAAACGCCACTTAATTCTAGTTTTGGTTAGTAATTCAACAGATAGCATGGCATTGGAACATCGTAGAGAGTTGTTCAATGGCTCATTTTAAAGGAAATTAATGGGGTTAAAAACTTTTTGTAATTTATCCGGGTTGCAGCGGTAGCTAGCAACCTAGTAAGAGACGATCACGTCCAATGTTAAGAAATATAAAAACCCATAGCTCCTAAAGCAGGAGTCAGATCAAAACAAAAAGTACACCATTAGAATCGCCTTGTCCGAAACCCCTGTATAGGAAACTTTCTGTCCCTTGGCTTGAACAGCAAGGGAAATATATTGGCTTGAAAATCAAGCAAATTGACTTTTACCACGTTATTCTCCCCAAACGGGATATTTTTTTCTTTTTTTTTTTCTTTTGTATCCAGAGATAGCTTGGCACTGGAACATCGTAGAGGGTTGTTCAATAGCTCATTTTAAAGGAAATTAATTGGGTTAAAAACCTTTTGTAACTAAAATAAATTATTTCTAAAAGAGAATAAATTTTTCCAATAAAAACTGTATTTTTGATGCAGTGACGTCATAATTACTATATAAGAAACGTCAAAACTGTAAATGGTCTCATTCATGAATATCCGGGTTGCAGCGGTAGCTAGTCACAATAAGAGACGATCACGTCCAATGCTAACATAACAATAAAGAACGAACTCTAATTAAATTTTGTTATTATTATATTACAGTAAGGAACGAAGTCTATCTCATAGTATAACAGAGAAAAGAAAAAGAGGTATAATGTATATGAAGTCATTATAATGATAAAATAACTCTTGGCTATACTAACTGGCATAGTCAAGTTAGTATAGCCGTTAGAATACATTTATCAAAATCTATTTATCCGTATATACACAGATTTGTGGAAAAATCAAGTCAATGAATACCTTACTACAGCACAATGGATGAAAGTGTGCCTCATGATTCGAGGTTTGCGGGTTCAAATCCACCTGTAGTAAGGGATCAATATTAAACGATTGGCTTTTCCTTCTTTAAAAGAAGATTACATTAAGAGACGATCATTGGAATAACAAACTATTGCATAATTTGGACTTAGTTAGCTACTTGATTGTTTGAGGTTCGTCTCTTACTATTTCAAAGAAGAAAAAGCCGTAGGCTTTTTCCTGTTTGTAATCATATAGCATAGAATCTGGGTTGCAGCGGTAGCTAGCAACCTAGTAAGAGACGATCAGTCCAATGTTAAGAAATCCGGTTTGCATTGGTAGTTTACAGTAAAGAACGATCTCTCACCCTTAGTAACTGATATATGGTGATTTATAATAAAGAACGACCTCTTGCCTATACTAAATTTTATACGCCACTTAATTATAGTATAGGTTAGTAATTCAACAGATAGCATGGCACTGGAACATCGTAGAGAGTTGTTCAATGGCTCATTTTAAAGGAAATTAATTGGGTTAAAAACCTTTTGTAATTAAAACAAATTATTTTTATTACATTAAGAAATTTGAATTATGTTCTTTAAGAAATCATCATAAGTAAAAATTTCCCGTACGGAAATTGAACTCAAGCCTGCTGGGTGACAGATATCCCAACCTCTAGACCATATAGGATATATTAATACGTAAGGGATCGTACAATAAAGAACGACCTCTTGCCTATACTATATTTTATACGCCACTTAATTATAGTATAGGATTACAGTAAAGAACAAACTTACAACCCATAGAAACTAAAATAAGATTATAATTTCATTTTTATAATAAAGAACGACTTCTTGCCTATTTATAATAAAGAACGACCTCTTGCCTATACTAAATTATATAGGCCACTTAACTATAGTATAGGTTAGTAAATTTACATTAAAAGACGATCACTGAAATAACAAACCATTCCATACATTGGACTTAGTTAGCTACTTGATTGTTTGAGTTTCGTCTCTTACTATTTAAAAGAAGAAAAAGCCGCAGGCTTTTTCCTGTATGTATTTTATAATAAAGAACGACATCTTGCATATGCTAAATTTTATAGGCACTTAACTATAGTATAGGCTAGTACAGTTATATTTAAAGTCAATATATTAAAAATTCCCCCCGACGGGGATTTGAACCCCGGTCACCCACGTGACAAGTGGGTATGCTTACCTTTGTACTATCAGAAACTTATGAAAAATATGTTATATATGAGATTACATATATCCGGGTTGCAGCGGTAGCTAGCAACCTAGTAAGAGACGATCACGTCCAATGTTAAGAAATATAAAAACCCATAGTTCCTAACAAAGGAGTCAGATCAAAACAAAAAGTACACCATTAGAACCGCCTTGTCCGAAACCCCTGCATAGTTAACTTTCTGTCCCTTGGCTTGAACAGCAAGGGAAATATATTGGCTTGAAAATCAAGAAAAGGGGCAGCTACTACAACATTCTGCCTAAACGGGATATTTTTTTCTTTTTTTCTTTTTTTTTTCTTTTGTATCCAGAGATAGCTTGGCACTGGAACATTGTAGAGGGTTGTTCAATAGCTCATTTTAAAGGAAATTAAGTGGGTTAAAAATCTATAGTAACTAAAATAAATTATTTCTAAAAGAGAATAAATTTTTCCACCAAAAACTGCATTTTGATGTCTTTTCACACTGCAGTCTTTCAAACATAATCGTATACCAGCGGTAAGAATTGAACCCACGCCTCTGAAGAGACTGGTGGCTAACACCAGTGCCTTGGACCACTCGGCCAGGCTGCCTCTCATAAATAAATATATATGTGAATTACAATAAAGAACGACACCTAGCCCATGTTAACTGAAACATCAACAGGGATTATATAATTTCCATCAGTGTCATGGCTGTAGAGATGGCTGAAACCCAGTAAAGAACAAACCATCCGGGTTGCAGTGGTAGCTAGCAATATACTAAAGAATGAACTCTTGCCTATACTAGATTAGATACTCAACTTGATTATAGTTAATGATATAGTAATGTATTACATAAAGGACCAATATATTTCATCATAAATGGTATTTGTCAATTAGGTTTTTCTCTTATATACAGTAAAGAACGATCTCTCACCCTTAGTAACAGATATATGGTGGTTCCAGGGGTACTGCATTAAAAGACGATCATTGGAATAAAAAATTATTGCATATCCGGGTTGCAGCGGTAACTAGTTATAATAAAAATCGAACTCTTCCCTATACTAACTTGCATACGCAACTTCACTATAGTTAAGATTAAAGTATTTATATTATACATCATTATAAATTATAAAAGGTTCAAATGTTCGAAGATATAATAAGGAACAATCTCTTGCCTATACTAAATTTTATACGCCACTTAATTATAGTATAGGTTAGTAATTCAACAGATAGTTTTGAACTGGAACATCGTAGAGAGTTGTTCAATGGCTGATTTTAAAGGAAATTTTAAAGGAAAAATCCTAAAAAAATTTAAAGGAATAATTCCTAAAAAAAAGAGTCAGATCAAAACAAAAAGTACACCATTAGAACCGCCTTGTCCGAAAACCCTGTATAGAAAACTTTCTGTCCCTTGGCTTGAACAGCAAGGGAAATATATTGGCTTGAAAATCAAGAAAAGTGGCAGCTACTACAACATTCTGCCTAAACGGGATATTTTTTTTCTTTTTTCTTGTTTTTCGCAGATAGCTTGGCACTGGAACATCGTAGAGTTGTTCAATGACTCATTTTAAAGAATATAATAAAGAACGACCTCTTGCCTATACTAAATTTTATACGCCACTTAATTATAGTATAGGTTAGTAATTTGTTCAATGGCTCATTTTAAAGGAAATTAATGGGTTTAAAAACCTTTTGTAATTAAAACAAATTATTTTTATTACATTAAGAAATTTTAATTATGTTCCTTATGAAATCATCATAAGTAAAAATTTCCCATACGGAAATTGAACTCAAGGCTGCTGGTTGAGAGCTATCCCAACCTCTAGACCATATAGGATATATTAAAATATCCGATTAATGAAGTTTATGTTAAAGAACAAATTATAAACCTAGTTAGCTGCCTGATTATTTGAGGATCGTCTCTTACTATTCCAAAGAAGAAAAAGCCGTAGGCTTTTTCCTGTTTGTCATTTATTTTATAATAAAGAATGAACTTCAGGCTTTACTAACTGAAAAGTTTAGTATTTTTATATAGTAAAGAACGAGCTCTAAATGATAGTTGTAGCTATAGCTGCAATCAAGTGAAAGACAAACCGAAGCATATAGTAACTAAAAATTTTAAATATGTTTTGGAAAATCATAATTGCTGTAGATGGCAAAACCTAGTGAAAGGCGAACCAGAGCCCATAGTAACTAAAAAGTGAAAAAACACGCTTTGAAAACTCACATTAAAAGACGATCATTGGAATAACAAACCATTGCATACATTGGACCTAATTAGCTACTTGATTGTTTGACGTTCGTCTCTTTCAAAGAAAAAAGCCATAGGCTTTTTCCGGTTTGTTTTACATTAAAGAAATTAGCTAATTTCGGTTTTTAGATTATAATAAAGAACGACCTCTTGCCTATACTAAATTTTATACGCCACTTATTTATAGTATAGGTTAGTAATTCAACAGATAGATTGGTACTGGAACATCGTAAAGAATTATTCAATGGCTCATTTTAAAGGAAATTCATGGGGTTAAAACTTCTTCTAATTAAAATAAATCGTTTTTAGTACCTTGAGAAATTTTAATTATGTTTCTTAAGAAATCATCATAAGTTAAAATTTCCCATACAATCCGGGTTGCAGCGGTAGCTAGCAACCTAGTAAGAGACGATCACCTCCAATGTTAAGAAATATAAAAACCCGTAGCTCCTAAAAAAAGAGTCAGATCAAAACAGAAAGTACACCATTAGAACCGCCTTGTACAAATCCTCCATAAAGGAAACTTACCGCCCTTTGGCTTGAATAACAAAGAAAATATATTGGCTTGAAAATCAAGAAAATAGACTTTTACCACGTTATTCTCCCCAAACGGGATATTTTTTTCTTTTTTTCTTTTTTTTTTTCTTTTTTTGTATCCAGAGATAGCTTGGCACTGGAACATCGTAGAGGGTTGTTCAATAGCTCATTTTAAAGGAAATTAATTGGGTTAAAAATCTATAGTAACTAAAATAAATTATTTCTAAAAGAGAATAAATTTTTCCAATAAAAACTGTATTTTTGATGCAGTGACGTCATAATTACTATATAAGAAACGTCAATCCGGGTTGCAGCGGTAGCTAGCAACCTAGTAAGAGACGATCACGTCCAATGTTAAGAAATATAAAAACCCGTAGTTCCTAACAGAGGAGTCAGATCAAAACAAAAAGTACACCATTAGAACCGCCTTGTCCAAATCCTCCATAAAGGAAACTTACCGCCCTTTGGCTTGAATAACAAAGAAAATATATTGGCTTGAAAATCAAGAAAATAGACTTTTACCACGTTATTCTCCCCAAACGAGATATTTTTTTCTTTTTTTTTTCTTTTTTGTATCCAGAGATAGCTTGGCACTGGAACATCGTAGAGGGTTGTTCAATAGCTCATTTTAAAGGAAATTAATTGGGTTAAAAACCTTTTGTAACTAAAATAAATTATTTCTAAAAGAGAATAAATTTTTCCAATAAAAACTGTATTTTTGATGCAGTGACGTCATAATTATACAGTAAGGAACGAAGTCTATCTCATAGTACAAGAGAGAAAAGAAAAAGAGGTATAGTGTATATGACGTCATTATAATGATAAAATAACTCTTGGCTATACTAACTGGCATAGTCAAGTTAGTATAGCCGTTAGAATACGTTTATCAAAATCTATTTATCCGTATATACACAGATTTGTGGAAAAATCAAATCAATGAATACCTTACTACAGCACAATGGATGAAAGTGTGCCTCATGATTCGAGGTTTGCGGGTTCAAATCCACCTGTAGTAAGGGATCAATATTAAACGATTGGCTTTTCCTTCTTTAAAAGAAGATTACATTAAGAGACGATCATTGGAATAACAAACTATTGCATAATTTGGACTTAGTTAGCTACTTGATTGTTTGAGGTGCGTCTCTTACTATTTCAAAGAAGAAAAAGCCGTAGGCTTTTTCCTGTTTGTAATCATACATCCGGGTTGCAGCGGTAGCTAGCAACCTAGTAAGAGACGATCACCTCCAATGTTAAGAAATATAAAAACCCGTAGCTCCTAAAAAAAGAGTCAGATCAAAACAAAAAGTACACCATTAGAACCGCCTTGTCCAAATCCTCCATAAAGGAAACTTACCGCCCTTTGGCTTGAACAGAAAGGGAAATATATTGGCTTGAAAATCAAGAAAATAGACTTTTACCACGTTATTCTCCCCAAACGGGATATTTTTTTTTTTCTTTTTTTGTCTCCAGAGATAGCTTGGCACTGGAACATCGTAGAGGGTTGTTCAATAGCTCATTTTAAAGGAAATTAATTGGGTTAAAAACCTTTTGTAACTAAAATAAATTATTTCTAAAAGAGAATAAATTTTTCCAATAAAAACTGTATTTTTGATGCAGTGACGTCATAATTACTATATAAGAAACGTCAAAACTGTAAATGGTCTCATTCATGAATACATAATGGTTAGATCAAAGCAAGCTACACGCAAGTTAAAAAATCAGTGCTAAAATATTATAATAAAGATCGAACTCTTCCCTATACTAACTTGCATACGCAACTTCACTATAGTTAAGATTACAGTATTTATATTATACATCATTATAGATTATAAAAGGTTCAAATGTTATAATGATAAAATAACTCTTGGCTATACTAACTGGCATAGTCAAGTTAGTATAGCCGTTAGAATACGTTTATCAAAATCTATTTATCCGTATATACACAGATTTGTGGAAAAATCAAATCAATGAATACCTTACTACAGCACAATGGATGAAAGTGTGCCTCATGATTCGAGGTTTGCGGGTTCAAATCCACCTGTAGTAAGGGATCAATATTAAACGATTGGCTTTTCCTTCTTTAAAAGAAGATTACATTAAGAGACGATCATTGGAATAACAAACTATTGCATAATTTGGACTTAGTTAGCTACTTGATTGTTTGAGGTGCGTCTCTTACTATTTCAAAGAAGAAAAAGCCGTAGGCTTTTTCCTGTTTGTATACATTAAAGAACGACACCTAGCCCATTAAAAATGAAACATAAATAGGGATTATGTAATTTCCATCAGTATCATGGCTGTAGAGACGGCTGATACCTAGTAAAGAACAAATCATTACAGCAAAGAACATTTCATGTTAAAGATTGATCAATGATGCCATAATCATAGTTTGTAGCCAGGTCGTCTCTTACTATTCCAATAAAGAAAAAGCAATAGGCTTTTTCCTGTTTATCCGGGTTGCAGCGGTAGCTAGCAACCTAGTAAGAGACGATCACGTCCAATGTTAAGAAATATTTATAATAAAGAACGACCTCTTGCCTATAATAAATTTTATACGCCACTTATTTATAGTATAGGTTAGTAATTCAACAGATAGATTGGTACTGGAACATCGTAGAGAATTATTCAATGGCTCATTTTAAAGGAAATTCATGGGGTTAAAACTTCTTCTAATTAAAATAAATCGTTTTTAGTACCTTGAGAAATTTTAATTATGTTTCTTAAGAAATCATCATAAGTTAAAATTTCCCATACAATTTATAATAAAGATCGAACTCTTCCCTATACTAACTTGCATAGGCAACTTTAATATAGTGAAGATTACAGTATTTATATTATACATCATTATAAATTATTAAAAGGTTCGAATGTTCGAAGATTATAGAGTTTAATAAAGATCGAACTCTTCCCTTTACTAACTTGCATAGGCAACTTCACTATAGCTAAGGTTACAGTATTTATATTATACATCATTATAAATTATAAAAGGTTCAAATGTTCGAAGATTATAGAGTTAAAAATTTTCCCACACCGGGAATCGAACCAGGGCCTGTTAAGTGAAAGTTAACTATCCTAGCCACTAGACCATATGGGACCTTAAAGAAGTATGATTTAAGAGCCATATGCATATTATTATTTCACCATACCAATTATAATAAGGCCAAAACAAAATCGTCGACTTGGAACCTTACTTTTGACACATTAGTTAAATATTCATCAGACTTAAAAAATGTTTTGCTAGTTTTACATGAAAGAACGAACCTTAGCCCATAGTAGCAGAAATAAGAATATCTAGGTTGCAGCGGTAACTAGCAACCTATTACATAATCCGGGTTTAAGTGGTAGCTAGCAACCTAGTAAGAAACGCCAAATTAAAAGATGATCATTAGAAGAACAAACAATTGCTTATATTGGACTTAGTTAGCTGCCTGATTCTTTGAGGTTCGTCTCTTACTATTCCAAAGAAGAAAAAGCCGTAGGCTTTTTCCTGTTTGTAATAATACATTAAAAGATAACCATATGTGACGTAATATTACAGTAAAGAACGATCTCTCTCCCATAGTAACTGATATCCGGGTTGCAGCGGTAGCTAGCAACCTAGTAAGAGACGATCACGTCCAATGTTAAGAAATATAAAAACCCATAGTTCCTAACAGAGGAGTCAGATCATAAGTATAATAAAGATCGAACTCTTCCCTATACTAACTTGCATACGCAACTTCACTATAGTTAAGATTACAGTATTTATATTATACATCATTATAGATTATAAAAGGTTCAAATGTTCGAAGATTATAGAGTTAAAAATTTCACCACACCGGGAATCGAACCCGAGCCTGTTAAGTGAAAGTTAACTATCCTAGCCACTAGACCATATGGAACCATAAAGAAATATGATTTAAGAGCCATATGCATATTATTATTTCACCATACCAATTATAATAAGGCCAATCCGGGTTGCAGCGGTAACTATTCAAGAATAACCTTCTATGTCATAACCATCCTTAAAAAGTGACCCCCTTGAAACCCTAACCAATGTTTTAAATGAAGCTAAAAGTTTAAACATTAAATTAAACTCATAGATCAACTATTATAACTATAAACTTCCTAAAGTTCACGTCTGTTTTTCTAGACCATATCTTATCCAAAATGTCAATGAAACAAGTTAAACTTCTCGGGCTGACAATTTGCAACAGTCTCAAGCAGGATGCACATGTTTCAAATATTGTTAAACAAACAAATACACTAGGCTATCCTTGTTTAAACTTCTGAAGAAATTTAATAGCCCAAGGATGCATTCCCTCCATATTTAACTGTTCTTTGTCAGACCATTACCAGAATATGCATGTTTAGTCTGGCAGCTGCATCTTTCTTGTGAACTTATCAACAAAATGAGTTGGTCCAGAAACATGTGCTAAGGATCATTTACAAGCGGAGTAAAATCCCATACTCCTTACAGCTGCATGCCTTACCACCTTAAAAGAAAGGAGGGATGGTATTTGCTAGTGTTGCTAAGTCTGCCATTCCATTACCTACACAGAGAACATTTTCCTGGTTTTCACAAACTCTACTAGATCCTGTCTTCTCCACTCAGTTACCACACCAGTTCCAACTTACTCACCAATTCACACTGTTACCAAGAGGTTCTGAAAGAATTTCATCCTTTTTATCATGCAGCACTTTATAACATTTCTTGAAATCTGTTCTGAACTAATTAAGGTTCCTCTGTCACTTTTTATTTGTCTGTGTATTGTCACAATAATTATTGTCTTCTTATATTTTCTTTTTGATGCAGTATGAGCTCCAGTCAGGGTTGCCACCCTGATCTGGAAGAATTTATTAAATCGGAGAGGAAAAATTTACTAGATCGCATCTGTTTTTACTGAATGCTCCAAAAAAAAATATTTGCGCGTGCGGCTACGCCGCACGCGCACCATCATCCATGATGAGCCTATTCAGATTCGAGCCTATTCATGAGTTCAAAAATTCACAAGTCGCAAGTGTTATAGTATTCCAAATGTTACATTTGTGCATATTTTTGATAATCATTTGTGGGGTGATCGAATTTTCTAAACCACTGAAGATACGTAATAACGATCCAATATCTAGTACCCTGAGGTCAAAAGACTGTCAAAGACTCCTCCTTGAACCTCCCAAATTGAAAGCTTTTATTATGACCTGGCCTTTTAATGTAACTTGGGCACTGGACCAAGGGCGCCATTGTTACTCGAGCGCAACGTTAGGTGGGGATGTCGATATCGCTTTCGTCACACCAATTCGTTTTAGTGTGAATCTGCCTGGTACATATGAATGAATGTTTTCAAAGTAAACCCGTTTCATCAATAGGAAAAAAACCGGATTGGACGCATATGTCCCTTTCCCTTTGGACGATAAAACCATGCAAGTGCTGTATCAAGTATAACTCACGAAAATCTTGTCAATTGTGTCAACTTTTCAACTTTTTGGCATCCCTGCTTTCAATAAAAAAATCAAGGTACTATCACTTAAATATAATAAGTCCCTATGCCCCCCTTCTGGATACCATCTTGATAGGATACCGTCTCTGCTTTAAATAAAAAAAAAAAAAAAAATTAAATTATTGGCACCCCTGCTTAAAAAAAAAATATCAAGGTATTATCATTTAAATATGATAGCTCAACCCCCCCTCTGGATACCACCTTGATAGGATGCCGTCTCTGCTTTAAATTAAAAAAAAAAAGAACTTTTTGGGATCCCTGCTTTCAATAAATAAAATTTCGAGCTATTATCATTTAAATATAATACCTCCATACCCCCCCCCTCTGGATACCACCTTGATAGGATACCGTCTCAGCTTTCATTAGAAAAATAATTTACTGAATAATTAACAAGGTCACTATATGGTTCAAACAAACACGCAAAATAACGTTAAACAGCTTAGTGTTCCTTGAAAAAAAAATTGAGGGTATGAGTAAAGGGGTACAAAGACAACAACAAAAATGTCGAAATTATTCAGATATACCTCAAATTATTGGAAAACTGAGTGATAGATTCGCCATGGCATTCCATAAGATCCAAAGAATCGAATTAAAAGAGAGCACACACAAAAGCCAAATAAGGCCAGTAGCCTATGAGAAATCGCAAAATACCCAAGACAATGAACAAGTCCTAATGGGGGGCCCTGGGTCTATCAAAATATTTCAATGGTTTCCCAGGGAATTTGATATCATTTTCTTCTGTCTCCACTTTAAATGTAAAAAATAATTATCTTTTTGGCATCCCTGCTTTCAATAAAAAAAAATTAGGTATTATCATTTAAAAATGATAGCCCCCTATCCCCCTCCCTTATAGGCAGTAATTTACAATTTATTTATGAATCATATTTTTGGGGTAATATAATAAAGATCGAACTCTTCCCTATACTAACTTGCATACGCAACTTCACTATAGTTAAGATTACAGTATTTATATTATACATCATTATAGATTATAAAAGGTTCAAATGTTCGAAGATTATAGAGTTAAAAATTTTCCCAGACCGGGAATCGAACCCGAGCCTGTTAAGTGAAAGTTAACTATCCTAGCCACTAGACTATATGGAACCATAAAGAAGTATGATTTAAGAGCCATATGCATATTATTATTTCACCATACCAATTATAATAAGGCCAAAACAAAATCGTCGACTTGTTACATTAAGAGACGATCATTGGAATAACAAACTATTGCATAATTTGGACTTAGTTAGCTACTTGATTGTTTGAGGTTCGTCTCTTACTATTTCAAAGAAGAAAAAGCCGTAGGCTTTTTCCCGTTTGTAATCATATAGCATAGAATCTGGGTTGCAGCGGTAGCTAGCAACCTAGTAAGAGACGATCAGTCCAATGTTAAGAAATCCGGTTTGCATTGGTAGCTAGCAACCTAGTAAGAGACGATCACGTCCAATGTTAAGAAATATAAAAACCCATAACTCCTAAAAAAGGAGTCAGATCAAAACAAAAAGTACACCATTAGAACCGCTTTGTCCGAAACCCCTGTATAGGAATCCGGGTTGCAGCGGTAGCTAGCAACCTAGTAAGAGACGATCACGTCCAATGTTAAGAAATATAAAAACCCATAGTTCCTAACAGAGGAGTCACATCAAAACAAAAAGTACACCATTAGAACCGCCTTGTCCGAAACCCCTGTATAGGAAACTTTCTGTCCCTTGGCTTGAACAGCAAGGGAAATATATTGGCTTGAAAATCAAGCAAATTGACTTTTACCACGTTATTCTCCCCAAACGGGATATTTTTTTCTTTCCGCTTTTTCTTTCTGCTCAGCTAGCTGGGCACTGGAAAATCATAGAGAGCTGTATAATAGCTCATTTTAAAGGAAATTGCAACATCTAGTGCCTTTTGTATTTAAAAATAAAATACTTTTTAAAGTAGAATCAATTTTGTCAAAAAAATTGCATTTTTGATGTATTTTCATACTGCAGTCTTTTCAAAGATATTTGAATTTTGAAGCAATAAAACAGTTCATGGTAATGAACTCTATAGTAATAATAGCTACTTGTCTCAATAGTAACCGAAACTCCTGGAACCAAAATTTTCTTTTTTGGCTTAATCGCTAAAATTATTATGTAAACTGCAAAAATATTTATGATGCCTAATCAGTAATAGTAATTTTTTAATTTAAACAACAAAAATACATGAAAATTCTAAAATTAGTTTTGCTTTTTGTCTCCTGGAAGAAATTTTTTTTTCATCTCAGTTTATAATAAAGATCGAACTCTTCCCTATACTAACTTGCATACGCAACTTCACTATATTTAAGATTACAGTATTTATATTATACATCATTATAGATTATAAAAGGTTCAAATGTTCGAAGATTATAGAGTTAAAAATTTTCCCACGCCGGGAATCGAACCCGAGCCTGTTAAGTGAAAGTTAACTATCCTGGCCACTAGACCATATGGAACCATAAAGAAGTATGATTTAAGAGCCATATGCATATTATTGTTTCACCATACCAATTATAATAAGGCCAAAACAAAATCGTCGACTTGCAACCTTACTTTTGACACATTAGTTAAATCTTCATCAGGCTTAAAAAATTTTTTGCTAGTTTTACATAAAAGAACGAACCTTAGCCCATAGTAGCAGAAATAAGAATATCTAGGTTGCAGCGGTAGCTAGCAACCTATTACATAATCCGGGTTTAAGTGGTAGCTAGCAACCTAGTAAGAAACGCCAAATTAAAAGATGATCATTAGAAGAACAAACAATTGCTTATATTGGACTTAGTTAGCTGCCTGATTCTTTGAGGTTTGTCTCTTACTATTCCAAAGAAGAAAAAGCCGTAGGCTTTTTCCTGTTTGTAATAATACATTAAAAGATAACCATATGTGACGTAATAAGTGAATGCAATATTTATACACGTTCATCTTTCGACAAGTATTGCATTAAACAACGAGCTATATCCGGGTTGCAGCGGTAGCTAGCAACCTAGTAAGAGACGATCACGTCCAATGTTAAGAAATATAAAAACCCATAGTTCCTAAAAAAGGATTTACATTAAAAGACTATCATTGGAATAACACACCATTGCATACATTGGACTTAGTTAGCTACTTGATTATTTGAGGTTCGTCTCTTGCTATTTCAAAGAAGAAAAAGCCATAGGCTTTTTCCTGTTTGTTATAATAAGGGACGAACTCTAGCATATAGTAACTAAAATATTAAAATAAATAATTACATAAGAAATCCATCTAGTTTATTAAAAAAATACATTAAAGATCCTTATAGTTTTGCAATAAGAAACGTACTGTAGCCCATAGTAACTGGGGTAATAAATTTACATATATAATTATAATAATTATAATAAAGAACGACCTCTTCCCTATACTAAATTGTATACGCCACTTAATTATAGTATAGGTTAGTAATTCAATCCGGGTTGCAGCGGTAGCTAGCAACCTAGTAAGAGACGATCACGTCCAATGTTAAGAAATATAAAACCCATAGTTCCTAAAAAAGGAGTCAGATCAAATTCAAAAGTACACCATTAGAACCGCCTTGTCCAAAACCCCTGTATAAGAAACTTTCAATCCCTTGGCTTGAACAGTAAGGGAAAGATATTGGCTTGAAAATCAAGAAAAGTGGCAGCTACTACAACATTCTGCCTAAACAGGATATTTTTTTTTCTTTTTTTCTTTTCCACAGATAGCTTGGCACTGGAACATCGTAGATCAGGGTTGCAGCGGTAGCTAGCAACCTAGTAAGAGACGATCACGTCATCCGGGTTGCAGCGGTAGCTAGCAACCTAGTAAGAGACGATCACGTCCAATGTTAAGAAATATAAAAACCCATGGTTCTTAAAAAAAGAGTCAGATCAAAACAAAAAGTACACCATTAGAACCGCCTTGTCCGAAACCCCTGCATAGTGAAATTTCTGTCCCTTGGCTTGAACAGCAAGGGAAATATATTGGCTTGAAAATCAAGAAAAGTGGCAGCTACTACAACATTCTGCCTAAACGGGATATTTTTTTCTTTTTTTTCTTTTTTTTCTTTTGTATCAAGAGATAGCTTGGCACTGGAACATCGTAGAGGGTTGTTCAATAGCTCATTTTAAAGGAAATTAATTGGGTTAAAAATCTATAGTAACTAAAATAAATTATTTCTAAAAGAGAATAAATTTTTCCACCAAAAACTGCATTTTGATGTCTTTTCACACTGCAGTCTTTCAAACATAATCGTATACCAGCGGTATGAATTGAACCCACGCCTCTGAAGAGACTGGTGGCTAACACCAGTGCCTTGGACCACTCGGCCAGGCTGCCTCTCATAAATAATATATATGTGAATCTGGGTTGCAGCAGTAGCTAGCAACCTAGTAAGAGACGATCAGTCCAATGCTAAGAAATATAAAAACCCAAAACTCCTAAAAATAGAGTCAGATCAAAACAAAAGTACATCATTAGAAATACCTTGTCTGAAACCCTACTAGATAAATAATGAACGTCATCATAGTTTTATATTAGAGTTATGACGTGAATAGAGTGACGTCATAATTAGTATATAAGGAAAGTCAAAACTGAAAATTCTCTCATTCTTGATTAGAATAATGGTTAGATGCAGGCTATACGCAAGTTGAAGAAAGAGTATACACAAACAACAGAGATAGTAACTTGAAAAGAAAAAAGCTAAGGTATTCAACCGACCAGGCGTATCGAGAAGTAATAATTGAGAGAGCAAAAGAAAACAGCAAGATGTGTTATCACAATGATGAAGATTATAGACATGCAAAAATTGAGACAGCCAAACAAAAGATCAAGGAACGGTATGGTAAAGATGAACATTACAGAGAAGCAAGAATTGAGCAGGCTAAACAAAAGATCAAGGAGCGTTATCACAATGATAAACTTTATAGAGAAGCAACAATTGAGCAGGCTAGACAAAAGAGCAGGGAACGTTATCACAATGATTAAGATTAAAGACATGCAAAAATTGAGACAGCCAAACAAAAGATCAAGGAACGGTATGGTAATGATGAACATTACAGAGAAGCAAGAATTGAGCAGGCTAGACAAAAGATCAAGGAGCGTTATCACAATGATAAACTTTATAGAGAAGCAACAATTGAGCAGGCTAGACAAAAGAGCAGGGAACGGTATGATAATGATGAAGATTACCGAAACAAACATAAGAAAAAAGTTGCTACCAGAATAATGGGTAGATACTGGGGTGACAAAAGCTATAATGAAAAAATTTAATTCTCTGCAAGGTTGTATCGAAGAACGCATAAGGACAAACGGAAAAATTACATTCAGAAATACAAGAAGATGGCAAAAATGCAGGCTGATCTTCGTAAATTGAGAAACATTTTACGCATGTTTTACCAGGATCACGAAAAGTATTCAAAATTACAGATTAAAATTCTCTTTGAAAGAGCGGATGCTGTTGAAAAGTCGGCTAGAAATTCCTTGGCAAAGCTTCATAGTAATATCCAAAAGAAATGTTGTCAGTTTAATGAAAAGCTTCCAAGGTATGGATTGGCAACTGCGGAACAGTTTACAGATGCAATGGAAAATGTTCGACAACACAGTGAATATACGGAGGCGTACTTCTTTGAAAATTCGTATATTAATTTTGGAAGGAGCAATTGCAGTTTATGTAGCAGCAATAAAAACATATATACAAGCATACCTATCAACAGCGAAGGAAAAGCAATGTTTTTCAATTATGGCGAAAACGAGCCTGTTAGGGTTATTAGTAAATGTGTTTGTAAGACTAATGATTTAGAACAAATTCCTGGAGCACCGACTCAAGAAAAAAGCATTTCTAACTGTGTTTTCAACAGTTCTTTTAGTTCTACTGAATATTTGGCAAAAAATTCTCTGTGTAGCAGAACAAAACTGTCCTGAAAAGTACGAGACAACTATTGAAGAATGCTCTGAATCTAGATCTGACAAGGAAATTATGATGGCTGAAGTCACCTATAACAATCTGAGTAAACATTCAAAACCAAAAATTGGGCAGCAGGTTACTTGGCAATGTCACCCTGATATCTGCAAGCTCTATCTGACGGATATTGAATTATGTCAAATTCTTTTTGATATCCTTGAAAATAATATAGCATTAAAATTTTCAACTGACAAAGTGATTAATTTCTACCTTGGCGGCTTGGATTATTGTGAAATCAATTACAGGGACACAAGAAAGCATGGGCATTCGTTATACTGTAGCCCAAATGAGGGATGTAAGAGCTATTTGTGTTCTCTAAGGGCACTAGCTCCACATTTTCCTGTCTTGAACTGTTTCATTAATAGCGTATATAAGGCAGTATCAAAATGTAAGATTATACAACATATTAATCTACTAAAAGTCGAGGGCTCGTACAAGGAACTAAGTCATTACATAGAAGAAGTGTCAAGTAGATACATTAAGGAACGAACTGTAGCCCATAGTAACTGACGTAATGAAAAAAGATAGTATAGCGCAAATTAATTTTAATTATTTTACTTAATCATGGACCCTGTGGTCCTTGAATTTTGCAAGAGGGCTCATTCAAACGGAAATTAAAAGTTCTAATGCCTTTATAATCAAAAACAAAAATAAAATAGAATCACTGTTTACAAAAAAAAACTACATTTTTATCACTTTTATCACTTGTCTTCACTTTTATCATTTGGCTTTTCATATTGTAGACTTTTCAATGATATTTAATTTTTTAAGTAATTTTGCCAAGAAATATTAAATTCCAAATTTTTGCAGATAGGAGCATGGAACCTCTACAGTTAGGTTTTCTGATACGCTGAAACTGATGGTGTGATTTTCATTAGCTTCTGTTAAAGATTGATCAATGATGTTATAATCGTTGGTTGTAGCCAGGTCGTGTCTTACTATTCGAACAATTAAGAAAAAGCCCTAGGCTTTTTCCTGTTTGTAATCAATCTAGTAAGAGACGATCATGTTCCATATTAACAAATAGTATTCCCGGAGAGCTTATTTGAACGTACAGCATTTTGCATGAACTACAACTATCAGTTGGCCCAACACACAAACTTGAATGTAACTCCAGAAGAGCTAAAAATTTTGTTGGCACTGTCATCCTGATGGGGACCCTCAAGTTTCCTCAGATCTGTATGCACTAGTCTGAGAAGCTTAGGGTGGAAGCCATTTCGCAAAAGAAGAGTCGAGACAGATTCTTAACAATCCGTTCGAAACCGAAGTTCGTTGTTTATTCTGAAATCTCAGACGAAAAAAAACAAAATATACTCTAGAAGGTGCAGCTGATCCTTGACAACTTAAGGAATATCTGTCTCCAGTTCCCACGTTATAGGGACGGTTCAGTTGATGAACAGATGATACCCTTCCACGGTATTTCGACTCTCAAGCAATATGTCCCTAACAAGCCCAATCCAATTGGATTAAAGAATTTTGTATTTGACAGCTCCTCAGGGCTGATACTTGACTTCCAAATCTACCAGGGAGCCACCACCCTGGTAGAAAAGCTGGTAGCACATGGATTGTCAGCTGGGATCGTACTGTGCTTGTCTGAGACCCAGCCAGCAGGTACATACCTCTATTTTGACCGATTCTTCTCATCTGTTAAGCACCTCAAAATGCTGGTTGAAAGAAAAATAAATGCGACTGGAACTATCATGAAGAACCGTTTGGGTGCCAACGACCCAAAGCTTTTTACCGAAACAGAAATGAAAGGAAAGGGCAGAGGAGCCTTTGTCATGTCCCTGTACTCAGATAGAAAAGTATCCGTGACCCAGTAGTGTGATTACAATGTGGTTCTCTTGTCTTCAAACTGCAAAGACACAGAAGAGGAGACAGAGGTCAAACGGAATGCCAAGCACCTGGGGTCTTACGTGCATGTCAAATGTCCACGAGTAATCTCCGACTACAACACCTAAATGGGTGGAGTCGACCTTGTAGACCGCACGGTTAGCTATTACCGGTTCGAGACGCGTCCTAAAAAATGGACTGTGCGCCTGTTTCATCATTTTGTGGATGCTGCACTATCCGGGTTGCAGCGGTAGCTAGCAACATAGTAAGAGACGATCACGTCCAATGTTAAGAAATATAAAAACCCATAACTCCTAAAAAAAGAGTCAGATCAAAACAAAAAGTACACCATTAGTATCGCCTTGTCCAAAATTCCTATAAGGGAAACTTACCGCTCTTTGGCTTGAATAACAAAGAATATATATTGGCTTGAAAATCAAGAAAATTGACTTTTACCTCGTTATTCTCCACAAAGGGGATATTTTTTTCTTTCTTCTTCTTTTCCACAGATAGCTTGGCACTGGAACATCGTAGAGAGTTGTTCAATGGCTCATTTTAAAGGCACTTAATGGCGTTAAAAACTTTTTGTACTTAAAACAATGCATTTTTAAAATAGAATCAGTTTTTTGTGAAAAATTGCATATTTCACATTAAAGATTGATCAATGACGTCATAATCGTATACCAGTGGTAGGATTTGAACCCACACCTCCGAAGAGACTGGTGACTAACACCAGCGCCTTGGACCACTCGGCCAAGAAAAATATCAAACAAACGGGATATTTTTTTCTTTTTTTCTTCTTCTTCTTCTTTTCCACAGATAGCTTGGCACTGGGAAATTGTAGAGAGTTGTTCAATGGCTCATTTTAAAGGAAATCTCTAGATCTAGTGCCATTTCTACTTAATTTTCTTTTAAATTAATTATTTTTTACGGAAAACTTAATTTTTTATTATAATAAAGAACGAACTCTATTATCCGGGTTGCAGCGGTAGCTAGCTATCCGGGTTGCAGCGGTAGCTAGCAACCTAGTAAGAGACGATCACGTCCAATGTTAAGAAATATAAAAACCCATAGTTCCTAAAAAAGGAGTCAGATCAAATTCAAAAGTACACCATTAGAACCGCCTTGTCCGAAACCCCTGTATAGTAAACTTTCTGTCCCTTAGCTTGAACAGCAAGGGAAATATTATAATATTCCTTAAGAAATAATCGTAAGTAAAAATTTTCCATACCGGGTTTCCAACTCTACCCAACTGGGTAAAAGTCAACTATCCTAACCACTAGACTATTTAGGATATACTAAAATATCTGATTCCAGTTCATGATCAATATGGGCAGTAAAAAATAAAATAGTCCATAACTTCTAAAACTAGAATCAGATCAATAAACAAGTGCACTATTAGAACTGCATCCGGTTTGCATCGGTAGCTAGTAACCTAGTAAGAGATGATCAAAACCCATAGTAAAAACTAAAGTAACCCATAACTCCTAAAAATTGATTCATGTCAATAACCATCAATAACCATATAATAACCATACATTGCCCATAATTACTGAAGTAATATAAGGATATCATTATATAGATGATTATTTTAATCATATTCCTTAAGAAATAATCGTAAGTAAAAAATTTTCATACCGGGATTTGAACTCTACCCAACTGGGTAAAAGTCAACTATCCTAACCACTAGACTATTTAGGATATACTAAAATATCTGATTCAAGTTCATGTTCAATATGGGCAGTAAAAAATAAAATAGTCCATAACTTCTAAAACTAGAATCAGATCAATAAACAAGTGCACTATTAGAACTGCATCCGGTTTGCATCGGTAGCTAGTAACCTAGTAAGAGATGATCAAACCCCATAGTAAAAACTAAATTAACCCATAACTCCTAAAAATAGATTCATATCAATAACCATCGATAACCCTATAATAACCATACATTGCCAATAGTAACTGAAAAAATATAAGGATATAATTATATAGATGATTATTTTAACTATATTCCTTAAGAAATAATCGTAAGTAAAACTTTTCCATACCGGGATTTGAACTCTAGCCAATTGGGTAAAAGTCAACTATCCTAACCATTAGACTATTTAGGGCATACTAAAATATCTGATTCAAGTTCAAGTTCAATATGGGTTTTAATTAAAAAAAAAATATATACAAAAATACACTTAACTCAATTCCAGTTGCATTGATGAACGTTTGGGTAAATTTAATTAAGGCACGATTAATGAAGTTTATCTTCAAAAACAAATTCTAGACTTCATTAGCTGCCTGATTCTTTGAGGATCGTCTCTTATTATTCCGAAAGAAGAAAAAGCCGTAGGCGTTTTCCTGTTTGTAATCAGGTTTCTTTATAAGTGATATATCGCAGGTAAAAGTAACCAATTATGTGCAGGTAAAATTAAACCAAAAGCTTCAGAAAATTAAGCCAACAGTTACAGCTAAAATTAGGCCAACAGCTGCAGATAATTAAGCCAACAGTTGCTAGTAAATTTAACCATTAACAGTGGGTACAACTAAACCAAAAGTTGTAAAAATCAAGTAAACAGTTGGATTTAAAACTAAGCCACCATATGTAACTATTAAGCCACCATATGTGACTATTAAGCCAGCAGTTGCAAGTAAAACGAAGCCATTAGCTGCTGGTACAACTAAACTAAAAGTTGCAAACAATTAAGCCAACAATTGCATCTAAAACTAAGTCAACAGCATCAAAAAATTAAGCCAACAGTTGCAAGTAAAACTAAGTATTAGCTGCCGGAACAACTAAACCAAAAGTTACAGACAATTAGTCGTTGTTAATATTATATAGAAGAACTATTATTAATAGAATCAGAAACAGGACAAAATATAAAAAGTAGATGCATAAACTCAGTTCTATTACTTCTTTTTTGAGGGTTCAATTTTTTTTGTACCTTTAGCTTGCCGGGTTTTTCTTTATTGTCGTTTTTCTCCATTTTTCATTTGTTTTGGGTTTAATTTCTTCTCTTTCAGTGCTATTACTCTTTTTTTTACAGATTCTTCAGTCTGTTCCTTGAACTTAGTATTTTATACATCTACTTTAGACTCATAATTTTTTGCGTGTTCTTTTATTTTACCGTCTTTTGGGTGTCTTACGTTTGATTGTCTCCTCTTCTGTTTCATAATTATCTTCTATTTGTTCTATTTTGCAGGATTAAATTTCTTTTAGACCTCCAGCTGGATGAATTTCCTTTGTTTTTGTTTCTTTTTTACCCTCAGCTAATTTATTTACTTTCGATTTCTGATCTTCTCTTTTTCGATTTTTTCGATTAGTTTCCCTTTTTATGCTTTAATAGTTCAAGTATTGTTTCTATTACTAGATCACCAGGAAAACTACCATCTTTCCATTTCAAGACCTTGTTCAGTCGTATTGTAAGACGACTTTTAAGTAAAACTTTCAATACAATCGTATTTTCTCCGACTATTTGGTACGAATATTTGAGTATAAGTCTAAGAACGTCCCTCTTCTTTCAATTGTCTTTCCTTAGACGCCATTTTCAGCAGACTGTTTACCTGCTTCCCTTTTTGTACTTTTCAAATGCCTCTGCGATTGAAGGTGGACACTACAAAAAAATTCATCTTTCATCATTACTGAAAGATCCACCAAGAAGTATACGCCTCGTTGACTTATATAAAAGATTCTCGTCGACTGTTACTGCTTGAATTTGTGCTTTACAAGATATATGCCCAGGATATGTGGTTCTTAAAGCAATTTATTTTATCAAATGTTGCTTTTCAAAACATGCACAGTCTATAATAAGGAGGAGGGATAAATCCAACAGCAAGGCCGGAAAACTATGAAGAACTGTTAAAAAAAGGTCTCAAACTATTCAATGTTATCAAAACGCGGTAGAATTGTAAATAAAAAAACAAAGGTCTTGTTTTTCATTTTCAACATTTCAGGATAATATGTGCTTACCAAAGTCTTCCAAATTTTCTACACACTACCAATAAGCCTAACTTGAAAAGCAAAGAATTTAGAATAGTTTGGTCAGGTCACAGAAATTTCCAAACTTTACATATTCAAACAAGAAAATTAGAGCAACATTAAATTATTATTGTTATTATCGATGCTCATCTCAAACAGGAAAATAAAAATTGAAAAATTAACGGTTGCAATAATTGAAACATAAAAAAAAATTATAAGGCGACTATTATATTTTGGTGTCTCATCAGACTTTGATCGATATTCCTTGTATTCACGTATTGATTCAATTGCTTTTTCATATTTAGACTCCAGGTTTTGCATCTTTAAGCGTTGGTCGTTACCAGGGATTTGGAATTCATAAAGGAATTTCAACGCGCTCTGTATATCTTGTGAAGCTTTTCTTACCTTGGCTAACATTTCAGGATAATATGTGCTTGAAATATCTTTATCAAGTGAATCTTGAATTGTTTCTAATCCTTTTATTTTATTGTATATATTCAAGAATGCCTTTTTTTCTGTGGATTTAACATTCTTACCTTTTTCAACAATCCTAGTAATAGTAGTAGTAGCAGGAGTAGGATTATTCGGATTATTATCAATAAGATTAGGTGTATTCGTAGGTGCAGTAGCAAGTGTAATACTAGGTGCTCTAGTAGAAGGTACGGGTGAAGAGGTTGTAGATGTAGTAGTAGTTGTAGGTGGAGTAGTGTTAGCTGAAGTGCTGTTAGAGATTTTATTGTATATATTCTGGAATGCCTTGTTTTCTGTTTGTTTAGAATTCTTAAATTTTTCAACAATCCTAGTAGTAGTAGTAGCAACAGGAGTAGGATTATTTGGATTATTATTAATTAGATTAGGGGTATTCATAGTTGCAATAGCAGGTGTAATACTAGCTGCTGTAGTAGAAGGTGCAGATGAAGAAGCTGTAGATGTAGTAGTAGTTGTAGGTGGAGGAGAGTTAGCTGAACTGCTGTTATAGATTTTATTGTATATATTCAAGAATGCCTTGTTTTCTGTGGGTTTAACATTCTTGCCTTTTTCAACAATCTTAGTAGTAGTAATAGCAGCAGGAGCAGGATTATTTAGATTATTATCAATAAGATTAGGTGTATTAGCAGGTGCAGTAGCAGGTGTAATACTAGGTGCTGTAGTAGAAGGTTTATGTGAAGAAGTTGTAGATGTAGTAGTAGTTGTAGATGGAGTATTGTTAGCTGAAGTGCTGTTAGAGATTTTATTGTATATATTCAAGAATGCCTTGTTTTCTGTGGGTTTAACATTCTTACTTTTTTCAACAATCCTAGTAGTAGTAGTAGTAGCAAGAGTAGGATTATTCGGATTATTATCAATAAGATTAGGTGTGTTCTTAGATTCAGTAGCAGGTGTAATACTAAGTGCTGTAGTATGTGCAGGTGAAGAAGTTATAGATGTAGTAGTAGTTGTAGGTGGAGGAGAGTTAGCTGAACTGCTGTTATAGATTTTATTGTATATATTCAAGAATGCCTTGTTTTCTGTGGGTTTAACATTCTTACCTTTTTCAACTATCCTAGTAGTAGTAGTAGCAGCAGGAATAGGATTATTCGGATTCTTATTAATAAGATTAGGTGCATTCGTAGTTGCAGTAGCAGGTGTAATACTAGGTGCTGTAGCAGAAGTTTTAGGTGAAGAAGTTGTAGATGTAGTAGTATTTGTAGGTGGAGTAGTGTTAGCTGAAGTGCTGTTAGAGATTTCATTGTATATATTCAAGAATGCTTTGTTTTCTGTGGGTTTAACATTCTTACCTTTTTCAACAATCCTAGCAGTAGTAATAGCAGCAGGAGCAGGATTAGTCGGATTCTTATCAATAAGATTAGGTGTCTTCGTAGATGCAGTAGCAGGTGTAATACTAGTTGCTGTAGTAAAAGGTGTACGTGAAGAAGCTGTAGATGTAGCAGTAGTTATAGGTGGAGTAGTGTTAGAGATTTTATTGTATATATTCAAGAATGCTTTGTTTTCTGTGGGTTTAACATTCTTACCTTTTTCAACAATCCTAGCAGTAGTAATAGCAGCAGCAGGAGTAGGATTATTTGGATTATTATCAATAAGATTAGGTGTATTCGTAGTTTCAGTAGCAGGTATAATACTAGGTGCTTTAGCAGAAGGTGTAGGTGAAGAAGTTGTAGCTGTAGCAATAGTTATAGGTAGAGTAGTGTTAGCTGAAGTGCTGTTAGAGATTTTATTGTATATATTCAAGAATGTCTTGTTTTCTCCGAGTTTTACATTCTTAACCTTTTCAACAATTCTAGTAGTAGTAGTAGCAGCAGGAGTAGGATTATTCGGATTATTATCAATAATCTGTGAAGAAGTTCTAGCTGTAGTAGTAGATGTAGGTGGACAAGTGTTAGCTAAAGTGGTGGTAGCTGTAATAGTAGGTCTAATTGTAGCTGTAGTATACAGTACAGTAGTATCTGTAGTAGAATGTGCGGGTGAAGTTGAGGTAGCTGTAGAACTAGGTGTAATAATAGCTGTATGTGAAGCTATGGTAGCTGAAGTTGTAGTAGCTGTAATTCCAGGTTTAGGTGTATTAGTTGGTGTAGCAATGAGTGTGGATGACGTGGTGTTACCTGAAGTGGTAGTAGCTGTAGTAGTAGGCTCACTAGTAGTAGCGGAAGTACTAAATGCACTAGTAGTTGTAGTTGAAAAAATAGTAATAGATGTAGTACCAGTTTCTTTCCTAATCGGTGCAATAATAGTTTGTTTCCTTCCAGTTGTTGGGTTTTTCCTAGTCATTGTCCTAGTAGGACGCACAGTAGTACGTTTAGTAGTCGTAGTACGTTTAGTAGTACGCCTGTTAGTACGTTTGTCAGTAGGTCTAGTACGCCTGGTAGGACGCATGATAGTACGTTTAGTAGTCGTAGTACGTTTAGTAATAAGTCTGACCATTTCTCTTTGGATTTCATTGTTAATAAATTGTCTATTGTTATGAATTTTAATTTCACAAACAAAATGAAACTCTCTTTTATCATCATCAGCTTCAGGACGACAACATTTACAATATCCTGTGAATAAGCGATATGTGTCTATCACCTTCTCCAGTGTCCCACAATCATGCTTTTCTGTTGTTTGATGTGGATGGTCCTTAAAGAAATTCCACACATTGGTGACTTTCTCAAAGAATCCTCGTCTCATCCAACGATGCTCTCCATCTGATTTCATATTATCATCTACATCTCCTCCGTCCGACCATTTTAATGGATACTTACGGTACTCCCCTTTACACCAGGGTGGCCAACATGATGTTTCATGTCCAGGACCACCTCTTCTCAT
The DNA here is from genome assembly GCA_027921565.1 of Artemia sinica. NCBI lineage: Eukaryota > Metazoa > Arthropoda > Branchiopoda > Anostraca > Artemiidae > Artemia > Artemia sinica. The sequence continues at coordinate 13,203,522 of CM051273.1, forward strand.
GCCTATCCATGTTTTTTTCAGACCGTGGTTTTCAAGAACCTTCACAAGTTCTCTCTGACGTTGAATATCACGAATTATTGGGAGAGTAGAGGTAGAATAGTACTCTTTACATCTCTTTTGTGCATCATCAAAATTTTTTTTCTCGTTAAAATATTTAATACAGACACATTCGTTGTCGTTCTTGTCACAACTGATTTCGAGTTTTTGTTTTCTACAAAATTTAAATGCTCCGTAATCCCATGCATAAGTTAACTTAAATAGTAAAACTATTGGAAGTAATGTCCGTCCACTAATCATTTTTTCAATTTTTGATATTTTCGAAATATCAAGCTCCAGTCTCATAGAAAGACGTAACGAGTCAATTTAATCAAGAGGAAAACCAGACTAAATTTTCAAATTCTCAGGTATTTTTCAGGTTTGAATTGAAAAATTAAAATATTGCTTTGACACCATGAATATTTTTGCAGTTTGCAGTTAAATAAAATTATTTTATTTAACATTTTCAGGAATTACTCTAGTTTCAGTTAAAAAATAAGTTTTGTTGTTAAAAACCCCCGAAAATTAGCGCATTTTCAAAGTATCAAGCTACACTCCCATAAAATTTTCATAATGAGTCAATTTAAGCAAAAGGAAACCAGACTAATTTTAAAATTTTCAGGTGTTTTTCTGGTTTGAATTAAAAATTTAAAATATTGCTCACACACCATAAATATTTTTGCAGTTTGCAGTTAAACTAAATTATTTTTTACGTAATCCGGGTTGCAGCGGTAGCTAGCAACCTAGTAAGAGACGATCACCTCCAATGTCAAGAAATATAAAACCCCCCAACTCCTAAAAACAGAGTCAGATCAAAACAAAAAGTACACCATTAGAACCGCCTTGTCCGAATCCTCTATAAAGGAAACTTACCGCCCTTTGGCTTGAATAACAAAGAAAATATATTGGCTTGAAAATCAAGAAAATTGACTTTTACCACGTTATTCTCCACAAACGGGATATTTTTTTCTTTCCGCTTTTTCTTTCTGCTCAGCTAGCTGGGCACTGGAAAATCATAGAGAGCTGTATAATAGCTCATTTTAAAGGAAATTGCAACATCTAGTCACTTTTGTATTTAAAAATAAAATACTTTTTAAAGTAGAATCAATTTTGTCAAAAAAATTGCATTTTTGATGTATTTTCATACTGCAGTCTTTTCAAAGATATTTGAATTTTGAAGCAATAAAACAGTCCATGTAATGAACTCTATAGTAATAATAGCTACTTGTCTCAATAGTAACCGAAACTCCTGGAACCAAAATTTTCTTTTTTGGCTTAATCGCTAAAATTATTATGTAAACTGCAAAAATATTTACGATGCCTAATCAGTAATAGTAATTTTTTAATTTAAACAACAAAAATACATGAAAATTCTAAAATTAGTTTTGCTTTTTGTCTCCTGGAAGAAATTTTTTTTTCATCTCAGTTCAAATTTATTATTGTATCCTGGAACCAAACTTTTTCTGGTTTGTAACTCGTAAAGTACATTCCATATTATTGTCTCATAATTGCAATTATTTTAGTTTTCAGTCCAGAATCACTAAACTTATTATGTAAACTGCAAAAATATTTATGGTGTCTAACCAATAATACTAATTTTGTAATTCAAACAAGATAAATACCTGAAAATTTTAAAATTAGTTTTGTTTTATGCTAGGTTTTAGATACTCGACACGGGATTTTGTGTGCTTAATAATTTTAAACCTTGAAAAAATATGGTCTCACGCGAGTGGAAAAAAAAGAAAGAATAACCAAAAACAATATCAAAATAGAACAATCCAAATTTCTACTAATAGAAAACTTTACTACACAAAAAATAAAGCTAACATCCTGAAATATAAGAAAAGTTTATTTAAAAGAGATAAAAATGCCACCGAACGCAATAAAGCTCGAGCACGCGTAAGGATTGCTACTAAGATGTCTTGTGATCCAGGATTTAAGAAAATGATCCGGGTTGCAGCGGTAGCTAGCAACCTAGTAAGAGACGATCACCTCCAATGTCAAGAAATATAAAACCCCCCAACTCCTAAAAAAAGAGTCAGATCAAAACAAAAAGTACACCATTAGAACCGCCTTGTCCAAATCCTCCATAAAGGAAACTTACCGCCCTTTGGCTTGAATAACAAAGAAAATATATTGGCTTGAAAATCAAGAAAATTGACTTTTACCACGTTATTCTCCACAAACGGGATATTTTTTTCTTTCCGCTTTTTTTTTCTGCTCAGCTAGCTGGGCACTGGAAAATCATAGAGAGCTGTATAATAGCTCATTTTAAAGGAAATTGCAACATCTAGTCACTTTTGTATTTAAAAATAAAATACTTTTTAAAGTAGAATCAATTTTGTCAAAAAAATTGCATTTTTGATGTATTTTCATACTGCAGTCTTTTCAAAGATATTTGAATTTTGATTATAATAAAGAACGACCTCTTACCTATACTAAATTTTATACGTTATAATAAAGAACGAATATTTTATCGATTATCTACTAATAACCCTATATGACGTAATAAGTGATCCGGGTTGCAGCGGTAGCTAGCAACCTAGTAAGAGACGATCACGTCCAATGTTAAGAAATATAAAAACCCATAGTTCCTAACAAAGGAGTCAGATCAAAACAAAAAGTACACCATTAGAACCGCCTTGTCCGAAACCCCTGTATAGGAAACTTCCTGTCCCTTGGCTTGAACAGCAAGGGAAATATATTGGCTTGAAAATCAAGAAAATTGACTTTAACCACGTTATTCTCCCCAAACGGGATATTTTTTTTCTCTTTCTTTTTTTTTCTTTTCCACAGATAGCTTGGCACTGGAACATCGTAGAGGGTTGTTCAATAGCTCATTTTAAAGGAAATTAATTGGGTTAAAAATCTATAGCAACTAAAATAAATTATTTCTAAAAGAGAATAAATTTTTCCACCAAAAACTGCATTTTTGATGTCTTTTCACACTGCAGTCTTTCAAACATAATCGTAAACCATTATAATAAAGAACGAACTCTTGCCCTTAGTTACCTATGTCTTGTCAAATTAGCTAATTAATTTCACCATATTTTGTTTTAAAAATAATCCGGGTTGCAGCGGTAGCTAGCAACCTAGTAAGAGACGATCACGTCCAATGTTAAGAAATATAAAAACCCATAGTTCTTAAAAAAAGAGTCAGATCAAAACAAAAAGTACACCATTAGAACCACCTTGTCCGAAACCCCTGCATAGTAAAATTTCTGTCCCTTGGCTTGTTACAATAAGGAACGAACTTCAACCCATAGTAACTTAAGTATTAAATCAAACGGTTCGTTGTCATAGTAAAGAGCTGTGTAATGGCTCATTTTAAAGGAAATTCCTGTATATAGAAACCTTTTGTAATTAACAAAATTAATTATTATTATAAAACAAATTATTACGATGTGGTAAAGAACTAACTCTAGGCGATAGTAACTAATTAAATTTTGAAAAGAAAGAATTACAGCAGAAACCTAAATGATAGTATAAGTAAGCTACATATAATAACAACCGTCCACCAGGATTTGAACTCGGATCGCAGGATTCAAAGTCTTAAATGCTAACCACTACACCAAGAAACGTTCATATAAGAAAGAATTTTAACAGTATATGATAACTTAAAGACCAAACTCTAACCATCAGTATTATCTATCAGATCGTTTTATCCGGGTTGCAGCAGAAGCTAGCAACCTAGTAAGAGACGATCACGTCCAATGTTAAGAAATATAAAAACCCCTAACTCCTAGAAAAATAGTCAAATCAAAACAAAAAGTACACCATTAGAACCGCCTTGTCCGAAATCCCTATAAAGGACACTTACCGCCCTTTGGCTTGAATAACAAAGAAAATATATTGGCTTGAAAATCAAGAAAATTGACTTTAACCACGTTATTCTCCACAAACGGGATATTTTATCTTTCTTTCTTCTCATCCACAGATAGCTTGGCACTGGAACATCGTAGAGAGTTGTTCAAAGGCTCATTTTAAAGGAAATCTCTAGATCTAGTGCCTTTTGTACTTAATTTTTTTTAAATTAATTATTTTTTACTAAAAACTTAATTTTTTATATACAATATTGATCAATGACGTCATTGTCGTTGGATGTAGTGCATAAAGGCTCGATCATCGAATTTAAGCTGAAACTAAATAAAGGACAATTATGCCGCCATATTTTCACAGTGATGTATAAGATTTCCCATTACATCTGTAAACTGTTCCACAGTTGCCGGTCCATACCTTGGAAGCTTTTCACTAAACATGCAACATTTATTTCGGATATTACTATGAAGTTATGCGAAAGTATCTCTAGCTGACTTTTCAACGAAATCTATTCTTTCAGAGATAAGTTTAATCTTTAATTTTGAATATTTTTCGTAATCCCGGTAAAACATTCGTAAAATTTTTCTCAAATTACAAAGACCAGCCTGTGCGCTCTTTGCAGCTTGTGTAAACTGCAAAAATATCCATGGTATCCGAGCAATAGTTTGTATATTTCAATTCAAGCTGGAAAAATACCTTAATATGTTAAAATTAGTTTTATTTTTGGTTAGGTTCTAACTACTCGATGTGGGATTGACTATGTAGTTTCAGACCAAAAAACTCCATTTTTTAATATATTTTATTTTTCAGTTTAGAACCGCTAAAGTTATTATTTAAACTGCAAAATTATTTATCATAATACTGTCGTGCCCAAAACCAAAGGGCGTATCTGACAATTTTTACGAAAACGAGTTAATGTGCTCCAAAGAGTCATCTAGTGGGGTACTATCCAGTGGGTGCATTTGCAGGGATGTATATTAACACACTTTTGATTTACAGCATAGGCACCTGGGCGTATCTGAAAACACTGACCAGAATCAAAGGGTGTATCTAAACATACGCCCTTTGGCTGTGATCACTTTTTGAAGAAAAGATTTAAGTTACAGATACGCCGCGAAAAACAAGGAAAACTCAACACACTAATTAGTGACATTTTCATCAATTTTCGGAGCTTCAAGTTGTTCCACCACCACAGTCATAAGCTAGGCCTATCATTCTTATGATTCCAGTACTTTGGACATTATAATGTTGGGGGAGAGGCCGGTTTTACCTTACTGATTATATTGCCTAGTGTTAAAACAGACTGATTATGTTGATTATTGTTGACCATGGATCATCGATTTAAAATCTGGACTCTTCGATGATCTTTCCTTAGACCTTGGTTTCTCCACTGCCTGGAGAGGTAATAGGACGTCAGTGAGTAGCTTCCAATCTTCCTTCAAGTGGACTGCTGTGTAGATGTTCTCCCACTCTGGGCTGAGACTCGTCTGAAGGGCTCTATTCTTGCGTTCACACTTCCTAAGGAGCGTCTAATTTTTTCTTCCTCCGGAAAGGTGCCTTCTGGCTACTATAGAGGCGTATTTTCGGAAGTCTAGGGTCTGGCATGCGGAGTATATGTTTAAGGCATCGCCATGACCTATCCGGGTCCTCGAGTTGTACAGATTGAAAAAATGTAATTCTGATTTAAAAAGTTGTAACATGCCCACCTTCATGCTCAAAACCCCGTGAAGGTACTAGAGAGCGTTCTGGTGGGGCGATGGTCCCATTTTTGTTCTCTTATCGTGCAGTTGAAAATCCTCACATAATTTAGGTAAAATAAGAGTGTATCGTACCAATATGTCTGTTGAGAAGTTGGTGATGGGAGGGACCAAGATCCTGATTTATGGCTCCTATAAAATAGATTGAGAATCCTTGCGTCATTTGGCTTCAGTCAAGGTTGAAAATGCCCTCCTTTTTGTTGAGGACAGATAACGGTTGGGAGAAAGCAGAGGAGAAGGTTTTGGAGGGACGAAGGGCCCATTTTGTACCTCTTAGTGACTAAAGCTGAAAATTTTGAAGGATTTCGGTTCAAACAAGATTCAGCATGCGTAGACTTTTACTGAAAGGCCGCGATGAGGGCGTAGGGGGAGAGTGATTTTAGAGAGGAAAGACCTTGGCGTTCCAGCCAGACGGATTGAAAATCCTTTCAAGATTCTGTTTCGAACAATTTGCAATATGCTTTCCTTTCTACAGCAGTAGGATGAACGTACGGGAGGGAAGTGCCAATTGTTCACTCCGCATCGTTAATCGTACAAATAGAATGTTTTTGCGTGATTCTGGTTCAATAAGGTTACCATTTTCCATTATCCTAAAAATGCCATTTTTCTAAATAGGTGGGAAGGGAAGGGAGCAGATTCATTGTTCAACTTTTCTGATATCCACAACAAAGAAATTATCAAAATGGTGTATCCCCTGAACAAACTTATGTCCAAAGAAACTGTTTACAACATATATTAATCAGCTCTTCATTGAGTATCGACCAATGTTAAAGAGAAAATTGTAAATGTCTTAGCTAAAAATTCTGTCATGGTAGGCTAGTTTGGCTTTAGATCTTTCATTTTTATTAATTAATAGATTAACTCATCCACACTTGAAAGTCATTTCAGAGTTTATTGTATCTGTAGACATTGTTGACATGCTCAAGACAAAAGTTCTCTCAGGTTATTCTGAGAAGCAGAGATGACATTTAGGGTGTATGTCTTTTTAAAACTAGCTATGTATAATATTAGCAACTTCAACTGCAAGTTCTTATTAAGACCCTATAATGCATTATCTTGTAAAAGTATGGTTTACAATAATTAAAAGTAAAGATATGATAAATCTGTTGGCTGTCAACACCTGCCCTGCATTGTCAAGAAGTTGTTTGGTATATGTATTGAATATTCCTTCTAAAACCTCCTTTAGCTAGAGTTTTCTGTATATAACTTGTACAGGCCTAGTCAGTGAGTTACACATATTTATAAGTAGTAGGTTAAATATGTCACTCAGTTATATATTTCTGTATATAACTTAGATAGGCCTAGTCAGTGAGTTACACATATTTATAAGTAGTAGGCTAAATATGTCACTGAGTTATATATTTCCGTATATAACTTATATAGGCCTAGTCAGTGAGTTACACATATTTATAAGTAGTAGGCTAAATATGTCACTGAGTTATATATTTCTGTATATAACTTATACAGGCCTAGTCAGTGAGCTACACATATTTATAAGTAGTAAGCTAAATATGTCACTGAGTTATATATTTCTGTATATAACTTATATAGGCCTAGTCAGTGAGTTACACATATTTATAAGTAGTAGGTTAAATATGTCACTCAGTTATATATTTCTATATATAACTTAGATAAGCCTAGTCAGTGAGTTACACATATTTATAAGTAGTAGGCTAAATATGTCACTGAGTTATATATTTCTGTATATAACTTATATAGGCCTAGCCAGTGAGTTACACATATTTTAAGTAATAGGCTAAATATGTCACTGAGTTATATATTTCTGTATATAACTTATATGCCTAGTCAGTGAGTTACACATATTTATAAGTAGTAGGTTAAATATGTCACTCAGTTATATATTTTTGTATATAACTTATATAGGCCTAGTCAGTGAGTTACACATATATATAAGTAGTAGGTTAAGTATGTCACTGAGTTATATATTTCTTTATATAAATTGTATTGGCCTAGTCAGTGAGTTATGTATATTTATAAGTAGTAGGTTAAATATGTCACTGAGTTATGGTCTTTGCAAAACAAAAGTGATCCGTTTATCTGGCCTCCCCCAGGCCATTCAGCGTGTCCCCAGGTGGCGATAGGAGAATGCTCTACAGATATGTAGGGTACCTCCATAGGAGGCAAGGACCAAGGGGGGACCTTGTCCCTGGGGGTCCATAATAGAATCTGGGGCACCCTTGCCCGGGGTCATAAATACAGGCGGAGGAGGAAGAAGGCCCCTCAAATGTACACTCAAAAGGGCCCACTGGTTTGTCCACAAGTTCCATGAGTTGCAAACCTTCTCCCAGCAATGGGTTAAATTGCATGGTGATGCAAAACACCATCGCGGGAGGATCCTCTATAGGAAGACAACTGTGGCAGGGCGTAAGATCCAAAGCTATGGACAACGGCCTCTGCAAAGGGCTGCCTCAACCTTTTCGGGGTACCTGCAAGACTGGGGACCTAGCGGTCAACTCTATTCCCACTTGAGGAGTGGTGCCCCTCGAGGAAATTATAGCCTAGTAAACGACACAGCATTCGCACGGGATTCTAACTAATGGACAATTCTTCTGGGATTGGTATATTTTGATGGGCGTCTTTGGGCTGAAAAACCTCTTCCTAGCTAATTTATCTATTACGGGTTGCCTCCCCGTAGTAGCATAATGTTTATAGGCATGAATATATAATGAGTCGGAGGTAATAGGCTTGCGATTGTCTGTGCAGGATTTCGACTCTTGTTGATAGAAGAGCATCGCCAAGTGCTGAAAACCATGTTGTGACCAAGATGGGCCCAGGATTGCACAAAGCCTCCATTCATGGAGGTCCCAGGGACTTCTTGCTGTCCGGTTCTAAGCCGGCTTAAGCACTTCGGTGTAGACTTGAGAAGATATGTGATCCCCGTCCTGCACTGGTATCCGGGATCATTGCTTTTCCTGAGGCGAAAAAAATTTCAATGATTTAATGAACATGAAAATTGGAACTTGGAATGTTACGACATTAAAAAATGACTATCGTATCGACATTTTGACTGACGAATTCAGACGATTCGAACTGGATTTATTAGGAGTTTCAGAAACTCATATCCCAGGGGTAGGAGGCATGAAATTAGGTGATATAGAATTTGTTTACTCAGGCAGGAAGGATGGGGTACATAGACATGGAGTAGGGCTCATGATCAATAAGGAAGCTGCTAAGTCTTGTTTAGGCTGGGAAGGTATTAATAATAGAATACTAATTGCTCATTTTATGACTAGAAAGTTCAGGGTACCAATTATAGTAGTATACGCCCCTGTAGAACCGACTGATGGAGATACTAGTGACTCAGATGAATTTTACTTACAGTTACAGGAGTAAATAGACAAGGTCCCAGGTAGAAATATGATGTTATTACTGGGAGATTTTAACGCCCAGGTTGGTAGAAATAAGGATAGATGGTATCCCAGCTTAGGTAAATTTGATGTAGGAAAAGAAAACAGTAATGGATACAGACTTTTGCAATTTTGTAGGTATAACAATCTAGTTATAACCAATACGGTGTTTGGTCATAAAATGGCTTATAAGCTAACATGGTATTCACGTGATGGTAAGACAGCAAACCTTATTGATTATGTTATAGTAAACCGAAGACTGGCAGGATCAATACAAGATACTAGGGTATATAGGAGTGCTGTTATTGATGTTAAAAGTAAAGATCACCATCTAGTAGTGTCAAGGGTTAATTCAAAGCTGAAATATCGGAAGGGTAATTACCTCCCGGGAAGTTATGATGTTAGTAGACTCCATGATGAGAATTTGAGAGAAATTTTCCAGGAACAGTTGAATACTAAACTTAAGAGTTTAAAATTTGATAATGTGGAAGATGGTTGGAATAATTTTAGAAAAATAATTTGTGAAGTTGCTGAAGGTGTATTAGGGAAGAAAGCTAGAACTGCAGCTAAGAATATTAGTGAAAAAGCATTATGTTTAATAGAAAGGAGAAAGGACTTGTACAAGAATTATCTGAGTGATAGATCGCATGAAAACAAAAGAAATGTAAAGAAAGTGGAGAAAGCATTGAAATATGAACTAACCGTATCTCCCTCAATATATAACCGTATCTCCCTCAATATATAAAATAAATTCCACTAATTCAAATCTAAGACGTCAAATCTAAACTCTATAATTTTTTTTCAATCTTACAAATTTTTCTTTTACATTTTTTTTTTTGTATTTCCAGTACATCTCTAAAAAAAAATTCATAAAAAATTTCGTTGAGGCATCCAAACTTAATACATTCAGTGTTCTTAAATAACATATAACTTTCTGTAAAAAACAAAAAGAAAAAATAAAATAAAACCAAAAAGTCTTCTCTATAACTTTGTTCATACTTCCCTATAATAATTTGATGTTTAAAAAGTCATACAGAAGACTATACCATTTTCCATGTTTAAAGGAAACATAATATTTTTAATTAATTTCATTTTTATGTTCCTGGCCTCCCCCAGGCCATTCAGCGTGTCCCCAGGTGGCGATAGGGGAACGCTCTACAGATATGTAGGGTACCTCCATAGGAGGCACGGACCAAGAGGGCCTTGTCCCTGGGGGTCCATAATAGAAACTGGGGCACCCTCGCCCGGGGTCATAAATACAGGCGGAGGAGGAAGAAGGCCCCTCAAATGTACACTCAAAAGCACTGGTTTGTCCACAAGTCCCATGAGTTGCAAACCTTCTCCCAGTAATGGGTTAAATTGCATGGTGATGCAGAACACCATCGCGGGAGGATCTTCTATAGGAGGACAACTGCGGCAGGGCGTAAGATCCAGATCTGTGGACAACGGCCTCTGCAAAGGGCTGCCTCGACCTTTTCGGGGTACTTGCAAGACTGGGGACCTAATACTACTACTACCTAGGTAAGTGAAGCTGTCCATTTGATCGATAATCTCATTACGGTACCCAATTTCGCCTCTTAACCTTCATCATTACGACTGAGTCTCTTTGACATTAATTTTCCAACCTATTCTTGCACCCTGAACCCGCAAAACTTTTAAAAATTCATTGAATTTGCTAACATTTTCATCTAAGATGCTTAAATCGTCAGTATACTCTTATAAGACAGGCTAGTCAGGAATAATGGATCAAAAAGCAAGTTGCTTAAAAATTAACGACGCTTCGATTGTCATATTTTTATGTATACCTCATGTTAATAATTGGTCTCAGTCGTTACTACTAACTATTACTACTAACAACTCACCGCAGCACCAAGCCGCCTGAGGCCAACACAGCTACGCACGCTCATCCTCCACCCCAATCTATTCAAAGCCTCCCTTTTACACCCGCCCACGAAGTTCCCATTTCCTTTAAAATATTTCTTTATGACGTCCTCCCACCCCAGACGGGGACGACCTGCTTTCCGTTTAGCCCTAGATGGTTGGCCGAAAAGAACAATCTTCGGCAATCTGTCATCCTTCATCCGCACAACGTGCCCTAGCCACCTTAACCTTTCTTTCATTATAGCCCTAGAGAGCGGTATTGAACCACATTTTTCGTAAAGCCTATTGTTTGAAATACGGTCAGTCAGCCGGGTACCCAGAACAATCCTTAAGCAATTTCTCTGGAAAACATCTAGCAAATCTTCATCCGCTTTTCGGAGCGTCCATGCTTCAGAGCCATATTTGACCACTGTCATCACTGTTGCTTCTAATATTCTAATCTTGGTTTGCAGACTTATCTTCCTATTCTTCAAGACTTTTTTTAACTGTGAAAACACACCCTGAGCCTTGGCTATTCTATATTTAACATCTTCACTGCTCCCACCATCTTTACTAATAATACTACCAAGGTAAGTGAAGCTGCCCACCTGATCAATCTTTTCATTACCCAACGTCACCTTTTCATCTTCACTTATTCCTAGCCTTAATGACTTAGTCTTCCTAACATTAATTTTCAAACCAATTCTAGCGCCCTGAACTCGCAAAACCTCTAAAACTTCATTCATTTTGCTCACACTTTCATCTAGGATGCTTAAATCATCAGCATAATCCAAGTCCATGAGACTTTTTCCTCCCCATTTGATTCCGTGGTCTCCCATTGCCTTTCCTGTGCTCCTTAAAACAAAGTCCATCAAAATAATCCATACAAAGGGGGATAGAACACAACCCTGCTTAACTCCTGATTTAATACAAAACCAGCTGCTAACCTCATTTCCTACCTTAACCGCAGCAGTGTTATTCTCGTACATAGCACTAATCACTTTAATGTATTTGTCTGGTATACCATACAAGGATAAAACCTTTACTAAAGCTCGTCTATCAACAGAATCGAACGCTTGCTCATAATCTATAAAACTGAGGACCAAAGGTGTTTGAAAACTCAGGCACTTCTCAATTATTAGCCTAAGACTGAAAATGTGGTAGACACGTCCTCTACCTTTTCTAAAACCGCACTGCTCTTCTCTTAAAACTTTGTCTACGGCATCTCTCAGTCTAAAAAGTATCTTATTACTAAGTAATTTACTACCTACAGAGACCAGACTAATGCCTCGATAATTACCACACTCACGTTTATCACCTTTCTTATAAAGTGGCTTAATTAAGGTTTTCCTAAAATCGTTAGGTACTTCCACTTTTTCAAAAATCATATTCATAATCTTCAGTAACTTATTTCTAACCTCAGAGCCACCATATTTAAGAAACTCATTTACCACCCTATCAGCACCTGGAGCCTTATTATTCTTTAATCCTTTTAGTACTGTTGCTAATTCCTCCTCACAAAACAAATCTTCCTTCACATCCAAGATATCACAAACTTTTTCATTTTCCTCTATATCTCTTCCTTCAACTCTATCTCGGTTAAGCAAATTCTCAAAATGTTCGGCCCATCTCTCTTTAGTTTTTTCCTTATCGCTAATTGTGACCCCATTCCTATCTTTAACTGGGCCAAGTCCGGATTGACTACTCCCTCTCAATTTGTTAACGTGCCAGTACAATATTTTACTATTATGCCGTCTAGTTACATCTTCCAGATCCTCGGCAATTTTATCCATGGCCTCCACTTCACACCTCCTTAGTTCATATTTTAATGCTTTCTCCACTTTCTTTACATTTCTTTTGTTTTCATACGATCTATCACTCAGATAATTCTTGTACAAGTCCTTTCTCCTTTCTATTAAACATAAAGCTCTTTCACTAATATTCTTAGCTGCAGTTCTAGCTTTCTTCCCTAATACACCTTCAGTAACTTCACATATTATTTTTCTAAAATTATTCCAACCATCTTCCACATTATCAAATTTTAACTCTCAAGTTTAGTATTCAACTATTCCTGGAAAGTTTCCCTCAAATTCTCATCCTGGAGTCTACCAACATCATAACTTCCCGGGAGGTAGTTACCCTTCCGATATTTCAGCTTTAAATTAACCCTTGACACTACTAGATGGTGATCTTTACTTTTAACATCAATAACAGCACTCCTATATACCCTAGTATCTTGTATTGATCCTGCCAGTCTTCGGATTACTATAACATAATCAATAAGGTTTGCTGTCTTACCATCACGTGAATACCATGTTAACTTATGAGCCATTTTATGACCGAACACCGTATTGGTTATAACTAGATTGTTATACCTACAAAATTGCAAAAGTCTGTATCCATTACTGTTTTGCGGATGAAGGATGACAGATTGCCGAAGATTGTTCTTTTCGGCCAACCATCTAGGGCTAAACGGAAAGCAGGTCGTCCCCGTCTGGGGTGGGAGGACGTCATAAAGAAAGATTTAAAGAAAATGGGAACTTCGTGGGCGGGTGTAAAAAGGGAGGCTTTGAATAGATTGGGGTGGAGGAGGAGCGTGCGTAGCTGTGTTGGCCTCAGGCGGCTTGGTGCTGCGATGAGTTGTTAGTAGTAGTAGTAGTAGTATGGATACACAACCTTCATTTCATTAAAGATCCCAAATTGGGCTGCACGAGCCTGGAGCCTGACTTATTTTACTTTTATTAATCTTTAGCTAAGGGCAATTCCATGAAAACGTCAACCTCGGGGTCAAATTTAAAATTGTCGGAGGAAATATTTGTTTGTGTCTCTCTTATTACAAATTGTCTGAGCTTCATGAATATGAAAGAATCATTTTAATGTGAAAACCGCAATTAAGTTTTTTTTAGGTCAAAGTCGCATGTTTTATTGACATCGGAATTGGAAATTTGGCGGTTATTTTACGGTTATATGGAAATTTTGAGCCTAACTTATTTTTACTTTTATTAATCTTTCGCTAAGGGCAATTCCATGAAAACGTCAACCTCGGGGTCAAATTTAAAATTGTCGGAGGAAATATTTGTTTGTGTCTATCTTATTACAAATTGTCTTAGCTTTATGAATATGCAAGAATCTTTTTAATGTGAAAACCGCAATTAAGTTTTTTTAGGTCAAAGTCGCATGTTTTATTGACATCGGAATTGGAAATTTTACGGTTATTTTAATCCGATCACCACGGGATTAAAATAACAGCGATTTTGAGTAACGTTTGCTCATATTTAAGCCGTGACATTATTTAATCGATGTCAGTTCATGATTAGCAGTTCTTAGTGGTTTTCTATATCATTCAAACCTGCCTTTCAGAAAAATGCGACAGAAAAAAATTCTCAAGACAGAAGAAGCATTGCAGTATCTGGATGAATCTGACGAGCCAGAAGAAATGTCCAACAGTGAAGGTGATGGTGACCCTTCGTTTCTGCCGTCTAGTGACTCTGAAAGTCCCAGTGAGTTGACACCAGTGCTGGTTGTGAATATTAGTTACTGAGCCCCATGCGACAGTTTCAGCTAATTCTGAAGAGAATGATCCTGCAGAGGTAAATCTTATAGGTATCATTTCCTCCAATGAAAGTCTCTTGGCCACGGGCTCGACATCCAAAAGAGCACACAGAAAGGCTCAACGGGTTTCAGGCAAAGAATACGTATCTCCTGCTACTGGAAAGTTTGTGAAGGCGAAAGCGAGGTCTGAAAATTCCTGTAATCACGAAAAATGTAAGAAAGTTTTACATTAAAAGACGATCATTCAAAGAACATACCATTGTATATATTGGACTTGGTTAGCTGCCTGATTCCTTTTAAGAGATCTTTTTTGTCAAATGAAACTAGATTAATTCCTGAAAATTTTAAATTAAATAATTTTATTTAACTGCAAAGTGCAGAAGTAATTATGGTGTCTGATCAATAATTTTCACTTTTTTATTAAAACCAGAAAAAAAACTGAAAGTTTTAAAATTAATTTGGTTTTCTCCTTGCTTTAATTGACTCGTTATGGGATTTCACATTAAAATCGGGGTTGCAGCGGTAGCTAGCAACCTAGTAAGAGACGATCACGTACTGTGTTAAGAAATATAAAAACCCATAACACCTAAAAAAAAGTCAGATCAAAACAAAAAGTACACCATTAGAACCGCCTTGTCCGAAACCCCTGTATAGTAAACTTTCTGTTATTTGGCTTGAACAGCAAGGGAAATATATTGGCTTGAAAATCAAGAAAAGTGGCGGCTACTACAACATTCTGCCTAAACGCCATATTTTTTTCTTTCTTTTTTTTTCTTTTCCAAAGGTAGCTTGGCACTGGAACATCGTAAAGAGTTGTTCAATGGCTCATTTTAAAGGAAATTAATTGGGTTAAAAATCTTTTGTAACTAAAATAAATTATTTCTAAAAGAGAATAAATTTTTCCACTAAAAACTGCATTTTTGATGTCTTTTTACAGTAAAGAACAAACTTCCAGTCCAGAGTAACTAAAATAAGATTAGTATCCGGGTTGCAGCAGTAGCTAGCAACCTAGTAAGAGACGTTAATGTTAAAGATTGATCAATGATATGTTAATCGTAGATTGTAGCCAGGCCGTCTCTTACTATTCCAATTAAGAAAAGGCCATGGGCTTTTTCCTGTTTGTAATACAGTAAGGATTTTAATATCTATCAGTAAAGGAGGGAAGAAGAGCATCCGGGTTACAGCGGTAGCTAGCAACCTGGTAAGAGACGATCACGTCCAATGTTAAGAAATATAAAAACCCATAACTGCTAAAAAAAGAGTCATATAAGAACAACAAGTACACCATTGAATCTGCCTTGTCCGAAATCCCTGTATAGGAAACTTTCTGTCCCTTGGCTTGAACAGCAAGGGAAATATATTGGCTTGAAAATCAAGAAAAGTGGCAGCTAAAATAAATTATTTCTAAAAGAGAATAAATTTTTCCACTAAAAACTGCTTTTTTGATGTCTTTTCAATACTGCAGTCTTTTCAGAGATATTTGGTTTTTGTACATAAATCATAATCGTATACCAGCGGTAATATTTTTACGGTAAGATTAAAGAACTGCCTTGTCCGAAATACCTGCATAGGAAACTTTCTATCCCTTGGCTTGAACATCAAGGGAAATATATTGGCTTGAAAATCCAGAAAAGTGGCAGCTATTACAGCATTCTGCCTAAACGGCATCTATCTTTTTCCGGGTTGCAGCGGTAGCTAGCAACCTAGTAAGAGACGATCACGTCCAATGTTAAGAAATATAAAAACCCATAGTTCCTAACAAAGGAGTCAGATCAAAACAAAAAGTACACCATTAGAACCGCCTTGTCCGAAACCCCTGTATAGGAAACTTTCTGTCCCTTGGCTTGAACAGCAAGGGAAATATATTGGCTTGAAAATCAAGAAAAGTGGCAGCTACTACAACATTCTGCCTAAACGGGATATTTTTTTTTCTTTTTTTCTTTTGTATCCAGAGATAGCTTGGCACTGGAACATCGTACAGGGTTGTTCAATAGCTCATTTTTAAGGAAATTAATTGGGTTAAAAATCTATAGTAACTAAAATAAATTATTTCTAAAAGAGAATAAATTTTTCCACCAAAAACTGCATTTTTTATGTCTTTTCACACTGCAGTCTTTCAAACATAATCGTATACCAGCGGTAAGATTTGAACCCACGCCTCCGAAGAGACTGGTGGCTAACACCAGTGCCTTGGACCACTCGGCCAGGCTGCCTCTCATAAATAAATATATATGTGAATTTGGGTTGCAGCAGTAGCTAGCAACCTAGTAAGAGACGATCAGTCCAATGCTAAGAAATATAAAAACCCAAAACTCCTAAAAATAGAGTCAGATCAAAACCAAAGTACATCATTAGAATTACCTTGTCTGAAACCCTACTAGATAAATAATGAATGTCATCATAGTTTTATATTAGAGCTATGACGTGAGTAGAAAAACACGAAATTATATTGGTTTTTCTGAAGACGTCATGAAATAATACCATTGCGACATGACGTCATGAAATAAAATCTTTACGCCGTGACGTCATAATTAGTATATAAGAAAAGTCAAAACTGTACATTCTCTCATTCTTGATTAGATAATGGTTAGATCAAAGCAAGCTATACGCAAGTTGAAAAAACAGTACTACACAAACAACAGAGATAGTAACTTGAAAAGAAAAAAGCAAAGGTATTCAACCGACCAGGCGTATCGAGAAGTAATAATTGAGAGAACAATTATCCGGGTTGCAGCGGTAGCTAGCAACCTAGTAAGAGACGATCACGTCCAATTTTAAGAAATATAAAAACCCATAGTTCCTAACAAAGGAGTCAGATCAAAACAAAAAGTACACCATTAGAACCGCCTTGTCCGAAACCCCTGTATAGGAAACTTTCTGTCCCTTGGCTTGAACAGCAAGGGAAATATATTGGCTTGAAAATCAAGAAAATTGACTTCAACCACGTTATTCTCCCCAAACGGGATATTTTTTCTCTTTTCGTTTTTTCTTTTCCACAGATAGCTTGGCACTGGAACATCGTAGAGGGTTGTTCAATAGCTCATTTTAAAGGAAATTAATTGGGTTAAAAACCTTTTATAACTAAAATAAATTATTTCTAAAAGAGTTTACAGTAAGGATCGAAGTCTATCTCATAGTAACTGATACAACAGGGAAAAGAAAAAGAGGTCTGTGGTATATGTGATGTCATATAAGGTTATATTTTATTTTAAATCTGGGTTGCAGCGGTAGCTTAGTTATACTCAAACAGTTCGTGGTAAAGAACTGTATACTAAGAGCGGCTCATCTCAATAGTAACCGAAATTCCAAAAAACGGAATTCTAATATCAATAGATACATAAAAAGAATTGAATTTGTATTCTGATTTTAAATATTTAAGTTTCATCAAGTTTAGTCTCACTGATCAAAAGTTACAAGCCTGGGAAAATTCAAACTATTTTTGGAAAAAGGGAAAACACCCCTCAAAAGTCATAGAATCTTAATGAAAATCACACTATCAGTTTCAGCGTATCAGAGCACCTTACTGTAGAGGTTTCAAGCTCCTATCTGCCAAAATGTGGAATTTGTTTGTTTTTTTGCCAGAAGAAAGATCACGGATGCGTGTTTATTTGTTTTTTCTTTTTCCCAGAGGGGATCGTATCGACCCAGTGGTCCTAGAATGTTGCAAGAGGGCTCATTTATCGGAAATTAAAAGTTCTAGTGCCTTTTTTAGTCAAAAACCGAAAAATTAAAAATAGAATCACTTTATACAAAAAACTGCATTTTTGATGTGTTTTCATATTGCAGTATTTTCAAAGTTATTTGATTTTTTAAGCAATCATGACCATATATGAAGTAACAAGTGATGTGACGTAAAATCTAATACGGATTGTGTACTAGTAACTATATATGACGTAACTAGTAACGCTGAGTAAATATTGAAAAAATACATTTTATTTCATTTAATTTTAGTTCAGAATCGATAAAGTTATAAACTGCATAAGCATTTATGGTGTCTGAGCAGTAATTTCAATATTGTAATTTAAACTAGAAAAATACCTGACAATTTTAAAAACCTTTTTATTTTTTGTTGGTTTTTGGTACTTTTTGTTCGGTTTTTTAAAATAGAATCAGATTTGAAAAAAACTAGATTTTCGGGCACAAGCTTGATGAATGACTTGTAATCGTATAGGTTATAACCATATGTGACGTAATAAGTGAATGCAATATTTATACACGCTCATCTATCGATAAAACAGTTCGGGGTAACGACCTGTATAGTACAAGCGACTCGTTTCAATAGTAACCGAAACTCTAAAAACGGGATTTTAATATTAATAGACATATCAAAGGAATTGGATTTTTATGCTGATTTTAAATATTTAAGTTTCATCAAGTTTATTTTTACTCATCAAAAGTTACGAGGCTGGGAAAATTTGCCCTATTTTCGAAAAAAGGGGAAAACACCCCCTAAAAGTCATCGAATCTTAAATCACCCCATCAGTTTCAGCGCATCAGAGAACCTTAGTATAGAACTTTCAAGCTCCTATATGCAAAAATGTGGAATTTGATATTTTTGGCAAGAAGAAAGATCACGGATGCGTGTTTATTTGTTTGTTTTTTTCTTTTTCCCAAGAATGATTGTATCCACCCAATGTTCTTAGAATATGCGAGAGGGCTCATTCAAACAGAAATTAAAACTTCTGGTGCCTTTTTAATCATAAAACAAAAAATTAAAAATAGTGTCACTATTCATAAAAAAACTGCATTCTTAATGCAGTTTTTTCAAAGATAGATTTTGTTTTACTTCGAAGAGTAAAAAAAAATAAAAAATCAAACATTTAATCAAAGAAAAATGTTGGTAAGACACAAAAGGCATAAGGGCCAATTAGTTTAAAGACCAACAAGGATACAGGGTTTTGAAGCAATCAAGACAGGAAAATATAGATGATCCTAAAAATCAACACAAATGACAGAAGGTTGTGATATCTTTATTAATAGTTCAATATTGAAGCAGCCCAAGCTTACCAACGGATGTCTGTAAGGGTGGTGTCAGAGATGAATGTAATAGCTTTAAAGGAAGCTAACAAGGAGACCTGAGCTATGTACCATATCGTACTTTCTCTAATCAAGATAGAGCTTTAACTTTTTTTTTAGTTTTCTTTATTGCGTTAAGCAAATTCTTATTTATGACTGTCAGGGAAAGGGCAGCTCCAAATTGATCAGAAATCATTTATAAGTTCAGGATGCTAAACGAAAAAGGATATTCCAGCAGCGAAAATACAAGTAATAAAAGAAGATTGGAGACAATAAAGTGCGGCTGGGTCTGTTTAAAGGTTTGTCCTCCAATCTTTTGGTCACTTAAAAAGGGCACTACATCTTTTTATTTTCTACCAAACAAGCTCTCTTCCTATCTTACAGGATAATTAGTCTTCAAGGAAAGTCCCACCATCTGATTCAGCATATTATATTTTCGTATAAATGAGCTTGAGATTTCAAGCTCATTTATACGAAAATGTAATATGCTGAATCAGATGGTGGGACTTTCCTTGAATGTGTTTGAATGTTTGAGGATGTTTTTCCGGGTTGCAGCGGTAGCTAGCAACCTAGTAAGAGACGATCACCTCCAATGTTAAGAAATATAAAAACCCGTAGCTCCTAAAAAAAGAGTCAGATCAAAACAAAAAGTACACCATTAGAACCGCCTTGTCCAAATCCTCCATAAAGGAAACTTACCGCCCTTTGGCTTGAATAACAAAGAAAATATATTGGCTTGAAAATCAAGAAAATAGACTTTTACCACGTTATTCTCCCCAAACGGGATATTTTTTTCTTTTTTCTTTGTCTCCAGAGATAGCTTGGCACTGGAACATCGTAGAGGGTTGTTCAATAGCTCATTTTAAAGGAAATTAATTGGGTTAAAAACCTTTTGTAACTAAAATAAATTATTTCTAAAAGAGAATAAATTTTTCCAATAAAAACTGTATTTTTGATGCAGTGACGTCATAATTACTATATAAGAAACGTCAAAACTGTAAATGGTCTCATTCATGAATACATAATGGTTAGATCAAAGCAAGCTATACGCAAGTTAAAAAATCAGTACTAAAATATTATAATAAAGATCGAACTCTTCCCTATACTAACTTGCATACGCAACTTCACTATAGTTAAGATTACAGTATTTATATTATACATCATTATAGATTATAAAAGGTTCAAATGTTATAATGATAAAATAACTCTTGGCTATACTAACTGGCATAGTCAAGTTAGTATAGCCGTTAGAATACGTTTATCAAAATCTATTTATCCGTATATACACAGATTTGTGGAAAAATCAAATCAATGAATACCTTACTACAGCACAATGGATGAAAGTGTGCCTCATGATTCGAGGTTTGCGGGTTCAAATCCACCTGTAGTAAGGGATCAATATTAAACGATTGGCTTTTCCTTCTTTAAAAGAAGATTACATTAAGAGACGATCATTGGAATAACAAACTATTGCATAATTTGGACTTAGTTAGCTACTTGATTGTTTGAGGTGCGTCTCTTACTATTTCAAAGAAGAAAAAGCCGTAGGCTTTTTCCTGTTTGTATTATAACTATAAAAACTTTAGCGTAAAGAGCGAGGCATTGAGGAGGGGACAGCGCCTTTCATATGCGGAATAATTTCCGCATATGAAAGGGGCCTAGTTGCCCTCCGTTTTTTTGGTTACTTAAAAAGGGCACTAGAACTTTTTTATAATAAGGAACGACCTCTTGCCTATACTAAATTTTATACGTCACTTTTAAAGGAAATTAATGGGGTTAAATTATAATAAAGAACGAAGTCTTGCCTATACTAAATAAGTCTCTACTATTTAAAGATATAGTAATGATATGGTTTTATTGGTAGCTGAATTAAAAATTAAATAAAATGATACCGGGTGACTTTGAACCAACAAATTTTCGGTTAAAGGCCGATAGTGCTTATCACTTGGACTATGGTGTCATTAATCAAAGTTGTAAAATTAACAATATGATACATATGATACTTTTATCACTTGTCTTTTTTCTTCATTATTTTAGCTAGGATGTAAATAATTTACTATTAAAGAACGATCTGTAGCCCATATATATTAAAAAAACAAACTATAGCCTGTAGTAATTGAACTCTAAAGCACACCATTAGACTTCTATGAAGGATGGGTCTAGTCAATAACTTACTAGGTTGCTAGCTACCGCTGCAACCCGGATAGATGGGAATTATGTACGTTAAATTGGTATCAAGGCTGTCGAGATGGCTGAAACCTGGTAAAGAATAAACCATGGCACATTTTGGATTTAGTCAGCTGCCTCATTTTTTAAAGTTCGTCTCTTACTATTCCAAATAAGAAAAAGCCGAAGGCTTTTTCCTGTTTGTAATCTGGGTTGCAGCGGTAGCTAGCCATTTTATCCGGGTTGCAGTGTAGCTAGCAACCTAGAAAGAGACGATCACGCCCCTTAGTAAAAATTATAGTAACCCATAACTCCTGAAAAAGATTCAGATCAAAACAAGAAGTACACTATTGGAGCAGCCTAGTCCAAAACCTCTATATGACATTATAATGACATTTTATTCGTATCTCTGTTTACATCATGAATGACATTATAATTGTATACAGGTTATAACCATATATGACGTAATAGGTGAATAGAGTATTTATACACGTTTATCTCTTGACAAGTTATAATCAGGATTCAATTGTTACTGTAGGATTCAGCTTTTTATTTGAATCTGGAAACAATACTGATTGTCAAGGTACCGATTGTCACGAACTTTGAGGTATAAAGATAGGTTCCAGAATTTCCTGAATTCTTATCTGCAGTATTCTCTGCAGTGAAAAATGCTCCCCTTCTTTTTTCTTATGAGCTCTTACACAGACATAGGGTTTACTGAGATCGAGATCGCGGTATAATAAAGAACGACCTCTTGCCTATACTAAATTATATAGGCCACTTAACTATAGTATAGGTTAGTAAATCACTGAAATAACAAACCATTCCATACATTGGACTTAGTTAGCTACTTGATTGTTTGAGTTTCGTCTCTTACTATTTAAAAGAAGAAAAAGCCGTAGCCTTTTTCCTGTTTGTATTTATAGTTAAAAAACGAACTCAAGTCCAAAGAAACTGAACCCTGTGGTTCATTCATATTATCTTCATTATTTTATTACATAAAGGATCGATCTGAAAATTAGTAAATAACAAACAACAGCATGTAATTGAATAGCTTAGTTGCCTCATTTTCTGTGGTTTTTTAATTTAAAACACGAGACAGAGTATAGTTGAAAACAAAGGTGGTAAAAAATTCCTTCGACCTGGATTTGAACCAGCGACATACGTCCGTTTGCTGTCCGACGACTCTACCAACTGGGCTACCGAAGGCTTACATTATTATTTGACTAAATATTATATCATGTATTATAATAAAGAACGAATGCTTGCTCATAGTAACTGAAATATTAATTAAAAGTAGTATATACATAAAGGATCGATCTGAAAATTAGTAAATAACAAACAACAGCATGTAATTGAATAGCTTAGTTGCCTGATTTTCTGTGGTTTTTTAATTTTTATAATAAAGAACGACCTCTTGCCTATACTAAATTTTATACGCCACTTAATTATAGTATAGGTTAGTAATAATGATAAAGATTACCAGAAAAAACATAAGGAAAAAAATGCTACCAGAATAATGGGTAGATGCTGGGGTGACAAAAGCTATAGTGAAAAAATTAAAACCTCGGCGAGGTTATACCAAAGTTATAATAAAGAACGACCTCTTGCATATACTAAATTTTATACGCCACTTAATTATAGTATAGGTTAGTACTTCAACAGATAGCATGGCACTGGAACATCGTAGAGAGTTGTTCAATGGCTCATTTTAAAGGAAATTAATGGGGTTAAAAACCTTTTGTAATTAAAACAAATTATTATTATTACATTAAGAAATTTTAATTATGTTCCTTAAGAAATCATCATAAGTAAAAATTTCCCAAACAGAAATTGAACTCAAGCCTACTGGGTGAGAGCTATCCCAACCTCTAGACCATATAGGATATATTAAAATATCCGATTAATGAATTTTATGTTAAAGAACAAATTATAATCCTAGTTAGCTGCCTGATTATTTGAGGATTGTCTCTTACTATTCCAAAGAAGAAAAAGCCGTAGGCTTTTTCCTGTTTGTAATTTATTTCATAATAAAGTATTACAGTAAAGAACGATCTTTCACCCGTAGTAACTGATATATGGTGGTTCCAGGGGTAGTCCGGGTTGCAGCGGTAGCTAGCAACCTAGTAAGAGACGATCACCTCCAATGTTAAGTAATATAAAATCCCCCAACTCCTAAAAAAAAGTCAGATCAAAACAAAAAGTACACCATTAGAATTATAATAAAGATCGAACTCTTCCCTATACTAACTTGCATACGTAACTTCACTATAGTTAAGATTACAGTATTTATATTATACATCATTATAAATTATAAAAGGTTCAAATGTTTGAAGATTATAGAGTTAAAAATTTTCCCACACCGGGAATCGAACCGAGCCTGTTAAGTGAAAGTTAACTACCCTAGCCACTAGACCATATGGAACCATAAAAAATATGATTTAAGAGCCATATGCATATTATTATTTCACCATACCAATAATAATAAGGCCAAAACAAAATCGTCGACTTACAACCTTACTTTTGACACATTATTTAAATCTTCATCAGGCTTAAAAAATGTTTTGCTAGTTTTACATGAAAGAACGAACCTTAGCCCATAGTAGCAGAAATAAGAATATATAGGTTGCAGCGATAGCTAGCAACCTATTACATAATCCGGGTTTAAGTGGTAGTTTACAATAAAGAACGACATTATAATAAAGAACGACCTCTTGCCTATACTAAATTTTATACGCCACTTAATTATAGTTTAGGTTAGTAATTCAACAGATAGCATGGCATTGGAACATCGTAGAGAGTTGTTCAATTTTACAGTAAAGAACGATCTCTCGCCTATAGTAACTTATATATGGTGGTTCCAGGGATATTATAATAAAGAACGACCTCTTGCCTATACTAAATTTTATAGGCCACTTAACTATAGTATAGGCTATTACAGTTATTATATTTAAGGTCAATATATTAAAATTTTCCACTAAAAGACGGTAATTGGAATAAAAACCCAATACATACATTTGATTTAGTTAGCTACTTGATTGTTTGAGGCTAGTCTCTTACTATTTCAAAGAAGAAAAAGCCGTAGGCTTTTTCCTGTTTGTAATCAATTAGAAAGAGTTGATAATAAAGAACGACCTTTTGCCTATGCTAAATTTTATATGCCACTTAATTATAGTATAGGTTAGTAATTCCACAGATAGCTTGGCAAGACAATCACGTCCAATGTTAAGAAATATAAAAACCCATAACTCCTAAAAAAAAGTTAGATCAAAACAAAAAGTACACCATTAGAACCGCCTTGTCCGAAACCCCTGTATAGTAAACTTTCTGTTATTTGGCTTGAACAGCAAGGGAGATATATTGATACAGTAAAGATTGACCTCTTGCCTATACTAAATTTTATAGGCCACTTAAGTATAGTATAGGTTAGTACAGTTATATTTAAGGTCAATATATTAAAATTTTCCATTAAAAGACGATCATTGGAATAAAAACCAATTATATACATATAATAAAGATCAAACTCTTCCCTATACTAACTTGCATACGCATATAATCCGGGTTGCAGCGGTAGCTAGCAACCTAGTAAGAGACGATCACGTCCAATGTTAAGAAATATAAAAACCCATAGCTCCTAAAAAAGGAGTCAGATCAAAACAAAAAGTACACCATTAGAACCGCCTTGTCCGAAACCCCTGTATAGGAAACTTTCTGTCCCTTGGCTTGAACAGCAAGGGAAATATATTGGCTTGAAAATCAAGAAAATTGACTTTAACCACGTTAGTCTCCCCAAACGGGATATTTTTTGCTTTTTTCTTTTTTTGTATCCAGAGATAGCTTGGCACTGGAACATCGTAGAGGGTTGTTCAATAGCTCATTTTAAAGGAAATTAATTGGGTTAAAAATCTATAGTAACTAAAATAAATTATTTCTAAAAGAGAATAAATTTTTCCAATAAAAACTGTATTTTTGATGCAGTGACGTCATAATTACTATATAAGAAACGTCAAAACTGTAAATGGTCTCATTCATGAATACAAAATGGCTAGATCAAAGTATCCGGGTTGCAGCGGTAGCTAGCAACCTAGTAAGAGACGATCACGTCCAATGTTAAGAAATATAAAAACCCATAGTTCCTAACAAAGGAGTCAGATCAAAACAAATTACAATAAAGAACGAACTCTTGCCTATACAAACTTGTATAGTGGGACATAATTTACAATAAGGACCGAAGTCTATCTCATAGTAACTGATGCTACAGGGAAATTACATAAAGGACCAATATAGCTCATCATAAATGTTGTTTGTTAATTATTATTACAGTAAATATCCGGGTTGCAGAGGTAGCTACCAACCTAGTAAGAGACAATCACGTCCAATGTTAAGAAATATAAAAAACTCATAGCTCCTTAAAAAAGGATTCAGATCAAAACAAAAAGTACACCATTAGAACCTTGTCCAAAACCCCTGTATAAGAAACTTTCTGTCGCTTGGCTTGAACAGCAAGGAATATTTATTGGCTTGAAAATCAAGAAAAGTGGCAGCTACTACAACATTCTGCCTATACGGCATATTTTTTTCTTTTTTCTTTTTTACATAAAGGATCGACAGTACAAACGGGTATTTTGTAAGTATTATATTTAAGAGCGAACTATATCCGGGTTGCAGCGGTAGCTAGCAACCTAGTAAGAGACGATCACCTCCAATGTCAAGAAATATAAAACCCCCCAACTCCTAAAAAAAGAGTCAGATCAAAACAAAAAGTACACCATTAGAACCGCCTTGTCCGAATCCTCTATAAAGGAAACTTACCGCCCTTTGGCTTGAATAACACAGAAAATATATTGGCTTGAAAATCAAGAAAATTGACTTTTACCACGTTATTCTCCACAAACGGGATATTTTTTTCTTTCCGCTTTTTCTTTCTCCTCAGCTAGCTGGGCACTGGAAAATCATAGGGAGCTGTATAATAGCTCATTTTAAAGGAAATTGCTACATCTAGTGCCTTTTGTATTTAAAAATAAAATACTTTTTAAAGTAGAATCAATTTTTTCAAAAAAATTGCATTTTTGATGTATTTCATACTGCAGTCTTTTCAAAGATATTTGAATTTTGAAGCAATCAAACAGTTCATGGTAATTTACAATAAAAAACGATCATTGGAATAACAAAAATTGAATACCTTTGGAATTAGCTAGCTACTTGATTATTTGAGACTCGTCTCTTACTATTTAAAAGAAGAAAAAGCCGTAGGCTTTTTCCTGTGTATAATAAAGAACGACCTCTTGTCATTCCTAAATTTTATACGCCACTTAATCATAATATAGGTTAGTAATTCAACATACACACAAAAACTCACACACACACACACAAAAAAACTTACAAACACACACACACACAAAAACTTACACACACACAAAAACTTACACACACACACACAAACTTACACACACACACACACAGAAACTTACACACACACACTAAAACTTACACACACACAAAAACTTACACACACAAAAAACTTACACACACACAAAAACTTACACACACACACACAAAAACTTACACACACACAAAAACTTACACACATTTATAGTAAAGAACGACATCTAGCCAATATTAACTGAGATCCGGGTTGCAGCGGTAGCTAGCAACCTAGTAAGAGACGATCACGTCCAATGTTAAGAAATATAAAAACCCATAGTTCCTAACAGAGGAGTCAGATCAAAACAAAAAGTACACCATTAGAACCGCCTTGTCCGAAACCCCTGTATAGGAAACTTTCTGTCCCTTGGCTTGAACAGAAAGGGAAATATATTGGCTTGAAAATCAAGAAAAGTGGCAGCTACCACGTTATTCTCCCCAAACGGGATATTTTTTTCTTTTTTTTTTTCTTTGTTTCCAGAGATAGCTTGGCACTGGAACATCGTAGAGGGTTGTTCAATAGCTCATTTTAAAGGAAATTAATTGGGTTAAAAACCTTTTGTACTTAAAACAATGTATTTTTAAAATAGAATCAGTTTTTTTACGAAAAATCGCATATTTCATATTAAAGATTGATCAATGACGTCATAATCGTATACCAGTGGTAGGATTTGAACCCACATTTTCGAAGAGACTAGTGACTAACACCAGCGCCTTGGACCACTCGGCCAAGAAAAATATCCCACAAACGGGATATTTTTTCTTTCTTTCTTCTTCTTCTTCTTTTCCACAGATAGCTTGGCACTGGGACATTGTAGAGAGCTGTTCAATGGCTCATTTACATAAAGGCTTGATCATCGAATTTAAGCTGAAACTAAGTAAAGGACAATAATGCCTCCATATATTCACAGTGATGTATAAGATTTCCCATTACATCTGTAATTATAATAAAGAACGACCTCTTGCCTATACTAAATTTATATACGCTACTTAATTATAGCATAGGTTAGTAATTCCACAGATAGCTTGGCACTGGAACATCGTAGAGAGTTGTTTAATGGCTCATTTTAAAGAAAATTAATGGGGTTAAAAACCTTTTGCCTTTAAAAAACAAATTAGTTTTAAAATAGAATCATTTTTCTCACGAAATTACATTAAAAGAAGATCATTACAATAACAAACCTTTCCATACATTGGACTTGGCTAGCTACTTGATTTTTTGAGGTTCGTCTCTTACTATTTCAAAGAAGAAAAACCCGTAGGCTTTTTCCTGTTTGTAATGCGGTTTGCAGTGGTAGTTATAATAAAGAACGAAGCAGGGTTGTATTTTATAATAAAGAACGACCTTTTGCCTATGCTAAATTTTATAGGCCTCTTAACTATAGTATAGGCTAGTACAGTTATATTTAAAGTCAATATATTGAAAATTATAATAAAGATCCGGGTTGCAGCGGTAGCTAGCAACCTCCGGGTTGCATACATTAAAGAACGAACTTTATTCCATAGTAAATAAAGTTATATAAAAGACGATCATTAGGATCCGGGTTGCAGCGGTAGCTAGCAACCTAGTAAGAGACGATCACCTCCAATGTCAAGAAATATAAAACCCCCCAACTCCTAAAAAAAGAGTCAGATCAAAACAAAAAGTACACCATTAGAACCGCCTTGTCCGAATCCTCTATAAAGGAAACTTACCGCCCTTTGGCTTGAATAACACAGAAAATATATTGGCTTGAAAATCAAGAAAATTGACTTTTACAACGTTATTCTCCACAAACGAGATATTTTTTTCTTTTATAATAAAGATCGAACTCTTCCCTATACTAACTTGCATACGCAACTTCACTATAGTTAAGATTACAGTATTTATATTATACATCATTATAAATTATAAAAGGTTCAAATGTTCGAAGATTATAGAGTTAAAAATTTTCCCACACCGGGAATCGAACCCGAGCCTGTTAAGTGAAAGTTAACTATCCTAGCCACTAGACCATATGGAACCATAAAGAAGTATGATTTAAGAGCCATATGCATATTATTATTTCACCATACCAATTATAATAAGGCCAAAACAAAATCGTCGACTTGCAACCTTACTTTTGACACATTAGTTAGATCTTCATCAGGTTTAAAAAATGTTTTGCTAGTTTTACATGAAAGACCGAAACTTAGCCCATAGTAGCAGAAATAAGAATATTTAGGTTGCAGCGGTAGCTAGCAACCTATTACATAATCCGGGTTTAAGTGGTAGCTAGCAACCTAGTAAGAAAGGTCAAATTAAAAGATGATCATTAGAAGAACAAGCAATTGCTTATATTGGACTTAGTTAGCTGCCTGATTCTTTGAGGTTCGTCTCTTACTATTCCAAAGAAGAAAAAGCCGTAGGCTTTTTTTCAGTTTGTAATTATTATTATCCGGGTTGCAGCGGTAGCTAGCAACCTAGTAAGAGACGATCACCTCCAATGTAAAGAAATATAAAACCCCCCAACTCCTAAAAAAAGAGTCAGATCAAAACAAAAAGTACACCATTAGAACCGCCTTGTCCGAACCTCTATAAAGGAAACTTACCGCCCTTTTGCTTGAATAACAAAGAAAATCCGGGTTGCAGCGGTAGCTAGCAACCTAGTAAGAGACGATCACGTCCAATGTTAAGAAATATAAAAACCCATAGTTCCTAACAAAGGAGTCAGATCAAAACAAAAAGTACACCATTAGAACCGCCTTGTCCGAAACCCCTGTATAGGAAACTTTCTGTCCCTTGGCTTGAACAGCAAGGGAAATATATTGGCTTGAAAATCAAGAAAATTGACTTTAACCACGTTATTCTCCCCAAACGGGATATTTTTTTCTCTTTTCTTTTTTTGTATCCAGAGATAGCTTGGCACTGTAACATCGTAGATAGTTGTTCAATAGCTCATTTTAAAGGAAATTAATTGGGTTAAAAATCTATAGTAACTAAAATAAATTATTTCTAAAAGAGAATAAATTTTTCCACCAAAAACTGCATTTTCGATGTCTTTTCACACTGCAGTCTTTCAAACATAATCGTATACCAGCGGTAAAATTTGAACCCACGCCTCCGAAGAGACTGGTGGCTAACACCAGTGCCTTGGACCACTCGGCCAGGCTGCCTCTCATAAATAAATATATATGTGAATTTGGGTTGCAGCAGTAGTTATCCGGGTTGCAGCGGTAGCTAGCAACCTAGTAAGAGACGATCACGTCCAATGTTAAGAAATATAAAAACCCATAGTTCTTAAAAAAGAGTCAGATCAAAACAAAAAGTACACCATTAGAATCGCCTTGTCCGAAACCCCTGCATAGTAAAATTTCTGTCCCTTGGCTTGAACAGCAAGGGAAATATATTGGCTTGAAAATCAAGAAAAGTGGCAGCTACTACAACATTCTGCCTAAACGGGATATTTTTTTCTTTTTTTCTTTTTTTTTCTTTTTTTGTATCCAGAGATAGCTTGGCACTGGAACATCGTAGAGGGTTGTTCAATAGCTCATTTTAAAGGAAATTAATTGGGTTAAAAATCTATAGTAACTAAAATAAATTATTTCTAAAAGAGAATAAATTTTTCCACCAAAAACTGCATTTTGATGTCTTTTCACACTGCAGTCTTTCAAACATAATCGTATACCAGCGGTAAGAATTGAACCCACGCCTCTGAAGAGACTGGTGGCTAACACCAGTGCCTTGGACCACTCGGCCAGGCTGCCTCTCATAAATAAATATATATGTGAATTTGGGTTGCAGCAGTATATAATAAAGAACGACCTCTTGCCTATACTAAATTTTATACACAACTTAATTATAGTATAGGTTAGTAATTCAACAGATAGCACGGCATTATAATAAAGAACGAATATTTTACCGATTATCTACTAATAACCATATATGACGTAATAAGTGACATGACGTAATATCTAAAACCTATTGTGTACTAATAACCATATATGACTTAATGAGCGACTTACAATAAAGAACGACACCTTGCCCATGTTAACTAAAACATAAATAGGGATTATATAATTTCCATCAGTATCATGGCTGTAGAGATGGCTGAAACCTAGTTACAATAAAAAACGATCATTGGAATAACAAACAATTGCATACATTGGAATTAGCTAGCTACTTCATTGCTTGAGACTCGTCTCTTACTATTTCAAAGAAGAAAAAGCCGTAGGCTTTTTCCTGTGTGTAATCAGTTTATTATCATAGTATAATTATAATAAAGAACGACCTCTTGCCTATAGTAAATTTTATACGCCACTTAATTATAATATAGTAATTCCACAGATAGCTTAGACAGGAACATCATAGACAGTTGTTCAGTGGCTCATTTTAAAGGAAATCAATGGGTTAAAAAGGTTTTGTAATTAAAAAAATAAACAGAATCCATTTTTTACGTTTATTACATTAAAGAACGAACTTTAGTCCATAGTTTATATTAAAGGACGATCATTAGAAAAGCACACCATTGCATATATTGGACTGAGTTAGTTTTTCAGTTTAGAATCGCTAAAGTTATTATGTAAACTGCAAAAATATTTATGATATCTGAGCAATAATTTTAATCTTTTCATTCAAACTAATAAAATACCTGAAAATTTAAAAATTAGTTTTACTTTTTGTTAGGTTATGGATACTCGATACGAGTCATAAGAAGTGTTAATTAGATGAAAATATTATTTCTTGTTTTGTAATAAGAAGCGAGTTATTATACGTAATTTAAAAAAACAGTACTATACAAAAAAAAGAGACAACATCTTGAAATTGTAATAAAGATCGAACTCTTCTCTATACTAACTTGCATAGGCAACTTCACTATAGTTAAGATTACAGTATTTATATTATGACAGTGCAAAAGGTATGAGAAAAAAGTGCAAAACTCTGTAAACTGCAAAAATATTTAAAATGTTTGAGTAACAATTTCACTTTATGAAAATCCGGGTTGCAGCGGTAGCTAGCAACCTAGTAAGAGACGATCACCTCCAATGTCAAGAAATATAAAACCCCCCAACTCCTAAAAAAAGAGTCAGATCAAAACAAAAAGTACACCATTAGAACCGCCTTGTCCGAATCCTCTATAAAGGAAACTTACCTCCCTTTGGCTTGAATAACAAAGAAAATATATTGGCTTGAAAATCAAGAAAATTGACTTTTACCACGTTATTCTCCACAAACGGGATATTTTTTTCTTTCCGCTTTTTCTTTCTGCTCAGCTAGCTGGGCACTGGAAAATCATAGAGAGCTGTATAATAGCTCATTTTAAAGGAAATTGCAACATCTAGTCACTTTTGTATTTAAAAATAAAATACTTTTTAAAGTAGAATCAATTTTGTCAAAAAAATTGCATTTTTGATGTATTACAATAATTATAATAAAGAACGAACTCTTTCCTATACTAAATAAGCCTATACTAGTTAATGATATAGTAATGGAACATTTTTCCCTTCGCTTGAACAGCAAGGGAAATATATTGCCTTGAAAATTAAGAAAAGTGGCAGCTACTACAGCATTCTGCCTAAATGGCATCTTTTTTTTCTTTCTTTTCCACAGATGACTTGGCACTGGAACATCGTAGAGAGTTGTTCAATAGCTAATTTAATAGGAAATTAATTGGGTTAAAAACTTTTTTTAACTAAAACAAATTATTTTTAAGGCAGAATAAACTTTTCCACTAAAAACTGAATTTTTGATGTCTTTTCATACTGCAGACTTTTCAAAGATATTTGATTTTTGAAGCAAACAAAGAGTTCGTGGTAATTATTATAAAAAATCATATTAAATAACGTAATACAATAATTATAATAAAGAACGACCTCTTGCCTATACTAAATTTATATACGCTACTTAATCATAGCATAGGTTAGTAATTCCACAGATAGCTTGGCACTGGAAAATCGTAGAGAGTTGTTTAATGGCTCATTTTAAAGAAAATTAATGGGGTTAAAAACCTTTTGCCTTTAAAAAACAAATTAGTTTTAAAATAGAATCATTTTTCTCACGAAATTACATTAAAAGAAGATCATTACAATAACAAACCATTGCATACATTGGACTTAGCTAGCTACTTGATTTTTTGAGGTTCGTCTCTTACTATTTCAATAAGGAACGAACTGAACCCATAGTAACTTAAGTAATAAATCAAACAGTTCGTGGTCATAATAAAGAGCTATGTAATGGCTCATTTTAAAGGAAACTGCTGTATATAGAAACCTTTTGTAATTAACAAAATTAATTATTATTATAAAACAAATTATTACGATATGGTAAATTATAATAAAGAACGACCTCTTGCCTATACTAAATTTTATACGCCACTTAAGTATAGTATAGGTTAGTAATTCCACAGATAGCTTGGCACTGGAAAATCGTAGAGAGTTGTTTAATGGCTCATTTTAAAGCAAATTAATGGGGTTAAAAACTTTTTGTAGTTATAAAACAAATTATTTTTAAATAGAATCATTTTTCTTACAAAATTACATTAATATAATAAAGAACGACCTCTTGCCTATACTAAATTTTATACGCCACTTAATTATAGTATAGGTTAGTAATTCTACAGATAGCTTGGCACTGGGGCATCGTAGAGAGTTGATCAATGGCTCATTATTAAGCAAATTAATGGGGTTAAAAATCTTTTGTAATCAAAATAAATAATTTTGAAAATAGAATCATTTCTTTTACGAAAAACTGCAAATTTCATGTTAATCTGGATTGCAGTGGTAGCTAGCAACCTAGTAAGAGACGATCATGTCCAATTACATGCAGCAATATTTAGCAACCTAGTAAGAGACGATCACGTCCAATGTTAAGAAATATAAAAACCCATAACTCCTAAAATAAGATTGAGATCAAAACAAGAAGTTGACTATTAGAACCGCCTTGTCCAAAACTTCTATATAAAAAACCTTACCGTCCTTTGGCTTGAATAACAAAAAAAATATATAGGCTTGAAATTACATAAAGGCTCGATACCGTAAATGGGAACTTTTTAAGAATCATCGGTATCATGGTTTTATTGGTTGGTGGTTGCAGCGGTAGCTAGCAACCTAGTAAGTGACGATCACGTCCAATGTTAAGAAATATAAAAACCCATAACTCCTAAAAAAAGTTTATAATAAAGAACCAGCTTTTGCATATACAAAAATTGCATAGACAACTTAACTATAGTTAAGATTACAGTTTTTATATTGTGACAAAAGCAACATTTATAATAAAGAATTACCTCTTGCCTATACTAAATTATAGTATAGCTAGTAATTCAACAGATAGCATGGCACTGGGACATCGTAGAGAGTTGTTGAATGACTCATTTTAAAGGAAATTAATGGGATTAAAAACCTTTTGTAATTAAAACAAATTATTTTTATTACATTAAGAAATTTTAATTATCATCATAAGTAAAAATTTCCCACACAGAAATTGATCCGGGTTGCAGCGGTAGCTAGCAACCTAGTAAGAGACGATCACGTCCAATGTTAAGAAATATATTATCCGGGTTGCAGCGGTATATTTTCCGGGTTGCAGCGGTAGCTAGCAACCTAGTAAGAGACGATCACGTCCAATGTTAAGAAATATAAAAACCCATAGTTCCTAACAAAGGAGTCAAATCAAAACAAAAAGTACACCATTAGAACCGCCTTGTCCGAAACTCCTGTATAGGAAACTTTCTGTCCCTTGGTTTGAACAGCAAGGGAAATATATAGGCTTGAAAATTAAGAAAAGTGGCAGCTACTACAACATTCTTCCTAAACGGGATATTTTTTTCTTTTTTTCTTTTATCTGGGTTGCAGCGGTAGCTAGCAACCTAGTAAGAGACGATCACGTCCAATGTTAAGAAATATAAAAACCCATAGTTCCTAACAGAGGAGTCAGATCAAAAAAAAGTACACCATTAGCACCGCCTTGTCCGAAACCCCTGTATAGGAAACTTCCTGTCCCTTGGCTTGAACAGCAAGGGAAATATAATGGCTTGAAAATCAAGAAAAGTGGCAGCTACTACAACATTCTGCCTAAACGAGATATTTTTTTCTTTTTTTCTTTTTTTCTTTTCCACAGATAGCTTGGCACTGGAACATCGTAGAGGGTTGTTCAATAGCTCATTTTAAAGGAAATTAATTGGGTTAAAAACCTTTTGTAACTAAAATAAATTATTTCTAAAAGAGAATAAATTTTTCCACCAAAAACTGCATTTTCGATGTCTTTTCACACTCCAGTCTTTCAAACATAATCGTATACCAGCGGTAAGATTTGAACCCACGCCTCCGAAGAGACTGGTGGCTAACACCAGTGCCTTGGACCACTCGGCCAGGCTGCCTCTCATAAATAAATATATATGTGAATTTGGGTTGCAGCAGTAGCTAGCAACCTAGTAAGAGACGATCAGTCCAATGCTAAGAAATATAACAAAACTCCTAAAAATAGAGTCAGATCAAAACAAAAGTACATCATTAGAATTACCTTGTCTGAAATTTATAATGAAGAACGACCTCTTACCTATACTAAATTTTTTAAGCCACTTAATTATAGTATAGGTTAGTAATTCAACAGATAGCTTCGCACTGGAACATCGTAGAGGGTTGTTCAATAGCTCATTTTAAAGGAAATTAATTGGGTTAAAAACCTTTTGTAACTAAAATAAATTATTTCTAAAAGAGAATAAATTTTTCCACCAAAAACTGCATTTTCGATGTCTTTTCACACTCCAGTCTTTCAAACATAATCGTATACCAGCGGTAAGATTTGAACCCACGCCTCCGAAGAGACTGGTGGCTAACACCAGTGCCTTGGACCACTCGGCCAGGCTGCCTCTCATAAATAAATATATATGTGAATTTGGGTTGCAGCAGTAGCTAGCAACCTAGTAAGAGACGATCAGTCCAATGCTAAGAAATATAACAAAACTCCTAAAAATAGAGTCAGATCAAAACAAAAGTACATCATTAGAATTACCTTGTCTGAAATTTATAATGAAGAACGACCTCTTACCTATACTAAATTTTTTAAGCCACTTAATTATAGTATAGGTTAGTAATTCAACAGATAGCTTCGCACTGGAACATCGTAGAGAGTTGTTCAATGGCTCATTTTAAAGGAAACTATTGGGGTCAAAAACTTTCTGTAATTAAAACAAATTGTTTTTATTACATTAAGAGATTTTAATTATGTTCCTTAAGAAATCATCATAAGAAAAAATTTCTCATATGGAAATTGAACTCAAGCCACCTTGGTGAGAGCTATCCCGACCTCTAGACCGTATAGGATATATTAAAATATCCTATTAATGAAGTTTGTGTTAAAGAACAAATTATTAACCCTGTTAGCTGTCTGATTGTTTAAGGATCGTCTCTTACTATTCCAAAGAAGAAAAAGCCGTAGGCTTTTTCCTGTTTGTAATTTATAACCCGGGTCCAAGCGGTAGTTATAGTAATTTATTTTAAGATTACATAAAGGAATGATGTTAGTAAAAAAAAAATCTAATCTAGTACTAATTTATAGAAGTTTTGTTTATATAATAAAGAAAGAACTCTTACCTATACTTAATAAGCATATACTAGTTAATGATATAGTAATGATATGGTTTTACTAAAAGCTGAATTACAAATTAAATAAAATGATCCCAGGTGAGTTTGATTTACAGTAAAGAACGATCGCTCATGCATAGTAACTGATATATGGTGGTTCCAGGGGTAGTTACTTGTGGTTCGTCTCTTACTATTTCAAAGAAGAAAAAGCCGTAGGCTTTTTCCTGTTTGTAATCCGGGTTGCAGCGGTAGCTAGCAACCTAGTAAGAGACGATCACGTCCAATGTTAAGAAATATAAAAACCCATAGTTCCTAACAAAGGAGTCAGATCAAAACAAAAAGTACACCATTAGAACCGCCTTGTCCGAAACCCCTGTATAGGAAACTTTCTGTCCCTTGGCTTGAACAGCAAGGGAAATATATTGGCTTGAAAATCAAGAAAATTGACTTTAACCACGTTATTCTCCCCAAACGGGATATTTTTTTCTTTTTTCTTTTTTTTTTCTTTTCCACAGATAGCTTGGCACTGGAACATCGTAGAGGGTTGTTCAATAGCTCATTTTAAAGTAAATTAATTGGGTTAAAAACCTTTTGTAACTAAAATAAATTATTTCTAAAAGAGAATAAATTTTTCCACCAAAAACTGCATTTTCGATGTCTTTTCACACTCCATTTATATTAAAGGACGATCATTAGAAAAGCACACCATTGTATATATTGGACTGAGTTAGTTTTTCAGTTTAGAATCGCTAAAGTTATTATGTAAACTGCAAAAATATTTATGATATCTGAGCAATAATTTTAATCTTTTCATTCAAACTAACAAAACTCCTGAAAATTTAAAAATTAGTTTACATTAAAAGACGATCATTGGAATAACAAAACATTGTATACATTGGACTTGGTTAGCTATAATAAAGAGAGAACTCTTGCCCATAGTAACTTAATATGCGGGTTTTATTGGTATTTTGCAACCTAGTAAGAGATCTTCACGTCCAATACTAAGGAATACAGTAGCCAATTACACCCCAAAATACAGTTCAATTGAAATTTACATTAAAGGACGATCATTGGAATTTTACAGTAAAGAACGATTATAATATACAATAAGGAATGAACTGTAACCCATAGTAACTTAAGTATGAAATCAAACTGCTGTATAGAGAAACCTTTTGTAATTAACAAAATTAATTATTATTATAAAAAAATTCTTACGATATGGTAAAGAACTAACTCTAGGCGATAGTGACTAATTTAATTTTGAAAAGGAAGAATTGCGGCGGAAACCTAAATGGTAGTATAAGTAAGCTACATTGCATAATAACCATCCACCGGGATTTGAACTCGGATCGCAGGATTCAAAAGCATAACTGCTAACCACTAAACTAAGAAACGTTTGTCCCAGAACGAATTTTAACAGTATATGATAACTTAAAGACTGAACTCTAACCATCAGTATTGTCAATCCTTTTTCGCGGTAACGACCTTTATAGCAATTTTAAACAGTTCTTGGGATTACAGTAAAGGATAAACTTCCAGCCAATAATAACTAAAATAACATTATAATTAATATTAAAGATTAATAAAGAGCGAACTCTTGCCAATACCATATTTTATACGTCACTTAATTTTATAATAAAGAACGACCTCTTGCCTATACTAAATTTTATAGGCCACTTAACTATAGTATAGGCTAGTACAGTTATTATATTTAAGGTCAATATATATTAAAATTTTCCACTAAAAGACGGTCATTGGAATAAAAACCCAATACATACATTTGATTTAGTTAGCTACTTGATTGTTTGATCCGGGTTGCAGCGGTAGCTAGCAATCCGGGTTGCAGCGGTAGCTAGCAATCCGGGTTGCAGTGGTAGCTAGCAACCTAGTAAGAGACGATCACGTCCAATGTTAAGAAATATAAAAACCCATAGTTCCTAACAAAGGAGTCAAATCAAAACAAAAAGTACACCATTAGAACCACCTTGTCCAAAACTCCTGTATAGTAATCCGGGTTGCAGCGGTAGCTAGCAACCTAGTAAGAGACGATCACGTCCAATGTTAAGAAATATAAAAACCCATAGTTCCTAACAAAGGAGTCAGATCAAAACAAAAAGTACACCATTAGAACCGCCTTGTCCGAAACCCCTGTATAAGAAACTTTCTGTCCCTTGGCTTGAACAGCAAGGGAAATATATTGGCTTGAAAATCAAGAAAAGTGGCAGCTACTACAACATTCTGCCTAAACGGGATATTTTTTTCTTTCTTTTTTTCTTTTCCACAGATAGCTTGGCACTGGAACATCGTAGAGGGTTGTTCAATAGCTCATTTTAAAGGAAATTAATAGGGTTAAAAACCTTTTGTAACTAAAATAAATTATTTCTAAAATCCGGGTTGCAGCGGTAGCTAGCAACCTAGTAAGAGACGATCACCTCCAATGTTAAGAAATATAAAAACCCGTAGCTCCTAAAAAAAGAGTCAGATCAAAACAAAAAGTACACCATTAGAACCGCCTTGTCCAAATCCTCCATAAAGGAAACTTACCGCCCTTTGGCTTGAATAACAAAGAAAATATATTGGCTTGAAAATCAAGAAAATAGACTTTTACCACGTTATTCTCCCCAAACGGGATATTTTTTTCTTTTTTCTTTTTTTTTCTTTTCCACAGATAGCTTGGCACTGGAACATCGTAGAGGGTTGTTCAATAGCTCATTTTAAAGGAAATTAATTGGGTTAAAAACCTTTTGTAACTAAAATAAATTATTTCTAAAAGAGAATAAATTTTTCCAATAAAAACTGTATTTTTGATGCAGTGACGTCATAATTACTATATAAGAAACGTCAAAACTGTAAATGGTCTCATTTTACATTAAAAGACGATCATTGGAATCCGGGTTGCAGCGGTAGCTAGCAACCTAGTAAGAGACGATCACGTCCAATGTTAAGAAATATAAAAGCCCATAGTTCCTAACAAAGGAGTCAGATCAAAACAAAAAGTACACCATTAGAACCGCCTTGTCTGAAACCCCTGTATAGGAAACTTTCTGTCCCTTGGCTTGAACAGCAAGGGAAATATATTGTCTTGAAAATCAAGAAAATTGACTTGAACCACGTTATTCTCCACAAACGGGATATTTTTTTCTTTTTTTCTTTTTTTCTTTTTTTGTATCCAGAGATAGCTTGGCACTGGAACATCGTAGAGGGTTGTTCAATAGCTCATTTTAAAGGAAATTAATTGGGTTAAAAACCTTTTGTAACTAAAATAAATTATTTCTAAAAGAGAATAAATTTTTCCACCAAAAACTGCATTTTTGATGTCTTTTCACACTGCAGTATTTCAAACATAATCGTATACCAGCGGTAAGATTTGAACACACGCCTCCAAAGAGACTGGTGGCTAACACCAGTGTCTTTGACCACTCGGCCAGGCTGTCTCACATAAATGATATATATGTGAATCTGGGTTGCAGCAGTAGCTAGCAACCTAGTAAGAGACGATCAGTCCAATGCTAAGAAATATAACAAAACTCCTAAAAATAGAGTCAGATCAAAACAAAAGTACTTCATTAGAATTACCTTGTCTGAAACCCTACTAGATAAATAATGAATGTCGTCATAGCTTTATATTAGAGCTATGACGTGAATAGAAAAACACGATATTATATTGTTGTTTCTGAAGACGTCATGAATCCGGGTTGCAGCGGTAACTAGCGACCTAGTAAGAGACGATCACCTCCAATGTTAAGAAATATAAAAACCCGTAGCTCCTAAAAAAAGAGTCAGATCAAAACAAAAAGTACACCATTAGAACCGCCTTGTCCAAATCCTCCAGAAAGGAAACTTACCGCCCTTTGGCTTGAATAACAAAGAAAATATATTGGCTTGAAAATCAAGAAAATAGACTTTTACCACGTTATTCTCCCCAAACGGGATATTTTTTTCTTTTTTTTTTTCTTTTTTCTTTTCCACAGATAGCTTGGCACTGGAACATCGTAAAGGGTTGTTCAATAGCGCATTTTTAAGGAAATTAATTGGGTTAAAAATCTATTTATTGGGTTAAAAGTTAAAAAATCAGTACTAAAAAATCAAGAAAAGTGGCAGCTACTACAACATTCCGCCTTAACGGGATATTTTTTTTCTCTTTTCTTTGTTTCCAGTATAATAAAGATCAAACTCTTCCCTATACTAACTTGCATACGCAACTTTACTATAGTTAAGATTACAGTATATATATTTTTTTTTACATTAAATTATAATAAAGAACGACCTATTGCCTATACTAAATTTTATAGGCCACTTAACTATAGTATAGGCTAATACAGTTATATTTAAGACCAATATATTAAAATTTTCCATTAAAACACGATCATTGGAATAAAATCCGGGTTGCAGCGGTAGCTAGCAACCTAGTAAGAGACGATCACCTCCAATGTTAAGAAATATAAAAACCCGTAGCTCCTAAAAAAAGAGTCAGATCAAAACAAAAAGTACACCATTAGAACCGCCTTGTCCAAATCCTCCATAAAGGAAACTTACCGCCCTTTGGCTTGAATAACAAAGAAAATATATTGGCTTGAAAATCAAGAAAATAGACTTTTACCACGTTATTCTCCCCAAACGGGATATTTTTTTCTTTTTTTTTTCTTTTTTCTTTTCCACAGATAGCTTGGCACTGGAACATCGTAAAGGGTTGTTCAATAGCGCATTTTAAAGGAAATTAATTGGGTTAAAAATCTATAGTAACTAAAATAAATTATTTCTAAAAGAGAATAAATTTTTCCACCAAAAACTGCATTTTTGATGCAGTGACGTCATAATTATTATATAAGAAACGTCAAAACTGTAAATGGTCTCATTCATTTATAATAAAGAACGAACTCTTGCCTATACTAAATTGCATACTCAACTTAATTATAGTTAATGATATAGTAATGATATGGTTTTATTGATAGCTGAATTACATTTTATAATAAAGAACGACCTCTTGCCTATACTAAATTTTATACGCCACTTAATTATAGTATAGGTTAGTAATTCAACAGATAGCATGGCACTGGAACATCGTAGAGAGTTGTTCAATGGCTCATTTTAAAGGAAATTAATTGGGTTAAAAACTTTTTGTAATTAAAACAAATTATTTTTATAAGATTAAGAAATTTTAATTATGTTCCTTAAGAAATCATCATAAGTAAAAATTCCCCATACGGAAATTGAACTCAAGCCTACTGGGTGAGAGCTATCCCAACCTCTAGACCATATAGGATATATTAAAATATCCGATTAACATCCGGGTTGCAGAGGTAGCTAGCAACCTAGTAGAGACGATCAAGTCCAATGTTAAGAAATATAAAAACCCATAACTCCTAAAAAAGGAGTCAGATCAAAACAAAAGTACACCATTAGAACCGCCTTGTCCGAAACCCCTACATAGGAGACTTTCTGTTCCTTAGCTTGAACACCAATGGAAATATATTGGCTTGAAAATCAAGAAAAGTGGCAGCTACTACAACATTCTGCCTAAAAGGGATATTTTTTTCTTTCTTTTTCTTTTCCACAGATTGCTTGGCACTGGAACATCGTAGAGAGTTTTTCAATGGCTCATTTTAAAGGAAATTAATCCGGGTTAAAAATCTTTTGTAACTAAAATAAATTATTTCTAAAAGAGAAAAATTTTACATAAAGGACCGATACAGTTCATGATAAATAGGGCCTATGCTAGTTTCATAGCATATAGCTGAAAACGTAGTGAAGAATAAACCACGGCAAATAGCAACTAAAAGTTAGTACAAAAAGGATCAATATGGTTTAAAGTAAGGAACGAACATTAAAACCCATAAGGAGACTAAAAGTTAGTAATAAAAGATAAATTTCCTAGAAACCATCACCATCCATTTGAAATTAATTTAAAATGTTGTCCCTGATGAGGCTCGAAATCATGACCTCAGGATTAAGATATATACACTATACCCACTATGCTACCGACGTTTATGTATTAGGAAAGATTGAACAATTTGAGACAATATTGAAATCCGAGTTACAGCGGTAGCTAGGAACCTAGTAGGAGACGATCAGGTCAAATGCTAAGAAAT
Source organism: Artemia sinica (assembly GCA_027921565.1). Taxonomy (NCBI): domain Eukaryota; kingdom Metazoa; phylum Arthropoda; class Branchiopoda; order Anostraca; family Artemiidae; genus Artemia; species Artemia sinica. The sequence goes on from CM051273.1 coordinate 13,246,149, forward strand.
ATTATAATAACTCATAACTCCTGAAAATAGAGGCAAGTCAAAACAAAAAGTGCACCGTTAGAACCCGCTTGTCCGATACCCTTATATAGAAAGCTTACCATCCCTTGGCTTGAATAACATGGAAAATACATTTGCTGGAAAATCAAGAAAAATGGCGGCTACTACGATATTCTGCATAAATGGCATCTTTTCGTTTCTCTGTTCTATTCCACAGATAGCTTGGCAGTGGAACATCATAGAGAGTTGTTCAAGGTCAGATTGTAAATAAAATTGATATGGTTAAACAAAATTTGTATTTAAAAAATATAATAAAGATCGAACTCTTCCCTATACTAACTTGCATACGCAACTTCACTATAGTTAAGATTACAGTATTTATATTATACATCATTATAAATTATAAAAGGTTCAAATGTTCGAAGATTATAGAGTTAAAAATTATAATAAAGAACGACATCTTGCCTATACTAAATTTTATACGCCACCTAATTATAGTATAGGTTAGTAATTCAACAGATAGCATGGCACTGAAACATTGTAGAGAGTTGTTCAATGGCTCATTTTAAAGGAAATTAATGGGGTTAAAAACCTTTTGTAATTAAAACAAATTATTTTTATTACATTAAGAAATTTTAATTATGTTCCTAAAGAAATTACAGTAAAGAACAAACTTCCAGCCAATATTACAATAAGGAACGAACTGAACCCATAGTAACTTAAGTATTAAATCAAACAGTTCGTTGTCATAATAAAAAGCTGTGTAATGGCTCATTTTAAAGGAAATTACATTAAAGAACGATCTGTAGTCCATAGTAACTGAAGTGTTATAAGGAATCATTATACAGATGGTGATGCAAAACATACTTATCTTTAGATATGATAGTATTACATTTACATTAAAAGACGATCACTGAAATAACAAACCATTCCATACATTGGACTTAGTTAGCTACTTGATTGTTTGAGTTTCGTCTCTTACTATTTAAAAGAAGATCCGGGTTGCAGCGGTAGCTAGCAACCTAGTAAGAGACGATCACGTCCAATGTTAAGAAATATAAAAACCCATAGCTCCTAAAGCAGGAGTCAGATCAAAACAAAAAGTACACCATTAGAATCGCCTTGTCCGAAACCCCTGTATAGGAAACTTTCTGTCCCTTGGCTTGAACAGCAAGGGAAATATATTGGCTTGAAAATCAAGCAAATTGACTTTTACCACGTTATTCTCCCCAAACGAGATATTTTTTTCTTTTTTTTTTTCTTTTGTATCCAAAGATAGCTTGGCACTGGAACATCGTAGAGGGTTGTTCAATAGCTCATTTTAAAGGAAATTAATTGGGTTAAAAACCTTTTGTAACTAAAATAAATTATTTCTAAAAGAGAATAAATTTTTCCAATAAAAACTGTATTTTTGATGCAGTGACGTCATAATTACTATATTATAATAAAGAACGAATATTTTACCGATTATCTACTAATAACCATATATGACGTAATAAGTGACATGACGTAATCCGGGTTGCAGCGGTAGCTAGCAACCTAGTAAGAGACGATCACGTCCAATGTTAAGAAATATAAAAACCCATAGCTCCTAAAGCAGGAGTCAGATCAAAACAAAAAGTACACCATTAGAATCGCCTTGTCCGAAACCCCTGTATAGGAAACTTTCTGTCCCTTGGCTTGAACAGCAAGGGAAATATATTGGCTTGAAAATCAAGCAAATTGACTTTTACCACGTTATTCTCCCCAAACGAGATATTTTTTTCTTTTTTTTTTCTTTCTTTTCCAGAGATAGCTTGGCACTGGAACATCGTAGAGGGTTGTTCAATAGCTCATTTTAAAGGAAATTAATTGGGTTAAAAACCTTTTGTAACTAAAATAAATTATTTCTAAAAGAGAATAAATTTTTCCAATAAAAACTGTATTTTTGATGCAGTGACGTCATAATTATAATAAAGAACGAATATTTTACCGATTATCTACTAATAACCATATATGACGTAATAAGTGACATGACGTAATATCTAAAACCTATTGTGTACTAATAATTTACATTAAAAGACGATCACTGAAATAACAAACCATTCCATACATTGGACTTAGTTAGCTACTTGATTGTTTGAGTTTCGTCTCTTACTATTTAAAAGAAGAAAAAGCCGTAGGCTTTTTCCTGTTTTATAATAAAGATCGAACTCTTCCCTATACTAACTTGCATACGCAACTTCACTATAGTTAAGATTACAGTATTTATATTATACATCATTATAGATTATAAAAGGTTCAAATGTTCGAAGATTATAGAGTTAAAAATTTTCCCACACCGGGAATCGAACCCGAGCCTGTTAAGTGAAAGTTAACTATCCTAGCCACTAGACCATATGGAACCATAAAGAATTACAAAAAGACGATCATTATACATATAGGATCGATATAGTTCATCATAAATGGTGTTTGTCAATACGGTTTTTTTTTGTAAAATTATCCATTATTATGTAAATTGCAGTAATTTTTTTTTAGGGGGTTTTACAGTAAAGAATGATCTCTCTCCCATAGTAACTGATATGTTACATTAAAAGAAGATCATTGGAATAAAAAGTTATTGCATGCATTGGACTTAGTTAGTATAATAAAGAACGACCTCTTGCCTATACTATCCACAGAGAGCTTGGCACTGGAACATCGTAGAGACTTGTTCAATGGCTCATTTTAAAGGAAATTAATGGGGTTAAAAACTTTTTATAATTAAAACAAATTATTTTTAAAAAAGAATCAGTTTTTTATAATAAAGATCGAACTCTTCCCTATACTAACTTGCATAGGCAACTTCACTATATTTAAGATTACAGTATTTTACATAAAGGATCGATGTGGTTTTATAATAAAGATCGAACTCTTCCCTATACTAACTTGCATACGCAACTTCACTATAGTTAAGATTACAGTATTTATATTATGCATCATTATAAATTATAAAAGGTTCAAATTTTCGAAGATTATAGATTTAAAAATTTTCCCACACCAAGAATCGAACCCGAGCCTGTTATCCGGGTTGCAGCGGTAGCTAGCAACCTAGTAAGAGACGATCACCTCCAATGTTAAGAAATATAAACCCCCCCCCACTCCTAAAAAAAGAGTCAGATCAAAACAAAAAGTACACCATTAGAACCGCCTTGTCCGAATCCTCTATAAAGGAAACTTACCGCCCTTTGGCTTGAATAACAAAGAAAATATATTGGCTTGAAAATCAAGAAAATAGACTTTTACCACGTTATTCTCCACAAACGGGATATTTTTTTCTTTCCGCTTTTTTTTTCTGCTCAGCTAGCTGGGCACTGGAAAATCATAGAGAGTTGTATAATAGCTCATTTTAAAGGTAATTGCAACATCTAGTCACTTTTGTAATTAAAAATAAAATACTTTTTAAAGTAGAATCAATTTTGTCAAAAAAATTGCCTTTTTGATGTATTTTCATACTGCAGTCTTTTCAAAGATATTTGAATTTTGAAGCAATAAAACAGTTCATGGTAATGAACTCTATAGTAATAATAGCTACTTGTCTCAATAGTAACCGAAACTCCTTGAACCAAAATTTTCTTTTTTGGCTTAATCGCTAAAATTATTATGTAAACTGCAAAAATATTTATGATGCCTAATCAATAATAGTAATTTTTTAATTTAAACAACAATTACAATAAGGAACGAACTTTAACCCATAGTAACTTAAGTATTAAATCGAACGGTTCGTTGTCATAGTAAAGAGCTGTGTAATGGCTCATTTTAAAGGAAATTGCTGTACATAGAAACCTTTTGTAATTAACAAAATTAATTATTATTATAAAACAAATTATTACGATGTGGTAAAGAACTAACTCTAGGCGATAGTAACTAATTTAATTTTGAAAAGAAAGAATTACAGCAGAAACCTAAATAGTAGTATAAGTAAGCTACATATAATGACATTCGTCCACCAGGATTTGAACTTGGATCGCAGGCTTTAAAGTCTTAAGTGCTAACCACTACACCAAGAAACGTTCATATAAGAAAGAATTTTAACAGTATATGATAACTTAAAGACCAAACTCTAACCATCAGTATTGTCTATCAGATCGTTTTATCCGGGTTGCAGCAGTAGCTAACAACCTAGTAAGAGACGATCACGTCCAATGTTAAGAAATATAAAAACCCCTAACTCCTAGAAAAAGAGTCAGATCAAAACAAAAAGTACATAGAGTAAGGACCGAAGTCTATCTTATAGTAACTGATGCGACAGGGAAAAGAAATTACAATAAAGAAGGACACCTAGCCCATGTTAACTGAAACATAAATATGGATTATGTAATCCGGGTTGCAGCGGTAGCTAGCAACCTAGTAAGAGACGATCACGTCCAATGTTAAGAAATATAAAAACCCAAAACTCCTAAGAAAAGAGTCTGATCAAAACAAAAAGTACACCATTAGAATCGCCTTGTCCGAAATTTCTATAAGGGAAACTTACCGCCCTTTGGCTTGAATAACAAAGAAAATATATTGGCTTGAAAATCAAGAAAATTGACTTTTACCACGTTATTCTCCTCAAAGGGGATATTTTTTTCTTTCTTCTTCTTTTCCACAGATAGCTTGGCACTGGAACATCGTAGAGAGTTGTTCAATGGCTCATTTTAAAGGAAATTAATGGCGTTAAAAACTTTTTGCACTTAAAACAATGTATTTTTAAAATAGAATCAGTTTTTTACGACAAATTGCATATTTCATATTAAAGATTGATCAATGACGTCATAATCGTATACCATTGGTAGGATTTGAACCCACACCTCCGAAGAGACTGGTGACTAACACCAGCGCCTTGGACCACTCGGCCAAGAAAAATATCCCACAAACGGGATATTTTTACATTAAAAGACGATCATTGAAATAACAAACAATTGCATACATTGGAATTAGTTAGCTACTTGATTGTTTGAGGTTCGTCTCTTACTATTTAAAAGAAGAAAAAGCCGTAGGATTTTTCCTGTTTGTAATCAGTTTATTATCCGAGTTGCAGCAGTAGCTAGCAACTTACATAAAGGACCGATATAGTTCATCATAAATGGTATTTCTCAATTAGGTTTTTTTATATAATCCTGGTTGCAGCATAAAAATAAGGAATCTGCACTCCAGATTCGCGATAATTTATAATAAAGAACGACCTCTTGCCTATACTAAATTATATAGGCCACTTAATTATAATAAAGAACGAACGCTTGCTCATAGTAACTGAAATATTAATTAAAAGTAGTATATACATAAAGGATCGATCTGAAAATTAGTAAATAACAAACAACAGCATGTAATTGAATAGCTTAGTTGCCTGATTTTCTGTGGTTTTTTAATTTATCCGGGTTGCAGCGGTAGCTAGCAACCTAGTAAGAGACGATCACGTCCAATGTTAAGAAATATAAAAACCCATAGTTCCTAACAAAGGAGTCAGATCAAAACAAAAAGAACACCATTAGAACCGCCTTGTCCGAAACCCCTGTATAGGAAACTTTCTGTCCCTTGGCTTGAACAGCAAGGGAAATATATTGGCTTGAAAATCAAGAAAATTGACTTTAACCACGTTATTCTCCCCAAACGGGATATTTTTTTCTTTTTTCTTTTTTTTTCTTTTCCACAGATAGTTTGGCACTGGAACATCGTAGAGGGTTGTTCAATAGCTCATTTTAAAGGAAATTAATTGGGTTAAAAATCTATAGTAACTAAAATAAATTATTTCTAAAAGAGAATAAATTTTTCCACCAAAAACTGCATTTTTGATGTCTTTTCACACTGCAGTCTTTCAAACATTATAATAAAGATCGAACTCTTCCCTATACTAACTTGCATACGCAACTTCACTATAGTTATTTTACAGTAAAGAACGAACCTTAGCCCATAGTAACAGAAACAAGATTTTATAATAAAGAACGACCTCTTGCCTATACTAAATTTTATACGCCACTTAATTATAGTATAGGTTAGTAATTCAACAGATAGAATGGCACTGAAACATCGTAGAGAGTTTTTCAATGGCTCATTTTAAATGAAATTAATGGGGTTAAAAATCTTTTGTAATTTACACAAAGGACCGATATAGCTCATTATAAATGGTGTTTGTCAATTATCCGGGTTGCAGCGGCAGCTAGCTTATAATAAAGAACGACCTCTTTGCCTATACTAAATTTTATACGCCACTTAATTATTGTATAGGTTAGTAATTCAACAGATAGCATGGCACTGGAACATCGTATATAAGAACTACAATAGCCCATAACTCCTTAAAATAAAATTTACAGTCTTTTGGCTTTATATAATAAAGATCGAACTCTTCCCTATACTAACTTGCATACGCAACTTCACTATAGTTAAGATTACAGTATTTATATTATACATCATTATAGATTATAAAAGGTTCAAATGTTCGAAGATTATAGAGTTAAAAATTTTCCCACACCGGGAATCGAACCCGAGCCTGTTAAGTGAAAGTTAACTATCCTAGCCACTAGACTATATGGAACCATAAAGAAGTATGATTTAAGAGCCATATGCATATTATTATTTCACCATACCAATTATAATAAGGCCAAAACAAAATCGTCGACTTGTTACATTAAGAGACGATCATTGGAATAACAAACTATTGCATAAATTGGACTTAGTTAGCTGCCTGATTCTTTGAGGTTCGTCTCTTACTATTTCAAAGAAGAAAAAGCCGTAGGCTTTTTCCCGTTTGTAATCATATAGCATAGAATCTGGGTTGCAGCGGTAGCTAGCAACCTAGTAAGAGACGATCAGTCCAATGTTAAGAAATCCGGTTTGCATTGGTAGCTAGCAACCTAGTAAGAGACGATCACGTCCAATGTTAAGAAATATAAAAACCCATAACTCCTAAAAAAGGAGTCAGATCAAAACAAAAAGTACACCATTAGAACCGCTTTGTCCGAAACCCCTGTATAGGAATCCGGGTTGCAGCGGTAGCTAGCAACCTAGTAAGAGACGATCACGTCCAATGTTAAGAAATATAAAAACCCATAGTTCCTAACAGAGGAGTCACATCAAAACAAAAAGTACACCATTAGAACCGCCTTGTCCGAAACCCCTGTATAGGAAACTTTCTGTCCCTTGGCTTGAACAGCAAGGGAAATATATTGGCTTGAAAATCAAGCAAATTGACTTTTACCACGTTATTCTCCCCAAACGGGATATTTTTTTCTTTTTTCTTTCTTTTCCAGAGATAGCTTGGCACTGGAACATCGTAGAGAGTTGTTCAATAGCTCATTTTAAAGTAAATTAATTGGGTTAAAAACCTTTTGTAACTAAAATAAATTATTTCTAAAAGAGAATAAATTTTTCCACCAAAAACTGCATTTTCGATGTCTTTTCACACTCCAGTCTTTCAAACATTATACCAGCAGTAAGATTTGAACCCACGCCTCCGAAGAGACTGGTGGCTAACACCAGTGCCTTGGACCACTCGGCCAGGCTGTTACAATAAGGAACGAACTTCAACCCATAGTAACTTAAGTATTAAATCAAACGGTTCGTTGTCATAGTAAAGAGCTGTGTAATGGCTCATTTTAAAGGAAATTCCTGTATATAGAAACCTTTTGTAATTAACAATTATAATAAAGATCGAACTCTTCCCTATACTAACTTGCATACGCAACTTCACTATAGTTAAGATTACAGTATTTATATTATACATCATTATAGATTATAAAAGGTTCAAATGTTCGAAGATTATAGAGTTAAAAATTTTCCCACACCGGGAATCGAACCCGAGCCTGTTAAGTGATTACAATAAAGAACGACACCTAGCTCATATTAACTGAAACTTAAACAGGGATTATGTAATTTCCATCAGTATCAGGGCTGTAGAGATGGCTGAAACCTAGTCCGGGTTACAGCGGTAGCTAGCAACCTAGTAAGATACATTGAACTTAGTTAGCTACTTGATGTTTTAAGATTCGTCTCTTACTATTTCAAAGAAGAAAAAGCCGAAGGCTTTTTCCTGTTTGTAATATGGTTATAATAAAGAATGAATACTAGCCCATAGTAAGTGAAACATTAATTAATAGTAGTAGCCTGAGATTTAGTGGCAGTGTTTATAATAAAAACGACCTTTTGCCTATACTAAATTAATTTTGAAAAGAAATAATTGTGGCAGAAACCTAAATGGTAGTATAAGTAAGCTACATTTAGTAAAAACCGTCCACCGATATTTGAACTCAGATCGCAGGATTCAAAGTTTTTTAAGTGCTAACCACTACGCTAAGAAATGTTCATATAAGAAAGTTATACTAAAGAACGACCTCTTGCCTATACTAAATTTTATAGGCCACTTAATTATAGTTTTGGGTAGTAATGTATATACATAAAGGACCGATAGTACAGTAAAGAACGATCTCTCCCCCATATCCGGGTTGCAGCGGTGGCTAGCAACCTAGTAAGAGACAATCACGCTCCATATTAAAAAATAAAGTAACCCATAACTCCTGAAAAAAGATTCAGAGCAAAACAAGAATTAACTTTACCTTCCTTTGGCTGGAACAACAAAGAAAATATATTGGCTTGAAAATCAAGAAAATTGACTTTAACCACGATATTCTCCACAAACGGCATCTTTTTTTTCTTTCCGCTTTTTCTTCCTCCTCAGCTAGCTGGGCACTCATTTTAAAGAAAATTGCTACATCTAGTTAATTTTGTAATACAAATTAAATAGTTTTTGAAGTAGAATAAATTTTGTCAAAAAACTTAATTTGTGATGTATTTTCATACTGCGGTCTTTTCAAAGATATTTGAATTTTACATTAAAAGACGAACTATAGCCCTGTGGCCCATAGTAACTGAAGTTTTTAAGGGAATTATTATATAGAGGATGATGTAACACATCTTTATCTGGATTGCAGTGGTGGCTAACAATCCAGGTTGTATGCGGTAGCTAGCAATCCGAGTTGCAGCAGTAGCTAGCAACCTAGTAAGAGACGATCAAGCAGCAAAGTAAAAGCTAAAATAACCTATAGCTCTTGTCCTAAACCCCTATATAGGAAACTTTCTGCCATTTGGCCTGAACAGTAAGGAAAATGTATTTGCTTGAAAATCAAGAAAATTGGCAGCTACAACAGCATTCTGCCTAAGCGGCATCTTTTTTCTTTATTTTTCTCTGCAGATAGCTTGGCACTGGAACATCGTAGAGATTGTTCAATGGCCAATTTTAAAGGAAACTAATAGGGTTAAAAACCCTTTGTAATTAAAACAAATAATTTTTAAAATAAAATAATTTTTTCTATGAAAAATTAAAGTAAAGAGCAAACTTCCAGTAACTGAAATCAGATTATACTTTAAGACTCAAACATGTAATTCGTTTGCTTTGGTATAAAATCCTTCCAGCGGTTAGATTTGAGCCCATGCCTTCGAAGAGACTGGTAGCTAATACTAGAGCCTCGGACCACTCGGACGTGATAACTCTCATAACTATGTGAATCCAGATTGCCGCAGCAGCTAGCAACGTAATAAGAGACGATCACGGCCAAGTCTACGAAAAATGATCCGGGTTGCAGCGAAAGTACACTATTAGAATCGCCTTGTCCAAAACTTCTATATAGGAAACTTACCCCCTTTTGGCTTGAATAACAAAGAAAATGTATTGGCCTGAAAATCAAGAAAATTGACTGTAACGACAATATTCTCCACTAGTTCGCGACTTAGTTAGCTTTTAGCTAATCGACACGTGGTATAGTGTACTTAATAATTCCAAACATTGAAAAAATATGGTCTCACTTCAAATGAAAAAAAATAAAGAAAAACCAAAAAAATATCAAAATAGATCAATCCAAATTTCTACCTATAGAAAACTTTACTACACAAAATATAAAAAAACTTTATTACACAAACCAAAAACATACCTGTAATTATATTCATGCTAAAAATTGATCAAAGATGTCATAATCATAGGTTGTAGCCAGGTTGTATTTTATTATGGTTTTTTTTTGTTTATAATCAAACAGTTCGTGGTAACAATCTGTATAGTAGGATCGACCCGTCTCAATAGAAACCGAAACTGAAAAAACGGAATTTTAATATCGTGAAATACATCAGAAGCTATAATAAAGAACCAAATTTTGCCTGAACTAAATTGAACAGGCATCCGGGTTGCAGCGGTAGCTAGTAAGCTAGTAAGAGACGATCACGTCCCACAGTAAAAACTAAAGTAACCCATACCTCCTGAAAAAATATTCAGATCAAAACAAGAAGTAAAATATTAGAACCACCTTGGTAAAACTTCTATATAGAAAACTTACCATCCTTTGGCTTGAATAACAAAGAAAATATATTGGCTTGAAAATCAAGAAAATTGACTTTAACCACAACATCATCCACAAACGGCGTTTTTTTTATTCCTCTTTTTTCTCCTCGGCTACCTGGGCACTGGGGTATTAAAGAGATAGGTATACTTGCTCATTTTAAAGGAAATCTCTACATCTAGTGCCTTTTGTAATTAAAAATAAAATAGTTTTTTTTATTTAGAAACAATTTTGTCACAAAACTACATTTTTGATGTATTTTCATACTGCAGTCTTTTCAAAGATATTTGAATTTTGAAGCAATAAAACAGTTCATGGTAATTAACTCTGTAGTAATAATAGCTACTTGTCTTAATAGTAACCGAAACTCTAAAGAACGAAATTTTGATACGAATAGATACATCAAAGCAAACAGTTTGTGATAACGAACTAAATGTTGTATAGCAAGAGCGACTCGTCGCAATAGTAAATTGTTGCATGTAGTTCCTTCTGTAATAAAAAATAAAATATTTTTTTAACAGTTCCGGGTTGCAGCGGTAGCTAGCAACCTAATTAAAAGACGATCATTCGAAGAACATACCATTGCATATATTGGACTTAGTTAGCTTTTAGCTACTTGACACGTGGTATAGTGTACTTAATAATTTTAAACATTGAAAAAATATTGTCCAACCTGAAAGGAAAAAAAGAAAAAATAACCAAAATAATATCAAAATAGAGCAATCCAAATTTTTACCTATGGAAAACTTTACTACACAAAATATAAAAAAAAATTTACTACACAAACTCGAAGTATACCTGTAATTATAGTCATGCTGAAGATTGATCTATGATGTCATAATCATAAGTTGAAGCCAGGTTGTCTTTTACAATTCCAATTAAGAAAAAGCCATAGGCTTTTTCTTGTTTGTAATCAAACATTTCGTGGTAATAAACTGTATAGTAGGATCGACTCGTCTCAATAGCAACCGAATCTGTAAAAAAACGGAATTTTAATATCAGTAAATACATCAAAAGTTATAATAAAGAACGAAATTTTGCTTCTACTAAATTGAACTGGCAACCGGGTTGTAGCGGTAGCTAGCAACCTAGTAAGAGACGATTACGTCCCACAGTAAAAACTAAAGTAACCCATTACTCCTGAAAAAAGATTCAGATCAAAACAAGAAGAAAACTATTAGAACCACCTTGTCCAAAACTTGTATATAGCAAACTTACCATCTTTTGGCTTGAATAACAAAGAAAATATATTGGCTTGAAAATCAAGAAAATTGACTACATAGGAAATAGTATATTCGGAATCAAAAATAGTAAGTACTAATATATAGAAAAGGACTTACTATAATAAAAGTAGTATATTAAGAATTGAGCATTGCTAATAGTGACTATATATCATATGTTTCCTATATGACCCTGTATAGGAAACTTTCTGTCGTTTGGCTGGAAAAGTAAGAAAAACATATTTGCTTGAAAATCAAGAAACGTGGTAGCTAAAACAGCATTCTGCCTAAACGGAATTTTTTTTCTTTATTTTTCTCCACAGATATCTTGGCACTGGAACATCGTAGAGAGTTGTTCAATGGACAATTTTAAAGGAAACTAAAAAGGTTAAAAACCTTTTGTAATTAAAACAAATAATTTTTAAAATAGAATTACTTTTTCTATAAAAAAATAAAGTAAAGAACAAACTTCCAGCCCATTGTAACTAAAATAAGATTACACTTTAAGACTCAAACTTGTAAATTGTTTGCCTTGGTATAAAATCCTACCAGTGATTAGATTTGAGCCCATGTCTCCAAAGAGACTGGTAGCTAGTACCAGAGCCTCGGACCAGTATCCGTGCTGACTCTCATAACTATATGAATCTGGGTTTCCGCAGTAGTTAGCAACGTAATAAGAGACGATCACGTCCAAGGTTAAGAAAAATAATTTGATTTGCAGCGAAAGTACACTATTAGAACCGCCTTGTCCGAAACTTCTATATTGGAAACTTATCGTCCTTTGGCTTGAATCAGAAAGAAAATATATTGGCTTGAAAATCAAGAAAATTGACTTTAAACACGATATTCTCCACAGATGGAATATTTTTTTCTTTCCGCTCTTTTTTCTCCTCAGCTAGCTGGCCGGGCACTGGAAAATCATAGAGACTCGTATAATAGCTCATTTTAAAGGAAATTGCTACATCTAGTGCCTTTTGTAATTAAAAATAAAATAGTTTTTAAAGTAGAATCAATTTTGTTACAAAACTGAATTTTTGATGTATGTCATACTGCAGGATTTTCAAAGATATTTTAATTTTGAAGCAATCAAATGGTTCATGGTAATGAACTCAATATTAATAATAGATACTTGTCTCAATAGTAACCAAAACTATAAAGAACAAAATTTTGATACAAATAGATACATTAAAGCAAACAGTTTTTGATAACGAACTGTATGCTGTATAGTAAGAGTGACTCGTCTCAATAGTAACTTGCTACATGTAGTTTCTTCTGTAATTAAAGATAAATTATTTTTTTAAATAGTTCCAGGTTGCAGCGGTAGCTAGCAGCCTAATTAAAAGACGATCATTTGAAGAACATACCATTGCATATTTTGGACTTACTATTTACTGTTTCTAATATAGAAATAGTATATTAGTTGAAAACAAAATCTCATTTGTCAACTGAAATTAGAATAATTCCTGAAAATAATAAATGAAATAATATATCTTTAATTAAAGAAGAAACTAGATTTAGCAAGTTCATATTAAGACAAGTCGTTCTTACTATACATTTTAAGAAATAAATAAATTAACATATAAATTTTTTGTTAAAACCCCCAAAAATTACTGCATTTTACATAATAATGGATAATTATATAAAAAAACATAATTGACAAATACCATTTATGATGAACTATTTCAGTCCTTTATGTAAACAAAAATCAAATATCTTCGAAAAGACAGCAGTATGAAAGTACATCAAAAATTCAGTTTTTTTGACAAAATTGATTCTACTTTAAAAAAATATTTTATTTTTAATTACAAAACGCAATAGATGTAGCAATTTCCTTTAAAATGAGCCATTATAGAGCTCTTTATGATTCTCCAGTGCCCAGCTAGCTGAGGAGTCAAATAAAGCGGAAAGATAAAAAGATGCTGTTTGTGGAGAATATCGTGCTTAAAGTCAATTTTCTTAGTTTTCAAGTCAACATATTTTCCTTGTTGTTCAAATCAAGGGACGGTAAGTTTGCTATATAGAGGTTTTGGACAAGGCGGTTCTAATAGTATGCTTTTTGTTTTGATCTGAATCTTTTTCCAGCAGTTAAGGGTTACTTTAATTTTCCCTATGGGGCACGATCGTCTTTTATTAGGTTACTAACTACCGCTGCAACCTGGAAACAAAAATCAAATATCTTTGAAAATACTTCAAAATGAAAAAAACATCAAAAATGTAGTTTTTGACAAAATTGATTCTACTCTAAAAATTTTTACTTTTAATTATAAAAGGCACTATATGTAGCAATTTCCTTTAAAAAGAGCCACTATACGGCTCTCTCTAATTTTCCAGTGCTCAGCTACCTGAGGAGTCAAATCAAGCGGAAAGAAAAAAAATGTCATTTGTGAAGAATATTGAGGTTAAAGTAATTTTTTTTGATTTTCAAGCCAACATATTTTCCTCGTTATTCAAGCCAAGGGACAGTAAGTTTGCTATATATAGGTTTTCGACAAGGCGGTTCTAATAGTATATACTTTTTGTTTTGATCTGAATCTTTCTTAGGATTTATGGGTTATTTTAGTGTTTTCTATGAAGCGTGATCGTCTCTCACTAGGTTGCTAGCTACCACTACCACTCGGTTGATCGTTTCTTACTAAGTTGATAGCTACCGCTGCAACACAAATTTTTAATATATTTAATTTAAAGCAATATCTCTTAAATTGAAAATTTAAAAAGGTGCTCTGTTTAGCTACCTCCTAGCCAAATATAATAACTTCAATATAAATTAATATAGGCAAGAAATCGTTCTTAATTATCGTTTCAAGCCAATCTATTTCCCTTGCTGTTCAAGCCAAGGGACAGAAAGTTTCTTAGAGAGATATTTCGGACAAGGCATTTCTTCTGATTTCTTCTGATATCTTCTTTTTCTTCTGACTTGACTCTCTTTATAGGAGCTATGGGTTTTTATATTTGTTAACATTGGACGTGATCGTCTCTTACTAGGATGCTAGCTACCACTTAAACCCGAAAACAGCCTAAACAACTTAGCAGCTTCCTTATTGATTCTGAGCCCTACTCCCTATCTATATGCCCCATCCTTTCTGCTGGAGTAAACAAAATCTATATCACCTAATTTAATACTTCCTACCCCTGGGAAATGAGTTTTTGAAAGTCCTAAAAAGTCCAGTTTGAATCCCCTATCACCACATTGGGACACACTGAGTAGCCTTGGGGAGGCCCCTTAAAGCTTCCAAATGGTAAATACACTCTATATCCTAGATAAATGGTATGTTTAACCTATAACTTATAATCTATAACTAAATTATAACCTAAATATTGTTCTAACCTATACTCGATGACAACCAATAGTTCAATGATTTAATTATTAACAGTTACCGTGGTGTAATGGCTCTTTGGAGGACCCACGTCCAATTCTTCTCCTTCTGAAAACGAACGATACGAGGGTCAAATCTTGACACGGTAACTTTTATTTAGCCACATGCAAAATTATTTAAGTCGATGAATGGTTCGATATTGTTTCCGGGTTGCAGCGGTAGCTAGCAATCCGGGTTGCAGCGGTAGCTAGCAACCTAGTAAGAGACAATCACGTCCAATGTTAAGAAATATAAAAACCCATAGTTCCTAACAAAGGAGTCAGATCAAAACAAAAAGTACACCATTAGAACCGCCTTGTCAAAACCCCTGTATAGGAAACTTTCTGTCCCTTGGCTTGAACAGCAAGGGAAATATATTGGCTTGAAAATCAAGAAAATTGACTTTAACCACGTTATTCTCCCCAAATGGGATATTTTTTTCTCTTTTCTTTTTTCTGTTCCACAGATAGCTTGGCACTGGAACATCGTAGAGGGTTGTTCAATAGCTCATTTTAAAGGAAATTAATTGGGTTAAAATCTATAGTAACTAAAATAAATTATTTCTAAAAGAGAATAAATTTTTCCACCAAAAACTGCATTTTTGATGTCTTTTCACACTGCAGTCTTTCAAACATAATATACCAGCGGTAAGATTTGAACCCACGCCTCCGAAGAGACTGGTGGCTAACACCAGTGTCTTGGACCACTCGGCCAGGCTTCCTCTTATAATTTGGGTTGCAGCAGTAGCTAGCAACCTAGTAAGAGACGATCAGTCCCATGCTAAGAAATATAAAAACCCAAAACTCCTAAAAATAGAGTCAGATCAAAACAAAAGTACATCATTAGAACTACCTTGTCTTAAACCTTACTAGATAAATAATGAATGTCGTCATAGCTTTATATTAGAGCTATGACGTGATTTACATTAAAAGACGATCACTGAAATAACAAACCATTCCATACATTGGACTTAGTTAGCTACTTAATTAATTCAGTTTCGTCTCTTACTATTTAAAAAAAGAAAAAGCCGTAGGCTTTTTCCTGTTTGTATTTATAGTTAAAAAACGAACTCAAGTCCAAAGAAACTGAACCCTGTGGTTCATTCATATTATCTTCATTATTTTAGCTAGAATGTAAATAAACAAGTTTCTTTTTTAATTTTATAATACTGATCAAACTCTTCCCTATAACTTGCATACGCAACTTCACCATAGTTAAGATTACAGTATTTATATTTTCCGGGTTGCAGCGGTAGCTAGCAACCTAGTAAGAGACGATCACGTCCAATGTTAAGAAATATAAAAACCCGTAGTTCCTAACAGAGGAGTCAGATCAAAACAAAAAGTACACCATTAGAACCGCCTTGTCCAAATCCTCCATAAAGGAAACTTACCGCCCTTTGGCTTGAATAGCAAAGAAAATATATTGGCTTGAAAATCAAGAAAATAGACTTTTACCGCGTTATTCTCCCCAAACGGGATATTTTTTTCTTTTTTTTTTCTTTGTTTCCAGAGATAGCTTGGCACTGGAACATCGTAGAGGGTTGTTCAATAGCTCATTTTAAAGGAAATTAATTGGGTTAAAAACCTTTTGTAACTAAAATAAATTATTTCTAAAAGAGAATAAATTTTTCCAATAAAAACTGTATTTTTGATGCAGTGACGTCATAATTACTATATAAGAAACGTCAAAACTGTAAATGGTCTCATTCATGAATACATAATGGTTAGATCAAAGCAAGCTACACGCAAGTTAAAAAATCAGTACTAAAAAATCAAGAAAAGTGGCAGCTACTACAACATTCCGCCTTAACGGGATATTTTTTTCTCTTTTTTACATTAAAGAACGAACTGTAGTCCATACTACAGTATAGAATAATAAGTTTTCATTTAATTTTTTTTAGGGTCTTTTATCCGGGTTGCAGCGGTAGCTAGCAACCTAGTAAGAGACGATCACGTCCAATGTTAAGAAATATAAAAACCCATAGTTCCTAACAAAGGAGTCAGATCAAAACAAAAAGTACACCATTAGAATCGCCTTGTCCGAAACCCCTGTATAGGAAACTTTCTGTCCCTTGGCTTGAACAGTAAGGGAAATATATTGGCTTGAAAATCAAGCAAATTGACTTTTACCACGTTATTCTCCCCAAACGGGATATTTTTTTCTTTTTTCTTTCTTTTCCAGAGATAGCTTGGCACTGGAACATCGTAGAGGGTTGTTCAATAGCTCATTTTAAAGGAAATTAATTGGGTTAAAAACCTTTTGTAACTAAAATAAATTATTTCTAAAAGAGAATAAATTTTTCCAATAAATTATAATAAAGATCGAACTCTTCCCTATACTAACTTGCATACGCAACTTCACTATAGTTAAGATTACAGTATTTATATTTTTACATTAAAAGACAATCACTGAATCCGGGTTGCAGCGGTAGCTAGCAACCTAGTAAGAGACGTACAATAAGGAACGAACTTTAACCCATAGTAACTTAAGTATTAAATCAAACGGTTCGTTGTCATAGTAAAGAGCTGTGTAATGGCTCATTTTAAAGGAAACTGCTGTATATAGAAACCTTTTGTAATTATCCGGGTTGCAGCGGTAGCTAGCAACCTAGTAAGAGACGATCACCTCCAATGTTAAGAAATATAAAAACCCGTAGCTCCTAAAAAAAGAGTCAGATCAAAACAAAAAGTACACCATTAGAACCGCCTTGTCCAAATCCTCCATAAAGGAAACTTACCGCCCTTTGGCTTGAATAACAAAGAAAATATATTGGCTTGAAAATCAAGAAAATAGACTTTTACCACGTTATTCTCCCCAAACGGGATATTTTTTTCTTTTTTTTTTCTTTGTTTCCAGAGATAGCTTGGCACTGGAACATCGTAGAGGGTTGTTCAATAGCTCATTTTAAAGGAAATTAATTGGGTTAAAAACCTTTTGTAACTAAAATAAATTATTTCTAAAAGAGAATAAATTTTTCCAATAAAAACTGTATTTTTGATGCAGTGACGTCATAATTACTATATAAGAAACGTCAAAACTGTAATATAATAAAGATCGAACTCTTCCCTATACTAACTTGCATACGCAACTTCACTATAGTTAAGATTACAGTATTTATATTATGCATTATTATAAATTATAAAAGGTTCAAATGTTCGAAGATTATAGAGTTAAAAATTTTCCCACCCAGGGAATCGAACCCGAGCCTGTTAAGTGAAAGTTAACTATCCTAGCCACTAGACCATATTGAACCATAAAGAAGTATGATTTAAGAGCCATATGCGTATTATTATTATTTCACCATACCAATGATAATAAGGCCAAAACAAAATCGTCGACTTGCAACCTTACTTTTGACACATTAGTTAAATCTTCATCAGGCTTAAAAAATGTTTTGCTAGTTTTACATGAAAGAACGAACCTTAGTCCATCCGGGTTGCAGCGGTAGCTAGCAACCTAGTAAGAGACGATCAAGTCCAATGTTATCCGGGTTGCAGCGGTAGCTAGCAATTATAATTTATAATAAAGAACGACCTCTCGCCTATACTAAATTTTATACGCCACTTAATT